>BSBM01000490.1:5077500-5815000 GCA_027924585.1 Larix kaempferi | reverse complement strand
ATCATTTGGATGATCAACTTCTTGATCAGATTCTTCATCTGATACATCTACGTCAGTGACCAACTGCTCCTGATCTACATCACCTTCTTCTTCAACACCGTCTTCTTCCTCTGCATTATACTTGACTAATCGTCCTCTTGGATCATATATAACAATGTATGACCAACCTGCTTTCCCTAACATCTCTGAGTAAAATACCTACTCACATTGACTTGGAAGAACATAATCCTCTATACCCGATTCAAGTGCCCTTGTATTAACAATGGTAAATCCATTGGCATGCTCAATAACAGTTCTTTCGGAATCATGTTCATTCATTTGTAGCCTGTACCATTTGGCCTCAAACATAACTATTTTTAAGGAATTAAATTCACACTCAATTATATCTTCCAAATAACCATAGTACCTATTGTCAGATATTTCTAGATTCCTATCACTTCTAGAGGAAACATTAGTGACTTGAAAAACTACAGTTATCCCACAATAAAATGTTTTCTTCTTGTCATCTAACTTTTTGATGCAAAATTTACAACCATTGCACCACATAGCATTGTGATGTATCATCTGCATCATGCCCGACTTGGTAAATAAATATATAAGAAGAAATAAATGAAATAAATATATTGATACAATGGGAAACAATGAAAAAACTGAGCAAGGTAAATATACTTGCATTTTTATCTTTTAAACCGCATGCTAAATCAGTTTCCCTTTGCGTAAGTTCTCTGGGATATTCTTCTCGATAACGATGCACTGTTTTAATCATTTTACTAACCCCTTCTCATGATAAGGTACCATAGTATTCTGTACATCGTTCAATCCATTCCTCCATCCAATCAAGATTGTTTTCAATGTATAAATGTATTGCATCCCATAGGCGACCAACTATATGAAAAAATAACAATTAAGAATTGTAAATTAGCTACCATTAAAGGCAATTAAGTTTACCTTAAAATACTGATGGAATAATAAAAATTACATAAATTGAAAAATTAGTTGTATAATAAATTAAATTTACACCATTCAAAACCTTTCACTTTCCTCGTTCTACCTTTCCCCAATAGGAGCTCCCCTTCAAATTTTTTGATGGATTCAACATGCCAAATGCGAGGAAGATTGATATTTTTTGCTAAATTTGGAAGATACTAACTAATGTACACCATGGATTGATATAGCATACAATCCTGCACCATAGAAACCTCAATATGTGCTCTTTGTCTAACAAAATCCTTCAATGACTTCAAATGCCTTTCCACTATCCACATTGACCTTGAGTTTACAGGTCCACACAATTCAATCTCCTAAACTTGGTGTATGAGATATTGTTCTTATGCATTGAAAAATGATGGAGGTAAATACTTCTACATTTCACACATTAGATGAGGAATTCCTTTCTTCCAATACCCAATATCTTCTTTATGGATTGATTATTTAGATGAAATCCACCTACAAAAGATGGAAGGAAATAACAATGATCAACAAGATTGAGGCATATATAATAAAGTTCCAAGCTGTAAAACACAATATGTCAATAACCAATGCAACAAAGAGAACAAACATTTTCATGCATATAAATTGTTACTTACCTCATGTATTTACCAAGATCATATATAACTTGTTTTATGTTGTCATCAAATCTATCTGGGAGATATAGAGTTAGAACGTACTGTAGCAAAAACAAAATAATTATCTAATGTTTTCAAATAGGAGAGAACAATTACTTTCATGAAATAAAATTACTGACTTTTTCCAAGGAAAAAAAAAAGGAGAGAACAATTACTAAAAGGATGTGCTTGATGGAAATTATATATGTAAATAATTACCTTAATGAATGTATGCCAGTCATGAGTTTTAACACCACCAAAATCACCTTTTTTTGGTTAAGATATTTTTTGAATGACCTCTTTTATAACATTGCTTTGTTGCTCTGTCAATAACCATGGAAGACTAATATCTCGGTCCCCATCTCAGGCATTGGAAATAATTACACTTTGCAATGCGTCATTAGCTTATGCAATGTCACTACAAATTTTTCCAATTTTATCTTTGTTAGACCTTCCATGTAATATACGCAATATCATTTCTGTTACATTCTTCCCAATATGCATTGTATCAAACAAATGAGCTATTTGTAGGTGCTCATAGTAAGGAAACCTACTGAATTATATGGGATAACTGTTCGTTCCTCATGGAATCCCATTCACGCCTTAAAGACATTCATTAAACATAAACAAAAACACATTAACAATAATTCATGACACCCATGGTAGAGTAAATTAAGTAAAAATATAAAAATCATAATATTACGTGCACATATATGCTACATACACAATTTGCATACCTCAATGATTTCTGTTATATTCCAACTTCCATAGGTGAGGTGTCATTTTTCGTGGTTTCTTTCCATTCTCCTCTTTACCATTGATTTTTTTTTTTTGTCAGTGGTTCGATACCTATGGTTCTTAGGGAGGAAGTGCCTGTACTCATCGAACACCTCCTTTTCTAAACTTCTTGAATGGCAAGATTTTATCCTAGGACCAAATATTGGACATTAAAATTTTCCCTTTGTTCGAAGACCTGCAAGATATATGTATTAATGTTATAGCATCAAAAGATGATTAATTTAAAAAAAATGCATGTTTTTTACCTTAAAAACATATAATTATAACGAAGTGCAACAGAAAGTTACATACCACAAAAATGTGTTAACTCGGGCGTGCCATGAATTGTCCATGCAAGAATTCCATGGAACTGAAATTGTTTCTGCCCTATTGGTCTCGAGATGTCATACATAGTGATTCCAACCTATAACTTCAATAGCTCATCCATAAGAGGCTCAATATATACATTCATATATTTAAATTGGTACTTACCTAATTGATCATTCAACACAAAATATTTCTATTTAGCTATGTGTCCCAATATATAAAAGGTGTTCTCATGCAGCAATTAAACAAATAAATTATTGAAATAATCTAATTACTTTCAAAAAAATACATGGAATAATCATTGCCAACATTGTGTGCTCTCTCTTAATTGTCATCCAAGGAGGTAGGTTATTGTTTATGAAGAAAACATACCACACTGAGTAAGTAGAACGAAGTTCACTAAATGGATTGAAACCATCAATTGCCAATGAAAGTCTAACATTACGAGGTTCATCTTAAAAAATTGGCCATTTTTATTCGATGTTCTTCAATGCAGAACCATCTACAAGCATTCAAAGAACACCATCTTCACTTCTGTTCTTCGCATGGTAATCCATAAACTGTGCTATACTTTGGCACCTGAATAGTCATTGGAAATGTGGAATTATGGGAATATAATGAAGAACTTTGCAAGGGACCTCTTTTGTTACTTGATCAGTTCGATATCTACTAATTTCACATTATGGGAATTTGTTTTTTGATACATACTGTCCATAATATATAATATGATCATTAGGACATGCATCAATAGCTTGATACTACACTCCAATTTCTTTCATAATCAAGAATACCTCTCGACATGTGCGTGGTAAATTATTTGATGGTGGTAATTGAAATTCACCCAACAATATGCACAAAATTGAAAAAAAATGAAATGTAAACTGTTAACACTCAAAAAGTGCTCACTACCTCATCTACCCCATTACATGACTCATTTGTCCATATTTCCTACCATATTTGCCTCCAAAACCTTAAAAAGCCTCCAAAAGGCCAAAAAAACCATTAAAAAAGCCTCCAAAAGGCCAAAAAAACCCATTTCCCCCCCAAAATAATCCAAAATTCCTCCAAAATAGCAAAAATCCTCTAAAAAGGGAATAAAAAATACAAAAAAGAGGAAAAAGAGGGAAAAAAGGAAGCAAAAACCCTATACAGTTGACCTAAACCATATGGTGCCCAAAACCATGGGCCAGCACTCCACCACTAAAAACCTATAAATAGGTGATGGAGGCCCCCCATATCATATCCACAATCATCCATATCCTTACTCTGCCAAAATCACTCCTGAAACCTTAGCTCACCCTTGAGCTACTTTCACATTTGAGTGCCCCTTTGGCCCATTTCCAAAACCCTTTGGAGAAAGAGAAAGGAACAACACTGGAGCTTGGAAGCAACCCTCTTGGATCGCTGCAAAGGCTTCATCAACCTTCACATTAGAGGTATAATCAATACAAAAAACCAGTTTTATTATATTTCTGTTATTTTATGCACATGCTTAGAGTAGTTTACTGTACTATCTTTTATTTACTGTATTTTTTGAACTGCTACTAAGGAGTCCCTTCTCCTTAGTAGGTGCTCATTTGCACAAGCTAGGGTGAAAACCCTAGCTACATTTTTGGTGACTCCACTTGTGTTCCTTTGAATTTCTAGTTATAGTTTTAAATGTTTTTAATTTTCTGCAATAGTTTTCTTTTTTTTCCTTTCGGCTGCCGTAAACCGCGTCTTTTGCCCCTTGCAGTTGCGTTCTGACCGCGTCTTTCAGATTGTTACTTGCGATCCGACCGCAGCTCTGAGACTGTTACCAGTGATTTTCAGTCTGTAACCTGCGATCTGACCACGGCTCTCAGCCTGTTTCGTGCGGTCCGACTGCGGCAGTTTACCCTTTTTCCCGCGGGCCACCTACGGCTTGCAGCCCTTTATCTGCTTTCCGCCTGTGCATTTCAACCTTTTTCCCGAGTCCCGCTTGCTGCTTTTAGCCATTTTCCCGCTAACCGCTTGCGCATTTCAGCTTTTTTCCCGTGTCCCGTTTGCGGTTTGCAGCCCTTTTTCTGCTACTTGCCTGGGCATTTCTGCCTTTTTACCGCATCCTGCCTGCGGCTTGCAGCCCTTTTTCTGCTACCGGCCTGTGCATTTAGGCCTTTTTCCCGCGTTCCGTTTGCGGCTTTCAGCCATTTTCCTGCAGTTTTCCTGCGTCTTTTGTCCTTTTTCCCGTGGTCTGCCTGCGGTTTTCATGCATTTACCTGCTATCCGCCTGCGACTTTTGGCCCTTTTCCCGCGGTCCACTTGCGTTTTTCAGCGAAATTATCACAATCTGTCCGCGACTGTTGACCTGTTTCCTGCAATTCGACCACGCAGATTTGCCACAGACCTGCGGTCCGTTTTCTGCATTTTTTCCCTGTTTGAACCCAACACTTTGCTACAATATTTTCTGCACCTGCATAGCCATCTGTCCTGTCTGCAGCCTTACTTCCGTACAGCCTTTTTTCTGCAGTATTATTTCTGTTCCATTTACAACACTTTTTAAAAATTTCAGCATTTTAATTGAAAAGAGAAAATTTTGCATTTCAAAGTTTAATTTCTACATTGATATTTTTTAGTTAGAAAGTTGCCCACCCCGTGGCACTTTTACTTGGGTTCATCATCTCACACGCACACACTCTGTCACCTAATTCAAGTGAGCCCTAAAATACTACTTAACACAACCAACATTCTAACCCCACTTGGGGAACACATAAGAATTTTGTAGTTAGGTAGGATCGGGGGGATAGGAATACAAATAACACCCCTCGGTTGCTTACACTTGAGACATAGCTGTTGTCCATTAGGGAACCAAAATCTCCTAGTATTTTTTGACACAGTTTAAAACCAATTTATCAGGAAGGCCTCTCCCCTAGGAGGGTCGAAGTCACCAGACTGGTTCCAGAAGCTTGAGTGGAATACCGCAATCCATTCAGTAACCGAAGGATACCTTTCGTAGTTCTCGGTGTATCACCCATATGGGGATACAGCGGCGATAGAACCAAACTGCAGATTCACCCAACCGAACGTTTCATGAACGAGGTATCTTAATTGCTTTTCTTCTAGGATTGACTACCCTGTGCCCCTCCCGATAGGGGGATATCTTTATCCACTTGGCTCCACTATCCATATTGTCTGACTTGGATTTCATCACCTTGCAGAGGATATGTCTGGTTGAGTCAGAATACCATTTAGCTAGGTGTTTGCATGCTCCCTTACCTCCTTTTGGTTTAGCGAGTCCACTATTTTTATTTTTTAGGAAACTTGCTGCTTGTTGGTATTCTGACCGTTCTGTTGATACTGCACTTATTGTAGCACAACTGTTACAGTAAGTGTTTTGAGTTGGTTGTTGGCCTGAGTGCCATATTTTTTGAGCTCTCCTTCTGCACACTTGGTTGCATTAGGGTTTTTGAGCTGTTTTTTCACTCAACACAACCCCCAGATACTTGACACCATCTGTCACCATTGAGTCCCCGAGACATTCTCGGCGCCTCCGGGGCGAGCCCCCACAGCACGGTTCACTTGACATCACCCGTCATAGACGTAGATATTCATCACTTGATACCACTCATCATAGATCTCGAGCTTTTTCACTTGACTCCACTCGTCAACGGCATAGAACTCCGTCACCTAATCTAGACGCTGCTTATTTTACCTCTGATTCTGAAGCAGAGTCCGAGAACCCACTTACATTGCACCAACCAGCCCCATGGATGGCGTGACTTCCAGCCCTTTCTTTGTAGGGACCATTGGTGGAGCATCCACCACCACACCAGCTACCACACCAGCTTTGGGTATGCCCTCGATGGGGCCCACATCTACCATTCCAATCACTGTCCCCATTCTAGTAGCTAGCATACCCATCCCCACTCCATCAGTGACTCACACTACCCTTGGCGGTGTAGGATCATCCCATACCACATTTGTGCCCCCACCTGGGGGCAACATCCCAAACCCAGCCCCTCCACTTGGGGGCATTGGCCCCAACATGGTCACAACCACTAGTATGTCACATCCTTCTACTAGTTTGCTATTCATGGCTAGTCTCAACCTTCCTGACCTAGATAGACTGACTAATGATCCCATCAGACACGACCCTGAGTGGCCCCATATTCCCACCAAGCTTCCCTCCGATATCCCTAAGTTTGAGGGCAAGGCAGGTGAGGACCCCCAGAACCATATTATGTCTTTCCATCTATGGTGTTCCTCCAACTCCATAGTGGATGACTTTTTCCGCCTCCGTCTGTTACAGCGCACCTTCACTGGCTCTGCAGCTAAGTGGTACATCGAGTAGCCCCAGGGACCCATGCCAGCTTTACTTCCCTTGCCTCAAATTTCTTGCAGTTCTTTCAGTTACCTGTCCACTATGACACGGGAGTTGAGATCCTACTGTCTTGTAGACAGAACACGGCTACCCACATCACTGACCACATTCATGAGTGGCGTCGACGCAGTAGCCTCTGCAAAATCAAGTTAGACGACTGTATCTTCTTAGATTGGTTTCTAAAATCCCTCCTTCCTGTCATTGCCAAGAATGTGGCATCCGAAAGAACCCAGTACGAAGAAGAGGCCATCCTCAAAGCCCAGTAATTTGACCTTATTTACGCCCAGTAGGGTTATCGATATTCCATCATACCTGACGCCCCTCGCGTCGATTCCTCTCGAAACGATGCGCCGGGGGCATCCCATGTCATAGATGGCATCATTGGCCGTATAGCCTCACATAACCAATCCTTTTCCATAGCACGTCCAAGCCATAGCCCCGACCTTTCGCGGCTACATCCCAGTCCAGAGCAACCAATTCGTATGCTCCCATGGCACATCACCATCATTCCCACGTGTTAAATTTTGAGCATTAATTCACAATACTCTAGGATCTTCACTGAGAGAATAACATATATAGTATATCAATGCATAACAATCACAATAAGCATGACAAGCATCACAAGAATCAAAAGCATGAGAGACAAGAGACACAGAGTTTCCGTGGGGAAAACCCTAAGGTGAAAAACCCCACAACTTCCTCAGAGATAGAGAGAGTAATGGCTCAACCAAAGTACAACCAAAATACACTGAGATAGTCTCCTAGTAGCAGATGATCTTCCTCCTCACTAGTGCACCACTTTCTGAGTGAGAGTAGTGTGAGTTTCCTAATGATCAAAATAGAGATCTCCCGATCTCTATTTATACTAACTTGTTTTCCCAGTGACCTTATGGGGCCGACTTGTCTAGCTAGGTACATCCACAATATAATATATATTTCAGGGCCGACCCCACACATGGTGGTCTAATAACCCGTCGCCAAGTACACACACTTGCGACACTTGTCAATACACATGACGACACTTCCTTATAGAGGAATAACACATCTCTTATAAGGGTACAATAAATATATATGAAATACATAGATGAAATACATTCCGAAGTTACATATACATCAACACTCCCTCTTAACTAGGAAGGTATTTCTCGACACAGATATGCTAGACAAGTCTTCTTCTCGGGATCATCGTCATCATCATCGTCATTGCTGCTGCTATCTCAACCAATCTCTGACTCTACTCATCATAGGAAGTTCTGCAGAGCCAGTCCTTTTTCATACTGGATGTAGGCCCACCACCTGCAGGTCTTCGTCATCACTAGCCATACTGTGGAAATCTCAGGACTTATTACATGCGTCACAAAACCTTAAAAGAGTTTCTTGACTAGCAAGAACCCTAAAGAGAATCTGAGGCCTTTTTCATCCTGTCCAGATCTCTAGGACTTATTACATTTGACCCCACCACAAAACCTTGAAAGAGAATCGCAGGACTAATTACGAGCACAAGGCTCAACCTATCGGATCTCCCAGGGTACAAATTACATGTGGTCACCACAAAACCTTGAAAGAGCATCCCAGGACTGATTACGAGCACAAGGCTCAACCTATTGGATCTCCTAGGCCATAAATTACATGTGGTCATGGAAAAACCTCGAAAGAGAATCCCAGGACTGATTACGAGCACACAGCTCAACCTATCGTATCTCCAAGGGCATACATTACATGCCATAGGACAAAACCTCGAAAGAGCATCTGCCAGATATCCTAGGGCACAAATTACATGCCATAAGAAAAACCTCGAAAGACTATCTACAGATCTCCTAGGGCACAAATTATATGTCCTCCCAAGCAAAACATCGAAAGAGCATTTGCCAGATATCCCAGGGTACAAATTACATGCCATAGGAAAAACCTTGAAAGACTATCTGTAAATCTCCCAGGACACAAATTACATGCTTATCTGCACAACCTGTTCCACGGCCACAGAGTATCAACCTGATACCCACCATACACCATCCTGATCATCATCACTACAACATCCTGCTGCATGTCATTTGGAGCAACATCTTGAAGCTCGTCACCCATGATCATCCTGATCATACAATGCATCTACCTGATGCATACCAAGTATCTACCTGATACATATCATCATACATGATCCACCTGATCATACAATGCATCCACCTGATACAAATATAAATACATGATCCACTTGATCATACATGATACATATCAACATACATGATCTACCTGATCATACAATGTATCCACCTGATACATATACAGATACATGGTCAAAGCATCCAACATGATGCGTACATACATATACATACAAATGATCCAACCGATCATATCCAACATCCAACATGATGCATATACAAAGCAGTAACTGGAGCATCATCCTGATGCTCATCATCCAGCACTTACATCCACAGCCATGTGAAGGATCCTCCTTCCAACATGCTTGGAATGGATTCTGCAAATGTGTCCATCACTTCTTCCTTGAAGTGTCATCAATCTGAAGAACACCAAGCCTCTCCCTGAAGTACTCGAACTTCACCCTAGCTAGTGGATTCGTCATAACATCTGCAATTTGCTCGTCCGTCACAATATACAGGAGCTTCACAGCTCCTCTCTGCACCATATCCCTGATATAGTGATATTTGATCTCTATGTGTTTGATATAGTGATATTTGATCTCTATGTGTTTCGACCTGTCATGAAACACTGGGTTCTCGGATAGCTTCACACAACTCTGGTTATCACAAAAGATACTGGTAGCATCCAACGGGAGATCAAATAACTCAGACAGTAGATTTCGTAGCCATACTGCCTCACAACTAGCTGAACAGGTTGCAACATACTCTGCCTCAACTATACTCAGTGCTACGCAGGACTGCTTCCTGCTAAACTAAGAGATCACACCTGATCCCATACTGAAGCAACATCCAGATGTGCTCTTCCTATCTACAGCACTGCCAGCCCAATCTGAATCAACATAACCCTATAGGTTAAACTTTTGATTCGCTTCATACTTGAGCCCATAATCCACTGTACCCTTCAGGTACCTTAGAACATGATTTACAACAACCAAGTGAACACTCCTCGGATCCGTCAGGAACTGGCTCAATGTGTTCGCCGCAAAGCAAATATCTGGTCTCGTGTTCATCAGGTACATCAAGGACCCAATCATCTGACGATACATAGAGACATCAACCGGCTCAGATGAAGCATTACATAGAAGCTTCAGATTCGATGCCATAGGTGTGGCCATGGCCTTGCAATCCATCATCCCGAATCTCTTCAGGATATCTACTGTGTACTTCCCTTGACCAAGGAATATCCCACTTGCACTTTTCCACACCTCCATACCTAGGAAATAATGCATCATTCCCAAATCTTTCACATCGAACTCAACAACAAGATTCCTTTTAGTATCTACAATCAATCTGTCATCTCCTGTTACAAATAAGTCATCTACATACAGGAGTAGAATCACAGGATTCCCTTCCTCAACCTTGTAGTAAAGGTTGGAATCCGCTTTACTCTTGGTAAAGCCCAAGCTAGATAGGAAACTGTCCATCCTACCATACCAAGTTCTGGGAGCTTGCTTCAAGCCATACAAGGCTTTCTTCAATCTGCACACATATGACTCACTGTCATGTATTTTGAAACTGAGTGGCTACTCCACATATACTTCCTCTTCGACTACACCATTCAAGAAAGCAGTCTTGACATCCATCTGGTGTATTTTCCATTTCATTGTTGCAGCCAGGGAAAGTACTGTTCTGATGGAAGTATACCTGGCTACAGGTGCAAACATTTCTTCATAATCTATTCCCTCTTTCTGAGAGAAGCCACGAGCTACGAATCTTGCTTTGTATTTTTCTACGCTGCCATCTGCAGCATGCTTGATTTTGTAGATCCATTTGGAAGTCACAACAGACTTCTCTTTAGGTCTTGGGACAACATCCCAAACATCATTCTTCATTATTGATTGGTATTCCTCGACCATGGCATCCTTCCATTCTTTCTTTTCCGCTGCTTCTTCATAACTGGAAGGTTCTTTGTTCATAATGTCACAGAGTAAAGCAACATAGCTGGTATGTGGTCTGGTTCTCTTCTTTGCTCTGTGTTCTTCTTCTGGAATGCCAAATCTTTCTGCATCTTGAATGAGCTCTCTAGCCCATGCAGGTTTCCTCTTGTGAGAGTTATCCTCACAGGTTGGATCTACAGGTTCTGGCGGATCTTCAAACTCACAAACAACTTCTGGAATTGCTTTAGTCATGGTAGTGTCTTGAAATCTAGTTTCCTTAGGTTCTTCATAAACTTCGATAGGTGCCTTCCTTGATTTGATGAATGTTGAGTTTTCATCAAATGTTACATCCCTGCTGACATCAATTTTCTTGAACCCTGGAAAGTATATTCTGTAAGCCTTCGAGCTTTCACTGTAACCCTGGAAAGTATATTCTGTAAGTATAGGGAGAGTCTTGAATTAGGGTTTGAGTTTCTCGGAGATCTACCTAGCCAAACATCTCGATCCAAAGCTCTAAACTTCGATTTTTACAAGGAGCTTCCAGCTATGTCTTTAGATTTCAGAAATTCCTATTTTTGTGGAAACCCTAATTTTTAGGGCCAAATCTGAAAATCCTTAGAATTGAATTCTGATTGGACAGATAGATTCTCCTTGATGAGTAGAGTCAATATACTATACTACTTTTCCAAAATCTGTGGAGAGAAACCCAATAAACAAGAAACTCAAGTTTTCGTCATTGTAAAATGTCTTCTTCTCAGGTTAGCTCTGATACCATGTTAAATTTTGAGCATTAATTCACAATACTCTAGGATCTTCACTGAGAGAATAACATATACAGGATATCAATGCATAACAATCACAATAAGCATGACAAGCATCACAAGAATCAAAAGCATGAGAGACAAGAGACACAGAGTTTCCGTGGGGAAAACCCTAAGGTGAAAAACCCCACAACTTCCTCAGAGATAGAGAGAGCAATGGCTCAACCAAAGTACAACCAAAATGCACTGAGATAGTCTCCTAGTAGCAAATGATCCTCCTCCTCTCTAGTGCGCCACTTTCTGAGTGAGAGACGTGTGAGTTTCGAATGATCAAAATAGAGATCTCCCGATCTCTATTTATACTAACCTATTTTCCCAGTGACCTTATGGGGCCAACTTGTCTAGCTAGGTACATCCACAATATAATATATATTTCAAGGCCGACCCCACACATGGTGGTCTAATAACCCGTCTCCAAGTACACACACTTGCGACACTTCCTTATAGAGGAATAACACATCTCTTATAAGGGTACAATAAATATATATGAAATACATAGATGAAATACATTTTGAAGATACATATACATCAACACCATGGACCCTCGTGTCCACCTCAATGCTTTGGCCATGCCGCCTCCGCTTACGCCCCACCAGTCACACCTCAGCCATATTACCACCCACAGGCTACACCAGCTCCTATGTCCTTTCAAGCCCAACCTGCTTATTACCCGCCACCGGCAGCCCCTGCAGAAAACCCACAACCCGTTCAGCACCTGCGCCGCCTCCACCTACTTATTATCCATCGCAGCCTGCTCCAACACCTGCACAACCCCAGAACCCACCTGCTTCCCAAGGGCAAGTGTACGCCCAACAGAATCCGCAGCAAAACAAAAATAACCAGCGCCAACAGGGCCAACAAAACCGTGGAAAAGGCCGTAACCGTGGGAAAAACCCCCCTCCAGACCAAGGCGGTCAACCTCCCAATCCCCCAAACAACAATAACGCAGCACTTGCCAACCAGAACCCTGATTGGCTGCCCAAATAAGCCAAAAATCCTAATTTGTGAACAAACCATCCTTGTTCTATTTGCGGGGGTCTATGGCCACTACACTCATGCTTGCCCACATTTGGAGCGAGCTTGACAACTATGGACCGATGATTCCCATATCCAAGGGCACGCGGCTCCTCAGGCGCCGCCCAACCCCCCACCACCTCAGCATCGACCCTTGGTGTTACAAAACCCCTTACTAACCCAAGGCCTAGTGAACACTCAGTCATTGGCTCCCCCTCAAGGAAATGCACCACCACAATAGCAAATCACTTATGTCACTCCTTATCAACCCATGATAGACTCAGGTACCCACCACTTGTTAATGATTTCATTCGCCGATGTCAACCTTCAAACCCGTCGGAACCAATATGGCTCCACCCCTGAAGCCCCTTCCGCCGATAAAAACACTAACGCCCATCCCACTGATCATTCGTTATGTATACCTCTGGATCCACTAGATGGTGCCTCCAAAGCACCTAGCTTCCCACTTCGCCGCATCAACAATAACCCCAATGCTCGCGTTGCGTCTAATTACAACTTTGTAGATGACTTAGTCCAGTCCCCCGCAGCCATGTCTGCGTTGGAAGTCTTAAAAAACTGTCCTTCACAGTGCAAGACTTTTCTCTCCGCCATTGGTGCTATTGACCCAAATGATTCACGACTGATGGCCTTCGATTTGGAGCAAACCGAACCACGCCTGCCTTCCACTTTAGCGTTCCAAGTTTCTGTTTCCGTTCGGAATCTTGTCATCCATCGGTGCATTATCGATGAAGGTGCCTCTACATGCGTTATGTCCACATTCATTTGGCAGAAGTTGGGATTCCCTACTCTCCAGTAGTCCACCACTGCGTTGTGAGCCTACGACGGCCGTTCGGCTCAACCCCAAGGTCTCTTAGCTAATGTCCCCTTCCAGTTGGCTGGAAAAACCGTGCTCATTGACATAGAGGTCATCAATGCCCAACTTGATTATAACCTCTTACTTGGCCGCAGCTACATGTATGCCATGCGGGAAGTTGCCTCATCCATTTTTTGTACCATGATGTTCCCCCATGATGGATGCGTGGTCAAGGTCGATCAACTCACCTATTACGATCCCAATGCCCCCGCCGTACCCGAAAATGTTCTCCCCATGGTTGAACAACCTGTTTGTGGTGCATCTACCTCGTTGGTTTCCTCCGTGGGACTTGGACGTTACTCAGATACGCCGAAGACCTCAACATTCCAATACATTCCACCCCCATCACTAGTGACCGAAGTATCTGACCTATGTACCCTTTCCCACAATACACAAACACCCAACAATCAACCGCCCTTGTCACCCAAACCACCATTGGTACCTAGTCATATTGGTGTTACACCCATCCACACAATCCCCTTCCTATTCCCTCCCTCGGGAGTAGTAAGCTGTCATGTCCCAAATTTGGAATTGGGTCACAATGGCCTAATCACATTGGCCATATTCATTAGAGTTTGTAAAATTGATGTTAAAGGTCAGATAATTGCTAAGGAGGAAAATTACTAGTTTCCTAGGTTTGGGGTGGAAGCTTTGGGATTTCAAATAATGGGGATAATAAATGATGTTTGAACATTAGAGTGGCATAAATATTTAATAAAGGAGCTAAATAAATATATACAAGTGAAAATCAAAGTGGCATTTGATCATGAAGACACATGGAGGAAGTGGGACCCACATATGGCTAGATTTCCTCACTACACTTGGCATCATTCTCTCACCAATTCGAATTCAAGGTGAATGGTAACATACTTGTGGGAGTCCAAAAGGTATTATTCATGGCATGAATCATCCAAGGTCGAAATATAGAGGAAGAGTAACTCCCATGGAAGAGGAAGAGGCAATTTGGAGCTAGTGAGACACTTGGGCTAGATTCCCTAGCTCTATGACAACAATGATGAAGATTCTATGACACCTATGACACAAATCAGACCGGAAGGCTGACATATGACATATATGACATGTCAGGGCTAAAAATAGACTCCAAGAGGGCGCTCAAGGGTGTTAGGGCAGCTAAGATGCTTCCACATGTGATTTGGTGGAAGTGGGAAACTAGGAATTGTTGTACAAGTGGCGTTCTTTGGAATCTCTTCCCAACTTGAGTTGCCATGAGTCTCTTGGAAGGAATTCGACCCATGGAGGACATTAGAAATTTATAAATGTCAATAACAAAGAATTAAACCAGCTTTTGATCATTTGTAGAATTTGCAATTGCATTTGTGTAGAGGGAGAGCTAGTGGATGACTAGTTTCTTGCCTTAGCCAATTTCGAGGGTGAAAGATTCCCATCCAAGTTGGTAATTGGAAAGGCCATTCAGACCTTTCATTTGGAGCTTTAATGGATTCTTTATTTGCAGGTGTAAGCTACAGGGCAGCTCATTGTTTCTTCTATTGCAACACATTCTCTCAACCATTTTCAATTTTGATGGCATATTCTTGATCCTTGAGGGAGGGCGTTTTTGGTGAGCTATTGTACTCTTTGGGGGAGCTTCGCATGCCCCATTTCTCTTTTAATATGAAGTAAATACTATGTTATTCATATCCAAAAAGTTTCAGGTCTAAATTCCGAGTAGAAATGTATAAATCTCATTTTTAATGGAAGAACAATGCCATTTCCCCACTACCTTGTTGTGAGCCAATGTATTGATGATGATTTCCAATGAATGGATGATTCTATGATGAATTTGTGATTAATGGACTTCCATGGATGTATTTTACAAGTTTCATGTACTGTACTTGAGCATTTGAAGTATTTTTACTCAGTTTAATTGCATTGGGAGAAGAAATAGTGCCATTTCCCCAAGGGTCGAATTGGTGATTTTTGCAGTTGAATGGGAGAGGGTTGGAAAATATATAATAATCAATTAATGGTGCACATGAGACCTTAATAAAATTATTAATACATTCCCTACCTCTTTTCAGAAATTTGAGTGGGTTTGGAGGCATTTGGGAAGCCATTTTCAGTACTAACCCTAGGGAGATTTGAACCCCAAATTACTAGTAAAATTGCATACTTGGTACAGAATATTAAGAGAGTTTGCAGAGGTATTTTGGTGGCCATATATAATCCATGAACATCATATTCAAGTCCTAATATCATTCATACACATTCCTTGAATATTTGAATGCATTTGGAGTCAATCCGAGACCTAGAGACCAATACTAGTCAAAGGGAATTTACTAGTAAAGTTCCCTACATTGGCCAGAACTGAAAGAGGATTCACAGAAGTATTTTAAAGGTCCAAAATCATCCCTGAAATACATATTTATGTTCTAACATCATCCATATGCCTTCTCAAAATATTTGGGGGCAATTGGAGCAATTTGGGGACCTAGAGCTCAAAACCAGTCAAAGGTCAAACTAAGGAAAAAGTGAAAAATTGCCATTTTAATAAAATTCCTAACAAGGGAAATTACATAAGCACCTCGGTTATGGATACCCTCAGCCTCCCTGGGTTAACCTTAGGATTATCTGTGTGGTATATTTCGCCTCCCGTTCCCCCGCCGACACCAAATGTCATCCTACAACCAGTGCAACCCATCGCCACTACTAGTCAACCACCTCCCGGTGTCACTACCCCTTCGTCATCTATGAATCCCCCCCCTCTTATCAAGCACACTGGGGGCAGAGGCCCACAACCATACACTGCTGTACCCCCGCCCAAAACAGTTAAACCCCCCCCCGTGTTTCTTGCTCCTCCCAAATGCTCGTTGTGTGATGAGTTAGGCCATTCGACTCATCAATGCCCACAATTACCTGCATTACAAGAGCACATGCAAATGCTTGAAGACGACCCCAACATACCGGTTATCTAACTCGACCCGAACCCTAAGCCTCATGATAAATCACTGCATACCAACCACCCTTGTGCCATATGCGGTATTTATGGCCATTACTCACATCATTGTCTTGATCTCCCAGATTACAGAGCAACTCTCTATGAGATGAATAGTTTGTACCTTGAGACGGTGACCCCCACAATTGAGGAGATCCACCCCCCAGTATCACCCTCATCCAGAGAGATTAACACCATCTATATGATCTCTTTGACTAACACTTCCTCTTCAATTGATTTGACAACTCAAAGTTTCTGCAATGATGAGGAGATTCTAGAGGCTCTCACTGCCCCAGATTATCCTTGGGAAGACATGCACCATCGTTCCTACTTCCTACCAGAAGAGTCCTCCTCCACCACAGCCACCCAATTTGTGGTTGAGTCCAAAGATTTCCTTCCTGCCAAAGTCGACTGGTTTAAAGAGCCCATTCCCGCTCCCGATGCCTTCGAGGAAGGTAACATGGCCAATATCTCACCCACAATCCATATTGATATCTCTTCCCCCAGTAGTGCCCCTGAAATCATTACTTTGGGAGCCTCCTGCACTGAGTACAAGATCGGAGAGTACAAAAAACATTTACAAGAGTTTCGCGATGTCTTTGCCTGGTCCTATACCGAAATGCATGGTCTTGACCCTGCTATTATAGAGCACCACATTGACACAATATATTAGCTCGACCCTGGGATAGGGGACATGATCAATCATTTTGAACCTTCCCCATCACATCTATCTCAGCATTCCAATGATCCCATTGTTCAAACCAACACATATGTGATCCACAATCACAAACCCCCTACACATAGCATGGGGGAAGGTCATTAACCTTGTTCACTTTTTCACATTTGTGATCTCAACCATTTTTTAGGTCACGTGTCACTTGTATATTTGATTTGATTTGATACACCTAGTATTCTTCCCCCGCGGGTAATCGTTTCTCCTCACCACTGCATCCTTAGCTTGGTGGGCTCACCTTTATTTGCAACCATTTTTTAACCTAGTTATTTCCTTTGACCATTCCGGAGTCCTTATGACCTCCGTTTTTCGCACCATTTGCACCGCCGGAGTCATATTTCCATGCCCGTGATGATGCTTGAGATCATTTATCGCTCTCACTCTCATATTTTTTGGGTATTTTTTCCAAAACGCCCCCTGTCACCTTGGTTCGCATGCAACCTTTGCCGTCGTCCGTTCTGACGTTCCTTATATCGTCGGATTCATATTTCCGTGCTTGTGATGATGCTTGAGATCATTTCTCGCTCTCACCAGAACCTTTATTGACATCGTGACATTTCACCTTGTTGCCCCAATTTGCGTGCCACATCGATCGTAGTCCGTTTTTGACACTTTTTATACCGCCGGATTCAGTTTTCTGAGCTCGTGATGATGCTTGAGATCATTTGTCGCTCTCACCAGGTACAATTTCAATATTGTGTCTCGACACCTTGCTGCCTCGGTTTGCGCACCACATCGGCCTCCATCAGATTGTTACACATTTTTTACATGAGCCATTCACTCCTTTCATACTGCAATTATTTCGTTATTTTTCCACCATTCATTGTCCCGCAAGGAGGCCCATGAGTGTTCCCCCCCTACCCTCATTCTTGGTCATCATCAATGTTCCTTGATTGAGCACTTCCTCCTTGCCTGACCATTCCTTTTGTTCGGTATAATTTATCCCTTTTTCGGGCTGGACAAGTCCTTTACGAAAAAAGCACTTAGGGAGTTTCTATTAAGCTCTTTTATGACTCCTAAAACAATGAAAAGATCGTCGAGAAATCTTGCTTCCTTTCATGCTCGTTAAATTACCTGAAAGGGCGTCTATCTGGTATAAGTTTACCCCTTTTCCGGACCTGGTAGACTAATTATGAAAAAGGAATACTCTAGTCACGTCAGCTAGAAGAGTTCTTCATTGCATCCTTTTATGCTTCTTTGGGCCTTGGAGACTAACACACGAAAAAGAAACCCCCTAGAGTCTTCTTATTGCTTTCAGACTCTCTAAAATTGAAAGCAACCACGAGCATGAAATGTCCTAGGCTCGTACAAATCCACATGACAGTACCATTCCATTATTTCAGAGTCTTCTTATCTCTTTTAGACTCCTTAAAATTGAAAGCAACCACGAGCATGAATTGTCCTGGGCTCGTACAAATCCACACGACAGTACCATTTTGACCACACTTCTTCTCATTCCTTAACCCGTGAAGAAGTCCCCCTGTGCCTCTTAGCACCGTGATCAATCATCTCGGCAACACCCCCAATCAAGTTTCCTTTGTTCAGAGTATTATGCAGTCTCCTGCCATTTTACACCAACTTGAGTATCACTCATCCCAGTCACTATCCTTGATCCATTACAACTATGATCCCCTTCCCTCTAGTCAGTTTCATATGCTTCCCGATCATCTCTCGTCATCATACTCTGAACGAAGGAAGTTTGAGTCCACCCACTCTACTTGCCCAATTATTCCCTACCCCCATAGTATGTCAGTCCTACCATCAGTACTCTCACACTTCGGTTCTCCACCTTGTGCTCCTATCAAGGAAACATCATTGCCTTGCTAGTTGCAGGTCTCCCTTTGTTGACGACATCCCCTCTATTCCATAGGATAGACCCAGAGGTCCCTGTGCCTTGGACCCATCACCATATGTGGTGAGTGCCCACGGACCATTTTGAGGAGTCATCATTGCCTCTTCGAGTGGTTGTTTCTCACATGCTCGACTTCAACACCTTGATCGCATCATTGAGGATCTCCCAGGGTATATATCCCTTCAGTTATTGGTCGAAGACCCCGGATTTCCCCTGACTCTAGCACATTGGTGAGTCACTTCAGAACGTCCAGTTATATGTTCCCGTGGATGTCCGGGTTGCGTAGGCGATTGTATTCGGAATCCATCTAGTTATATGCTTCATTGAGTACCCAGTTCAGTTCCAGTTCAGTGTACCATTGAGGGTATGACTCCCCGTCACTATGATCCAGCAGCTCATCAGTTCCTCTGGTACCACACTCAGCAGCACTGTTGTTATTCCAGTGTATGAGTTCTTCAGCTCAGCCATGGTTAGCCCAGCAGTATGTCCCAGATTTGTGTCCCCTATGGACCCTTATGATGTACACAGTGGTTCTCCATGTATCCTTCAGGTCCCCATTTTCGGGCCTCATTGTTATTTTTTATATATATCTAGATACGAGCATGGGTATGCCCGCCTCGTCTATATATTGAGATTCTTCCTCATTTAAGGCCATGTATATTTCAGGTCCCCATTTTTTGGACCCCCTTGTTATTGTTCTATATCTTGTTACGAGCATGGGAATGCCCACCTCGTCCATATGTTCATATTATTCCTCATTCATTATTGAGGTCATGTACTTTCATTTTTTGCAGTTTGTTCAGGACCGTTGTTTCGGGCTCTAGTTCGTTTCTTCTCCTCTCCACATCCCAGGAAAACCATAAAAGACTTATGATGTCTATCGGCCATATGATGAGCTCCTGCCCTCACACATCAGGGGGCAATCTGTTAACACTCAAAAAGTGCTCACTACCTCATCTACCCCATTACATGACTCATTTGTCCATATTTCCTACCATATTTGCCTCCAAAACCTTAAAAACCCATTAAAAGGCCTCCAAAAGGCCAAAAAACCCCCTTTTCCCCCAAAATAATCCAAAATTCCTCCAAAATAGAAAAACCCTCTAAAAAGGGAATAAAAAATACAAAAAAGAGGAAAAAGAGGGAAAAAAGGAATCAAAAACCCTATATAGCTGACCTAAACCATATGGTGCCCAAAACCATGGGCCAGCACTCCACCACTAAAAACCTATAAATAGGTGATGGAGGCCCCCCATTTCATATCTACAATCATCCATATCCTTACTCTGCCAAAATCACTCCTGAAACCCTAGCTCACCCTTGAGCTAATTTCACATTTGAGTGCCCCTTTGGCCCATTTCCAAAACCCTTTGGAGAAAGAGAAAGGAACAACACTGGAGCTTGGAAGCAACCTTCTTGGACTGCTGCAAAGGCTTCATCAACCTTCACATTGGAGGTATAATCAATACAAAAAACCATTTTTATTATCTTTCTGTTATTTTATGCACATGCTTAGAGTAGTTTACTGTTTTACTGTACTGTCTTTTATTTACTGTATTTTCTAAACTGCTACTAAGGAGTCCCTTCTCCTTAGTAGGTGCTCATTTGCACAAGATAGGGTGAAAACCGTAGCTACATAAACAATATACGTTTAAATATTGCATATCCCTAATCTACGAATTAATTAACACTAAAAATAGAGGAAAATAGTCAACTTTACATACCTTAGGAGATGTGTGAAACAAGTGTTTGACAAACCATTCAAAACCTTCAAGTTCACCAACAACAATATAGCAGATATACTATTGGTTGTTGAGCCTTCATAAAGAGGTTCTTGGGACTTCTCGAGTAGAGGAACATCATGAATATCATGGAGGTTGTCCTCATCCAATGGAACAAATGTGTCTTGGATCAATCTATTTATCTCATCTTCACCATTTGTATCAATAACGTCATCTTCGTCCATAGGATCATTAATAAGTCGATATTCAATAGCCTAATATCCATGCTCATCACCTTGTAAAGTAGTATTTCTACTATTATGTGGCAAATAGCTCTCCGGAAGTCGACATTTAGGGGGCATTGTATTTATATTTACAAACAATGCAATAACATTAGTGTATAATATACAACACATATATTTAAAATGATAAATTTTTTGTTGATTACATTATCAATACTATTACAAGAAGTACATTATGTAATGAATAACGTCTTATGAAGGGATGATATTCATACCCCCCTTCAGCATGCCCCTTCTCCTTACACTTTTTTTCAGCTGTTGTTCTTAAAATTCTTCTCGTTTGCAAACCTCCGCAATCATTGCAAGGGAAATAACACTTTCAAAGGACTTCAAATAGATCTTTCATGTAGTAAGCTTTTCAGCGTCAATGTCAAGAAGTGCAGAAAAATATAAGTCAAGCTCTTCAAGAGAGCTTTAAATCTCGTTACAGAGAGTACCAAGAATATGTAATAACCAACTCATTTAGAGTTGAAAGAAACAAATATTTAAGAAAGCCACAGATCTAGAAGCATCAAATGGAAAACCCAAACGCAAAAAATGGAAGGTTTGTAGAATCACCAACATCTTGAACTGAAGACACTAGTCATAGTGTTGCCAAAGATAAGTTCACACCGCACTGAGAAACATCCAACCAAAATTTTCAGCTTGACAATAGCTTCCGACCGGTGTCACCGCTAAAGAAGACAAAAATACCGCATCAGAGCGGATCTCCACCCCCGACTAACTGCAGCCAATGCCCCCGTTGTGGATGCATTTTCCTGCAACACCCCTCAGCACTTTATCCGCCATCACCGCCACTGATAATTAGGTGTCCTGCCAAGCAATGGGTCACCGCACAAATACTCCACCAACCCTCCACTTGAAGTGAGCCGTCCACCCATGCCGCATACCCTACAAGAGAGGTGTGATTGTTAAAGAGGATATCTTACCATGGTCTCATTGTTAGTTTTTCGGCATTTAATTCAATCTAATCTATTATCTTAACTGAGAGAACAACATGTACAACATATCAAACATAAGAGACAATAGACACAAAGCATTTCACCGGGGAAAACCAAGAAGGTGAAAAACCCCGCAACTTCCTCAGAGATAGAATGAGCACCAATACAAGTATCACAAAGATCAAACCCCAAAACAAGATATAGTATCCTAGCAACAACTCCTCCTCCACTTGTGCGCACTCCTCCTGTCTCTCACTAATGCGAAGTGAGTGAGTGAGTGAATGTGTCAAAAGAAAGAGTCACACTCTCTATTTATACTTTAACTTTCACTTGACCTTTACTCAACTAGGTTGGCCCCAACTTAACCACTTAACATAATGTTGACTGGGCCGACCCCACTAGGGTGGTCTAATAACCCTTTAACCCACATGACTCATACAAGGCCGACCCCATCAAGGTGGTCTAATAACCCATCAAGTATAAGTTACGACACTTACAATATAACTTGCAATACTTGCAAGTACAACTGATGACACTTCCAATCGGAGGAATAATACATCTCGGTTGGGGATACAATAAAGTACAAATACAATATACAAGTGAATATCTTCCGAAATTACAAATACATCAACACTCCCTCTTAACTAGGAAGGTATTCTCTTGACACAATTCATCAATACGTATAGACACAAGTCTTCAATACTGGAGATGGATCATCATCACTGGATCACTGGAGCATTATCGTCACTGCTGCTGTACTCTTCATCTCAATCATTGGTGCTATCTCTCAATTCTTCTCATCATAGGAAGTTCTACAGAGCCAACCCTTTTTCATGATGGATGTAGGCCTAGCCTCCTATAGGTCTTCATCATCTCTGGCCATACTATGGATCCCAGGACTAATTACGTGCATCAACAAAACCTCGAAAGAGTATCCTAGGATCCTTTATGTGCCTAAGCATGACTGACAAGATCTCCCAGGCAGCTATTACATGTGACCACCACAAAACCTTGAAAGAGCATCACAAGAATGATTAAGAGCACATAGGTCAACCTATTGGATCTCCCAGGGCGCTATTACATGTAGTCAGGAAAAACCTCGAAAGAGCATCCCAGGACTGATTACAAGCACACAACTCAACCTATCGGATCTCCCAGGGCACTATTATATGCCATAGGAAAAAACCTCGAAAGAGCATTTTCCAGATCTATCGGGGAGCTATTATATGCCATAGGAAAAACCTTGCAAGAGTATCTACAAATCTCCCAGGGCGCTATTATATGTCCTCCCAAGCAAAACCTCGAAAGAGAATTTTCTTGATCTCCCAGGGAGCTATTATATGCCATAGGAAAAACCTAGCAAGAGTATTTGCAAATATCCTAGGGTGCTATTGTATGCTTATCTGCAGAAACTGCCCATAGCCAACCTATAGAAAAACCTCGCAAGAGCATCCGAGCTTAGACTATCGGATATCCCAGGGAGCTATTATATGCTACTTGCACAATCTGTCCACAACCAACTTGTAGCAAAACCTCACAAGAGCATCCGAGCTCAGACTATCGGATCTCCCAGGGAGCTATTAGATGCTACTTGCACAATCTGTCCATGGCCATGGAGTATCATCCCGATACTCATGATCATACTGATCATCATCATACAGTACATCATCCTAATGCACATCATCATTGCATGATCATCTTGATCATTTTCACAGCATCGTCCTGATACATATAATTTGGAGCATCGTCCTGATGCTCATCATACATGATCATCCTGATCATCGACACAAAATCATCCTTATGCATATCATCTTGAGCATCATCTTGATGCTCATCATACATGATCATCCTGATCATCGGCACAACATCATCCTGATGCATATCATCTGGAGCATCGTCCTGATGCTCATCATACATGATTATCCTGATCATCGACACATCATCATCCTAATGCATATCATATGGAGCATCATCCTGATGTTCATCATACAGTGCTTACATCCACAGCCATGGGAGGATCCTCCTACCACCATGCTTGCAAAGGCTCCTGCAAATGTGTCCCATCACTTCTTACTTGAAGTATCTTCTATCTGAAGAACACCAAGCCTCTGTCTGAAGTACTGAAACTTCACTCTGGCTAGTGGTTTGGTCAACACATTTGCAATCTGCTCATCTGTCGCAACACACAGGAGCTTCACTGCTCCTCTCTACACCATATCCCTGATATAGTGATATTTGATCTCGATGTGCTTCGACCTGTCATGGAACACCGAGTTCTCAGAAAACTTCACACAACTCTGGTTGTCACAGAAGATATAGGTAGCATCCAACGGGAGATTAAATAACTCAGATAGTAGCTTCCTAATCCATACTGCCTCACAACTAGCCAAACAAGCTGCGACATACTCTGCTTCGGCTGTACTTAGTGCTACGCAGGACTGCTTCCTGCTAAACCAAGAGATCACACCTGATCCCATACTGAAGCAACAACCCAAAGTGCTCTTCCTATATGCAACACTACCTTCCCAATCTGAATAAACATAACACTCCAGGTTAAACTTTTGATTCGCATCATACTTGAGCCCATAATCAACCATACCCTTTAGTTACCTCAGAATATGCTTTATAGCAATCAGGTGAACATGTCTAGGATCCATCAGGAACTGTCTCAATGTGTTCACCGCAAAGCAAATATCTGGTCTCGTGTTCGTCAGGTACATCAAGGACCCAATCTTCTTGACGATGCATCATGACATCAAATGTCTCAAACGAAGCATCACTCAATAGCTTTAGGTTCGATGCCATAGGTGTGTCCATGGCCTTGCAGTCCATCATACCGAGCCACTTCAGGATCTCTACTACATACTTCCCTTATCCAAGAAATATTCCATCTGCACTCTGCCACACCTCCATACCTAGAAAGTAATGCATCATGCCCAAGTCCTTCATCTCGAACTCGGCAACAAGCTTCCTCTTCGTGTCAGAAATCAATCTATCCTCACCTGTCACAAACAGGTCATCCACATATAATAGAAGTATCACTGGATTGCCTTCCTCAACCTTGTATTAAAGGTTGGAATCCGCTTTACTCTTAATAAAGCCCAAACTGGATAGGAAGCTGTCTATCTTGCCTTACCATGTTCTAGGTTCTTGCTTCAAGCCATACAAGGATTTCTTCAATATGCATACATATGAATCCCTGTCATGTGTCTCAAAACCAAGTGGCTGCTCCACATACACTTCCTCTTCGACTACACCATTCAAGAAAGCTGTCTTGACATCCATCTGGTGTATCTTCCATTTCATCACATCTGTAGCATGATTGATCTTGTAGATCCACTTGGAAGTCCCAACAGACTTCCCTTCTGGTCTCGGGACCACATCCCAGACATCATTCTTCATGATCGACTGGTACTCCTTGATCATGGAATTCTTCCATTACTACATCCCGGATCCTGGGAACTTCAGATTCTTCAATATCTTCAATAGATAGTGAAGTTCGTTGCTGGAACAAATGTTGTTGTCCTTCTTTTGTAGGTGATTGTACACGATCTTTCCTACAAGTCAAATTCAATTGCATGATTAGAAACTTCTCATGGTTTTTCAAAACAAATTCTTATGCATGAAGACATATGTCATATAGTCATGCAATTATCTTAGCCAATGATTCAATACAACATTTATTCATATCCTGTATTCACACGGTAACTTTCTAGATGCCTTCCATCTCTACCAAAACATTTGTTAAGAGTGTGCACAACTCCCAACATGTTAGCAAAGAGGTTTCATTCTAGATAAGTAGCAATGGAATGTTGTACAGTACCATAGGCCACTCACCCATTACTTGCATATTAGTAGTATCTTGTTCATTAATGCAACTTTTCTAATATGCATAATATACATCCTAAATCTAGGAACATAAGTATGTACATGTCTGGACAACATTATTTAAGTAATCATATGACAATTCAAATACTTATCTTTGTTTAGTTGTGGGTGGACTCCCTCTCAATCTTTGCTTCCTTGCAGGAATTACTAGAGTGTGCTCCCTCTTGATCTTTGCTTCCTATATTATTTGTCCTTGAACTTATATCCATCCTAGACCAGTATGCATGCTTAAGTGTGCACTAGTGTCATCATTGTGTCATCCTCAATATCTCATACATAATCATACATCCATTAGTATAATCTTAATACTATCAAAACATTATGATTCTAAATAATGTTAAACATGTATGGTCATGATCATTTCATACACAGGTAATTTATCACAAGCATTAGTATTCATGGTTCCAGGGAGTACTTATTTTACTCATGCATATTCTTATTTGACCATAGGACTCTTCTGGTTTTCCATATCATCAATCAAGCTAAGAAGTATAATATGCATAAACCCATGATTACTCAAACCTATAACTTCATGAATGATCATTATTAATCATACAAATGTATACTATATGAGATCCTAACACAAAGTAGGATTCTAACTCGATACAGGAAAACATACTTGGATTATCATGCTTGTCTAACATACCCAAACAATGTCTTCTTTGTTCTCTTAGAGACCTTGTGTTAGCAACCTGCATATCTCATAAGTTAATAATTGTAGAACCAAGTTATACATACCTTGTAAGTGGAGCTTCTATGTGATCCATGACTATGGATGAGTCTTTGTCTTCATGTCACCATGGTCATATGTTCTTGATCTAGAACTTGATCTATCTTTCTTGATGTACCCTTCATGTTAGTGGACAACATCATCCTCATAGAACAACACAGTGTATTAGTACAATCATAAGTGTCATACCCCTAATCAATGACTGCATTCATACTTTTACCAGGGTCATAAGACAAGTCTAAAAATTAATAAGGATTGTACTAACCTCAATAATATAAAGACAAACATATCATAAACTTAATCATGAACATATTTCAAAAGATACATGTATCTCTTCAAGTCATACCTGTAGGGATTGATTGTAGCCTTCTTATGTAAGGCCTTAGCCTCATATCCCTCTGGAACTAGAACGTATTCACTTATGCAGGTGTCCAATTCATTCTCTTCTAGGATTAACCCAATCCACTTTGATTTGTTGAAACTGGATCTGGAGCTAGATTAGGGTTTGTCAGAGAAACCCTAAAAATTCAAACTTTGAATTTAAAACTTTTGATTGGATGAAAAGATGTGCCTTGCTGAGCTGATCAAGCCGGTATACTTCAATTTTGAAATCTCAAAAATTTGACCCCTCAAAATTGCATTTGAAACTTTCGGATCTTCTAGTCAAAATCCCGAACTAGGGTTTGATAATGCCCGGGGTTCTTCCCAGCCAAAAGGTTTGATCTTGTGCTCTAAAATTCAATTTTTCTGAGGAGTGTCCAGTCATGGCAACAGATTTCAAAAATTTCAACTTTTGCAGAAACCTTAATTTTCCACCTTTCCGATCAAGATCCCGAACTAGGGTATGATGATGCCCGGGGTTCATCCCAACCAAAAAATTCGATCTTGGTCTCTAAATTTCGATTTTGATGAGGAGAATCCAGCCATGTCTCATATGTCAAAAATTCCAACTTTCTCCGAAACCCTAATTTCCCATAGCAGTGACAAACCAAAAATGAAGGTGCTCAGAATCCAATTCTGTTTGGATAGAAATATATGCCATATTGTTTCTGATGTATCTTTGAAATTTTAGATCCTCAGGGTTTGAAACTTCGGCTTGTGGTAGAATGACCTGTCATATTTCCAACCCCATGGATCTGAGCTCAAATGGATTCTTTGAGAGAGATATATTCCAAGTGTCACAACATGACCTGTTTATAGGATGAAACAGTATAGTCATCTTCTACGGAGTGCCACGTATTACTGTTTCAACTTCAGCCTCTACAACCTGGAACTGTGAATGTACAGTCTGTTCCCTAACTATCACTTTTTATAGAATTCCATTTGGAGATTCCTAGCCCGAGATATGACCTTTTTTCCTAGGTCACCTATTTAGGACTGCATTCTAGAAGAGGCAGAAACCCTAACTTGTATAGATCATATCTCACAAAGTAAAACGAATCTGAGGATGTCCTTTAGAAAAAAGGTACATGGAAATTTCATCTTTGACCTGTAGAAGTTTCAGATCCTGAACCTTTTCCAAAATGGATTTATAGAGAAAGTTCCACGATGACTGATTTTTACTATACCAATCCCTAGCTTCCAATTTGTCGCAAGTGCAACAAGTGTCATAAATTCCATACCATGCCTTCCTTCAGGTTAGCTCTGATACCATGTTAGTTTTTCAGCATTTAATTCAATCTAATCTAGGATCTTAACTGAGAGAAAAACATGTACAAAATATCAAACATAAGAGACGAGAGACATAAAGCATTTCACCGGGGAAAACCAAGAAGGTGAAAAACCCCGCAACTTCCTCAGAGATAGAATGAGCACCAATACAAGGATAAAAAAGATCAAACCCCGAAACAAGAGATAATATCCTAGAAGAAGCTCCTCCTCCACTTGTGCTCACTCCTCCTCTCTCTCACTAATGTGAAGTGAGTGAGTGAGAAAATGTGTCAAATGAGAGAGTCGCACTCTCTATTTATACTTTTACTTTCACTTGACCTTTACTCAACTAGGTCGGCCCCAACTTAACCACTTAACATATTGTTGACTGGGCCGACCCCACTATGGTGGTCCAATAACCCTTTAACCCACATGACTCATATAGGGCCGACCCCATCAAGGTGGTCTAATAACCCATCAAGTATAAGTTACGACGCTTACAATATAACTTGCGACACTTGCAAGTACAACTCATGACACTTCCAATAGAAGGAATAATACATCTCCATTGGGGATATAATAAAGTACAAAAACAATATACAAGTGAATATATTCCGAAGTTACAAATACATCAACACTCATTTCTCAAAAATGGTGTTTGATGAAAAAGTTAACATCCTACCAAAACAGGGTTTTAGGTTGATTTTGCACCAGGGTAGTAAAACTGCCTAAGTGGCCTCAGGAAAATGCCCGCTATAATTCATAGTTTAAAGTAAATGCCCGCACCATATGGTCAGGTTGTAGCTTGTTGAGTTTTATACTTGACCATCGTATCATATTTTCTTGAGAGTGTCTGAGGAGGAAGTTTGGGTCTGCCAAAATAGTGTTTTAGATAGATTGCTCCAGTCTAGGAAAATGCAAAAATTGTCCATGTATAAAATTACTGGTAAAAATACCTGAGTGACCTTAGTAAAATGCTTTCCATTTCCTGTGGTTGATCTATTAAATTATTTTGAGGGTATGGTCTCTAAAATGTTGATTGGTGTATCCAATCATATCATTGTCTTGTCCAAAAAGTCTTTGTAGGTGAAGATATTGATCTGCCAAAAGTGCCTCCTAGCTTGATTTGCACTGCTCTAGAAAAATACCCGTCGAGGAGAGAGAAAGAATCTTCAAAGGATGAAATTGGTCTGGATGGAATCACCTTTTTGGTCTCTATCCATTGGGTGTCTCACACTTCCAGTTTGATGAAAATAAAAATTTCATGTTACCCTAGGGTTTGACAATTTTTCTCTAAGTGTTGAATTAGTAGCTTAAAAATCTAGTTTCAAATGCCCACCAGATGATGTGTGTATCAAAAAATTTAAAGGGGACATGGATTCGATACTTGTTGAAGTGGTTATCCAGACATGCTTTCATTTTTCCTTATGATGGTCACATGTGCAAGAAATCAATTTTCCAAAGTAGGAAAAATATTGTTTTGCATATTAAGAACAAATAAATTTGGCTGTGTTAAAATCACAAGGCTAAGGGCCATTTGGAAATGCCCACAAGGAGGTGTCCTTGCGCTGATAAAATTCATCAGTTGGAATAGGATTGTTCTCTGATGAACTGGTCATCTATCCATGGGATCAAATTTTCCTCTGGAGTTCACACGTGTGAAATACAAGCTTGCCAAATTGAGAAAAAGTTTGTTTTGCTATCCAAATGAAGGTTGAGAGGCATTTGTAAATGCCCACCATAAATTGTCCTTGTGATGATAAATTGACCAGTTGACATGGGTCTATTCCTTTATGATCTAGCTATCTAGTCATGGTTTCATATTTCTCTCTAGAGGTCACACGTGTGAGATACAAGCCTGCCAAAATGAGAAAAAGTTTGCATTTCCATCTATTTAGATAGAAATACAAAGTCAATGATCGTTAAAAATTAAAAAAAAAATCTAGCCCCTAGCGATCGTCGCTATAGCAACTTTATGGTGCTTACGTCACTATAGCGATGATCATTGGGGGCTAGAACATTTTTTTCCAAAATTTTTATCTGTTTATCCACAAAAGTTTCGATTTTAACTTATTTGTGGCAATATTTCGTGGAACGTTTTAGCCATATGTAGTAGTGGGCAGCAAGGCCAAAGCAAGAATGGGTCCATGCATTCATCCACAAGTTAGATGAAGTACCGCGAAGTTGGTACATCTCAGTAGAGATGAGGCGAGGAACAACCACATGGGAGGACATAACCATTAGCTTTAGTCGCACATTTAGTTTCGTCGATGATAATCCTCTAATTGATGGTGTGCTACAGGTAATCCCCGAAAAGATATTTGAGACAATTCCGACCGAAATACCAATGGGACTACAATGGAGTGAAACACCAAAGATGATGATGGAATATTACAATGTTTCGGGAGGACCTGATGATGACGACGATCCTAGAGATGTTTATGTCCTAGAGTCAGAAGGAAACCGCGACGTTGAAGCACCAGATATGTCATTTGACAGATTCAACCAACCGTTGAAAATTAAGAAAGTTAATATTGGATCATTGGAGGATCCAAATTTTTCCAGTATGGGAGACTCTTGGGACGACACAACAATCGGGAAGATCACCGACTCATTGCATGAATTTCAAGATTTGTTCCCAAAGAAGTTTTTAGAGATGAAGGGTAATTCTGGGGACTTAGGAGAGATGAAGATCCCCCTTAAACCTGATGCTAAGACAGTAAAGAAGCAACTGTATAGATTGAATCCCAGATATAAAGAACATGTGAAGGCCGAGTTAGAGCGGGTGTTGGATGCAAGGATCATTGAACTTGTCGAAGAGTCAGAATGGATCAATTCGATGGTCGTCCAGGACAAAAAGACTGGCGAAATTTGAATTTGCGTCTACTTAAGGAATTTGAACGATGAATTCCTTCATGATCCATTCCCCGCGCCATTTACCAATGAAGTACTTGAAGTTGTCGGAGGACAAGAAGTATATTCATTTACAGATGGGTTCTCGGGATATCCCCAGATCAATATTGTAAAAGAAGATCAACACAAAAGCACCTTTGTAACAGATTGAGGATGCTTTCAATACACAGTAATGTCATTTGGTCTAAAAAATACCCCTACAATTTTCTCAATATTGGTCGTCGCTGCTTTAAAATATTTTATTCACAAGTTCTTGGAGGTGTAGATGGATGAATGGACTGTGTATGGATTGGTTAAAGACCATGTTGAGAGCCTCAGGATGATGCTGGAAATATGTCAACAACATAATATCTCTTTGAATTTGAAGAAATATATCTTTTGTGCACCATTTGGTATCTTATTGGGACATATTATCTGCAAGGAAGTTATGTTGGTCGACCCAGATAAGATCGCGATCATTGTTGACTTACAAGCTCCTATGATAGTAAAGTAGCTAAGAGACACATTGGGCCATACAGGATATTATAGAAATTTCATAAAGGGGTATGCAGCGATTACTACGCCCATGGAGAATCTACTAAAGAAAGATGCGAAGTTTGAATGGAACAGTGAATGTCAGAAGAGTCTCGACATATTGAAGGAATTGCAACACCAAGTCAACAAGGCATCGAACAAACAACAAAGGAGAAAAATATAGTTGGATGAGTTGCAACCGAAAGTGGAGCAGCTGGTAGTTGAAGCTATGATAGTATTGTCATAGATAAAGGAAAATTTGCAGAAAGTGCAACAGTCAGAAATCGAACATTTGACGGAGCAGGACGCTGAGGATTGCACAATGATCAAAGCTACGGTAAGGGATGATTTTGACAAAATCAAAGCATCATATGAAGATTTCAAGATACAGGTGAATGCACCAGCAACATCTGGATGAACTGGCTCGAGAGAGAGCCACAAGTTTGTGTTGGGGGCCCGGTGGCAAGGTTTTGCTACTGCAACCTGATCCCCATAAAATTCTAAATTTGATAGGGTCCCTCCTTTTATTTTTTAGAGTTTTTATAGTCTCTTAAAATGTGTTTTTCCTTCTAAGTTTGTCCCTTTTCTTTCCTCCAAAAGAAGTTATTTTTCGGATAAGGAAAACTTCAACTTTCTCTCAGAAAGCTGGTCATAGTTTTAGTGGTAAGTCCGTCGACCATTGCGTAGCTCTTAGGTTTATCTCCGTCGACCGGTCGCCATGATTATCTTATCCTCGCCGACTGTTGCGCAGGTTTTAGGGTTAAACATGTCGACCGTTTCGCATTGTTGTGACTTATCTCCCACCGATCGATCGCAACTTTTAATGCCATCATCACCGACCATTGCGCGTCTGTTAGTTTCACCTTCTCCAATCCCTGTCGCAACACATGGTCACTTTTTTATCTAAAAATCCCCCGTAGTTGCGTAGATATCAATCTTAAAAGGGTCGTTGGTCACTGCACCACCCATCTCGTCCCAACCTTTAAGCTCAAGCCACCGACCGTTGCGCAGGCTGTAAGAATAACCTCGCTGAACGTCAGTACCTTTTTGAAAAAAATGCGAAGGTTGATAGGTGGGATTTTTAATTTTTAGCCCCTGTGGATTTATGATCTACATCCATCAAGCCTCGTGCACCTTAATGGCCCAACCACCAACTGTTATGCATTAAGTGCCCACCATTTATATATATACATAACAGGGTTAGTTTCCTTCTCCCCACCATTTTGCATTTATAGAAGAGCTTCGTTCACTGCAAAGAGAAAACGCCAAAATACAAACAGTCAGGGCATACTTGTCCCACAGCGAGCCTCTCCGATCTTGACAGGTAAGTCCTCATTTTCACCCATTGGTTTTGTCCATTTGAAATCCCTGTTGAGTGATCGGTTTAATTTTAAAGTTGTTCATTGATTGTTTTTCAAGGCTAAACCCATGTCGTTGTTCATAGCAGCTAAGAACACCTCCTCCCCAACGGTTTTCCCGCACATGACATCCCAGTTAAAGTAAGTCTCTTGCTCTACAGTGGCCTGCCACTGCTCCAATTTTGTGTATTTTTTGGAACCATGTAACTACCAGGAACCTCCTTGCTCTTAGCATGATAGGAATACCTCGCATCAGTTCAAAACGGAACCATTTTATCCTTCATCCCAACGAGTCGTTTTGACCAGGAAGAAGTGTGCCACGGCCAATATGCATTGTTTCCTCACGCAGACTTAAACTTTGGTCTTTTTCAGTCATGGTTATTTTCTAGTTATTTTGTGAATTTGTTTCTGTTATGTGAGAAGGATGCATCCTTGTTTTCTTTTGAGTGCTGAAAAATCTAAACCTGTGATACATGGTGTGCTTAAAAAGTATCTTATCCCACAACGAGAATGCTTCGCATGTGTATTTTTCTAAGGTAGTACCGATAGCGCATGTTTGAATTCATAGTGAAAAGATGTTGTTAAATGATAGCTATCAGCACGCGGGTTTGTTTAGAATCGCAGTCCTTGAGCTACCATGTGGTTGACTCTTGTATTAGCACTTGTCCTCACTATTTGCAACTTTAAATGGCTAGTTTTAATTGAAAGCTAACGCTCATGTTTACTCAAGTTCTTTATACACCATAGATTTGAACACTGTATTGCTGACAAACAATGAAATCCCTCATTTGTCCCCTCATTTCCATCTTAGGTGTGATATGTACAGATGATCTGCCAGAAAGAAAGCCAAATTAGTTGAATCAGATTTAGACGTGGAAATCCGCTTGGACACCTCGCTTGAGACGATGTTCGGTGATACGAAGGCTATCACAGGAGGTACCCCAGAATATCAATGGGGCGAGCTGTAAAGAGTCATAGAAGATCAAAGCTTCCTTGGACGAACAAATGGTTTACAGGAACATAAAGAAATCCGGTCTCCATAAAGCAGCAACCCGCCCTGAATTGTTCCCATGATCTGAGGTCATCGGTTGGATCCTACTTCAAGTAAATACTGATTCCCAGTTCATCACAGATGTCACAGGGATGAGCCTTGCATAATTTGCACTAGAACATATCACGACAGTGTACAAGCTGCCACACCCTAAGTTTTTCCTAAACGATGCATGGTTATCTAGGCTGAAGATGGAACTTTTGGAATGTGCTAGAAAGATGACAATCGCCGAGAGGCAAATAAGGAAAATAAACAGTGGAGAATATGAGAGCAATATCCTAAGGAATCCCTACAGACTCATTGCCTTGATGTTGAGTCGGGTGTTCGGCATGCCAAATGGGAACATATACAAACTAGGATGGGTGCCTGTGATGTTCCACATATCTACGCAGGGTGTGATTTTCAATTGGGCAGACATCATATGAGATTACATGGCCTCACTTATAACTGCTGCCTAGGGAGGAATGACCCAAAAGAACGCTAAATTTTTCATGTCCTCTTATCTGGTAGATTTATTACTCGTCAAGCACCCTTTCCCTGATCTGGGATGCGTTTGGAATAGAAAGGAATCCCCCCTCCATGTGGCTTACCGGATAATGTGGGAACACAAGTATGCGAGCCATTATACTCAAATCTGTGAAAGCTTCATCATGTCCTTATATCAACTGATTTTTAGACAAGATCCTTGCTGCCTATCAGAAAATGCCATGCCCATAATAGAAACATATGGGGATTATTACTTCTCTATGGAGGGGACGTACTTCAGAATGTATGGAGGTAGTCATGCTCTATCTCTATTACCATGTTATGCCACAAATTATGTCGTACACAAAGAAGTTGTAAGGAAACTCTTTGTAGATGGGGTCAGTAAAATACTTAGTGATAAGAAAAAGGCTGCATACCCCCTAATGCCATTTATCATTGGAGCATACCAGCTCCCCAAGGCGAGGGATGGTATATATTTCACTAACGATTTAGAGGCCTTCCATTTCTGGACAAAAATATTTAAGAGGCATGACCCTGAAGGAAAACCTGCTTCCCACTGCCTCAACCTCAAGGTCACTTTTGAGTACGCTCACCATTTCGACAAAGATGAGGAGTTATTTCGAAGTGCCAAGAATATGACCAAGTTTGGAAAGCGCTACCGCCATACAAAAGGAGCCAGCTCTGGTTCCAAACCTGTGGGTTTAATACAAAAGGAGCAGGAGGAAAAGAAATGCCAAGAGGAAGTGGTAGAAAAGCTAGAGGAAGCTGAAAGAAAGAAGAAATATGAAGCTGAAAGAAAGAAGAAAGAGGAGGCTGATAGGCTTGAAGAAGAAGAGAATCAGAGAACAAATGGAGCAAGCAGAGAAACAGAAAGAGGAAGCAGAAAAACTTCAAAAGGAACAAGAGGAAAAGCAGTGTCAAGATGCAAAGGCTGCTAAAATTCAACAAGAACAAGCTGAGAGATTGCAAGAGAAGAAGCCGAGAAGATAATGAGAGAAATGGCTGAAAAGATGCAAGCAATAAGGGAAAACGCAGAAGCAGAAGCGCCAGAATTGCAGTGGCAGAGAGAAGAAGCGGAGAATTCCAAAGAAGATATGGATCAAGGAGTCTCAGGCATGCAAGATATGGACTTGGGTGCACTAACAATGACCTCTGAAGGATTTGTATTAGCTCAAGAAATTCCTCTCACCCCATACACCCCCTTGAAGCAGCACCTAGTGTCAAAGATGGATACCGTCTTCTTTGATTCTAGAAGGAAGACTATCATAAGTAGGTTTGAAAAGAGGATGAGAACTGGAGAAATCCGAGAAGAAGTTAGAATAACTCAATTTATGCTCTTCAAAGGAACTAATAGTGACCCCGAGCTCACAGCAACATGCAGTGTAGCTTCGGTTCAAGCAAGCACCGACAATGTAGTTATGCTGGTAGAGAAGGTAAAGCAATACAGAGACAGGTGCTTCAAGGTTAAATATAATCTAATGAAGGAAGTGCACCTAGGTAAAGAGATGAAAATGAAGTACGACGACCTTCAAGAAGAAAAGGTGGAGATGGTGGTGAAGAAGAAGAAGCTCGAAGAAGAAAATGATGCACTCAATACACATCTTGTAGTCCTAGAAGGCAAGAAGAGAGAATTAGAAACTCACCTAAAAGAATTGGAAGAACATGCGGCCAAAAGCAGGAAACATAAATTGATAGCCACAGAAGGGTTGGAAGTCCACATTCGAGAATTGGAGAAGCATGAAGCCAACAACATGCAAGAGATTGAGTTCTACAAACCCCAGCTCGAAAGGATGACAGAAGAAAAGGAGCAACTAAAAAGGGAAAAATAGAAGAAACAGGATCTGACCGCATTCCATGAACAAGCATGTGATATGCTAAAGAGAGTTCATCAATCATTAGATCTAATCTCAAAGGAGATTTGTAAGATAAAAGGAATTATTTCAAGAATGAAAGCGATTGAGACTGAGGCACTAAGGCTTAAGAGGAGGTATGTGCGCCACATAGAGGAAATCAATGGACGGTTTGAATGGAGGAAGGAAAATCAGGATTTCCGGGAAACCTACATGTCTTGTCCGTGGAAGAATTAGAGTTGGATTTGGGAGTCCTTGAGTTCTGTAGAGATTGTGGTACGAAGATATGCATTGCAATCCAGAAAACCATCAAGAAATGTACTAAATGCTACTTAAAAATTTGAGAGACCCATGGGAAATGCCACATGGCCTTACCTGAAACCATAGATGATTTCTTGGAAAAGGATCAGCGCTTGTCAGACCTGAAGGGTGAACAAAACGCAGGATTAGAATACCTAAGCAAGATAGATACCTCGACTCCAGAAGACTTCCACCAGCTGATTGGGAAAAATTCTATCCATGCCTATTTCCTAGAGGATATCGCCTAGGAAACAAAAACAGGAGAAGAAAACGTTAAATCGGATCTGCGTAAGCATGAAATAGCACTGAAGATGATGATTTCTGCATGGGGAAATACCATTTTATGATAAATCAGCCAATGGGCCAGCTACATCGTAGATGTGGAAAAACCTGCTGAAGTAAGCCAACCTGCTGAAGTAGACGAGGAAGCTAAAACAAAAGGACCAGCTGAAGCAGTGGGACCATTTGGGAATTAAATCCGTTTTATTGTATTTTGTAGAAAAGACAACTAGGACTTTTCTTATTGTATAAATGTTTTTAAAGACAATTGGAAATTACGTTTGTCTCATTTAGGCACTAGAGGAAATTTTTTTGAGATTCCTTAGGGTTAGGGTATGTGAATAAACAAACTTTGTAAAAGCTATAAATATAATATTAGAATAGAAGAGAAAGGACTTTTGGCAGGTGAAAGGACAGACTTATGCTGTACGTGAATTATTTTGCTACATCAATAAAGAAGGGCTTATTTTTACCTGGGAAAGCTACCACTGCATTTTGCTTGGGATTTGTTGAATGTTTGCTTAATTGATTCTGCACTGTTCATACATATACTGTGAGATTGTTCCATACAATCCTGAATTAATTCTTAGTTGAGAATGCTTTTACCTTCCTGTGCAAATATGCTGTGTTAAATGAGTAATGGGATGCTTTAAATTCTGTCAAAGCTATCTTTGATATCTTTTAGTTTCTGTTGTGAATGCATCTGTGTTATTAAACAACTATCTATGAGATTCTTGGATGTATTTCAGTATATTACTCATACTTCAGTTTTGCTCCCTGTAGGGATAGATTAATTAACTTAGATAATTTTTAGATCAGTTTTGTTTTAATTGCATGCATTTAGATAGAGCACTTGCATATCATCTTCAAATATAAAATACATAAAATATGGATCGGGCCATAATCGGTGAATGAAAAAAAATATTTAAATCTTATACGGTAGCCGGGCCATTAACCGGATGGATTCCCCACACCAAATAGTGAGCGATCTAATTGGTCTTTCTTACTAGGGAGAATCCCTTGCTGATTGATGCTATGAATTTCGGGGCATCAATAGGTTTTTGCGCTAGAAGGAGGGCCACCAGTTCATGGATGGCAAAGGAGATCCTTTCATTAGAAGGAATTCCTCTGAAGACCCACTTGAAACAACTATCCCAGACCATTTTGTTTTGGAATCATAGGGTTAAGAAAATCCCAATCCTGAGGGTGAGCATCAAGAACCACTGTACATTGTCCCTTTTGTAGAAGTAGCAAGTTTTGGAAGGCATACTCATTTTTATGTTAGAGAACTAGGTGGTTTGAACGTGATTCCTTTATTACCCAGAAGAAGGGCTCTGAGGAGAGAAACCCAGTACATAAGAGACTCGGTTCTCGTTGAAAACTTGGAAGAATTATTGGATCTGTCACTACAGGAAATCACAGAACCTTTAAGTGAAATCAGATCCGAAACTCCTCCAAATCAAGAAATACCTCAAACCCCACCACACACTCCACGTAATTCTCCACCACACACTCCACGTAGCTCTCCACTGCACACTCCACCACATTCTCCACCGAGAGTTATGGCTGTACTTGCGTGGAGAGCCAGAGGAGTGCTGAATTTAGCTGGTCCATTCCATGATCTTCCCAAGAATCCGGAGAAGGTATTACCTAAATATGATCCTGGGAAAGGTATCTCTGCTGAATATCACCTTAATAGTTTTTATTTAGCTTTGAATCTTCTCAATGTACAACACGAGGATGTAGTCTGCAGACGTTTTCCTTATACTTTTGTACCCGAGGTATCTTCCTGGTATTTTCTGCAAGCTAGTTCAATATCAAGCTGGGAAGAATTCAAGAAATGTTTCTTAGGTAAATATGGAAATCAGAAAACAGTCGCCACCCTCATGAAAGAACTGTTGTCCATGAGTATGGAAAAGAAAGAGAAGGTTCAAGAATTTAATTAGAGGTTTACTACTTTGTTGAATAATTTTAGTGGCGCAGCGGAACCCACTGAAGAATATTTGGTTGAATATTATACTACAACACTTGATCCGCCCATAGCAATGTTTGTCAAAAGAACGAAGAAAATTACCTTGATAGAAAATTTTGAAGAAGCCAAGAAGGTAGAGGTAGAAGCAGACAATATTGCTTAACATTCCCTTGATCTGGAAACAAAACCAACAACTACTAAGAAACCCTTGTTGCTAACCAGAACTAAGGAAGAGCCATCAACAGATATGGAAAATGTGGTCAAGATGATGCAGAAGCTATCTAATAAAATTGTAGATTTGGAAAAGGATAAGGCAACCAATACATCTAGAAAGCCATTCAAACCTTTCTATAAGAAAAGGGATGAAAGTGTCAAGACTCTTCCACCTGTAAACAACTTTGTTGTTTTAAATTTGAATGAAGTAGGGATGGATCATTTTTTCACTTTTCAACAAGAACAACATTATGAAAAAAGCTATCCGCAATGGATAAATTGAATGAGCTTAGTTATGAATCAGCTGTTGGGTGCACAGATAATGGACCAAGAAGATCCCCAAGAAGAACAGGTACTTGAACAGGAAGAACCCCCTCCATACACCACAATGGTGTTATGGGATTGGGTAACCTTAACAGAATTAATTGAAGAGGACACTGAAGAAAGTCAAGTTGCAGCTGTAAATGTTACTACTCGAAGTAAAGGTCCTATTGTTGACCCAAGCTCGGTTATCCCTAAGCCTAAGGTTTCCAAGGAAATACCTAAAAGGCACATAACTTTCATTCCACCGCAACCCAAAGTAAAATCTACGGTAAAAAGAGAATCGAACCCAGAGATAAACAAACAACCAAAGGTTGCAACAAGCACAAAAGAATTCCATGCAAAAAATTCAAAATATTATGACATAGGATATGACATCCTTAAAGATATCAAGAAAACGAAAGCAAATATCTCTATCTTTGAAATGTGTAGTCTTCCCCAGCAAAGGAATAAATTGTTACAAGCTTTCGAACCCCAATCTAGTACTTCAGTAGAGAACACTGAGGAAGACCCTGAAATAAATGAAGCTAGCATTGGCGGGAAGTCTAAATCTCAAACCTTGCCTTTTCTGTTAACCTTTGAAATTTTTAATCATAATGTACACAACTGTCTGGTAGATTCTGGGGCTTCTTCGAATGTCATGCCATTATCTATCTGTAAGAATGTTAATGGGAAACCAATACCATCCCCATATTAGATCATACAATTGGATAGGAATGCTGTTAAAGTAATTGGAGAAATGAAAGATGTACTTATTAGATTATCAACAGATCCTAGAGTATGTCAATTTATTGATATTATGGTGGTGGATATACCCGAGGCTTACGATTTAATTTTGAGCAGGGACTGGTCTACGAAACTGAATGGTTACTTCGCGACATACTGGTCTCACTTATGGCTTCCATACCAAAATAGGAAAAACCAGATCAAAATACTGAGGTAACCTCACATGAAACAAAATGTAACTCATTTAGAAGAAAAGAATGAGGCTATAGCTTTTTTGTCTTCAGTGTTGGGAAATTATTTCTTAGAAATTGAACCTGGGAATTATCAAGCAACCGAAGTCAGCCATGAATCAGACGAGTAGTCTGATCTCCTTCATTTTTCTCGGACTGATGATATTGACTGTAACATAGTAGGATTAGTCACTGACTCAGATGCTGATAGTACTAACTTAATTAAAACAGAAAACACATTTTTAGTTTTGTACTTTGATGGTTCCAAAAATCAAGAAGGGTCTGGAGCTGGTTGTGTTTTGATCGACCCTGGATCAAATAAACATTTTTTTTATCTAGTAGACTAGAGTTCGAATGCACAAATAACACAACTGAGTATGAAGCTCTAGTAGAGGGATTAAAGAAAGCTATTAGTTTGAATGTTAAATACTTAAAGGTCTTTGGTGACTCAGAGATATTTGTTAGGTAGGTAAGAGATATGATTCACTATCTTTCATCACATTTAAAAGGTTATCAATCAGAAGTTTGGAATTTGATTTCACGCTTTGATGCATTCAATATCAATTCCATTCCTATATTACAGAATGCTGCAGTTGATTTGTTAGCTACTTCTGCTTCCAGATTAGTACCTACTAATAACAAATTCTCTATTGAATTAATTTTCAGGCCATATGTACCTGATAATATTACAAACCTCAGAGTATTTGATGATGATAATCAAATTATCAGTTTCCTAGCAAATGAGGATGCTTTTCAAGGATCCATAATCGATGAAGATGAACACGATTCATATTTATAGAAGAAAGATGCAGTCCAAGGAAACTTCATGCCAAAAGGAGTAAGGAATCTAGAAGGATTGTTTGATCTACAAAATAAGTTCAGGAGGTTAGTGAATGTCAAAACCAATAGCTCCTCCATGCAACATGAATTAGTAAACCTGGGCATAGAAGTTGAGCCAAAATTCATCAATATTGGAAAATGTTGCTCACCAGGCGAAAGAGATAAGTTCATCAAACTATTTCAGCAATATAAAGATGTCTTTGCATGGACTTATGAAGACCTGAAAACATATGATACCTGCATTATACAACACATAATACCAATGAAGCCAGGCGTGAAACCGTTTCAACAACAATTGTGAAGAATGCATCCGGCGCTTGAGCCATTGATACAGAAAGAGTTGAAGAAGTTGTTGGATGCTAAGATCCTTTTTAAGGTCCGACATTCAAAATGGGTTTCTAATTTAGTCCCTGTGTGAAAGAAGTAAGGGGAAATAAGACTGTGTGTGGATTTTCAGAACTTGAACAGAGCCTCCGATAAAGACAATTACCATGTGCCACCAATGGATCAAATTTTACAGATGGTTTCGGGTTCATAACTTTTCTCCCTGCTAGATGGTTTCTCCAAATATAATCAAGTATTAGTAGTAGAGGAGGACCGACTCAAGACCACTTTCTGTAGAAACTGGGGAACCTTTGCATACTGAAGAATGCCATTCGGTTTGATAAACGAAGGAGCTACCTTTCAAAGAGACATGGACATTTCTTTTCGGGGATTGGTTGGAAACTGTGTAGTAATTTATTTAGATGATGTGACAGTCTTTTCAAAGAAAAAAGAAGACCATGTTTTTCATTTGAAATAGATTTTTAATCGTTGCAGAAAAATGGTATATCTTTAAATCCTAAGAAGAGTATCTTCGCTGTCCTTGAAGGTAAGCTTCTAGTTCATGCCATCTTAAAAAAGGGAATCTAGATAGATCAAGAGAGAGTGCAGGCTATAAGCAAGATTCCTGTGCCCCGTAAGAAGAAGGCTATGCAATATTTCATGGGAACAATAAACTTTTTTCGAAGGTTTGTACCGGATTTCGCTCAAATTGTGAAACCTTTGTAGAAAATGGTAAAGCAAAGTGGGTAATTCAAGTGGAATGATATAGAGAAGACTGCATTTAAACACATTAAAGCTGTCATTGCTAATGCACCTTCCCTAAGAATTGTAGACTTTGAAAAAGATTTCATCATATACACTTTTGCTTCAGATAACTCTCTTGTAGTTGTGCTTACTCAGAAGGGAGAATCAGGAGACGAGTATCCAATATCCTTCATGAGCATTGGTTTGCAGGGTGCTGAACTCAATTACCCCGCCATAGACAAGAAAGCATATGCAGTATTCAAAGCGGTAAAACAGTTCAGGCCTTATATCCTAAAAAACAGAACTAAGGTCATAGTACCTCACCCCGCGGTTAGATCTCTGTTTGTACAGAAGGAATTGGGTGAAAGGAGAGGAAACTGGGTTATTGCTCTTCAAGAGTATGATTTGGAATTCAAACCAGCCACAATTATAAAAGGCCAAGGGTTGTGCAAGTTACTCACTGAGACTCCAGCTAATGAAGAGCTAGGTTGGGAGAATGAATCAGAATTGAATATGATTGAGGTATGTCCCATTTTTACCGCTCCAGAGTCTTGGTATAGAGACCTAGTGTATTATTTGTAGCAGGTATACTTTCCAGAACAAAAGAGTTCTAAGCAAAGAAGGGCACTCCGCCTGAAATCAACATCCTATCAAATAATTGATTGAGTACTTTTTAGAAATAATTATGATGGGATATTTCTCAGATGTCTTGATAAAGAGGACGTTGATAAAGTAGTCAAGGAATTGCATGATGGCCCTGTTGGAGGACACTGCTCCGGAGATACCACAGCTCATAAAATACTCATAGCTGGTTACTATTGGCCCACTCTATTCAAATATGCTCATGCCTATGCTTGGAATTGCGATGTATGTTAAAGAAGTGCCGACAGATTACCGAAAGCAGTAGGACCTCTGCAGGAAGTTATCATTTTTGAACCATTTGAGAAATGGGGCATAGATGTTATTGGAGAGATAAATCAGAATTCTTCGCTGCAACACCGGTATATTCTGACAACTACAGATTATTTTACTAGATGGATAGAAGTAGTCCTACTGCAGAAAGTAAATGAAGATGCAGTTATCAAGTTCTTGGAAGAGAACATCATAACCAGGTTTGGGGTTCCAATTTCCCTAGTCTTTGATAATGTTTCATCTATAAAATTAAACGAGTTTGTTTATGAGAAAGGGATTAAATTACATTATTCGACAAACTACTACGCTTAAGGAAATGGTTTGGTTGAATAATGAAACAAAAATCTTATCCCAATTCTCAAGAAAACTGTCATTGAAAATCAAAGAAGTTGGCATACAGCTCTCACAAATGCTTTATGGGAAGAAATAGTTACTCCAAAGGATTCCTTAGGGGTTTCCCCATACACTCTAGTATATGGTAAGGAATCCATACTCCCTCCAAACATATTATCCCAAGCCTCTCGAGGTTCTAGCATCCAAGTCTTACAATCATGAATCGATACTCTACTGAATCTTGAAGAGTCATGATAGAAAGCCAAAGACAGATTCAACCAACACCAGGACATTGTCAAGAGGTGGTTTGATAAGCAAAAATATGGAAAGAGGACTTTTGAAGTAGGTGACTTAGTTCTGAAATGGGATCACGCACATGATGGCAAGGTAATGCACACAAAGTTTCAACAATTATGGATTGGTCCTTACCAAATTTATGAAAATATTGGACCGTCGACATACAAACTGAAATACTTACAAGGGCAGTAAGAAAATCTCCCTGTCAACGGCCTTGTTATAAAGTAGTATTTCACATAGTCCTAGTAGGACTTTTGTACATAAATAAACCTTGTTTTGTTTTGCTAAGTTTACTTTTCTTTTGTTTGATCTGAGTTGTTGTCCTTTTTCACTTAGAATTATGTAGTCTGTTTCATTTGATTGTTTCCCTTTTGACCTTTTTCACCCTATGTTATTGTAATAAACCACAACCCAAATTCTTGGTGCAGTTGAGAGGCAGGACTTTGAACAAGTCTCAAATTTGTGAAAGGTTGGAATCTACTTTTAAAGAAAGTGTCTCTATGTGACTGTGCTTTTGCTAGCTGGTTTCCAGAGTGAAAAGATCCTTTCTGTTCATACTTGTGTCACAATAACCCCTGTCAAATAACTAAGATTTATGATTTCCTTGTTACTATATTGGGGCTCCATTCACTTTCACATTAATGATTGTCTCAGGAAGTTAGCTAAGATGTACCCACGGAGAGGAAGCATGTCTCATAGATGTATGGTATTTAAAATGATCCCATGCTGCGAATCAAAATCCAAAAGAGCTTATATAAATGAGTCTGTTTTTCAGAAATTCTCACCTCCATTAAAGCATGATTGAGAAAAGCAAATACGCAAAATTCTCACCTCCATTAAAGCATGGTTGAGAAGAGAAAAGGCATTCAATCAAGGAAGTTGTTTTAAAAATCAACCCAACAAGGTTCTTCTTCGTCCATGAGCACGATAATCAAACAAATATCTTGGATTGAAGAACCCAAGTTAATGTTGTTAACACCTAAAAAGTGCTCACTAGCTCATTCCCTTACTCACATGACCCATTTGTCCACTTTTCCACCATCTGAGCCTCTGAAACCAACAAAAGGTCACCAAAAGACCTTGGTACACCCCTTTTTCCATTAAAAAAGATTATTTTTCCAAGAAAATCATAAAAAACCCTCAAAAAGGGTCCAAATTCCCAAAAATATTAAAAAGGGAATTAAAATATTATTTTTATTCAAAAAAGGAAAAAGGAGGGAAAATTACCTAAACCATGTTGGTCAATACCATTGGTTTCCACAAAACCACAAATGGTATTCCTCACCACCAAAACCTATAAAAAGGTGGTAGGGGCTCCTCATTTCACATCCTTCCATTATCTCATCCTTATGCTGCTGAAATCTCCCCTGAGCACTTTTAGCCATTGAAGCAACCTTGGAGAAAGAGACCTATTGGAGTTTGGAGCTACTCATCTTGGGAGTTGCTCAACATAAACCTTCACCATTGAAGGTAATATCGCAAGCACTTGCTTGCCCCCCACTTTTCAATACAAAAAAATTATTTATTATGTTTCTTGTTCTTGATTTTGAAATATTTACATTATTTGCTTAGATTCTTGTTTAGATCCATGAAAAGTATTGTTTATTTAGTTTATTGTTTTTATTTCTATTGAAACTGCTACTACTAGTTAGTAGGTGCCCATAGCACTAAGCTTGGTTGCAAAACCGAGCCAACAAATGTTGAAGATTGAAGAAAGTCATCATGGAAGGCTCAAATGACAAAATTCGTAAATAAAGAAAGTATCCAAAAGGATACTGACAACATGGGAATGAGGAACAAACGAATATGTCCGTGGGATGTTGTTACAATCCTGTGGAGTCCTATGTTAGTTGGCATCCGAAAGACAGTTTTAAACAATGAACCCCATGCTTTGGCCCTAAGAGAGTTGTAGAGAAGTCTGATTCAAAGTTGCCTTTTTGTCCCAATGACCATTATGATAAAAGTGATCACTCCCTTTGTAGAAGTTGGATTGGATGAGCAATTTTGTTATATATGGGACCATCAACTCATAAGTTTTCTTACCTTGGAGAAGAGATTAATTCAGAGATATGTGTTTTCTAGCGAATCACCAATTGTTGCTACTGCAACCTGACCCCCATAAAATTCTAAATTTTATAGCGCCCCTCCTTTTATTTTTTAGAGTTTTTATAGTCTCTTAAAATGTGTTTTTCCTTCTAAGTTTGTCCCTTTTCTTTCCTTCAAAAGAAGTTGTTTTTCGGATAAGGTAAACTTCAACTTTCTCTCAGAAAGCTAGTCACAATTTTAGTGGTAAGTCCGCCGACCATTGCATAGCTCTTAGTTTTATCTCCACCGATCGGTCACCATGATTATCTTATCCTCGCCGACCGTTGCATAGGTTTTAGGGTTAAACAGGCCGATTGGTCGCAACTTTTAATGCCATCATCACTGACCGTTGCATGTCTGTTAGGTTCACCTTCTCCAATCCCCGTCACAGCGCATGTTCTCTCTTTTATCTACAGATCCCCCAACCATTGCGTAGGTCTCAGTCTTAAAAGGGCCACCGATCACTGCACCACCCGTCTCGTCGCAGCCTTTAAGCTCAAGCCGCAGACCGTTGCGCAGAAATTAAAGTTAAGTCATCGACCATTGCGTAGGTTGTAAGAATAACCTCATCGAATGTTGGTACCTTTTTGAAAAAATTGCGAAGGTTGATAGGTGGGAGTTTTAATTTTTAGCCCGTGCGGATTTATGATCTACGTCCATTGAGCCTCGTGCACCTTAATGACCCAACCACCAACTGTTACGCATTAACTGCCCACCATTTATATATATACATAATAGGGTTAGTGGCCTTCTCCCCACTATTTTGCATTGATAGAAGAGCTTCATTCACTGCAAAGGGAAAATGCCAAACTATAGACAGTCAGGGCATACTTGTCCCACAATGAGCCTCTCCGATCTTGACAGGTAAATCCTCGTTTTACTCTCATTGGTTTTGTCCGTTTGAAACCCCCGTTGAGTGCTCGGTTTAATTTTAAAGCTATTCATTGGTTGCTTTTCAAGTCCAAACCCATGTCATCGTTCATAGAACCTAAGAACAACTCCTCCCCACGCATCTAGCATCCCAGTTAAAGTAAGTGACTTTCTCTAGAGTGGTCTGTCGCTACTCTGGTTTCGTGTCTTTTTTGGAACCTTGTACCCACCAGGAACCTCCCTGCTCTTATCATGATAGGAAGACCTCGCATGAGTTCAAAACGAAACTGTATTATCCTTCATCCCATCGATTCGTTTTGACCAAGAAGAGTTGCGCTACGGCCACTATGCATTGTTTCCTCACGCACACTTAAAACTTGGTCTTTTTTAGTCACGGTTATTTGCTAGTTATTTTGTGCATTTGTTTTTGTTCTGTGAGAAGGCTGCTTCCTTGTTTTCTTTTGAGTGCTGAAAAATCTAAACCTGTGATACATGGTGTGCTTAAAAAGTATCTTATCCCACAACGAGAATGCTTCACATGTTTATCTTTCTAAGGTAGTACCAATAGCACATGTTTGAATTCATAGTGATAAGATGTTGTTAAATGATAGCTATTAGCACGCGGGTTTGTTTAGAATTGCAGTCCTTGAGCTACCATGTGGTTGACTCTTGTATTAGCACTTGTCCTCATTATTTGCAACTTTAAATGGCTAGTTTTAATTGAAAGCTAAGCTCATGTTTACTCAAGTTCTTTATACACCATAGATTTGAACACTGTATTGCTCACAAAAAATGAAATCCCTCATTTGTCCCCTCACTGACATCTCAAGTGTGATATGTACAAACAATCTTCCATAAATAAATCCAAATTAGTTGAATCATATTCAGACGTGGAAATCCTCTTGGACACGTCGCTTGAGACGATGTTCGGTGATACGAGGGCTATCATAGGAGGTACCCTACAATATCAATGGGGTGAGATGTACAAAGTCATAGAAGATCAAAGCTTGCCCGAGGATTCCTTGGAAGAAGAAATGGTTTATAGGAACATAAAGAAATACAGTCTCCACAAAGAAGCAACCCACCCTGAATTGTTCCTGTGCTTTGAGGTCATTGGTTGGATTGTACATCAAGTAAATACCGATTCCCTGTTCATCACAGATGTCGTAGGGATGATCCTTGCATCATTTGCGCCATAACATATCACGACAGCGTACAAGCTGCCACACCCTAAGTTTTTCATAAATGATGAATGGTTATCTGGGCTGAACATGGACCTTTTGGAATGTGCTAGAAAGATGACAATCATTGAGAGGAAAATACGGCAAAGAAACAGTGGATAGTATGAGAGATATATCCTATGGAATCTCTACAGACTCATCGCCCTGATGTTGAGTCGGGTGTTCAGCATGCCAAATGGGAACACATATAAACTAGGCTGGGTGCCAGTGATGTTCCACATAGCTACGCAGGGTGCAATTTTCAATTGGGCAGACATCATATCAAATTACATGGCCTCACTTATAACCGCTGCCCAGGGAGGAATGACCCAAAAGAAGGATGATTTTTTCATGTCCTCTTATCTGGTAGATTGCTTACTCGTCAAGCACCCTTTCCCTAATCTGGGATGCATCTGGAAGACCAAGAAATCCCCCCTCCATGTGGCTTAACAGATAATGTGGGCACACCAGTATGCGAGCCATTATACTCAAATTTGTGAAAGGTTCATCATGCCCTTATATTAGTTGATTTTCAGAGAAGAACCTTGTTGCCTATCGGAAAATACCATGCCCATCATATAAACATACGAGGATTATTACTTCTCTATCGAGGAGACATACTTAAGAATGTATGGAGGTAGTTGTGCTTCGTCCCTATTACCCCATTATGCCACATATTATGTCGTAACAAAGAAGCCTTAAGGAAACTCTTTCTAGATGGGGTCAGCAAAATACTCAGTGATAAGAAGAAGGTTGCATACCCGCCAATGCCATTTGTCATTGGAGCATACCAGCTCCCCAAGGCGGGGGATGGTATAGAGTTCGCTAATGATTTAGAGGCCTTCCATTTAGGGACAAAATATTTAAGAGGCATGACCCGGAAGGAAAATTTGTTTCCCACTGCATCAACCTCAAGGTCAATTTTGAGTACGCTCATCATTTCGACAAAGACAAAGAGTTCTTTCGAAGTGCCAAGAATATGACCGAGTTGGGAAAGCGCTACCACCATACAAAAGGAGCCAGCTCCAGTTCCAAACCTGTGGGGTTAATACAAAAGGAGGAGGAGGAAAAGCAACGCTAAGAGTAAGTGGAAGTGCAGCTAGAGGAAGCTGAAAGAAAGAAGAAAGAGGAGGCTGATAGGCTTGAAGAAGAAGAGAATCAGAGACTCCAAAGGGAGAAAGCGGAGAAAAAAAAAGAGGAACCAGAAAAGCTTCAAAAGGAACAAGAAGAAAAGCAGTGTCAAGATGTATAGGTTGCTAAAATTCAGCAAGAAGAAGCTGAGAGATTGCGAAGAGAAGAAGCCGAGAAGATAAAGAGAGAAATGGCCAAAAAAATGCAAGAAAAAAAGGGAAAAAGCAGAAGCAGAAGCGACAGAATTGCAGAGGTAGAGAGAAGAAGTGGAGAAGTCCAAAAAGATATGGATCAAGGAGGCTCATGCATGCAAGATTTGGACTTGGGTGCATTAACAATGATCTTTGAAGGATTTGTCTCACCTCAAGAACTTCCTCTCACCCCATACACCCCCTCGAAGCAACGCCTGGTGTCAAACATGGATACCGTCTTCTTTGATTCTAGAAGGAAGACTATCATAAGTAGGTCTGAAAAGAGGATGAGAACTAGAGAAAGCCGAGAAGAAGTTAGAATAACTCAATTTTCGCTCTTCAAAGGAATTGATAATGACCTTAAGTTCACGACAGCATGCAGTGTAGCTTCGGTTCAAGCAAGCACCGACAATGTAGTTATGTTGGTAGAGAAGGTAAAGCAATATAGAGACAGGTGCTTCAAGGTTAAAAATAATCTAATGAAGGAAGTGCACCTAGGTAAAGAGCTGAAAAGGAAGTACGATGACCTTCAAGAAGAAAAGGTGGAGATGGTGGTTAAAAAGTAGAAGCTCGAAGAAGAAAAGGATGCACTTAATACACTTCTTGTAGTCTTAGAATGCGAGAAGAGAGAATTAGAAACTCACCTAAAATAATTGGAAGAACATGCGGCTGAAAGCAGGGAACAACAATTGATAGCCATGGAAGGGTTGGAAGTCTGCATTTGAGAATTGGAGCAACGTGAAGCCAACAACATGCAGCAGATTGAGTTCTACAAACCCCAGCTCGAAAGGTTGTCAGAAGAAAAGGAGAAACTATTGGAGCAACTAAAAAGGTCAAAAGAGAAGAAACATGATCTGACCACATTCCATGAACAAGCATGTGATATGATAAAGAGAGTTTATCAATCGCTAGAGCTAATCTCAAAAGATATTTGTAAGATAAAAGGAATGATTTCAAGAATGAAAGCGATTGAGACTGAGGCACTAAGGCTTAAGAGGAGGTATGTGTGCCACATAGCAGAAATCAACGGACAGGTTTGATGGAGGAAAGGGAAATCAACATTCCTGGGAAACCTATGTGTCTTGTCCATGAAAGAATTAGACTTGGATTTGGGAGTCCTTGAGTTCTGTAGAGATTGTGGTATGAAGATAAGCATTGCAATCCAGAAAACCATCAAGAAATGTACTGAACTCTACTTAAAAATTCAAGAGACCCATGGGAAATGCCACATGGCCTTACGTGAAACCATAGATGATTTCCCATAAAAGGATTAGCTCTTGTCAGACCTGCAGGGAGAACAGAACGCAGAATTAGAATACCTAAGAAAGATAGATACCGCGAATCCAGAAGACTTCCACCGGCTAATTGGGAAAACTTTTGTACATTCCTATTTCCTAGAGGATATTGCCCAGGAAACAACAACAATAACAACAAATGTTAAATCAGATCTGCGTAAGCATGAAATCGCACTAAAGATGATGATTTCTTCATGGGGAAATACCATTTTACGAGAAATCAGCCAATGAGCCAGTTACATCGCAGACATGGACAAACCTGCTGAAGTAAGCCAACCAGCTGAAGTAGACAAGGCAGTTGAAACAAAAGGACCACTGAAGTAGCGGGACCATCGGGGAATTAAATCCGTTTTATTGTATTTTGTAGAAAAGACAACTGGGGTTGTTCTTATTGTATAAATGTTTTTAAAGACAGTTGGAAATTACTTTTGTCTCATTTATGCACTAGAGGACAAACTTTTGAGATTCCCTAGGGTTAGGGTATGTGAAGAGAGAAACTTTGTAAAAGCTATAAATATAAGATTAGAATACAAGAGAAAGGGCTTTTGGCAGGTGAAAGGACAGACTTATGCTATACGTGAATTATTTTTCTACATGAATAAAGAAGGGCTTATTTTTACCTGGGAAAGCTAGCATTGTGTTTTGCTTGGGATGTGTTGAATGTTTGCTGAATTACTTATTCACTGTTCATACATATACTGTGAGATCGTTCCTGACTATCCTGAATTAATTATTAGTTGTGAATGCTTTCACCGTCCTGTGCAAATATGCCGTGTTAAATGAGTAATGGGATGCTTTAAATTTTGTCAAAGATATCTTTGATATATTTTAGTTTCTGCTGTGAATGCATTTGTGTTATTAAACAACTATCTGTGAGTTTCTTGGATGTATTTCAGTATATTACTCATACTTCAGTTTTGCTCCTTGTAGGGATAGATTAATTAACTTAGATAATTTTTAGATTAGTTTTGTTTTAATTGCATGCATTTAGATAGAGCACTTGCATATCATCTTCAAATGTAAAATACATAAACGGTGGATCATGTCGTAACGAGTGAATGAAAACAAATCTTTAAATCTTATATGGTAGCCAGGTTGTTAACCGGACGGATTCCCCACACCAAATGATGAGCGATCTAATTGGGTGTGCTTACCAGGGAGAATCCCTTGCTAATTGATGCTACAAATTTCGGGGCATCAACACAAGAGGATAAGTCACATAATTTTTGGTACAACCAGTGACGAAGGGGTCAGCGACAAGGGTAAATGAGGAGTCACGGAGTGAAACAAGGTGGATAAAGCGGAAGTAAAACGGACAAAGAGGAGTCATTAGTTAATTAAGTAGTTAGTCAATGGGTCACTTTGTGAAGTGGACCAAGTTTGTAACGACTAGTGAGCTTATAAATAGGAGTAGTATTATAAGACTTAGGGCATCTTATATTATCCATTCTTTTTCTTTGATATGATCTCTAGGTCGATGAATGTATCTTCGCATGTGCGGAGTTTTGATCTATATTTCGCGCTCGACAACGTTTTGTATTTTCCCTAAGAAGTTGTTATGGGTTTTGTGGATTTGTATTCCTGAATTGTAAGACAGATTGATGTATAATGAGAAGGAATGTTTGTCTATGACTGTGTCAATTATGTGTTGTACCGCAGTATGATGTATTTTTTCTCCATATGGATAGATTTGATATGTGCTGATGATCTGTGCTTCTATGATGTGTTGATGAGTAGATATGATTAATATGTTTGGTATGAAATAATGGTGTTATGATGCGAATGATAATTATGTCGATCTCTGGATTATACTACGAGTAAATGTGAATGATGCATGTCCTCTTATACCTACGGAAATCTTGGTTCTTGCATCCCCCTTAGTTATCTCGGGTGAGACCTCACTCGCTTTGTGAATGTTGCTGGAAAGATTAAAGCCTTTCTGGGATGATATCTATGGGATTTTGTGTCGAGCTTTGTTGACATATTGAGAAGTGAACCCCTGTCGATAGATATGTGTCAACAATGATTTTCTTAAGTCTAGGAATCTAAAACACCAAATGGCCAAAAAATTCAATTAATTGGAGGTTCTAGTGTTAACTTTAGAGGGTTGAAGCAATACTATTTATATCAAATCACAATGTTGAAAGTCTTGAGTGAGGGATTTCTTGATAAAAATATTGTTGAGCTGATCCATCTCTTGAACTGCAAATAACTTGGGTGACCGAGCCATTTGTTTTTTTTTTCTTCAAACTTTTCCTTAACAGAAGTAAGAAAGTGCTAAGATTTAAAATACAAATGTCCCAAATGTGTGGGATAATTAGGGTGCAATAATTTTGAACACTAAGAAAATTTGGTCAAATTAACTCTAAACAAGGCCACCTTTCAAACTTGACCAAAACACTTAAATGATTCCTGTTGACACGCAAAAAATGCTCACTAGCTCATCTCCCTAGTCACATGACCAATTTGTCCACTTTTCCTACCATTTTTGCCTCTAAAAACCTCAAAAAACCCTCAAAGGCCACCAAAAAGGCCAAAATCCATCTTTTTCTCCTCAAAATATTTAATTTTCCTCAAAAAATACAAAAAACCCTCCAAAGGGGTCCAAAATACAAAAAATCAATTAAAAGGGAATAAAATTAAAAAATATATTCAAAAAAGAAAAAAGAGGGAAAAAGAGGAAAATAAACCCTAAACCATTTTTACCAATACCATTGGTTTCCTTAAATAATGGTTGTATTCTCCATCACCCAAAAGCTATAAAAAGGTGATAGAGGCTCCTCACTATTCATCCACATTCATCCTATCCTCATGCTGCCAAAATTCCTCTTGAGCTTTGCTCATCCTTTTTTAGCTTGAAGTTCTTCATTGAGAGTGAACCTTTGGCCCACCCTTAAAGCATCTTGGAGAAGAGAGAGACTATTGGAGCGCTGGAGCACTACTCCTGTACTATTGCAAGAATTCCAACAACCTCACCATTGAGGTAAACCATTGCAAACCATTGTTTGCTCATTAATATAAAATATCAAGTTTTTTATTGTTTCTCTTATGGATCTAGTTTTTAACTGTTCTTAATCTAGATTTACTTTCCTGCACATGTTAGATTAATATTTAATTTTTACATTAGTTTTTACTGTTTTATCTAAAATGCTACTACGAATTTAGTAGGTGCTCATTTGCACAAGCTTGGGTGAAAACCCAAGCTACAGTTTTTTGGCGACTCCGCTTTACATTGAATCTTTGAATCTTTGGTTAGATCTAGAATTCTTCTTATTTTTGTTGTTATTTAGATTTATTATTGTAGATCTGGCTTATCACTAAGCCTATAGCTTTTTGCCCAAGCCCTTGGTCGTTTCTGCAGCCTCTACAGTCCCTATTTTTTCAATTTCGGCTTTCATTTTCAGTGGCCTTTTCCGTCTCGTAAATCACAAGTTTTTTAACCCACAGTCGTGATCTAGATCATGGCTATTTAGCCGAAAGCCGCGATTCCAAAACTATGAGTTTTGACCCGAAACCCAACGCCAAATCACGGGTTTTTCCCAGCTAACTGTGATCCAGATTGTGGGTTTTCGACTCATATCCGCGATTCCAAATCATGGCTTATAGCCCCCTAGCTGCGACTCAGATCGCGAGATTTTCCCAGAAAGCTGTGATCTAGATCACGAGTTTTGCCTTAGACAGTCGCGATTTCGACCTACACCCTGCGATTTGTTTTTTCGAGTTTTTTTCACCCATTTCGTCCCATATTTTTCTACCATCTCCCCTGCACCTTGATAGCCTACTATTTTACTTGCAGCCCTAGATATTCATTCACTTTTTATGTTATTTTCTTTACTTTACCATTTTAAATATTTTTCAGTATTTTTATTGAAAAGAAAGTTGTTAAAGCATTTACAGTTAATTTTTCATATTTGCAAATTAAAATCAGCATTTTGATTTGATAAATATTCGCCCAAGCGAGGCACTTTATTTTGGTACATAACCACACTTACACACACTCTGTCACCATTAATCAAGTGAGACTTAAAATCTATTTAACTCAACCAAACTTCTAACCCCAATTGGGGAACATCAAAAGAACATTGTAGTTAGGTAGGATTGAGGGGAAATGCATCCAAATAACACCCCTCAGTCACTTTTAATTTGAGACATAGTTGTTGTTTATTAAGGTACCAAAATCCCTTAGTACCTATTGACACGGTTATACACCAATTTGTCGGAAAGGCCTCTCCCTTGGGAGGGTTCAAGTAGCAAGATTGGTTCCGAAGGCCTGAGTGGAATACCGCAATCCATTCAGTCAGTGAAGGTAACCTACTCATTTTTCTCGTTGTACCACCATTCTGGGAGTACAACGACGATAGAACAAGAGCTGAGGATTTACCTTTCTGGACGTGTCATGAATGGGGTATCTTAGTGGCCTTACTTCTAGGATTGTCTACCCGGTGTCCCTCCTGGTAGGGGGATATCATTAGCCTTTGGTTCTATGTTTCATATTTTATGACTTGGATTTCATCACCTTGCAAAGGATATGTCTTGTTCGATCATAATACCTTTTTAGTTAGGTGCTTGCATGCTCTCTTACCTCCCCTTGGTTTAGTGAGTACACCATTTTTTATTTTGTAGGAGTTGTTTTCCTATTGGTTTTCTGACCACCCTTTTTTATCACTCTACTTACTATAGCACAACTATTACAGTAAGTGTTTTGAGTTTGGTTGTTTGCCTGAGTGCCATAGCTTTTTACACTCCCCTCCTGCACACATGGTTGCATTAGGGTTTTTGAGCTTTTGCACTCCCCACTACCTACTAGTTTTACTAGTAGTCTGTCACCATTAAGTCCCCGAGACGTTCTTGGCGCTTCTGGGGTGAACCCTCACAGTATGGTTCACTTGACACCACTCATCATAGGCGTAGAGCCTTGTCACTTGACTCCACACGTCATTGGCATAGATCCCTGTCTCCCGATTCTGACACCACTCATTTCACATCTGACTCTGAGGCAGAATAAGAAAAATCTACATACACAACACCAACTAGCCCCATGGCTGGCATGAATTCCAACCCCTTCTTTACAGGGACAACTGGTGGAACATCTACCACCACCCCTAGGTATACCCTCGATGGGACCTACACCTACTATCCCCGCCATTACTCAGATTCCAATAGCTATTGGACCCAATCCGAACCCATCTGTAACCCATGTTACACTTGGAGGCGCATGCCCTTCTCACGCTAACCCAACACCCATATTCGGGGGGGACATCCCCCTCACAGCTAATATTTCCTTTGGGGGCAATGGCCTGATAAAAAATGCTACCACTAGCACATATGCCGAAATGACCATGTCACATTCCTCTGCCAGTTTTCCATTTATGGCTAGTTTCAACCTACCAGACCTAGCAATATTAACAAATGATCCCATTATACATGATCCTACTTGGCCTCACATGCCTACCAAACTCCCATCAAACATCCCTAAGTTTGAGTGGAAGGTTGGTGAAGATCCCCAAAATCATATCATATCATTCCATCTATGGTGTTCCTCAAACTCCATTGTAGATGACTCCATTCGCTTACGTCTATTGCAAAGGACTTTCACTGGCTCGGCAACCAAGTGGTATATCGAGCAGCCTCACGGGACCCACCCCACTTCCACATCCCTTGCCTCGAACTTTCTGCATTTCTTTCAGATACTCGCTCGTGATGACGTGGGAGTGGAAATCCTCTTGTATTGCAGACAAAACACAACTACCCATGTCATTGATCACATTCATGAGTGGCATAAACGTCGTAGTTTATGCAAGATCAAGTTAGATGACCGTATTTCCCTTGATTGGTTCATAAAATCTCTCCTTCTAGCCATAACCAAAGACGTGGTGTCTGAATGACCCCAATCAGAAGAAGAAGCAATTCTCAAAACCGAACAGTTTGATTTAATCTACGCCCAGTCTGGCTATTTGTACACCATCTTACCTAACGCCCCCCACGGTGATCCATCTCGGAATGACACGTCGGGGGCATCCCATGCCGCCGATGGTATCATTGGTCATGTTGTATCACACAACCAACCCTTTTTAATTACACCTAATAATACTGGCCCCGACCTTTCGTGGGCCACATCTCACTCTGGAGCTACAACCTCGTATGCTCCCATAGCACACTCTAACCACACTCATGGACCCTCATGTCCACCACAGTGTTACAAGCACACACCATCAGCTTATGCACCTCCTACGTATTATCACCAACAGGCCACTCATGCTCCCGTCGACTCACAAGCCCAATCGACTTATTACCCTCCACAAGCAGCGCCTGCAGCACCACAAACTCTATCCGCTTAGACATACCAACAAACACAAATAGCCGTTGGACCTCCTCTAGCCCCGCCAGCTTATTATCTACCACTTCCTACTCCAGCACCTGGACGACCTCAAAATCCCCCTACTTCCCAAGGGAAAGTGTATGCACAGTAGATCCAGCCCCAAAACCAGAACAACCAACATAATCAAGGAGGTCAACAGAACCGTAGAAGAGGACGCAACCGCGGGAACAATCAACCTCAAAACCAAGGCATTCAACCACCCAATCCTCTGAATAATAATAACGCTGCTCCCGCCAATCAAAACCCTGATCATCCACCGAAACAGGGTAAAAATCCTAATCTAAGAACAAACCATCCATGTTCCGTATGCGGGGTATATGGCCATTACACACACGCATGCCCCCATTTGGAGCGAGCGCGCCAACTCTGGACTGATGATGCTCAATGCCAAGGGCACGCAGCAAAGCCAGCGCCACCTCCTCAACCGCAACCCATGGTATTGCAAAATCCTTTACCCACACAAGGAGTAGTGAACACCTATCCGATGGATCCCCCATAAGGATCCGCGACACCACAACAACAAATCACTTATGCTGCAACTAATTACTAACACACGGATTCAGGTACTCACCATCTATTAATGATGTCATTGGCTGATGTCCATCTCCAAACATGCCAAAACCAATACGGCCCCACCCCTAAGGCCATGCCCGCTAATCCATCTACCACCACACTTACAACTGATCAAACATTATGTATACCTACTATACCTTTGGAGGGAGGCCCTAAAGCCCCTCGCTTACCATTAAGACAGATCAACAACAATCCTAACGTTCGTGCCGACTCAAATTATAATATTGTAGAAGACCTAGCTCACTGCCCCGCTACTATGTCTGCCTTGGAAGTCCTAAAAAACTGTCTTGCACAGAGAAAAATATTGTTATCCACCATTGGTGCGATAGACACTAACAACTCATGAATGATGGCATTCGATCTGGACCAAGCCGAACCATGTTTACCTTTGACATTAGCATTTCAAGTTTTTGTATCTGTTAGGAACCCATGTCTTTACTTTGTTAGTATATTGTTGTTGGATGCATATGCTTTGTAAGTCGTCCCATAGTATTTGTTGATCCATAGTTTATATTAGCCCATAGTATTGACCCATAGTATTGGACGCATATGCTTTGTAAGTCGTCCCATAGTATTATGGTTTTGACTCATAGTATTGGCGCCTAGAATTAGCTCATGGTTTGTATTGACACATAGTATTGACCAATGGTATTGGTGCCTAGACTTAGTATATAAGTGTGTGTTGAGGCCTATGAAGGCACTGTGAAGTTAATTGTATTGAGCTTGCTCAAAGGAGGTTTCCCCCTCGAAGTGGCCCGCGATCAATATAAAAGTGATTCTGAGTTCTATTATTTCTGATATCTCGTGTATTTGCATTAATTAATTATTGCAGGTTCATCACATCTGGTATCAGAGCACTTTCTTGGGCTCGTTGGGTGGAATTTCTGCCAAATTTTTTTTCGCATCTGTTGCAGCTTCGGATTTGGGAATAATCCCTATCCACTTAACTGTGGGAAGTACTTGGGCATAAGCCCTAAAACTCATTGTGAGGAGTACCACAGCAACCCCAAAGTAGCTGGCCCATTGAGAGGACCTGCCAGCGAAAAGGGCAACGACCCCTACCTGATTGACTAGTTCCCACTTGTGAGGTAAACCAAGAGCTGTCGTTTGTGGCAAAGTGGTTTTCAGTTTTACCTGAGCCGTGGAGTGAGGGGTACTACCCCAATACGCAAGCCGTCAGACAGCATTGGTGGCCGAGTGAAACACCTGAACTATTGGGAAGCCATACATACCTGGGGTCCATATCTATTTTCAGCTGAACTGTTGCCGATCACTTCCGCTCTAGATCCATCCATTTCAGATCTATTTTGAAAGTCATTCCAGATCCAGTCGCCGTTTCAGATCCATCCTTTTTCGATCCCTTCCGTGCTGTTGCAGATCCATCTGTTGTAGATCCCTTCTGCGACGCTGTTGCCGATCCATTTCTAAAAAAAAAAAAAAAACTGTTTTTCGGCCATATCTCCCTTGTTTCAACTATGTTTTCCCCGAAACTTTACTGACATCCCTGCAATCCCATTCTGCATATTTCATTCCTGAAGACCCAATCCCAAATTCCACTTCCCAAGACCAACAATCCCACATTTGTCTATTTTTAGGGTTTGCCATAACTTCTTCAATTTTCACCCGATTGCCTTCAAATTTTACCATAGAGTTCCCACTTATGAAATCCCTATTTTTTGCTTGCCTATCCCTTAGAAAGTATCAAAAACCTAGTCAAACCCCAATTACCCCTCCGAGTTTTTCCCAAATCCAAATTTCCCCTTACTAAATAAGCTTGTGTTTGTGTTTTTCTATCCATTTCCCCCCTCCCCACAAAAAAAAAAAAAATACTGGTTATGGTTGTCATTCGCACAGGAGCAAACACCATGGAGGAAGCACTTGCAGCCATCCAAACCAAACTCCAAGATCTAGATAAAAAATTTCTCAGCCTCCATCTTCAGCATTTAGCCATGAACAATAATCGACAACCATAATCTTTTGCAACCACCAGGTTCTCTTCTTCCAGTAATTTTCGTGGGCCGAAGCTTGATTTTCCTCGCTTCAATGGTACTGATCCGACTGGATGGATATACCGAGCAAAACAATATTTTAGTCTGCATAATACTTTTGATGTTCAGAAAGTTCCACTTGCATCCTTTCATTTGGAATAGGAAGCCCTTCAATGGTACCGTTGGTACATCAAAGCTCATCCCGAGCCAAACTGGAAAGATTTTTTCCAACTCCTTTTGCCACGATTTGGTCCTAGTTCTTTTGACGACTTCACAGGAGCACTCACTAAACTTCACGAAAATGGCACAGTGAGAGAGTATTAAACGGAATTTGAGAAACTAGCCAATCACATAGAAGGATTGTCTGATGAATTCTATAGGAGTTGTTTTATCAGTGGTCTCAAGGATGAAATCCGCTCAGAGGTCAAAATGTTTTGTCCCAACACAATGATGGAAGTCCTAGGGTTGGCTAAGCTGGCCGAGGACAAGATTGCAGCTCAACAACGCTCCAAACCCACCTTTGTTCCCTTCAGAAATATGGGTTCCCAATGACCTCCCATCACGCCTGCTCCTCAACCAACTCCTATCAAGAAATTGTCTGAAATAGAGATGCAGGCACGCCGAGAAAAAGGGCTTTGTTATAATTATGATGATAAATTCACTCGGGGACATAGATGTGTTCAACAAAAGCTCTATCTCTTGGATGTGGATTCTCCGCCTGCCTCAGAACTTGATGAAGAAGCTGCAGATACAGTAGATTATCAGGTCGACATTCAACACCCTCCTGTTGACACCCCATCTCAAGACGACCCACCCAAGATCTCTCTCCATGCTGTAACCGGCATCACCACCCCACAAACAATGTGAGTCAGGGGATACTTCAAGAAGCTCCCTCTTACCATACTCATTGATTTTGGTAGCACTCATAACTTCATTAATCCTCGGATTGCCAAACAGGCTGATTGTTTTGTCCATCCTTGCTCCAACTTTGAAGTCATGGATGCCAATGGGGGCACCTTACCTTGCAAGGGGAAGTGTCACAATGTGCGTATCTCTATGGAAGATTATAACCTGTGCTCTCACATGTTTTCCTTGTCCTTAGGCGGGTGTGATGTGGTTTTGGGCGTTCAATGGTTACGCACACTTGGACCCATCTTATGGGATTTTGCTGAACTTTGGATGCAGTTTTCAGTCAATGGGGCACAACACAAATTTATGGGCTTACAACCAGGGTCTCTCTGCATCATCAGTTCACATCGCCTGGAAAAAATACTTAAGAAGAATTCACATGGTGTCATTGCTCAGCTCCATTCCATTCAGATGCACCCATCAACAGTCTCCACTACTTCCTTGGATAGATATGCAGGTGTCTTTGCTGAACCTATGAGCTTGTTGCCTTCAAGAGACCTTTCCGGTAAGAATTTAGCCGCATCTACCTCTCAGCAGGAAATGATGACTATTTTGCATACAGTACAAAAGTGGCAGCCATCCCTATTGGGGAATTATTTCTGCATCAAGACTGATCTCCAGAGTCTGGAAACTTTCCTGGAACAACAGGTATCCTCCCCAACACACCTGAAATGGGTTACCCAACTCATGGGTTATGACTATGCGACCACTTACCAGAAGGGTAAGGACAATATGGTGGAAGATGCTCCTCCTCGCACATTTGATGACCAATTTCTCTTACATCTATTTCTCTGCTTGTTCCAAATTGGTTGCAATCTGTTCAATGGGGCTATCTCTTCTATGAACTCTATGCTTCTTCATCAGTAGGGCACTCTGGGTTCCTCAAAACGTATGACCAGGAACAATGTAACTTATTTTTGCAGGGACTCAAAAGGACAATTCAATAGATGGTGGTTGACTGTGATACTTTCCAGGTCAACAAGGGTGAAACAACCCTCCTTTCAGGATTGCTCGAACCCTTGCCCATCCCTCCACAGATTTGGACAACTATTTCTATGGATTTCCCAGAAGCACTCCAGTGGTATAGTACCACATCTCAAAGGACACCATATGAAGCAATCTCTAGACAGTCACCACCAGTTCTTCTTCCATACACCTTCAACAGCTCCCCAGTTCAGGCAATTGACTCAATTCTTTGAAACCGTGATCAGCTTCTTCTCATTCTGCAGGACAATTTTCACATGGCAAGAATTCGACTGAAACAACAAGCCGATCAACACCGTTCCTAGTGCACTTTTCACATCACTGATATGGTTCTTATTCGTCTATAGCCTTCCATGCAATCCTCCCTGAAACTCCAAAGGCGCCAGTGGCTCAGAATGCAACCCAAGGATGCTACAGGGGACCCACTCCTTCAGATTCTGCATCAATTTCCACATCTAAAGCTTTGAGGACAAAGCTTTTTCTAAGGGAGAGGGGATGTTAGGAACCCATGTCTTTACTTTGTTAGTATATTGTTGTTGGACGCATATGCTTTGTAAGTCGTCCCGTAGTATTTGTTGATCCATAGTTTATATTAGCCCATAGTATTGACCCATAGTATTGGACGCATATGCTTTGTAAGTTGTCCCATAGTATTATGGTTTTGACTCATAGTATTGGCGCCTAGACTTAGCTCATGGTTTGTATTGACACATAGTATTGACCCATGGTATTGGTGCCTAGAATTGGTATATAAGTGTGTGTTGAGGCCTATGAAGGCACCGTGAAGTTAATTGTATTGAGCTTGCTCAAAGGAGGTTTCCCCCTCAAAGTGGCCCGCGATCAATATAAAAGTGATTCTGAGTTCTATTATTTCTGATATCTCGTGTATTTGCATTAATTAATTATTGCAGGTTCATCACAGTATCCATCCGAAACCTTGTCATTCATCGATGCATCATTGATGAAGGTGCCTCCACCTATGTGATGTCGAAATTTGTCTGGTAGAATCTCAAATCCCCCACAATGCATCCATCCACAATCGCATTACGAGCTTACGATGGCCATTCAGCTCAACCCCAAGGCCTCGTGACCAACGTTCATGCTCAACTAGGTGGAAAAACGATCCTTATCGATATAGAAGTTATCAACGCCCAGCTTGATTACAACCTCTTACTTGGTCGCAGTTACATGTATGCTATGAAGGTTGTTGCTTCATCCGTCTTCTGCATCATGCTGCTCCCCCATGAGGGACGTGTGATCTAGATTGATCAAATAACATACTATGATCCTAACGCCCCCGTTGCACCCAAAAATGTTCTCCCCATGATTGAACAACCCGTTCAGAATGCACCTACATCTTTCGTCTCAATAGTCAGACCTGGGATCTACTTGGAATCACCAATGAATTCCATGTTCCAATCCATTCCACCCCCTATTCAGATAGCTGAGATATCTGATTTGTGCACCCTTTCACACAATACACAAGCACCTAACCCACAACACCCTTTACTGCCGCAACAACCCTCAGTGCCAAGTCACATCGTAGTAACACCGATTCACAATATCCCATTCCTATTTCCCCCTTCAGGAGCCGTTTGCACCCCAGTAATGGCCATGCTCAATCTTCCAGGGTTAACATTAAGAATACCTGTATGGCACCTTCCTAACCCAAACCCTCCACCAACACCAAATTTCATTTTACAAGTGGTCCAACCTATCACTGCAATGAACCGACCACCTCCAGGAGTGAGAACCGCATCAACATCTAGTAATGCACCTGCTCCTCCTCGTCACACTAGGGGTGGAGGCCCACAAACCTACACTCCTGCACCTACAACCCACACCACCCCACCTACTCCAAAGCTGGCAAAGAATCCCCCAACATTTCATGCTCCCCCAAAATTCTCTTTGTGCGATGACATAGGCCATGCTACCCATCAATGTCCACAATTACTAGCACTTCAAAAACATATGAAAATGTTGGATGACGATGCTAACATCCCAGTTGTCAAACTTGAACTGGACCCCCATCCTTGTGATAAATCGTTGCATACTAATCACCCTTTTGCAATATGCGGCATTTACGGACATTACTCATATCACTGTCCTGATTTCCTAGATTACAGAGCGGCTCTATATGAACTGAATAATGCCGACCTAGAAACATCCCCTTCCATCATTGAGGAAATATATCCCCCAACATCTTCCCCATCGGAAGAAATTAATACCATTTATACGAGCTCGTCCACCAGTGCACCCCAGTCAACCGATTTGACAACACAATGCTTCCGTAGTGATGAGGAAATACTCGAAGCACTTACCGCACCCAACTACCCCTAGGATGAGATACACCATAGATCATATTTCCTCCCTGATACATCTACCTCTTCCATGGAAAATCAATTCTCCATTGAATCCAAAGATTTCCTTCCCACCAAGGTTGACTGGTTTAAATATCCCATCCCAGTTCCTGATGCCTTTAAGGAAGGCAATATGGCCAATATTTCACCCATAATTAAAGTAGACATCTCTACCATGCTTGGAACACCCAAACTCATTTCTTTGGGTGCATCATGCACCGAGGATGAGGTCCAAGCTTACAAGAAGCTCTTCCAAGAGTTTTGTGATGTCTTTGCATGGTCCTACACCGAGATGCCAGGTCTTGACCTTGCTATAGTAGAACACCACATTGTCACTTGGCCCAATGTGCCACCCATTCGTAAAAAACAACGACTCATCCATCCATCCAAGCTTCCCGCTGTCAAAGCGGAAATCGAGAAGCTTTGTATAGCGGGGTTCATTTACCCCATAGCCTACACCACCTGGGTTTCTAACCCAGTACCAATTAACAAGAAGCAAGGCACCATCCGTGTTTGTACCAACTTCCATGACCTTAACCAAGCTTGTCCCAAAGACAACTTCCCCACACCATTTATCGACCATCTTATCGATGCATGTGCGGAGTATGAGATACTATCTTTCATGGATGGTTTCTCTGGGTATAACCAAATTCACATTCGCAAAGAAGATCAGTACAAGACTGATTCACCACCCCATGGGACACTTTTGCTTACCGTGTTATGCCTTTCGATCTAAAAAATGCTGGAGCCACCTTTCAGCGGGCCATGACCTATTGTTTTCATGACTTGGTTAACATTATCTTGGTCTACCTTGATGACCTCAAGACCCGATTGAAAAAATGGTCCGATCACCTAAATGACCTCCGGCAAGTCTTTCTACGTTGTCCTAAATATCAAATACGCTTGAACCCACTCAAGTGTGTATTTTGCGTTCTGGAAGGCCGGTTATTGGGTTTCATCATTTCACAAAAAGGTATCGTAGTTGATCCATTAAAGGTCCAAGACATATTAGACCTCCCATCACCACGAACGCTTCGACAGTTACAGAGCCTTCAGGGGAAGGAAAATTTCCTCCGTTGTTTTGTCCCCGATTATGCCACGATGGTTCATGTCTTCCTTTGTTTGCTCCGTACCCAAATCCGTTTTGTGTGGGACGACCAAGCGCAAGGAGCTTTTGATGACCTGAAGAAATCTCTCACCAATGCCCCTTTTATTTCCCCTCCGGATTTCTCTAAAGACTTCATCCTTTACGTTTCGGCATTTGACTATGCGATTTCTGGAGTTCTCCTTCAAGAAGACCCTGCTCGTCAAGAGCATGTCATTTACTATGTGAGCCAAAACTTATCTAGCCCACCGTTACGTTACCCATACAAAGAGAAACTGGCGCTCACCGTTGTCTTTTCAGTACAAAAGTTGCAACATTACATCCTCATGAGCCACACTAAAGTTGTCGCGGACTCAAACCCCATGGTATACCTATTGAACCGTCACCTCCTACAGGGCCAAGTTGCTAAATGGGTTATTATCTTACAAGAGTATGACCTGGCTTTCAAAACCCCTAAGAGTACCAAAGACATAGTGCTTGCTCAACTAATTATAGACCTACCATCCCTATCACCATCACCTTCGGTCAATACTAATCTAATTGACGACCATTTGTTCATCATCTCGTCAGATGACCCTTGGTATGGTGACATTTTGGTTTACCTGCGCACACAAAAATTTCGACCCGATGTTTCCCGTGGCAGACACCATCGTATCCATAACCATGCTTCCCGTTATCTCCTCCTGGGCAATGTATTATATCGACGCGGTGTCGACACCATATTACAATGTTGCCTTTCACAAGAAGAAGTAGAACAAGTTCTTAATGATTGTCAAAGCAGTGCCCACGGTGGCCATTTCTCAGGAATGGCCACTGCCCAAAAGGTGATTCGCGCAGGGCATTGTTGGCCCTCATTATTTACCGATTGCATCACAATAGTCAAACATTGCCAAAATTTCTAGCTCTTTTCCCCCAAGGCAAGGACACCCCTCGCCCCCCTTCATCCAGTTGTCACCATTGGTCCTTTTTGCAAATGGGCCATCGATTTCATGGAGTGTAATCCTGCATTAGTTGGCGGCCATAAATACATCATCGTGGCTGTCGATTACTTTACCAAATGGGAAGAATCCATGCCTACTTTAAAATACACAGCCGACACTGCAACCCGCTTCTTCTTCAACCATGTTATTACTCATTTTGGAGTACCTAAGAAACTCATCTCAAACCATGGTTCTCATTTAGAGGACTCTATCTGGCGAGAATTGTCAACCCTCCTCAAATTCGAACATCAATACACCTCCCCCTACTACCCCCAAGGGAACGACCAAGTCGAAGCCATTCGCAAAATTTTGAAGACAATCCTCCAGGGCACTGTCGACTGACATAAGTCCAATTGGCACATGCTTTTCCCCGCACTGTGGGATTACCACACGTCTAATAAAACCGCCACTGGTTTTACCCCTTTCCATTTAGTTCACAGCATACAATCTGTCCTCCCCATTGAGTGTTAGATCCCGACATTGCATATCGCTATTGAACTCCTTCCGAATACTTCACCAATCGAACAATGCTTACTTCTATTGGATCAAGCGGGCGAAATTTCCGCATAGACCTCCAAACCATTGAAGCCATGAAGAACCAATCCAAAGTCGGTTACGATAAACACGTTCACCCACGAGCCTTCCATGACGGAGACCTAGTACTCGTTTACGATCAAGCCCATGACAAAACAGGCAAAGGGAATATTGAATCCATGTGGCAAGGCCCATACATCATACACACTTGCCTCAAACATGGGGCATACATTATGACCGAATCAAAAGGTAACCCCCTGCACAACCCTTGTAATGGGTTGTACCTCAAACGATTCTACCCATAACATCTTTTGGACACCATAGTCCATCATGTATAGTTTTAATTCTTTTTTCAATGTCAAAATTTCAAAAACCTTACATTTTGTTTTCCTGCGTGACCACAGATGGATCCTGTTCCACTTTACTATGTTAGCTTTGTTGACGGTGCAAGTTGCTGGTCTCCAAATCTCACCTCCATAGCTTGGGTACTCTATTCCCCCTCACATGAGTTGATTCACCTCGATGGAGTGTGCATAGGTGCTACTACAAATAACCAGGCTGAGTATGATGTTGTTACCGGTCTCTTGACCGCTGCCCTCGAGATGGGCATAAGTCACCTTCATGTCTTCCTCGACTTCTAGCTTCTTGTTTCCCAACTCAACAACTGTTACCAGGTACACAATCCCTATCTCTTTAGAAAATTCCTATGCCCTAAACAAATGATTTGATAGTTTGAATCCATTTCATTCACTCATGTCCCAGGAAGTCTCAATAGTGTAGCAGACCAAATGGCTAACAACATTCTAGATTGGCATGTCAACCAAACCGTGTAGGACATCAAAAAATGCATCAACACAACATCACATAGGCATAAAAAATCATATAAACAAACAAAAGAATCCATCATAGTATTGCATCCACGTGCATAGAATGTGCCTCCATGGGCATACAGAAATATAAATATTGCACCCACGTGCATAGAATGTGCCTCCACGGGCATACAAAAACACAATTGTATCCAAGTGCAACAAAACATAAAAACAATGACAGATGTGCATCCACATGCATACACGACTGTATCATCAAAAATGCATCCATGTGCATAAATATATATATCATATAGTCATAATGTAAAGAGTGCCCTTAGCACCCGAATATACAAAAAATACATCAGCCGTACATAATACATATCCACAAAAAATGTCCCCATATGCTCATCAACATTTTGGGGCAGGTAATAAATAGTATAATCCTCGTCATCACGACCTGCCTTTCCTTAGGATCCTTCTCCTATGGATCATCCTGGTCCCTAGCCCTCCTCTCCGCTTCCAACACAACAATCCACCTCAAAATCGATCTCCACTCCCGTGGAGCATCAAAACATAGGTCTAACACCTCCTGGTCCAAATCCCTCCACCCATCATCTACCAAACCATCCAATAGTTGATCAATGGTAGCTCGTACGTCCTCTACATCATCGCCCCGATGGCATATGATTCCTCGCGCAGGTGGTGGAGGTGCCAACACCACCACATGACCCTTGTGGCCTTAATGCCCCGGTGGAGGCCGTGGACCCACATATGCAATAACCAACACTCGAAAATGTCAAACATCATAAAAACACATCTAACTATCATCATAAACTGTATAATACAAACATGATATGATAAAAGAGAAAAACAAAAACAAATATGTACCATATGTCCCCCAAGCCTGACTTGGAGCTCGCGGCATCTCAATATCCCCCCAGTAATCCATAGTCCGGTACAGATGATCATCAAACAGAACCAACATCTGCTCCCATTGCTCATGCATCTCTGAAGTAAAAAAATTCCCAACTGCCCCGCCACCACTGCGGAACATCATCTCTCCCTACCACACCATCCGCGGCTCAATCATCCCACCATCCTGAACCAGCACACGGGGCCATAATGTAGGAACCCACTCAAAAAAGAAACAACATAGAAATGAAGCATAGCTAAAATCTCCCCCTGCAGCCTCACCTTGCTCAAATCACACTGAACAGACGAAAGGAACATCTACCCCCAGGCATAGTATGTCCCAGTCGTAACCCGATGAACCAACAACATCTGCCCCCCCGACAATCGGTGGGGCGCCTGTGCTCTAAGTACTCGTAGTACACAAGCTGCGACTACTCGCATAACCGGATCCCGCAAATCACTAACTAGCAGTGCACTTGCATGCACACGAGACCCCAGATGGAAAAATCTATCCAGTAGATCCTCTATCTTATCATCCCCTAATATCCTAGGCTCAGTATCCCCTATCACACCTAAGTGGGGCAATCTAGTCAGAAAGTAAACATCAATCAAGGTGAGATCCAATCTCTCACCTTGAACCACGAAGGCCTGAATGGTCGGGTCCCAGAACCCGATCAACTTGTTCAGCAACAAATTTGTTGAACGCATAAGGGGATTCTAGGTGAACTTTAGCAGTCTTCCCAAAGCCAAAGCAACCTGTGGATGATGGTTCTCATGGATGATTTGCATCAGAGCATCCGACATCTCCCTCTCCCTCCACGATGCCCTCGGAAGCCTGAGCATCCTGCCAAATACACAAGAAAATTTTAAATTAGAAACATGCCACGAATTTCCCCCCAGCAACGATCCAGATCGCGGTTGAGGGGCCCACAACCACGATCCGAGATCGTGACTGTGGAAGCCATAGCCTCTATCCACATTGCGGCTGTGGAGAGCATAGCCGTGATCCACATCGTGGCTGTGGAGAGCACAGTTGTGATCCACATCGTAACTGTGGAGACCACAGTCGCGATCCACATCGCAACTGTGGAGACCACAGTCGCATTCTAAATCGCGCAAAAAGCCTCAGAAGTCGTGGCAAACACCATTGTTCACCCAACGTGACCGATGCACTGCCCCCAAGGACCCAATTTCCCCCTGAAAGTGAATAAAATTAAAGATTAGGGCCAATAGGCTTACCTGGAACTCACAAAATGAAAATCCAACTGTCAGTTCTCCCACAAATGACGAAATAACTTTGGCCAACTCAAATCTCCTGTCAAAATCAACAGGGAAAATGTGTTACAGATGTTTCTCCCTACGAATAAAGAGAAACTCTCTTAGGTAAGAGAGGTATGAATCAACTCTAAACTAAGACAAAAAGGAAACAAATTCTACCTCATTCCCTAGATCTTAAACTGGTGTGTTCAACTTTAATATCTGAAAGATGAGAAAGAAGACAACTGACCTTCTATTCTGATGTTTGTCCAATCTAGTCCTTGATCCTGAAGCTCTCGCGATGAACCTTTGAGAATCAAAACAACAAACAAGTGCACAATATCTTCCAAATAATTGAATCACAAGTTAGATCTATATTCTACTGAATACAATTTATGTAAATGAATCATAATCAATACACATAAATAGGGAAACAAGACAAGTTATACTTTTATTGAGAACTCAAGAGTGTTTACAACATAGTTGCTTGATGTCCAAGCCAACTCCAACTCCAAGTTATTTGTCCTCTAGCTATCTTTGCAAAAGGTTTATGACCATAGGTTTGATGCCCCCAAAAGTCCTTCTCTGGTGCATGGAAGGCTTCTCTCTTATAGCATGTGGGAAGGTTAACTAACAAGAAAGAAGTATGGATTTATGGAGTATTTAGTGGATCAGACCCAATAAACAGAGAGGGGATTGGCATCGAATCAAAGGTGACAATCCCAACAAAATCTCTCGAAGGTTGAGATCCCAAAATCCATGGAAAAAAGGCTCTAAGTGGACTACCACACCCTAGGCTCAGTGCATAACGTGGTACTACCGTGCCCCAGGGAAGGAGCAACGCGCGGTAACCGTAACTACCGCTCCCCAGTAGATGTGCAGGGCACGGTAGTGTGTGCAAAAAGGGCCAAGTTGGGTGACATATGGCAGGTGAGATGGTTTGATTTCAGTGTTCAGTCAATAGTCTTCTTTTCTAGTTGTCAATCAGTAGGGGGAAGTGTCGTCTATGTTATTTAGGGTAAAGATGTGACACTAGGTTTCCGTGTGTAATACTGACGTATAACAGATGCCCCCTAAAGTGTGAGGTCAGAAGAGACTAATGGCCGAAATACTTTACAAATACTTGCAAAGATAGCATCGAGGGGAGCAAAAGAAGCTAAAATAGAAACAAAGTGTCAGATATACCACTGAGGCCGGCATTCCGATGCTCGGAAACAATTGACTCAAAGCATGGCTGCCGACAAATACATTGCAGATCCATGAGTACTGAGATGATATATACTATAGACCAATCATGGCTACTTTGAACAATCGTAGATCCATGAGATAGTAATGACACAGCCATGTCCAATACATAAGTGGATCTGTGTGACAATACAGAAGAAATCTCCATCGCAACCTGGACGTAATCAAAGTACACAAAGGTGTCCAGGGTCTTCTACCCGATCGCAAACGATACGAATCTAGCCATGTGATTACAAGGTGTTGAAGTCGAACATGGTAGAAACCATTTGATTACTGGTCAATGATGTGAACCGTTAATAAATGTGAGAGAAATCACCAATGATGACAATGATTCCCAAGGTATCTATAGTACATCTCATCGAGATGCGAATAAATGAGTTGATGTCGAGCATCCGAGATATCATCCAATTAGAGGTCAATGATGAAAAACTACTTTCGAATACGAGGAAACCTGCCATTGAGGCATGTAGGTACCAAGGTACTAGTGGTTGATTCCTAATCCTAATTCCTGGATAGTGATTTGGCGTCGACAGGAATAGACTCGTCAAAGGTGGGCCATGATTATTCCCACATCATCAACACGAAATCGAAATGAGAGATAGTATGAAAAGATGAAACAATGGAACATGTACTGACATAGTGGAAGTCTTGACACAACGGATGACTTAAAACCCTTTGAACATATAACAACATGAAGCAGAACCTGGCAGTAGGGATTATTGATAGCAGAGGATAGACACAGGACGAGTAGGCTCGTGGCTAAAGAGACAACTCAAGATGATGACCATAACTCAGTGAGAATAGATAAATACCCAAAAGTAGACAAGGGACATATGCATGCCATGTTCAAAGGTAATGACTAATAAGCTGCCAACAAAATAAACTTGACTCATTTCCCAATTTCCCCCGACATGATGGATGAGTACCTCTTTGTTGTTTTACGAGCTTGAGGAGGATAACAGATGCTCGATATAGCTCATCTCATAGATGAGTCCGATCTCACATGTTTTACGAGCTTGAGGAGGATAATATATGCTTGATATAGCTCATCTCATAGATGAGTCCGATCTCACATGTTTTACAAACTTGAGAAAGGAGGGGTTCGTCCCAAAGTGGGCCCTTCAATGTTAAATTTTAACGAGTCCAAGGAAGGAAAACTCGGTAGTTTTTCACATTTAGAGAGCCTGAAAAACTTAAAGAAGGATCCAGAATGTACTTTTTCGTAACTTTAGTCCCTTAGTCCCGAAAAAGTGTAAAACAATTCCTGAGAGAACTCTCCCAGTCAAAAGTTGACCAAGGTATACCTTTCTCGTAAATAGTCTAGACGGGCCGAAAAAGGGGTAACCTATCACCTAATAGACGACCTTTCAAATACTTTTACAAGTGTCAAAGAGATAAGTGCACTTGGCAATCTTTTCAAAATGAGGGAGTCTGAAAAGAGATTAAAGAGAACTCCGATGGTCTTTTTCATAAATTTAAATCATTTCGGTCTGAAAAAAGAATAAAAATAAAACTGAAATAATACTTTCCTCATCGTTTTACGAGGACGAGTAAATTCAACTAAGCTCAACACTATTTTCTTGAGTTTGACAAGCACGACATGGGTGTGAAAGGCGCTTGGAATCTTTTTCAAGTTTTAATCTAGAGCACGAAAAAGATAAAGTCGGCTCTAATGAAGGTCAATAAGTAGGAAAACGCCAGTGTGAATGGATTAGGAATATCCTATCAAAGATGACTTGTGAAACGTCGAAAATATATTAATAATGTGAAAACAAAGTTTTAACCTAGAAAGATAAAATAATGAGCAAAAAATAAATATGTAACTTATATAAGCAAGGAGTAAAAATGAAAAGTTACCATTTCACTTTGGTTATTTTACTGATAGAGGAATTTCATCGATTGAAGGGAAAAACTTCAAGTGTCCATATATGGAGATCCGAGGCATCGTTTTGACATCCGTTTGTGCCAAGTATGAGCTCTCAAGCTCCTTTTTCAATTCATAGCTTAAAATATTGATTTTAGTTCAGTTTTTTCATTTTTTGAGGAAGCCCTATGGGGCTTTTTTTGCACCCGGAACTACCGCGGCCTCCGTATATCGTGAAGTGCGGTAGTACCGCTCTGTGGGGTTAAATGGGGGCGTGGTAGTTCTCCTTTACTGCTTACCCAACTTGAGACCAGTCGCGGTAGTGGCGAAAAGAGAATAAAAGTAAATTGTTTTTCTTAATTTTTGGACTAAGATCAAACTATCACTTTGCTCATGAGTGCTTCTTTTGACCTTTTGCAGGAGTTTATACCTCATTTGAAGCAAAATGGTCGAATGGAAAGAGGGGGAGCATGAAAATGATGATTTATTGGCTGAAAATGACCAAAATACCCTAAATGCATTGCGAAACTGTGGGTTATTAAAATTCTTCAAGACCAAAGGTATCTGCAAGCAAGCAAAACTTCTCACTTACATAATAAAAATGTGGGAACCCGACATTCAAGATTTTCGATTTGGAGAGCATACCCTCGAGATTGAGCTTGAGGATATCTATTTTCTCACTAGCCTCTCAAAGAGAGGGGCATGGGTGAACTTAACAGGGTACAGGGCCTCAGAAGAGAGTACCGATACCTTGATTGCTCATTATTGTCGTCAAGGTTCCGGGAAGAAAAGCGGGAAAGTGGTCATCAAGGATGTTCTAAATCTTCCAATGAGAACTGTGTTGTTTGCCATCACTCGAGCGATGGGTAGTATGAGTCCTCATCAAGAATCGCGAACGCAAATGAATCTTTCCACTGAGTGTTTGGCACCAACTCTGTTCAACTGGTGCGAGGGGGTGCTATCCAACCTCAAGGAGCAAATAACCAAGTGTAAAAATGGAGAGAACAGCCAATTTGGTTATGGGAGCATCTTGGTCACCTTCGTTTTAGAGAGGGTGCCATTATTGCGTCCGCATATGGCTATGCCTATCCTCCCTGTCACCAAGCCAAGGATGGGTCGATGGAGTGAGTATGCAGGGCGGCTCGGGGGGCCACAAAGTTTAGCCTTTGGCAAGGACTTATTTTTGTGGCTCGAGGAGCAGATCATGATGATCGAGGACTACCCCTATGTAGGGGTGGACTTCCGCGAGGACATTGACTTGGCATTGCCCGATGACGAGAATTGGGATGACTCAGGTATGACCTTCACCAATGTATTTTTAATTTTTTGAATATGTAATTTTTAGTTAGTATTTTTTTTTTATGTGTGAAAAGACCTAATGTATTTACATGTGCATGTCACAGATCTTGGACCAAGGAGACCCGCGGGCTACTCCCCGTTGTGTCGAGGTGGATCTCAGAAACAAGCGGTTTCCGAGGAGGAAGAGGAGGACAAAGAAGAAGTAGGGGGAATCCGTGATATAGAGCAGAAAATGTAGGGTTTGACTTTTGGAGTCCCAGCTATGAGGATAGACGATGTTCCTCTCCATCTTCAGCGGCATACTGTGGGTGTGCCTAGAGGTATTGGCCTACTCCTCCGCAGGGTGGCTAAGGCTGTAGTTTGCTACCATGCGCATCGCGAAGAATCCGATGATGATCACGAGATATCTCCTAGATATCCTTAGACAGTAGTATTTCATCTTTTTGCAGCATGTACATGATATGTAGGCCCGAGAGCCAAATGTTTGTATGGGACGGGATCCCAAATTTTTCCTTTAGACACAAACTTTATGTATTCAGAAAAACACTTTTATATGCGATTATATATACATATGGACTTATTTCTATGATTTATTCATTTACAATGACTTGCGTGTTTATTTTATGATGTATTTATGTATGGGCCAGATACCAATCCAAAATGTAGTTATCTAACGAGTCAGCTACAAAATTGAATTCTCTTGGTATATGTTGATATGAAATATAATCAAAGAAACGTTCCAAGAGGTGTACCCTTCAAAATAAACGAAGTAATATGGGATCGCAGATAGTGTAGACTCGATTCAAATGGGACACCACGAGTTAGGAGTCTAGCAAGACTGATAAGGAGTTGATTCCAAGGGAAGCAGTTTCAGTTAAGAGTCCAATGACTGCATGGTACTCTGCGATATTGTTGGTCGCAGGGCCCAAGTAGGTGCCTCCTGAAGATACCAACTCGCTAGTAGGAGAATAAATTACCCATGTTGCGGAAGCAAGGTTCCGGGTGTGTCGGCTCGCACCATCAGCGAATCCGTAGTAGGAAGACATCTATGCATAGAAGCACAAGTCAAGGTAAATGAAGATACATGAAATAAAATCCATGGATACACACACAAAAGAAGAAAATGAAAACAAGCTAAGTACATTATGGACAAACATGTCTTGCGTAGGATAGACCTACGTGTAGAAGCATTTTAGGTACAGCCTGTTGTGGGGCCGTGCCAACGGTGTGCCATCACAGTCGATGAGTTCGTCGGCTCCTTTCTCTAATACATGCTTTACAACAAAGGGGCCGTACCACATAGACTCTAGCTTTTGTTTTCCTAGTTTGTCGTGCATTTGGTCATATGTGAGTACGAGATCGCCTTCATTAAAAATACCAGGTTGAGCAGATTTTTCATACTGTGCTTTGACGCGTTTTTTATGGGATTCATTGGCTAAAGCAGTGCCTCGACGGGTTTCATCTAGCTTGGCTAGGTATAGAAACCGCTCTTCTTTAGAGGTGGTATTGGGAAGTAACTCTATGGCTATCTTAAGTGATAGGATTTCACATTCGATCGGTAAAATAGCTTCCAGGCCATACACCAGTTGGAATGGTGTGAACCCGGGTAGCACTTTTCACTGAGGTTCGGTATGCCCATAACACCGAAAAGAGAGCTAAGTGCCAATTAGACTTATGGGTACCCACAATGCATTGAATCATGCATTTCAAAACCTTGTTAATGGCTTCGACTTGGCCATTGGACTGTGGGTAGTATGGGGTTGAGTTTTCATGACGAAAACCCAACTTAGCGCTCAATTCTTCAATCACATAGTTCCTAAAGTGGGAACCATGATCGGTCACGATGGAGTGCTGAACTCCGAACCTAGCTATGATGTGATTAAATATGAAATGTGCAGCTGTTTTACCATCCTCAGCATAAGTAGGCATTGCTTCAGCCCATTTTGTGAAATAATCCATAGCTACAATGACATCGCTATGCCCCCCGGCTGAAGTGGGATTACGGTGTGTGAAATCGATACCCCATTTGGAAAAGGGGCCGAAGACAACTACAGGATGGAGTGGAGCGGGATGCGAGCGTTTCTTACTGTGGAAGAATTGGAAGGGTGGACATTTATTGATCATTTCAATGCAATCCTTGAAAATTGAGGGCCAGAAATATCCCGCTCGTAGTATCTTCTGGGCCGTAGCCATCTCAGAGAGATGACCACCACATGCTCCAGTGTGGCAGTCATTAAGAACGTGTTCAGTCTCGTCTAAAGTTAAACAATGTCGAAGAACGGTATCAATACCACGACGATAAAGGGTATCGTTGATTATAAGGTTGTACTTGGCGTGATGTCGGATGCGTCGACGTTCATTGCGGTTGAGGTCAGGGCGAAAATGTTGGGTTTGGAGATATAGTATGATATCCCCATACCACGGGTCAGACGTGTCAATGAGGAACAACGATTCATCGGGAAGAGAATCGATGGGCTCAGGTTTCTTAGTGACATGGGGAAAAGTACAAATCAACTCTGCAAAGACCAAATATTTCTTGGATTTGGCTTTGGCAAAGTCCAAGTCAAATTCTTGTAGGATGACAATCCAACGGGAGTATTTTCCCCCAAGCACTTGACATGTGAGGATGTAGTACATTGGATTGAAATCCACTATGACAGTGGTTTGGCGGAGCAGAATGTAATGGCAGAACCTCTAGACAGCAAAAATTGTAGCCAGAGCCAGTTTTTCAACATGTGAGTAGCGAGTTTCAGAGTAAAGGAGACTCTTACTAAGATAATATACCACATGTTCTATGCTGTTGGTATCTTCTTGGACTAACACCATGTCGATGGTAGAAATCAAAGCTGCGAGATATAAAAAGTAATCCCATGTGTAATTGGGGGGTTGAATTATGGGATCTTTAGTTAAGGATTCCTTTAGATTATTAAAGGAGCATTGGGCTTCGTCGTCCCAAAAGAAGGGGATGCTCTTTTTTAGAAGCCTCATGTAGCCTTTTGTTATCTTGGCAAAGTTGCATATGAAACGACGTAGAAAGTTTGCGTGCCCTTGCAAACTTTGAATTTCTGGTATGTTCGTGGGGGAAGGCAGGGCTAAAATAGCTTCTACCTTCGCTGGGTCCAATTGTATACCATCTTTGGAGATTATGAATCCCAAACGTTTTCCAGCTTCAACGCAAAAAATGCACTTATGGGGATTCAAACAAATGTTGTAGTGACGACACCTAGCAAAGACAGTGCCTAAGTGATCAGGGTGATCTTCTCGAGTTTGAGAATGGGAGGGAAGGTCATCAAGATACGGTTCTACAATATGTTTGATATTGTGAAATGCGTACGACATTGCCCGTTGGAAAGTTGCCCCGACATTTTTTAGGCCAAAAGGTAACTTTTGATACACAAAGGTTCCCCATGGGCAGATAAAGGTTGTTTTATGCTGGTTGGATAGGAGTATCTCGATCTGATTATAGCCGGAGAAGCCATCCATAAATGAAAAGATGACACTTTCGACACAGTTATCGATGATCTAGTTGATGAACGGAGTTGGGTAGTTGTCCTTTGAACAAGCTTTGTTCAAGTTGTGATAATTGACACAGACTTTAATCGTACCCTGTTTCTTGGCTACGGGAACAATATTAGACACCCATTATGTCAACAGGACATGATAAATAAAACCAACACGCAAATTTTTTTCAACTTTTACTTTGATAGCGGCTTCCTTACGGGGGTGGATGGGTTAGAGTTTCTGCCGAACTGGTCGGGCACTAGGAAAGGTTGGAATTTCGTGGACGATGATAGCAGGATCTATTCCTGGCATTTATTCATAGCTCCAAGCAAAAACATAGCGGAATGTTTTAAAGTAGGCGCTCTATAAATCCATCTCGGTGGGAGTACATGTCTTGCCTATATGAATTTTTTCCATGACACCGGGATTCACTCAAATGTCAATGGGAGTGGTTGCCATGAGACTGGCCAAGTTTCCTTCGGAAAATATTTCATCGAATGAAGTGGGAAACTTGGTTTGAACCATTACGAGTGAAGTGATGGGTTTAGTATCTAGCTCAACCACCTGGATAGTGGGAAAAGAAGACCGATGATGGAAATATTCCCAGGGTGGTTCATCGCCACACATAACCTCCATAATTGATTCATCAGAAGGAAAAATAAGTGAGAGAGGGTTGATGAGTGACGACGATGGGCCAGATTTAGACAAGAGCTGTGCCACATCGTGATGCGTAGTAGGATCGACCCAATCTGTGGCTGATTGGATCGCCTGATAGGTTGTGAAGTTTTTGTTTGAAGGAATGGAATCGTCGTAGGCTTCAAACTCTATAGGATCCAGTATCACCCAAGAATAATTGGATCCGGTAGATGGGTTGATACTTGAGGATATCATATGGATGGGTTGTACGAGGGATCCGAGATCTAGGAAAACCCTGATGACAGAGGAATCCTTCATAAGACCAACACCAACATCTTGGAAACGGTACCGGGACTGATCCAGTAACGGAACAGTGTTGGTAGAGTTCGAGTGAGATTTTGGGATACAGTAGTCTAACTGATCTATAGTGACAATTTTCCCTTTGTGAGGAAATTGTACTAATCGAAAGATAGTAGATGCAACGGCGGTCATGGCGTAAAACCAATTCCAGCCAAGGAGAAGATTATAATCTAATGGCTCATCTATGACTTCGATGTGTATAGATATTGTTTTTCCCCCTAATTCAATGCTGATTACAGGAATGAGTCTGTAGGGTTGAAAGCCATGTCCGTTAAATGATCTGAGAGTAGTGGGGGAAGTTGTAACTTCAGGGGAGCCTAAGGCTCTCCAACAATTCAAAGAAATGATTGACGTGGAAGCACTTTCGTCTAAGACAGTGCAATGAATGGTGTTTCCACGGATGTTTGTGTGAACCTGGAAGGCTAATTGGTGGGAAAGCCGAGGTTTAACGTACTCTAAGTTAAACATAATAGTGTTTGAAGTATCCGGGTCCACTACCCCCAGTGCTGCGAGTAAGTTTCTGTGCTGTGCGGGGCATTGTTGAAGAACCTCTAGAGTCGACATCGCACATGGGGCTTGAGCTAAGTCCTCAACAATATTGTAATTTTGGGCTGCTCGCACGTTGGGATTAAATGTCACTTTTCGAATGGTGCCCTTGGGTGGGCATAGCACTGTGCTTGTAACATGTCTCTCAATATGGAGATGACTATTGGGGGGAGGGATAAAAGAAGGATCTTTGGAAGGGGACTTGCCAATGGTTGGCTCCTGTTTGTTTGAACTTGGAGGGTTATCGTACGTCTTTGAACGAGTGATGATATGAATCTCCTCATTACTGTTAGAAAAACAGGATCGCAGAGCAATAACAATAAACAGAAATGCAAATATAATCACACATACACATTACAAGAGAGACACAGATATATCGTGGTTCACCCAACTTGGGCTACGTCCACACTGAATTTGCCAGTCCTTATTATTATTACCGTCCAGCAAGTCGAAGGGATACAACCTGCAGCACAACCGCTGCACTTCCTCTTCTCTGTTTTACAGTCTCTCTCTAGATCTCAAAGATCTTTACAATGCATAAAACCTAATACATCAACCCTAGCCGTATTACAATGTCTTTCTTTTATAAGGGAAATACAATGGGAAAATACCACGGGATACCCAAAACCATGGGCCCGCAAAACAGCTGGCGAAAACAGCCCCAAAAATTTTCTTCGGGGGCGTTGCCCCCGAACCCCCATTTCTCGGGGGCGCTGCCCCTGAACCCCCGCTGAGGGACCGCTGGCCCCGAGACCCCCCAACCAGGGGGGATGGGCCCCCCTAGAACCCCGTGGGGGGGCGATGCCCCCCCGCTAGGGTGAGTGTACAGTCCACCTACACATCATATAGAACTGGGGTACAAACACGGCTAATACAATATCATCTATGAGACTATAAGATCTGGCTCCAAAACCAACAATTACTTGTCATCAGAATTTTGTGATTTGCGTACGTCTCTCCGTGAGGTGGGTTGTTCGAATTTCCTCCTTGCGGGGAATCGTTCGTAACCATATGTTGCTGTTGATAGGGGAAAGGGTCGGTTAACACTGCCGGGTAGGAGGATCCTTTGACAAGTTTGTTGAATTCATCCTTATAGGGACAGTCACGTGTATAGCGATCTTCCTGGAAAATTAGGTAGGGAAACTTTGCTTTCCTGCGTGGTTTGGGATCGTTGTTGGTAGGTTGGGGCTTGGGGTTCTCCTGTTGATTAGAAGTTTTCTTAGATTTTCCACGGTTGTTCTTCTTCTTTCCCCCGAATGGTTGTGACGTGGATTGAACCACGTTCACCTCGGAGGAAGGACCAGGAGAAGGAGAATCTTTAGGAGCATCCTGGGATGGAGAGAAGGAGGAAATAGCTTATTGCTCACTCGACTTGGGTGCAGGATGAACCTTAACTGAACCGACGATGCCATCGATGGGGGGTTCAGTGGAAGGATTGGTTGGATCGGTAGTGGTGCGGGAGGCATGGGGAATAAGCTCGTATAAAGTTTCGGATTGGGTGTACAACAAATCCATATACTGAGCGCGAGAAATCACTTGTTCCTCCGCGACAGGTCTACCCATAGCAATATCCCTCGCGATGGGAGGTAGAAATGACTTCGTGAACCAATCAGCAAGTAATTGATCTAGAATTGGTGCCTTGATTAACCCATGGCATCGACGCCACTCATGAATATGATATGAGATATGACTAGAAGTAGTTTGACGTAATGAGGTTAATAGGTCTGTTCCAGTCTCGTACTAGATGGGGAGCTGGAAATGAGTTAAAACCTGCATGGCCAAGGTATTGAAATCATGAAAGTAGTGTTGAGGCAGCTCAATGTACCATTTTGCTGCCGTACCGGTAAGCATGCACTGGAAGAGCCATAATTTAATGGAGTCATCCATCAATGAGTTCGAAGAACACCAAAGATGGAAGGTCATTACATGGTTCTTAGGGTCTTCCCCGGGTTTGGCATCGAACTTCGAGATGTCCGATGGTAGTTTGGCTGGGATAGGTGGCCAATGTGGTTCGTGCCATATGGGATCATTAATAAGTCTCGAAAAATCAGGTAGGTCTAGTGTAGCCAAGAAAGGAAGTTGATGATTAGGTTGCGGGTATGTGTAGTAATTGTATGGTGTAGGGATTCCCGTAGGACCCTATACAGCATAATGCTGTGTGTTGTACCCGTACATATTCCCTGTAGGGTACTGCTGGAAATTCTGCGGATAGTAAGCCATCTAGTTAACTGGTTGTGTGTTCGAAATAATGGGATTAACCGTTTGATTCGGAATCATAGTGTTAGCCGGTTGTTGAACGTTTTGCTGAGTAAGGATAGTAGCCTGGGGTTGTTGCGTCCCAGGGATGTTTCCTGTTCCTTGTTGGGGTATAGTTCCCTGGGATTGTTGCATCCCAGGAATGTTTCCATCACCTTGATTGGGTGGAGGATTTCCCATACCTGGGTTGGGGGTTTCCTAAAAGAATGGTGTCCATGGAATGTTGGTTCCACCTTGACGAAGGGGTGGAGGATGAAGAGGTGGGTTCCATGGAGTGTTCGCAGCTGAAGGGTAAGGAATGCCGAAATGCAAGTTGGAGGGGATGTAAGATTGAGTAGGTTGCCCCCAGCTTGATTCCAGTTTCCAAATAAAGAATATCCCCCACTCCGTGGGATTTGGGATCCCCAAGAAGGAAGAGTGCCTGATGTGGGATGTTGAAAATGAGGTCCGGGTTGGGTATCGGGATGAAGTTGTCCACTTCCAGGTGTATTATACGTGCCTAACTGAGCAGATGGTGCTGGTTGGAGGGGTTGTTGGATGGTATCGGTGGGGGCGTTAACAAGTGGAAATCCTCCAAATGACAGGCCCTGTTGAGTCATTTGAAAAGAAGGAGGTGGTTGTTGAGTTGCCCCGTCTTGAGCGATACCAAGGGGTTTCCCCCCAGTAGAAAAGTAAGATGGTCCAGTTGGAAGGGGTTGCTTACTAGGACCAATGTTCCCAAAAGATGATTTCCCTCCCGTAGGTGGATTTGATTGTTCACTCGGAGGGGGTTGGTTATTCGGATCAAAGGTTCCAGTAGAAGGTTGTTTGCTTGAAATAGTGTAAATGGTAGCCGTAGATATACTTCCAGCCGCCATGAATGATCCAACAGTACGAGTAGAAGTTCTTCCCACACTAGTTAGGTGGGGTAGTGTCGATTGGCTCATAACGCCAAAAGTGTCGATTTGTGGAGGTGGTCTTCCATATGTAACAAGCGAAGATGGAGAGAACACTGGGTTATCCCTCATAAGTGGTGTGTCCCTTGAAGGTATGCTAAACATGTTGGACGGTAGCAAATGTGGGGAATTTAACCGAGGGGTATCAGGAGTCATGTCCATGGGGTCTTGGAAAATAGGAGGACCATCGAGGGATGGGTCCGGATTTGTATCCCGTGAGGGGTAAAAAATGCGAGCTGTCTGATCAGGGTTTGGGATGAGATCCAGTATAGTGAAATCTGAGGGAACGGATCCATCAACGTAGGAGTGGTGAAACTCTGTGCTAGATGGTATGTTTGGAGGTTGATAATTAGGAGGACGGGTGGCAGGGGGGTATCGACAAGTCGTTGAGAGCATTTGCTCCGTATCGCGTTTGAACTGTTCCGATGCTAAAGGAGAGTTAGCTAAACTAACCATGCTAGATTGGATAGACACCATAATCTATTGCCTCGAGGGTAGGTCAGGGAGAGATACAGTGAATGGTATATTGCTAGAAGAATCGGTCTCCTGAGTGTGAACACTTGATGGTGTAGTGGTGACAGGAGGGGGTTCCGCCCAGGAAGTAAAAATGTCAAACTCAGGTTCAAAAGGTGTAGGAGGTAGCTCAGTTTCTTCAACGATCTCAACATATCCGTCCAGGACTGGAATTACTCGGACATGTCTTCATCAGATCCTTCAACAGTTCCAATAGATCCTTCAGGAATGTCAGAGAAAGTATCTATTGGTGGGGTAGTGCTAGTCTCTGGGAGGGTGATAGCCTCGGGTATAGCATTGTTTGTAGTACTAACTTCAACAGTTGTACTTTTTTCCATTGTGGAAGGGATTTCTGGAATGACAGTGGGTTGTGAGCTAGCTAAAATCTCAGGTATGTTGCTAGTTTCAGGAATTGTAAGAGGTTCTGAGACAATGTTGTGAGTCACAGGTACAGAAGGAACTGAAGATGTAGTATGATTAAGTGGTGGAACGTTCTCCCGTACAGCCCCGCGGCCGGCAGGGGCAGGAATACGTGATGCAGGTGGACTAGAAGTCCATGGAGGTGGTGGTGGGATTCGTCCCTGTATCCGTCGTGATCTCTGTGGATCAGACATAATGATGGAAATACAAGTTCCGGTGGCAGTCTCATAGAAAAGAACTCAAAAACCCTAAAGCAGCCGAATGTGCAAAAGGGGAGCTAGAAAAATGCAAGGCTCACAGGACAAAAAATCAAGCTCAAAAAACTATACTGAGACTGGTTTCAGAGTAAGCGAGCTGAAACAAAGGTGGCCAGAATACCAAAAAGCAACACTACAAAGAAAAATGACCCTCTAAAAAGGTGAAATAGCAAGCAAAATGTCCTAGCTAAGAGCTGGAGACCTCAACAAATTGTATTCTTCGCAAGGTCATGAAGTCCAAGTCGAACAATACAAAATGAGAGACCAATAGTGGAAGGATATCCCTCTACTGAAAGGGATCCTGGGTAAAGAGTCCTAGAAGAAAATTCACTAAGCTACCTCGTTCATGACACATCGGAGAAGAAAATGGAACTTTTTTCTTATCACCCTTGTATCACTAGTATGGTGGCCGAAAAACACAAGGAAGACAATGGGTATATGTCCTTAGGCGCTAAGTGGAGTGCGACATTCCACTAAGTCCATCCGGAACCTAACCTCGCAGCTTACCCTCGAAAAAACGGGAGGATTTCTCCACAAACTGGTCGATGACTGTGTCAACAAGTACAAGAGGATTTTAGTACCCTAGAGGACAACAACTATGTTTTAGATAAATATGAGAAGGGGGGATTATTTGGATGCTTATCCCTGGTGCCCTACCTAACTAACAAGTTCTTTTTCTACTCAAGTGAGGTTATAGTGGTTGAGTTAGAGAGTGTAAATTTTAGTGGTTGTACTACTCAGTTGGGTAAATGGAAGTGAAATTTGTTATGTTGTGACGACTCAAACCATGCAGAATGAAAAATGAATCGAAATGAGCCTTTTATTCGATGAAATCTAGCTAAAGTAAAGAGAGAGTTCTTTGATCACAATGCATGAATTTTTCAAAGGAATGAAAAGAAAACGACTCCAAAAACAACTTTTTGTTTTTTTTTTCAAATAAGCCAAATTGAAGTAAACACTACTTTCAAATGTACTTGATCTACAACTATAATTCTTCAGAATGAGAATTTATGTGGCAAACAAAGACGAATGATTCACTTCCTAATGTGCAAAAGTATGATTGGATCTTTTCAAATAAAAGAAAGACAATGTTCTCAAAAGATAATTTCCTATATTGATTTTGATAGTAGTAAGGGAAAAAGATATTGCTTGTAAGAATGATGTAATCTTAAGAATTATATAATCAAGGGAAAGAAAATAGTGGCAAAAACTTGATTATGATGAAAGGATCAAGCTAATGAAAAAATAATGAAGGGGTGATCAATATGAATATGATGCCACTAACTCAAAGAATTCAAGCTCAAACAAAAAATACAAACAAACCAAAGAGACTTGCAACTGGCTAACAGTGATAGAGTATGTAGACAAGAAGCAATTGGGAATAAAGAAGTAGATATGGTGATAATTGATGACCATGAACCCAAATTTTTGAATTTGTCTACAAGGCTTTATACAATGAAGTGGAAGCATTGTGATGTGGCTAAGCAAGTTGCAGGGTGCTAGTGAGTAACATGAAAATCAACCCAAGGCAGAGAAGGTCACAGATGACCTGTAGGAACCAAACAAAGTAAGACACAAAAATATTTACAATACTTATCGCGTGCCTTCCATAACTCCAGGCGCGGTACTGGTATACTACCGCGTTCTAAACATTGTGAAGGGTGCGGTACTACCACTCTGTAGGCAGTTACGGGGGCATGGTACGTCTGAAATAGATGGACATGGCACTACTTTAAGAAACATTTTGGACTTTTCAAGGGTGTGCAGACCCAGAGGACTTACTGATCAAAGCTAGAGAGCTAATGCAGAGGGAAGGGGGGTGAATGGAGGTCAAAAGGACCAATTTCCACTACTGGTTTGAAGGAAGAGAAAAAATCACAATCAAGGATGACTGAAAGTGAAAGAACTCAATCAAAAAGGGTTCAAACCAGTGGATTTGCCAATTTTTGTTACAGATGTTTATCCCTACAGATAGAGAGAAACTCTCTTAGGTAACAGAGGTATGAATCGACTCTAAACTAAGACAAAATGGAAAAAAAATGCTACCTCATTCCCTAGGTCTTAAACTGGTGTGTTCAACTTTATTATCTGAAAGATGAGAAAGAAGACAACTGACCTTCTATTCTGAAGTTTGTCCAATCAAGTACTTGATCCTGAAGCTCTTGTGATGAACCTGCGAGGATCAAAACAACAAACAAGTGCACAATATCTTCCAAATAATCAAATCACAAGTTACATCTATATTCTGCTGAATACAATTTATGTAAATGAATAATAATCAATACACATAAATAGGGAAACAAGACAAGTTATACTTTTATTGAGAACTCAAGAGTGTTTACAACATAGTTGCTTGATGTCCAAGCCAACTCCAACTCCAAGTTCTTCCTCCTCTAGATATATCTGCAAAAGGTTTATGACCATAGGTTTGATGCCCCCAAAAGTCCTCCCCCTGGCTCATGGAAGGCTTCTCTGTTATAGCATGTGGGAAGGTTAACTAACAAGAGATAAGTATGGATCTATGTAGTATTTAGTGGATCAGACCCACTAAACAGAGCAGGTATTGGGATCGAATCAAATGTGACAATCCCAACAAAATCTCTCGAAGGTTGAGATCCCAAAATCCATGGAAAAAAGGATATAAGTGGAATACCGTGCCCCAGGGTCAGTGCATAACGCGGTACTACTGCGCCCCAAGGAAGGAGCAATGTGTGGTAACCCTAACTACTGCTCCCTAGTAGATGTGCAGGGCGTGATAGTGTGTGCAAACAGGGCCAAATTGGGTGACAGATGGCAGGTGAGATAGTTTGTTTTCAGTGTTCAGTCAATAGTATTCTTTTCTGGTTGTCAATCAGTAGGGGGAAGTGTCGTCTATGTTATTTAGGGTAAATATGTGACACTAGGTTTCTGTGTGTAATACTGAGGTATAACAAAATGACATGTGTCACTATGGGTCCACTTGCTATTTATAGACATTTGACCCATTTTCAGTCAACCATTCCGGAGTCATACAACGTCAATTTTCAGAATCATTGATACCATTGGATTCAGCACAGGGAGAACTTCACAGTGGTCTAGTCAGTTTCTCGATTTCACTAGCCCCCTTTTTGGGCATTTTTTCACATGGCTCTCGTCGCCTTGATTTGCGTGCCACATCGACCATGGTCCATTCTTGACGAGTTTTATATCGTCGGATTCAATTTTCCATGCTCTTGATGATGCTTGAGATCATTTTTTCACTCTCACTGCTAGATTCTTTGTGCATCTTTTCACAGGCCCCTTGTTGCCTCGATTTACGTGCCACATCGGCTGGTCCCCGTTTTTGACATGTTTTATATTGTCAGATTCATTTTTCCACGCTCATGATGATGCTTGAGATTATTTCTCACTCTCACCAATAGATTTTTCAAGCATTTTTCCACACACCCTATCGCCTCGATTTGCATGTGACATCGGCCACTATCGAGTTTTACAAACTTGTGCATCACAACTTATACATGAGCCATCCACTCCATCCATCAATTATGGCGTTGCTTTGCTACCAATCATCGACCCACAAGGAGGCCCCATCAGTGTTACCCCCTACCACTATTCTTGGTTCACATACTTGTCCCTTGATTGAACACTTCCTCCTTGCTTGGCCATTACTTTTGTTCGGTATAATTTTATCCCTTTTTCGGTACGAACAATTCCTTTACGAAAAAGACACTTAGGGAGTTTCTGTTAAGCTATTTTTCTGACTCCTAAATGATGAAAAGATCGCCGAGCAATCTTGCTTCCTTTCATGCTCGCTAAAAGTATTTGGAAGGGCATCTACTTGGTATAAGTTTACCCCTTTTCCAGACCTTGTAGACTAATTACGAAAAAAGAATACTATAGTCACATTGGCTAGAAGATTTCTTCATTGCATCCTTTTATGCTTTTTTAGGACTTGGAGACTAACACACGAAAAAGAACCCCTTTGGAGTCTTCTTACTTCTTTCAGACTCTCTAAAAATGAAAGAAACCATGAGCACTCACCATCCCGGGCTCGTATAAATACACACGACGGTACCATTCCACTATTTCAGAGTCTTCTTATTGCTTTTAGACTCCTTAAAATTGAAAGCACTCATGAGCATGAACTGTCCTTGGCTCGTACAAATCCACACGATAGTACCATTGATGAACACAATTTTTATCCCTTCTTCCAGCTCCTTAAACCATGAAGAAGGCCCCAACAGTGCCTCTCGACGCAACAACAAAGCATATACAATAACACTATTATGGAATCTTCCCCAATTTGATCACCTTTGTTCATAGTATTCTGCGATATACCACCTTGAGAGTTTACCGATACCATACATCAGTTTTCCCTCCCGAGTCTCTCCCATTCTAGTACATACCCCTAATCCATTAAGCTATGGTACCTGTACCTAAAGTTAGTTTCATATGCTTCCAGGTCATCCATGTCATCATGCTCTGAACAAAGGAAGTTTGAGTCCCCCTCCACTTTAAGACCCCAGTTATTCCCCATCACCACAGTATGTCAGTCTCATCATCAGTACTATCACACTTTGGTTTTACACCTTGCGCTCCTATCAAGGAAGCATCATTTCCTTGGTAGTTTCTAGTATCCCTCTGTCGACACCAGCCAATCTATTCCAAAGGATAGACCCAGAGGTCCCTGTGCCTTGGACTCATCACCATCAGTGATGAGTGCCTACGAATCATTTTGAAAGGAGTCCTTAGTGCCTTTCCGAATGACTGTTTCTCCCATGCTCAACGTCAACACCTTGATCACATCATTGAGATTTGTGTAGGGTATTGGTCCTTTCAGTTATTAGCAGAAGACCCCGGATGTCACCGGACTCTTGCACATTATTGAGTCTACTTTAGGAACAATTAGTTACATGTTCCTGCGTATATCTGGGCTGCGCTTGGTGATAGTATTCAAAAGCACCCTAGTTATATACTTCCTTGAGTATACAGATCCATATACTCTTCAGACTTTGACTCATAGTTATTGAGTCCCTACAGTTGTTGGACACCTTCATATCCAACATTTTACCAGTTCTTCTGACACCACTCAGAACGATTGTTAATTTTCCAGTGTATCAGTTCTTCAGATCAGTCATGGTATGACCATGAGTATATCCTAGCTTTGTGTCCCCTCTGGACCATTATGATGTACATAGCAGTTCTCCATATATTGTTTAGGTCCCCTTTTTGGGCCTTATTGTTATTTATATGTCTTGATATGAGCATGGGTATGCCCGCCTCGTCCATATATTGAGATTATTCCTCATTCATTATTGAGGCCTTATTCCTCATTCATTATTGAGGCCATGTATTTTCAGTTTTTGCAGTTCGTATGGGACCATTGTTCCAGTCTCCAATTGGTCTCTTCTCTCCTCCAAAATCCTAGGAAAAAGACAAAAGAACTATGATGTCTATCGGCCATACGATGAGCTCCTACCCTCACACATCAGGGGGCAATATGTTGACACCCAAAAAAATGCTCACTAGCTCATCTCCCTAGTCACATGACCCATTTGTCCACTTTTCCTACCATTTTTGCCTCTAAAAACCTCAAAAAACCCTCAAAGGCCACCAAAAAGGCCAAAATCCATCTTTTTCTCCTCAAAATAATTAATTTTCGTCAAAAAATACAAAAAACCCTCTAAAGGGGTCCAAAATTCCCAAAATTCAATTAAAAGGGAATAAAATTTAAAAATATATTCAAAAAAGGAAAAAGAAGGAAAAAGAGGGAAAAAGAGGAAAATAAACCCTAAACCATTTTTACCAATACCGTTGGTTTCCTTAAACCGTGGTTGTATTCTCCATCACCCAAATGCTATAAAAAGGTGATAGAGGCTCCTCACTATTCATCCACATTCATCCTATTCTCATGCTTCCAAAATTCCTCTTGAGCATTGCCCATCCTTTTTGAGCTTGAAGTTCTTCATTGAGAGAGAACCTTTGGCCCACCCTTGAAGCACCTTGGAGAAGAGAGAGACTATTGGAGCGCTGGAGCACTACTCCCATACTGCTGCAAAAATTCCAGCAAACCATTGAGGTAAACCATTGCAAACCATTGTTTCCTCATTAATATAAAATATCAAGTTTATTATTGTTTCTCTCATGGATCTAGTTTTTTACTGTTCTTAATCTAGATTTACTTTCTTGCACATGTTAGATTAATATTTAATTTTTACATTAGTTTTTACTATTTGATCTAAATTGTTACTACGAAGTTAGTAGGTGCTCATTTGCACAAGCTTGGTGAAAACCAAAGCTACACTTCCTTCCCCTTCAATGTTGCTAACTTATGATTTTTTTTAATAATTCAACCTTAACAACCAAAACCATATATACTTGATACGAGTAAATTAATCCATTGCTTAAAGTGCTTAAACAATGTGGATGTGAGAAAATGTTGAGACTTAAGACTCTAGTACTAGACACAGGTGTTAAATTTAGGTTTAGGTTAGGGTTTGAAGCATAAAATTAAAAATCTTTATACTTTAATGCAAAAATAAATTGCTAAACTAATATTGAAGAAAAAATAGTACAATTGCAATAATATAAGATTTAGATCTAAGATATTAACAACATAATTTTTATCTCTTTCACCTTTAACACTCCCAAATGTCCCTATGTTAAATCTGAATCATGCAATAACAATAACTAGCAGAGCAGGAATAACAATTTAGACAAAATTATAATAGTAGTAATAGATCTAAATCAAAACAGAAGTCTAACAACTTACTTAATGAGATAGGACCTTCCTTATACTCAGAAATCGAGCTTTCAGAAAAGAATGTGCCTCTTAGAGGCAAGTCAATCAACTGGACCAAAAATGATCCTTACCTGAGGGTTTGTACATACCTGAGAGAGAGAGAAGGAAGGGGCGGAAGGATAGGTTTCTTCAAGATAATACCTAGAACAATAACTAAAACAGTCACATGGAGGACATAAGGAAAACGTCAATCACAGTCAAAAGTGGCAACCCTTAAACAAGATATCAAACCTCAAATCATAGTAGATCTAACCCAACAAGGTCCCAACAAATAGTGACCTTCACAAGTGACCAAAGGTAGCCCTAAATACAGTATATCTGACCCAAACAAGTCTTAACATAGTGTATCTGACCCCAAACAGTCTTAACACAATAGATATGACCCCAAACAGTCTTAACACAATAGATATGACCCCAAACAGACTTAACATAGTAGATATGACCCCAAACAATGCATTCAACATACACCAACCTCAACAAAAGATAATTTTCATCCCTAAATCACTCCACAGGGGCTAACAGACTCCACAAAAGACAACAAACATCTCAAAAAATAGTCCTTAGATGTGGTAGCGGGCATCTGTAAGGACGCGTCCTTCTCTAAAACAATCCACAAGCATCCTTAGAGGCTGTGATCCATTCTAGCAGCCCTAATACAGGTTGCGACCCTCTCCAGGACAACCCATAGGAATCCCTAAGGTTGTGGCATGCTACTTAAGGGAGCATAAAATTCCACACAGAAGGAAGCCTATCCAAAATAGTCCTCAGAGCAGCAAAACACATCACAAGGGAAGCAACCTTAACCATGTAGTCCACAGTTAGCTAGATCTATCCACAAGGTAGGAGGCCTATCCAAAAATAGTCCATAGGTATCTAGATCAATCCTGAAAGGTCAGAGATCAGTATTTAAGATGGGAAGTAAGATTCAACAAGTGGACATACAGACAAACAAGCCCTAGCAGCAATAAAGGAACCTTGAAGTCACCCTAGAACAGTCCCAAGAGAATCACTTCTAAGATGTATCTTTATGATGATCTCAAATGAAGAACTAGACTTGATTTTATAGTCTCTTAGAGGCTTCTAGAAGGGTTTGTCTTATAATTATTCATTGACTTAGGGTTTTATCAAATAAGGAGGGTTAGCATAAAAATAGAATATAAAATAATGCTATGAAGTCTTTAGGAGTGGGTACTAGGGTCAAGACATCATCGATTAAGGAGGGTCACCGCTTATAAATTATGAAGTCTTAGGTGAGGGTACCAAGGTTAGGGCTAAGGGTATGATTACTTAGCACAAGGACCAACACAAACAAGGCCCCCATGTATCTAGGATGGGTAAGCACTTCTTCAAACCACAATACCAAAGGTGTACGCACAAGGTGAGAAGACAACCCTTCTAACCACAAGACAAGGTGGTAAACCTTTTGAACCACAAGACCAAGAACAACAAGGTGAGAAGACCAAGGGTATACAAACAAGGTGGGGATACAACCCATTCATCTCTCTCTCAAATGTACAAGTGTTCCATACACTAACTAAAATTTCATCATCACTATATAAGGAAGGTCCACACTGGATGATGTGATCTCATGATACTCCTGACTACTTTTGAGGTCAAGTGCTAGTGACTTCATCAAGGGGTAGCCAATCCCTTGATGAAACAACCTATCTGAACCATATCGAAGACCTAGGAGAGGAGGGAATCACACATCATCATCTTGGTTAAATGACCAATATCCACTTGGTTAATTGATCAGGTATGTACCCATAGGAACTCCTTTGTCCTAGCCAAGAATATTCCTATTCCCAGACCAGGATGCCTCTATCTTATCCTATAGGATCTGCTTGGTCCTCAAGACCAGGAAACTGTCTATTCCCAAACCGGAATACATTAGAGACATATAAGGGCCCTAGCCACAAGCTAAGGAATTTTCCATGGAATTAACCTGCTCGGTCCTAGACAAAGAACCCCAGTATATTGTTGGGGTCCCGAGGGTACCTTCTAGGGACATACTCTACCTGGTTAATTGACCAGGAACCCTAATTAACTAACTAGGGTTCTATCCTCCTAGAAAATGGCTCTTGCAATTGCATTAACTTTAACACTCCCTCTCAACAAGAGAGGCATTCTCAATAACACTAAGCTTGTCTTGGAAGTACCCAAACTTTGTCGTGGACAAAGGCTTAGTCAACACATCGGTAATTTGTTCATCTGACAGAACATACTGAAGTATTTGCACCATGTCCTTGACATAGTGATACTTCCTCTTGATGTGTCTCGACCTGTCATAGAATACAAGATTTTCTGAGAGCTTCAAACAACTCTTAATGTTAGCAAGAAAATTGATCTTATATATCCACTTGGAAGTTACAACTAACTTCTCTTGTTGTCTAAGAATCACTTTCCACATGTCATTATCCATTATCAAATAGATGTCTTCTATCATAGAAATTTCCAAACCTGATGTTTGGCTACCTCAACATAAGTGAAAGATTCTGAATTAGTGACGTGGCTCACATTGGAGCACCCTTGAAACTTCTTAATAGGATCCTCAAAGAGATCAACTGAAGGCTTCCTGGACTTCTACCTCTGCTCATTTTAACAAGATGTCTCATGGAGTGAAATTTCTTGTACTTCCATTGATGATTCATTGGAAGACTCTTTGAAGTGATGGAATGTCACATCTCTACTTTCCTTTTCCGCAATCCCATTCTGTCAGGAATTGGTGAGCAAAATTGCTCCCTCTTGATCTATGAATTCTGACAGGGGTCATGAGATAGATATTTAATAACATGTCCTGAGACCTTATAAATATCAGCTTCACGGACTCCAATCACAGTGGTTGAGCTCAGGTTTTCATCCTTAGTCCATACTAGATCATTTCCTTTTGAGAAGGCTACAAAGAACCCCTTTTGTTCTAAAACTACCACTGAAAGAATATTCTTCTTTAAGCCAGGAACATATAAAATTTCCTCAATGCGAATCAACGTACCTGAATCAAGTTGTAAGGAAGTTGAACCAACTCCTTTTATGGCATAGGTACCTCCATCTCCCATTAGCACTTTCACATTGAACTTATTGGCCTTGTAATTTGCAAGAGCCTTATTGAATCCAACCATTTTCTTGGTGGCACCACTATCTATCCACCAGGAGTCTATTGAGTTGGAGATGGAACCTAAGAGTGCTAAAACCAAGTAGCATTCTCTTTGATCCTGTTCTTTGGTCTTAGCCTTAGTTTTATTTTGCTATGGATATTCTTCCTTCTGTAGCAGTTGAAGCATGCTACTTCTCTTTATGCCATTTCTCGAAGCTGTCCGACATGTTCTTCCCATGATCAACTGAACATCAATATGTCGTCAAGGTAGACAATGACCCATTTGTCGATGAAAGGTTGAAGAATGTTATCCATGTATTGCATGAAGGTTGCAGGTGCATTGGTTAAGTCGAAAGGCATGACTAACCATTCAAACAATCCTTCCTTGATTTTAAAAGTAGTTTTCCACACATTTGAGGGCTCGATTGGAATCTGATGATATCCCGACTTGAGGTTGAGCTTAGTAAAGAATTTAACACCCTTTAGATAGTCGATGAGCTTGTCTATGTGCAGTAGAGGGTAGTGATTCTTTACCGAAATTTTGTTGAGTGCCTATGTGCCAAGTCCCATATTTCTTTGGAACAAGGACGACTAGGCTTGTGCAAGGAGAGGAGCTAGGTCGGATATGACCTTTGTTGATCAAATCTTGGATCTATCTGTGAATCTCTTCATTTTCAAGAATGGATCTTCTGTAAACAGATGTGTTAGGAAAAGAAGAACTGGGAGCAAGTTCAATGGGGTGTTTTACCTGGCAATGTCGAGGTATTCCGTCCGACTCTTGGAATAAACTCCGATACTCGTCAAGAACATTTTTGATCAACTGCTTCTGTCAGGAGCTGCACTGGTTGGTGAGTCAACTTTGTCTATTTAACAGATATCATTCAAACCATTGGTGTAGGTCGTCGCTATGGTATGCTGTACCATCAATTTTAGATTTTGACAATCACCTTCTGCGGTCGTGACTGATAACTTCCATGGCGATCCCATAGGTAAGGCTTCCCAAATTAGGAGTCTTCTACGGAGAGTGGTGCCACGTTGCAGATTACTTCATCTTCAAAAGGATTTATGAATTAGGTGAGTTTGCATTTTAGGGTGATTTGTAGTTCCTGTCTTGTTGATATATTTGTAACTTCAGAAGATATTCACTTACATATTACATTTGTACTTTATTGTATATACAACAAAGATGTACTATTCCTCTGATTGGAAGTGTCGTCATTTGTATTTGCAAGTGTCACAAGTTACATTGTAAGTGTCGTCATTTGTATTGATGGGTTATTAGACCACTAGTGTGGGGTCGGCCCAAGTTAGGTCATGTGGTTGGGTTATTAGACTTCATTAGCAAGTCATCCCTGTTAGTTTATTGGTAGGTCAAGTCAGTGTATAAATAGAGGGTGTGTCTCTCTCATTCTATTCATTCACTCACTTTTCAAGCTCGCATAGCTAAGAGAGAAACTGGCGCACAAGTGGTGTTATAGGTCAAACTTTCACCTCTCCGTCCGTGATCACCCTGAGCTGCTGATCACACAAAAGGACAACTTGGATGGAGGAGCATGTTGACCTTGGATGACATAACAACTCATTCCATTTCCTGAAAATACTGGAAAACATACAAAAATATCCTTTTGAGGTATGAGCTCTACTCCACTTAAAGAAACTAGCGCCCATACGCGACTCTAGTGTATAATAGTAGCGCCCATATCAATATATATGCTACTCCTTAGCAAAGTAGCGCTCGAAATTTAAAACTGAATGAGCGCTAGTTGTTAAACAATAGGGTAGCGCCCTATACGCTACTCCACTGAGTAATAGTCGCGTATATCTTAAAAGATGATTAAAAAATATATTAATTCATCGAGGAGGATTAGTTGATGGCAGTTTCCTAACTCCCCCAACTTCCTCCATAACTACATCTCGACCTGAATTGCTTCTTTGAACCTATAAATACCAAGAAGGTTAAAGGAGAAGGGTTAGAAATTGGAGTTAGTGAGATTGATTAATGGAAAAACTTTGAAGAAGCTTGCATTGGAGAAGTTGTTGCAGAAGATATTCAAGCCAGAAGAAAGCCAGAGCCCAGAATCTAGTTGCAGGAGCCTGCTTCATTGTCAGGTATATTTGTACTGCATTCTACTTTTGACAAATAAAGGTTGAAGTGTTTTCTTGTTCCAATTTGAATGTTTTATCAAATGGAATCTTAAGTTGGATTTATTTTGGTCAATGCTGAATGTTAAACATAACTTTTGTTTCTTTCAAGCTTTATTTATTGCCCAAAATGTATTGAGAAAGGTATTGTTGTTGCAGGTTTGCTGAAGGAAAGGTAGATTTGGAAGTGGAACACAGGACCAAGTCAAGGCAAGGATCAAACTTCGTTTAAAGGTATGTTCCCTACATCTACAACTTCTTTCTTTTTGTAAATGCTTCTGTAACAGCATTAATACACTTACCTGTCACCCCAACCAAGTTGATAGTTTTAGTTTCCTGACTTTAGGGTAGAAATATCCGCCAACAGACTGGAGACTCCACTGGGGAAATAGAGTTTTTGGCTTTAGGAAACCTTATTATTGGGTGTCTTCCTAGTTTGTTTTGACTTCTTTGATGTGTCAAGAACCTTTTTAGGTATCCCTTGCCTTTTTTCTTACCTGCTTCCATCAGTTTCTATACTTTCCAAAGTCAGTTTTCAAGCCTTTGAAATATGAGAGCTACTCTGATATATGTACAGTAGTGCCCATACGCTACTGTCCTGTATATACAGTAGCACCCGTTTCTGTTTGGGCGCGAGTTGCTCTACTACACAGTAGAGTACATTTCCTGAAGCAGTCAATTTTTGGTTTGCTTGTGTTTTTAGCCCTGTGGTGATTTGCTAACTTTGTTGTGGGATCCTTTGGACTGTTGCATGAGGTTTTAACTGTTACTTAATCCATAGAACCTTCTCTTGAATTTTTTTCCATCTTTTAAACCATTTGTTGACCTTTGGAATTTTTGGAACTTTTTATTGACATTTTGGAAGACTTGGTGGTGTTTGGTGACGAACACTTTCACTTTTTTCAGACCCTGACTGCTTGTTGCCCATTTACAAACCTGCACACTCCTGTGTCTGTTGTTTGTGGTGAAGTTGTTTGCTCTCCACTACCTACATCCTTGGTTTAGGGTTTGGTCTTTGGTAGAGCTTGTAGGGTGTCTTCTTTTAGGTCAAGTTTCTATCTTCCAGGACTTCTTGTCTTCTGCTGGTCACAAGTGATTTTCAAACAGCTGTAGGCTAGTTTCACCTCTCAGTTTCTTTATGTTAGTAGGGCATCTTGCTTGTATACTTGTACTTGGCTTTGTGGTCTTTCTAGGGCTAGACACTTTAGGTCAGTCCTTGGGTGTTTCTCTCTTTTGTTTTCTTCCACTTGGTGTCCAAGTTTATAGGCTTTTTCTTAGTAAAAAACCTGTAGATCAAGTCTTTCTCGAGCTAGGGTTTCGACAGCTATAAGCTTAAGAATTTTTAGCCATACTTACACACTTTGCATAAAAAGTTTTATTTGGCTTTCCATTTTTGCATAGTTCTTTTTCGGTTATTGAAAAAGCAAAAAAAAATTTGGTACTTTAAGTTAAAATAGAACTTGTCTTTGTCATTGCAAAATAGCTTAGTATATTTTGTATAATTTAAAAAGAAAACAAAATTTTTTAAGTAGGTTTGCTTAGATTTTCAGTTTTGAAAAAGAAGTAGATGAAAAAATGAAAAAGTTTTGATGTAGGAAAGATTGAATTATATTTGCATTTTTGTTTTCTTGTTATAACCACACTCACACACCCACTATCCTTTTTGCGTAATAAAAGCCCCTAAAATTTGTTAATAAAATGAACTAGAAACTTTTTCTTTTTAGGGTACACTACACCAACTATTTTTGGTTAGGGTCTTGGGTTTAAATCACCTTAAACCACCCAAGATCACACATGGCGCAACAATCGTAGTGAGACTATCATAGGTAAACCCACCTCACTCAAAATTTTCCTGGGAGCATATGCAGTAGGTCATTGCGAGATCAGTTTGTGGGAATACTCCTTCTACTTGCTTTTCGAGCATACGCCAGGATCGGATTGCGTATTGGGGACTCTTTCGAGTTTCGGGCTTAGCTACACTCCCCACGCTTTCTAATTCGACCGGTGACTGTTCCCCCAAGAATTTTCGGTGTTGTGGTATCCATAGTATCAGACTTCTAGGTTCTTACACAGGTGACAACAGAGGGTATATCTGCTGTACCTAAGACAGACGTGGGAGGAAACCCTGTGCAGGTCTTTGGGAGGGCGGTTGGGTGATTCCAGCGCTTGCACCCTTAGTCATTGTATTGTGGACCCCGGGTAACTGTCTTTCTTCCTTCATTGATCTGTTCTGGGCCCTAATCATCCTAGACTCTTCTCCGGAAGGCACCTTTGTTTGACTGGTTTGTATACTTAGGAATTTTTTTTAGTTGGTGTGTTGTTTGCCCCTTAGTCTTAGTGGCCACTAGGTTCTAGTCTGTTATTTTATATTTATAATCACGGAGAATCAACAAATCCGTAGATCGAGAAGGATTCAAAACCTTCCACCAGTTAGGACAGAACCTATACAACCAGCCAGACGATAGCGGGTAAACCCCGGTATTTATTCAGAAATTACCTCTGAAATAGAATTGCTTGAAGAAATCCTTGTAACATAAAACCTTGAAATTGAGGTTCCTGAGGAACCACTACCAGGTATCACAGATCAGCAACACTTTAGTCCTGTTGAGGTGGAAGATCTTACTTCCGCGGAGTATAGCACTCCTTTCAATCCTCCCTTAACCAATACTAGAATTCCGCTTCTGTCACCTGTTGGTTTCCAGCAACCCCTTTTCAGTGCAGATCTTTTGTTTCCCGATCATCTGATGTCTAACACAGGAGGTGAACCAGGGGGTCCCCAAACTCCCACTTTAGGTATGAATACCAGCACAGTTAACCCTTCTTTTACTGCTACATCTAGTCAGGCACAAACCATATCTGTGCATACTCCATCTTTTAGTTTCAACACTAGTACATTAGGAATGCCTAGTTTTACAACGATGACATATATTCCTACATCTACTGTTGGACCTAGCAGTATGGTCAACTGTGCAACACCTTCTACTTCGCAACCGTTATATCAGATCCCTAGTACTTGGGTTTCCACACCTGTGGTAGGACCAAGTGCTTCTGCAAACATACCAGTCATGGGCACCATGACTGCACCGTCCACATCAGCTTCTACTGGTTTCAACACCTTTGTAGGCCCTAACTTGAATCAAGGTAACATGCCTGTAAGTAACACCCCTTTTTCCTTATTCTCAGGGGGAGGGGGTAATATCTTTAACCAACAATATGGCGGGGCTAACACCCAGCCACAGTGGACGAACCCGCAAAGCACTAATCCACTCTCGTATGGATGGGGAAATTTTAATAACTCTTTCTCACAACAACAATAGCTGGCAGGGGGCAACCCCTACCAACAAATACCTGGGGGTAACCCCTACCAATAGTTAACTGGGGGTAACCCCTATCAACAATTGGTAGGTGGAAACTCCTATCAGCACATGGCCGGGGACAACCCTTATCACCAAATGGCTGGGGGCAACCCCTACCAGCAATTCATGGGACAAACGATGGGTGGTTTCCCTTATCAAGCATCATCTTACCGGCCTCGTCTACCTTTTCTGGAAACTTTGAATTTTCCAAACCTTTCGAAACTAACAAATGATCCTGTGTGTCATAATGCCACATGGCCATCAGTTCCCACCAAATTGCCTTCAGACATTCCAAAGTTTGAAGGCAAAGCTGGTGAATACCTTGGTGATCATGTCACTACCTTTCATTTGTGGTGTTCTTCAAATTCGTTGAACGAGGATTCCATCAGATTGAGATTGTTTCAAAGGACCTTAATTGGTCCCACAACCAAATGGTACATTGAGTTACCTGCGGCTACTTTCTCTAGTTTTGGGGATCTAGCAACCGTCTTTTTGAACCATTTCCAGCTTCCTGTTTGGTATGATGCCGGAACAGAACTTTTGTCTACTTTTAGACAAAACAAAGCCACTCACCTATCTAACCACATTCAGGAGTGGCGAAGACGGAAGAGGCTCATAAAGGCCAACATCCCTCCAGAGTTCCTGCTTGAGTGGTACTTGAAATCACTCCTTCCTTATATTTCTAAGGAAGTAGCGACATCTGGAGTATCCAATGAAGAAGAAGCCATATTAAGGACTCAACAGTTAGACCTTGTATATGCATAATCTGGTTTACTGTACGAGATTATACCTGACGCACCGAGATCAAACACTGATCTGAGTAGACCCAAACCTGGACCACATGCTGACGGCATAGTGGGTTCAGTGAACTCTGCAGCCTTCGAAGCACTGACCAAACAGGTCCAAGCCTTAACTGTCAAACATTCGATTGCAGACATTGCTTCCATCACAACCTCTCCTTCTACTTCTGAATCTGTTAATCAGGTTCAAAACAATCAAAAGGGCCCTCGGCAGCCCAACAACAAAAAGAAGGGCAAGAAAGGAGAGGGGAACCAACAAAATCCCAAAAACGACAATGCCGAAGAGGGTAATAAAGAAGAAAAGAAGGTTAGGTTCCCTTGTAAACTTTGCAAGCAGAACCACCTTACTCATCAATGCCCTCTACTAGAAGAAGCCCAGAAGCTCTTAAGAGAGAAGAAGCCTACCGTCTTGAAAGATCCATTTCCTAAAGGGCAAGGCTCAACTTCTGGCACCTCCAAAACTGGGGGCACTTCGCACGCTTCGGTTGATCAAACATTCATAAACATGGTTAACTCGGATGCACTTTTGCAAACTAGAGCCAGGAACTATACCCCGGAAACGCAGAGAAAGGATAAGGAGATTCCTGAATCCTCCACTCCACTCCACATACTTGTGGACCCAATGCCTAAGATTTCGAAAGGTGTCTTGAAGAGGGAATCGCACAATCCTAACACACGGGCTGCCTCTAACTACAATGTGGTTGAAGATCTAGCCCAAACCCCTTGTGCCATGTCTACTCTAGAAGTCTTGCAGAGTTGTCCATTGCAACGAAATGCACTTCTGGCAGCTATTGGGAGTATGGAGTCTTCCAACATGTCTGCGCGATTTGATATGACTGATGTCAAATACCGGTTGCCCTATCACGTTTCCCTCCAGATTGAGGTTTTCCATGGTCCAATGACCATCAGACGAGCTGTAGTAGATGAGGGAGCATCGACTTGCGTAATGTCTATTTTCTGTTGGAAAGCTCTAGGTTCTCCCGAGTTAGTCACTTCCAACACAATGCTTACTGCATTTGATGGCAGAACTTTCCGTCCACATGGAGTTTTGCCATCATTTAATGTCACTTTTGCCGGTAAGACAGTTGCTGTTGAGATAGAAGTTCTGGACGCTCCGCTCGATTACAACATGTTACTGATTCTGAGTTTCCCTCGACTAATACAAACCCCTTAGTGCCTACCCCTGTTGTAGAAGTCACTCACTTAGATTCTTATCAGTCTACGACAAAAGATATATTGACTCCGTCAATGTCTGTAGAGTCAAACATGGATTATGCCACTACTCAGACACCTGACCCAATTCATTCTCTCGACAGTTCAGGAATTACTTTACCTTCTGATGAGGAAATGTTAGAAGCCTTGAATGACCCGGAACATCCTCGTGAACATATAAATCGCATGTCTTTCTTGTTTCCTTTTCTTCACTTGTTAGATAGAGGTGAGTTTTGTTGACCACCCGATGAGAATACTGGTCTCACTCCTTCACAAGTTGCCATTGTTGAAGCAAATAGAGTACATACCTCGTTGGTGAACATTTTTACTGGGGTCAACGGAAACATTTTCTGTGAAACGAGATGTTATCTCGATGAAATCATCCCGTATACCAATCTTTTTCGTGAGTTCCATAACACCTTTTCCCGGCCTCTTGAGGAGGATCCAGGCATTGACCCTACCTGAAGAAGTACTACGCCTAGGCTGAAATACTTTTTCTTGTAACATAGCTGTATATTTTTGTAAAGGTAGTTTTTGTTATGTTCGTTAGGTGATCTTATGTGTGTTTCTCATTTCGTGTACCAGATGTCAACCGCACATTTCCTAGGATTTGCTGATGGCGCCAGTCGCCACACTTGTCAGTTGGCTGCAGCAGCTTGGGTCATTTACTCACCCGCTGACCAACTTGTCTCTTCGGGGGGGGTTTGTTTGGGACCTACCACGAATAATGTAGCTGAATACAGTGCAGTTATAGAACTTCTCCGAGATGCCCTCAGTCATGGCATTTCATACCTGGAGGTAAGGCTTGACTCACAACTAATTGTATTTCAGTTAACATGTGTCTATCGGATCAGAGATCCAGGTTTGCTACGTCAGTTTCTACGAGTTAGACTATTGGAAAGACAATTTCATTCTATAAGATATGAACACATTCCAAGAAATTTAAACACTTTAGTTGATTCATTAGCAAACTATGTGTTAGACTGGCATTTGCATCATACATTGTAAACAACATTCCACACATAAAATTTAAACGCATACACATGTAAATAACCGATACTGTATATATAACTGGTACCGTATCAAAAAAATATGAGTTTTTGAGTCATGAGTCTCTCAAGTCAAGTCATAAAAGTACAAAAGCTGGGCATAGTAGCCTCAAATATATACATAGAATGTTTTCTTCTCCTATGGAGAAGGAGGGACCTCCTCCTCATCTACCGCATTGTGGTAGCATATCACTAGTCTAGCAACCCTCCGCAGCAACCTAAGCCATGCTGGGGGCACCCCAACAACATTTTCCTGCATATCAACAGGTATCTGGTCCATGCAGCATGTAGGAATCTCATGAGTCAACCGACTCATCTTCCTCTCCAGGGTTCCCAACATAGCATCCGTTGCGGTGATGTCTGCTGGCCTCACATAGATGGTAGGATGGCCCTCAGGACGAACAAGCCCAACATCTGCATATGACACTTGTTTAGAACTTTGAAACTCATTCATAAAAATCAAATACTTGAAAAAGTTTGAAAAAATTAAATAAATTCTCAAAATGTAAACATACCAATATCTCCCTAGGCTCCACCTGGCGGAAGCACCAGCTCTGGATCGTGACGGAAATCCAATCCAGCATAGGGAAACTGCTCAAAAGCAGGAACCTGCCTCTCCCACCACCCCCAGAAGTCATCAGTGTGGTAACAATAGTGACTTTCCCCACCACCTTGGCGGAGGAAAATGTCACCCCAACGGCCTAGTCTGGGCTCACGGGGGTTAACCTGTGGTAGAGGCATCCCCAAACTAATAGCAGGCATCCTCTCGAAGAAGAAAGTACACAAGATACTTCCATACCCAAAATTCTTCATGGAACCGGATTTGAAACTTGTCATTTGATACTTCATGTTTGCCAACAAACTGGTACACCAATCATAAACATGGCCGTGCAAGCACTGTACACCAATATGCATCGAGTGCCTGGAAGCTAAGTGTTGTGATGCACTGCTGGATACCCGGTTGATCATGCTCACTATCACTTTTAGCGGGAGACCATTAATAGTTGAAATCAGGACTTGGCTTCCCGATTTTTCTGCCCCGGCAACACAATATGTATTTACATATTCTTGCACTGATCGTGCACCCAAACGAGATGTCCCTTTCAGATTGATCATGTCTCCTCCCCTTGAGAGACCGGTAATAAAGTATATGTCCTCAACGGTAAGCTCAAGAGTTTTCCCCCGGATGATGAAGGTATTAGTATCGACATCCCAATACTGAATCAATCTCTGAAACAGCTTGTTTAGTGCCCGCATGTTTACGGTTCGATAAAATTTCAACAAACCACATCTACGGAGTGCATGGAGGGTAGCCAGGTCTTGCATGGCTAGCCTATCCATGTCTTCATGCTCCCTTTCCCTCCATTGTAAGACCATCCTGCACAAAAACCCCAAAAATTTTGAGTCTCGGCACTTGAAAGTGGCTTTGCAAGTATGTACGCTACTGTGTATACTACACAGTAGCGTGTAGGCACTACTCTGTTTGAACAAAGTAGCGCCCATCGATTTTGTACGCTACTCTTGTGTATACACAGTAGCGCTCGCGCATGAAACCTTATGAGCATCGCGTTACAAGCCATTTTTGCTCAAAAATTTAAAAATAAACCATTGAAATGCAAGATAGGGAGATTTCTACTTACTTGGCGAAGGAAGTTTGGTGGTTGGATGCCCGATTTGATCGCAGTGGAGATTGGAAATTTGCAAAAGTTGCCCCAATTGTTGCCCTACAACACAAAATGAAAATTGATTTTTTAACAATGAAATCATATATAAAAATTGGATTTTGATTTTTACCCATAATTTTTAATTTTCCATAGTTTCAAAAACTTTCAAAAACCCTAATTAATCATTTGAAACACAAAATAAGGTATAACAGTGATCCAAGTTCGATTTTCACTCAATTGTTGTTGGATTCGTCTCCTAATCTCAAATTTCTTGATGATAGACCTTGTCAGTTAGCTAAACATTCCAAATTCATATATCATTTAAGATTTTTGCGGCATCGACTAATATTTTGTTGAAGACCTAGTTTTGACAGAGCATGAAGCTACGATTTTAGAAGCTGACCTTTAAGTCATTGTAAGCTCTTGTTTGGACTATTTAAACCTAAACAAGATTGCCGAGCAAACTTGTCCTCTTCGAGCTCGTTAAAGTATCTGAAGGCTCATCCACTCAGGTATAGAATTATCCCTTTTCTGGGCCTCAGTGGATTAACTACGGAAAAGGTATACTCTAGGTATACTCCTGTATGCGCTAGAAGAGTTCTCCTTTCATTGTTTTATACTTTTCGGGGGAGGAGACTAACTGTACAAAAAAGGACCTGTTGGAGTCTCTCTTTAGGGTTTTCAGACTCTCTAAACATGAAAATACCAAGCGAGCATTCACCTACTCGGGCTTGATGTGAAATCCACGAGAGGGTAAGTAGAGGACTGTTTAAGTTTTTCAACTCTATAAACAAGAAAACACCGCCGAGCATAGACCAATCCGGGCTCGATATAAAATCCACAGATAGGTGAAAAGAGGATTGTTTAAGTTTTTCAGACTCTATAAATAGGAAAACACCGGCGAGCATTAATCTGCTTGGGCTCGATATTAAAATCCACAAGCAGATATATGGAGTTATTGTTTAAGTTTTTCAGACTCCTTAAAATTGAAAACACCGGCGAGCAAGAACAGATCTCGGCTCGATATTAAAATCCAGAGATCAGCACATATAGAGTAATCTTCTATCTCTTCTTCGAACTCTTTAAATTATGAAGAAGGTACTCAGTCTTCCTCCCATGGGCTCGTTAAATTATTTACATGGTTAGACCTATTGAGTTTTCATTCTTTCTTGGACTCATTAAATCCACAAGAAGGGTATTATTTTATCTAAAAAGAATAAGGAACGGGAAAACATATCATATCTTCATTGTCAAAGGCAGTTTTCGTCAAGTTCTATCCTTGAACACAGAACCTACTTGAGTCTATCTTTTTGGTTGGGTTTAGTTTTTGGCCTCAGGGTGAACCTTTCCTCCGAGTTATTTACTCCCCCGGTTGGTTATTCTTCCAACCATATGGAGGGTCTGTTAATGTCTCTTACATTTCAGACTTATTTACCCCATTATGTCAGAAACTGCCTAAGTCACTTTGTGTCGTGCTCACTGTTCAAGGATATACCCTGTGTCGGCCATTTTGCAGTTTACCTTGACCTCATGTGTCGGCCTTCCTAGTGTCAGTATTGTCGCATATTATTCCATATCAACTCTTACCAGTTGAGTGTTCCTCGAGTTGGATGATGGAGGATGCCTTAAGGCCTCCCTTCCAACGGACTTCTTCCCATCGACACCAAATCATTATTCTGGGATTGCAGTTTAGAGTTTCGGTTAGTACCTTGGAGATTATAGTCACCAGTGGTAATTTTCCTCGCTGTTGAATGATGAGAATACATCAATGTCTCTTCTTCGACAGGATTCCCAAGTGTTCGACTCCAAGTCCATCTATTCACATTTGGTGAATCGTACTTGGTACCTTGGACCCCATCATCATTATCGGTGGAAGTCCTCGCGTTTGTTAACAGTATACATCAATGACTGGTAATCAAACGATGCCCTCCATGTTCGACTATCAGCTCATCTATTCACATGGTTCGGGTTTGTACCTAGGGTTATTGTGGGATGAAGACCTTGGGGATTTTTTGATGACACAACTTCATTTTGTTATCACCCAAGTTGCGCAAGACTGAGCCTCACTTATATACGGCTCTCCATGAGACATAGATCCAGTTTGTTGTTATGGCTATGATCTCTCAGTTTGACATGGATCCACGCTTGTATTTCAAGTGGCCATGCCTTTATATACATCTCCTTGTTATGTATCGGAGATCATGTTGTATCACACTACACATCTATAAGATGTCAACAATGTAATTGCTCGCTGACCTTGATCTTTGTTGCAGGTTTCTTGCGACTTGTTCTGCGGTTCTGTGCTCCTCCTCTGGCTTTGGATTGTAATGTATTTCGGCCATCGTTTCCCTCTGACCTCACACATTAGGGGGAATCTGTTATAGGTCAAACTTGCACCTCTCCATCCGTGATCACCCTGAGCTGTTGATCACACAAAAGGACAACTTGGATGGAGGAGCATGTTGACCTTGGATGACATAACAACTCATTCCATTTCCTGAAAATACTGGAAAAAATACAAAAATATCCTTTTGAGGTATGAGCGCTACTCCACTTAAAGAAACTAGCGCCCATACGCGACTCCAGTGTATAATAGTAGTGCCCATATCAATATATACACTACTCCTTCTTAGCAAAGTAGTGCTCGACATTTAAAACTGAATGAGCGCTAGTTGTTAAACAATAGGGTAGCACCCTATACGCTACTCCACTGAGTAATAGTCGCGTATATCTTAAAAGATGATTAAAAAATATATTAATTCATCGAGGAGGATTAGTTGATGGCAGTTTCCTAACTCCCCCAACTTCCTCCATAACTACATCTCGACCTGAATTGCTTCTTTGAACCTATAAATACCAAGAAGGTTAAAGGAGAAGGGTTAGAAATTGGAGTTAGTGAGATTGATTAATGGAAAAACTTTGAAGAAGCTTGCATTGGAGAATTTGTTGCAGAAGATATCCAAGCCATAAGAAAGCCAGAGCCCAGAATCTAGTTGCAGGAGCCTGCTTCATTGTCAGGTATATTTGTACTGCATTCTACTTTTGACAAATAAAGGTTGAAGTGTTTTCTTGTTCCAATTTGAATGTTTTATCAAATGGCATCTTAAGTTGGATTTATTTTGGTCAATGCTGAATGTTAAACATAACTTTTGTTTCTTTCAAGCTTTATTTATTGCCCAAAATGTCTTGAGAAAGGTATTGTTGTTGCAGGTTTGCTGAAGGAAAGGTAGATTTGGAAGTGGAACACAGGACCAAGTCAAGGCAAGGATCAGACTTCGTTTAAAGGTATGTTCCCTACATCTACAGCTTCTTTCTTTTTGTAAATGCTTCTGTAACAGCATTAATACACTTACCTGTCACCCCAACCAAGTTGATAGTTTTAGTTTCCTGACTATAGGGTAGAAATATCCACCAACAAGTGGAGGAGGAGGAGTATCTGCTAGAGATATATCTTTGGGTTTGATCATTGTGATCTTGGTTTGTGGCTTATTCTATCTCTGAGAAATTTGCAGGGTTTTTCACCTTCTTGGTTTTCCCCGAGGAAAAGCTATGTCTATTGTCTCTTTTGTTTATCATTGATATGTTGTGCATGTTATTCTCTTAGTGATCCTAGATAATATGTAATGAAATTATCGAAAAATTAACATGGTATCAGAGCTGACCTAAGAAGAAGGCACTGTGCAACTGCGGAAGCCAGGGATGCTTAATTTTTGGGTTTCTATCCACAGATCATCAAAGGAAGGAGGCTAGATTGACTCTCCTAGCAAGGGCGCATCTTTCTGTCGAGACATAATTCAATTCTGAGCATTTTTAGTTTTTGGCCTGTCACTGATGCAGGAAATTAGGGTTTTGGAAAAAGTTGGAATTTATGGAATCTGAGACCACGGCTAGAAGCTCCTCAGAAAAATCAAAGTTTAGATCACAAGATCAAACTTTTTTGTTGGGAAGAAGACCAGGTTTGATCAAATCCTAGTTCGGGGTCCTATCTAGTGAATCCGGAAGTTTCAAAGGAAATTTTGAGGGGTCAAATTTTGCAGATCTCAAAATCAGAGTATACCAGCTTGACCAGCTCAGCAAGGCGCATCTTCTATCCTTTCAAAAGTTTGAATTCTTAGGGTTTCTCTCACAAACCCTAATTGAACTCCAGATCCAATCTCAGCTCGCAGCTGGCAGTTGTCTGAGTCATAGTTTGTCTAACAACATTCTTTTCTTGTATTTTCAATCTCATCTCGTAGCTTGCATCTCAGAGCTCGAAGCTGTCTGATTTGCAGTTTGTTTGACAACATTCTTTTCTTGTATTTCAATCTCATCTTTCATCTCACATCTCGTAGTTCGCATCTCGCAGCTTCACATCTCACAGCTCGTAGTTTGCAGCTTGCATCTTGCAGCTTCGCATCTCGTAGCTCACATCGTGCAGCTTGCATCTCGCAACTCGTAGCTGTCTCAGTCACCATCCTTTTCTACTTTCCAACCATCAATGACAACTGAATCATAGTGCCAACAATCTCCCCCTTTGGCATTGATGGAAACCTAAAGATTATGATGTTGTAAGTGTAATCATCGACTGCTTGTTATCTGCAACTACCTGAACTTCTCCCCCTTTGACATCAATGTGAAAGAAAACATGATAATACATCTCCCCCTATCAAGATGAACTCAGAAGCCAGCAAAGAAAACATTCTGGAACCATCTTAGAATTACATCAGATATGCAATAAGTACAAACTCCCCCTGCCAAAGTGAACAAGTTAGTTGGAACAAGATATGACACCCAACTTCTGGCGTAGATATTCAAACTGGATTTTGGATAAGGGTTTAGTAAAGATATCAGCAATCTGCTCTTTAGAATGAATGAAATGTAATTGGACAAATCTGTTTGTAACCTGCTCTCTTAAAAAATGATACTTGATTGGAATGTGTTTGGTCTTGGAATGAAGAACAAGGTTCTTAGAGACACTAATGACACTTGTGTTATCACAATGAAGAGGAATATATTCAGCATATGTTACTTTTAGATCTGCAAGAGTTTGAATCATCCATATAACCTGTGTACAACATGTGGCCGCAACAATGTATTTAGCTTCTATGGTAGACAAATCTATAGAGACTTGCTTCTTACTTAGCCATGCTACTAGTTAATCACCTAAGAAGAATGCACCTCCACTTGTGCTCTTTCTTTCATCCAAATAGTTTTCCCAGTCAGCATATGAATATGTTGTTAACTAAAAGTTCTAATTTCTAGGATACTAGAGACCATAATTCATTGTGCCTTTCAAATATTTGAATATCCTCTTAACATCTACTAAATGGCTTTGCTTAGGAGCAGACTGAAATCTACCTACCATACCAACAACTTGCATTATGTCAGGACGAGATGCTGTGATGTACAACAGGATACCAACCATTGAACGATATGTTCTTTGATCAACATCTGGTGATACATCATCCTTGCTGAGTTTGCATCCAACAACCATGGGTGTGCTGATAGGTGAAGAATCTTCCATATGAAATCTCTTCAACATCTCCTTCAAGTACTTCTCTTGGGAGAGAAATAAACCTTCAAAACTCTGATTGATTTGAAGACCAAGAAAGAATGACAACTCTCCTATCATTGACATCTCAAACTCAGATTGCATGGCATTAGAAAACCACAGAACAAAAGAATCATTAGTACATCCAAAAATAATGCCATCCACATAGACCAAAACAATTAATAAATCAACACATTGAACCTTGATGTACAAATTACTGTTAACAGTACCTTTCTTGAAACCTTTGTCCAATAGATACTTATCCAATCTATAATACTAGGCTCTTGGTGCGTGTTTCAATCCATATAGTGCCTTCTTCAGTTTGCAAACATAGTCAGGATTTTCTGTCAGTTGAAATCCTTCAGGTTGCTCCATATAGACTTCTTCTTCCAGATTTCCATTAAGAAATGCTGATTTAACATCCATCTGATACACTTTGAATTTTTTGTGGCTAGCATATGCAAGAAACATTCTAATGGCTTCTAATCTTGCCACTGGTGCAAAGGTTTCATCAAAATCCTAATCCTCAATTTGTGCATACCCTTTACAGACCAATCTAGCTTTATTCCTCACAACCTGTCCTTGTTCATTCATCTTGTTTTTAAACACCCATTTAGAGCCTATAACATTCTTATATGTAGGTCTAGGAACCAGTTCCTAAGTATTATTCTTCTCAATTTGATCAAGCTCTTCTTTCATGGCTTTAATCCAATATTCATCTTTACTAGCTTCGTCAAAGTTCTTGGGTTCAACCATAGATAGAAAAGAAATATGTGATTGCTTTGAAACTTCAATCAATTTTCTTCTTGTCTAAACTCCTTTATTCTTGTCACCAATTATCTGACTTTTAGGATGATTCTTTTTAACAATTCTGGAAGGTGATTTTGTTTCTGTTTGTTGATTTGAAACTGCCTGAATATTTGCATCTCCATCATTTTACTCACAGTCTTCTCTTTCTGATTCTTGGACCTCTTCATCTTCAATTTCAATTATATTCTCTACATCTGGTTCACTACTGCTTATCTGATAATTTTTAACTGAGATTTCTTCATCAATTTTAATGTCAATACAATCAACTAATTTATGCAATATTTTATTATAGCATCTATATCCTTTGTTGTTTGTTGAATATCCCAAAAAGATACCTTCATCATCTTGATCATCATATTTACCAAGATGATCATCATTATTTTTAATATAGCATTTACTTCCAAATATTTTGAGATGCTTAATAGTAGCAGGTCTCCCAAACCAAAGTTCATAAGGAGTCTTATCACTGTTTGGTCTTAGATGCGCTTTGTTAAGAATATGGACGGTTGTATGAATTGCTTCTACCCAATAAATCTGAGACTTTTTTTTTCATTCATCATTGTTCTTGCCATTTGCTGAACTGATCTATTCTTTCTTTCCACTACTCCATTTTGCTGTGGAGTCCCTGGTATAGTATATTCCCTTTTTATCCCATGTTTATCACAAAATTCTTTAAGATCTCCTGAACTAAATTCCCCTCCTTTATCAGACCTTACTGCCTTCAATCTTTTTCCTGTTTGATTCTCAGTCAGAGCCTTAAACAATTTGAATTTTTCAAATGCTTCAGATTTTTCTCTCAGAAAAGCAAACCACGTGAGTCTTGAATAATCATCAATAACCAACATGAAATAGTTTTCTTTTCCTGTACCTTCCTTCCTGTATGGTCCACATAAATCCATATGTACTAACTGAAGGTGCTTATTTGTTGATGTAAAACCTTTTGATTTAAACTGAGTGCGGGTCAGCTTTCCAATTTGACATGACTTACACACCAAATCATATGGCTTTGATATCTTTGGAAGATCCTTTACTGCCCTATTGTTACTAAGTTTGGTTATATGATCAAAATTCAAATGTCCAAGTCTCTTATGCCACAACCAACTCTCATCATACTTGCTTAGATGACATTCTTCCTTTTATTCATTCAAAACATAAACATTATTTTCTATCCTTATGCCTTTTGCAATCAATTGTCTCATGGGTACGGATTTTATCTTGCAACCTTTTGAATTAAAAACTACTTCACACCCTCTGTCGTAGACCTGACTGACACTAAGGAGGTTATGTTTTAAACCATGTACAAACCACACGTCTTGAGCTTTTCCTCTACCATTATTCAAGCTTACCATCCCTTTTCCTTCGATTTTTCCTGGAGAATCATTTCCAAAGGTCACATTTCCTAATTTACTTTCATATAGAGACATAAATTTATTTTTATCACCCGTCATGTGTTTAGAACAACCACTGTCAATATACCCGAGATCCTTTTTCCTTTGAGCAGAAAGTACTAATCCACATTTGTCACTTTCTTTCTTTTTCCAAACCTTATCCTTTTTAAAAGTATAATTTATTCTCGTATTTGTTTTGTACTTCCTTAAATGACAGTCTGTAGCTTTGTGTCCAAAATTATGACAGACAAAGCATTATGGCTCATTATTTAATAGATCAAAAGAGTTGATATGTTGATAACTAGTTCTTCTTTTAGTTGTGGACTAAATTGCATGATATCCTTGTTTCCTTACTGACTATCCAGCTCTGTTTTGTAGCAGCTGACTCTTTGACTTCCGTAGTTGCATGCTTCTAAATTTAATTCCACAATTTGCAACTTTATGACCAAAGTTAGAACAATAATAGCAATAACCATAGAAAAAAATTTGGTACCTGGATATTGGTCTTCTTTCTAGGCTTGATTGCCTTGTCTCTTGTTGGCTATGTTCCTAATCAGATCTCAACTTATATTTATTAGTTTTGGTTAGCAAGGTATGATCATCATCTAACTGTCTGCTACTTGACCCACTTTCATAACCTAGGCCAATATTTATCAATGGAGATCTTTGTTTACTCAGGATGCTATTCAGTTCTTCTGAGGCTTTGATACTTGACAAATTTTGGTGGTACAAAGCTTGGAATTTCTCCAAATATTTTCTAGCTTTTACTACTTCTTCTTCCAGAGCTTCACATCTCAAATTTTTCTTTGCTAATTGTTGTTTTAGAGTGTCTTCTATATTCTTTGATGCTTCTAATTCTAATTTTAACAACACAAAATCTTCACTTGTTCCTTCACCATTCTTTTCAGGCTGCATCAACAAATGTTTTTGTTTTCTCTTCTTAAGTCTGAGTCCGTCAATCTCTTCTAAAGCATTGATTAATTCACCTTCCATGTCAATCATAGCTTCTTCATCATTTAGATATTCTATGGCCATAAGCATGAAATCATTCATTCTATCTTCACAAGATGAATTGCTATCTATATATTTTGAGGAGTCATCATCATTTGCACACAAAATTTTCCTTTTACTGTATTTCTTAAATTTGTATTTCTCTTCATCATCAAAGTTCTGATCTTTTTTCTTGTGAGGACATTTAGAGGAAAAATGACCTATCTTACCACAGTTAAAAAATTTAAAGGGTAGCTTGTCTCTATATTTACCTGATCCTTTCTTCAATCTTCTTACAAATTTTGCCTCAATCTCATTTGCTCCAGAATCAATATTCTTATCTGCCTTAAAGGATGCTTCTCTAGTGATGACTTTGTCTGTACTAATCCTCATTTCATAAGCAGTTAGAGTTCCTAGGAGTTCATCTATGCCCATAGTTTTAAGATCATTTAACTCTTCTATTGCTGAAACTTTGGGGTAAAATTTATCAGGAAGATATTAAAATTTTCTGAATTAAGGATTCTTCTTCAACTATTTCACCGAGGCCCTTCATAGCATTTACAAAATCTTCAACCCTTAGGAAATATTTACTAACATTCTCATCCTCATTCATCTTTAGTTGTTGAAATTTCAACCTGTATATCTGCAGTTTGGCATCTTTTACTTTATCATTCCCTTCATAACTACTTATAAGTTTGTCCCACATTCCTTTGCATATTCAAGATGCATAACTTTTACAAATTCAACTTCTGCAATACCACTGAGAATAGCATTCATTGCTTTTGCATTAAAGGTAAATTCCAGTTTGTCATCTTTGGTGGCTAGTACAATTGGCTTTACATATCCAGCTCAACTACATCCCATACATCAACACCTAAGGACATAAGATTGGTTCTCATTCTAACCTTCTAGAAATCAAAATTTTTCCCATCAAACAAAGGAGCCTTATTGATTGAATTTCCATCATGACTAGTCACGTTTTAAACTCACAGATCTACCTTTAAATAAAAGGAACACGCTCTGATACCAATTGAAGTTGTTACAATTGAGAGGGGGGGGGTGAATCAATTGTAATTAAAACAATAATCAATTTAGCTTTCCTTTTTTAAAAATTGAGTAGCATTCACAAAATGATTGTCAAGATAATGAATAGGATAAGCAAAGAACTAGTAATCATCATTCACACATATGATGTACACAGATACAGGTATTCATGAGGAAACTCATAAAGGGAAAAACCTCTTCTTCTTAGAATGATAAGTAGTAAATAATTGTTGTACATCAATTATCTTTGAGCACCAACTCAAGATGAGGCTACAACCTCTGTTTAACAAGCTGCAACTTGTTGAGAGCACCAAATTTCATGTTTCTCTAGCACCCACTAGAAGGAAGTACCCACTCCAAATATTTAGGCATCAACCTAATTTACAGAGGAAATCAATCCTCCCTAGCACCTCCCTTCCACCCTATGTAATAATTTTTCAGTCAATTATATTTCACTGGTTCATATATATCAGTACATACCCTTTTCATTTTGTTCTGTGCTGCTACAGCTTGCGTTTTTGGGAATTCTATTCTTCATTAAATTGAGGCACACATTTTCTTCTGAACTGCTTTCTTTGAATCATAGCTTCATCTTCTTTAGCTAGCGACCACACATCTTCATCTTCTCTATCCTTTCTTATTTTTTTCTTCTCGATTGGTTTTTATAGAAGCTGAAATTATATGCCTCGGTCTCTTTAACTTCCAGACACCAATTCTAAAAACTGAAGCTATCTCTTTAACTTCTAGAACCTACACGCTGTAACTGACTAATTAAAAAATAAACAAAAAATTTATGAGTTGTAGCTTGCAGTTTGTCTGAGTCACAACTCGCAGCTGTCTGAGTCGTAGTTTGTCTAATAACATTATTTTCTTGTATTTCAATCTCAACTCGCATTTGTCTGATTCATAGTTTGTATAACAACATTTTTTTCTTGTATTTCAATCTCAGCTCGTAGCTCGCATCTTGTAGCTTCTGTCACGTACCCACCCATCCATCCAAGATAAGGGAGGGAACATGATGGCAATCTGTGGGGCTTTTCATAAAATTCAGCCCAATCATTAGCATCATATGAATAAAAACATTGGTGTGCAGATACAAATTAGGCAATATGCACAGCGGAATCAAAACTAATCCACACACACAATTCATGCCCATCCAGCATATCAAAACAGTCAGCAAATTAATGCATTGTAGAAGTAAATATGTAAACAAAAAACACTTATCTTCATTTGTGCAATGGTCCCAAGCAACTAGCTATGTCGCTGCAACGTTCCACCCAACCATAGGCTCTTCGATAGCTTATACTGAGTCCGTCCGAAGGCCACCCCCGAGCTGGGCATGATTCTCACAAGGAAAGCGAACATTCCAGCTCATTCACTGCCAATTACTCATTTCATCTCAGCCAAGCCAGTCCACAGCTGGGTTTATCAGGCTACATTTGAACCATGGATGTTTATTCTCAAGCTCAAGACAAAGCAATGGATACTCAAATCCCATACCCCAACATTCTCATTTCTCACACATCAAGCACAAACATTGGGCATGGATACCATTTACAACAAGGGTATTTTACAAAACAGGGTCCATGGGTTTTTCCCAAATCGTGGCTCACTAAAACAGACTGTGGAAAGAGTAATTTGATTTCAACCCCAGGGAGTAAAACTGATTTCTCCCCACTGGTTATGATCCTTTCCAATGGCCTAAACGATCTCCAGGAAGACCCAAAAACATGTTGTTCTCTTCCCCACTAGTAATCAAGACAAAAATGCCCCTTCCCAGGTAAAATATGAAGGGGAACCCAGAAAAACCATGGAGGAAAACGCCTAGGAAGCTAGAGCTGTGTGAGGGAGCAAGACTGATGGTTGCATAATGGCTTAGAGAGCAATTTCGTGGCTCTTTTCTTTCCCAAGGAGACAAACACGATTTTCCATGAAGGGTGGCTTGCCCATACCCGAATTTGGACAGCCATACCTCTCCATTCCTAAGGCATTAACTACCTCAACCAACTCTTGGGAGAAAGCAATGGTTGGGTACAAAAGTCAACATGGGTAGTTGAGGGTTTGATGGGTTCTCTCATTGACACTTGGCTTTACCTGATTGGATCAAGGGTTTGAATGTTTTCCCTCCCAATTCCTTGTGAAATCATGCCCCCATCTCTTTGTTTCATTGCATATCTAGTTGTGGGTATTTTTATTAAAATGCATATTACATGATGTTGAAGTTCCAATGTGCTTGGCTAGAACAAAAACCATATGCATCAATAAATCGATGGCGGGGCCTTGGCCTTGATCTCATCACCATGATTTCATAACAATATTACATCATTTAAAATGTTAAAGTGATAGGGTCTAGATGGGGACGTGATAGCTTTGCTTCTTGCATCTCGTAGCTCACAGCTATCCGAGTCAGATTTTGTCTGACAACATTCTTTTCCTTTATTTTAATCTCAACTCGCATCTCGCAGCTGGCATCTCGCAACTCACATCTTGCATCTCGCAGCTCGCATCTCATAGTCCGCATCTCGCATCTCACATCTCGCAGTTCTTCGCATCTCATAGCTTGTAGCTGTCTGAATCACCATCCTTGTCTGCTTTCCAACCATTAATTACAACTGAATCATAGTTCCAACAGGGATGACTATCAATATCCTATAAAAGGAAGTGGTGAAGCCTCCTACAAGCTAGACTCTGGGAAGTCTTTGAAAATGAAATATGTTCTATATGTACCTAGACTTAAGAAGAATCTCCTCTCCATATCATCTTTGGATTCAAAGGGAATGAGAGTTGCATTTATAGATGGCCAAGTACTAATGTGGCCAAAGGGTAAGACAATAGATGATGCAATGGTGATTGGAGAGCAAGAGGGAGGATTGTATAAATTGAAGGGATAAACTGAACAGACCATGGTACATGAATCCATGGAGACCAGTGAACTTTGGCACAAAAGGCTTGCACCTGTGCACTACCAATTGCAAGCAAAGCAGTAGAAGGTATTCCTGAAATCCCAACAAAGATGAAGTGTTTGATAAGTTCAAGGAATTCAAAGACTTGATTGAAAATCAAATTGATAAGAAGATCAAGATCTTTAGATTCGACAATGGCGGATAATTCACTTCAAGGGACTTCAAGAATTTATGTAGTGATTCAGGGATTAAGAGGGATTTGACCACTCCTTACAATCCACAACAGCAAGGAGTAGAAGAAGCTACTTCAGAGTCGGACTCCAGCAGCTCCTGCAAGAAAGCAAAGATTCAGAGGGAGTCCACCCAACAAACAAACAAAGACAAGTATTTGAATTGTCATTTCTTGTATATCTGATTGTTTAAATAATATTGTTCAATGATGTATATACTTATGTTCCTAGACTTAGGATTTGCATTATGCATATTAGAATATTTTCATTAATGAAAAATATACTACTAATATGCAAGTAATGGGTAAGTGGCCTATGGTACTGTACAACATTCCATTTCTACTTATCTAGGATGAAACCTCTTTGCTGACATGTGGGGAGTTGTGCACACTCTTAACAATGTTATGGTAGAGATGGAAGGCATCTAGAAAGATACGAGATATGGAAAAATGTTGTATTGAAGCATTGGCTAAGATAATTGCATGACTGTATGACATATGCCTTTATGTGTAAGACTTTGTTCTGTAAACTATGAGAAGTTTCTAATCATGCAATTGAATTTGACTTGTAGGAAAGATCGTGTACAATTGCCTACAAAAGAAGGACTACACCATTTGTTCCAGCAAACGAAGTTTAAATAAATCTATCTATTGAAAATATTGAAGAATCTGAAGTTCCGAGGATCCGGGATGCAGTAATGGAAGAATGCCATGATCGAGGAATACCATTCGATCATGAAGAACGATGTTTGGGATGTGGTCCCAAGACCAAAAAGGAAGTCTGTTGTGACTTCCAAGTGGATCTATAAGATCAAGCATGCTACATATGGCAGCATAGAGAAATACAAAGCGAGGTTTGTAGATCGTGGCTTCTCCCAGAAAGAGGGAATAGATTATGAAGAGACTTTTGCTCCTGTAGCCAAATACACTTCCATCACAACAGTACTTGCTCTGGCTGCAGTAATGAAATGGAAGATACACCAAATGGATGTCAAGATAGATTTCTTGAATGGTGTAGTCAAAGAGGAGGTGTATGTGGAGCATCCACTCGGTTTTGAGACACATGACAGAGAGTCATATGTGTGTAGGTTGAAGAAATCCTTCTATGGATTGAAGAAAGCACCCAGGACATGCTGTGGTAGGATAGACAGCTTCCTATCCAGTTTGGTCTTTACCAAGAGTAAATTCGTTTCCAACCTTTACTGCAAGGTTGAGGAAGGAAATCCAGTGATACTACTACTGTATGTGGATGACCTGTTTGTTACAGGTGAGGATGGGTTGATTGTCGACACCAAGAGGAAGCTTGCTGCCGAGTTTGAGATAAAGGACTTGGGGATGATGCATTACTTTCTAGGCATGGAGGTGTGGAAGAGTGCAGATGGGATATTCCTTGGACAAGGAATGTATGCAGTAGAGATCCTCAAGAGGTTTGGGATGATGGAATGCAAGGCCATGGCCACACCTATGGCATCGAACCTGAAGCTATTGAGTGATGATTCATCTGAGTTGGTTGATGTCACGGTGTATCGTTAGATGATTGGGTCCTTGATGTACTTGATGAACACGAGACCAGATATTTGCTTTGCAGTGAACAGTTTAAGCCAGTTTCTGATAAATCCTAGACATGTTCACCTGATTGCTATAAATCATATTCTGAGGTACCTGAAGGGTACAGTTGATTATGGGCTCAAGTATGATGCAAATCAAAACTTTAACCTAGAGGGTTATGTTGATTCATATTGGGAAAGCAGTGCTACAGATAGAAAGAGCACTTTGGGGTGCTGCTTTAGTATGGGATCAGGTGTGATCTCTTGGTTTAGAAGGAAGCAATCCTACGTAGCACTAAGTACAGCCGAAGCAGAGTATGTCGTAGCTTGTTCGGCCAGTTGTGAGGTAGTATGGCTTAGGAAGCTATTGTCTGATTTATTTGATCTCCCGTTGGATGCGACCTGTATCTATTGTGACAACCAGAGTTGTGTGAAGTTGTCAGGAACCCGGTGTTCCATGATAGGTCGAAGCACATAGAGATCAAATATCACTATATCAGGGATATGGTGCAGAGAGGAGTAGTGAAGCTCCTGTATGTTGCGACTGATGGGAAAAATTGCAGATGTGTTTACTAAACCACTAGCCAGAGTGAAGTTTGAGTACTTCAGAGAGAGGCTTGGTGTTCTTCAGATAGAAAATACTTCGAGGAAGAAGTGATGGGACACATTTGCAGGAGCCATTCCAAGCATGGTGATAGGAGGATCCTTCCCATGGCTGTGGATGTAAGCGCTGTGTGATGAGCATCAGGACGATGCTCTGGATGATGCTCTGCATGATGTTGATCAGGATGATTACATGTGATGATATTCATTAGGTGGATGCTTTACATGATCGATTGGATCATGTGTGATGATATGCATCAGAACGATGCTATGATGATGATCAGGATGATCATATGTGGTGAGTATCAGTATGATGCTCCAGATGATATGCATCAGGTTGATGCTATGATGATGATCAGGATGATCATATGTGATGAGTATCAGGATGATACTCCAGATGATATGCATCAGGATGATGCTATGATGATGATCAGGATGATCATGCGACGATGATGTGCATCAGGATGATGTACTATATGACGATCAGTATGATCATGAGTATCAGGTTGATACTCCGTGGCCATGGATAGGTTGTGCATGTAGCATAGAAAAGATACTAGGAGATCCTATAGTCTGAGCTAGGATGCTCTTTCGAGGTTTTGCTACTAGAGGCATGTAATCATCCCTGTAGATCCTATAGTCTGTGCTAGGATGCTCTTTAGAGTTCTTGCAGGTTGCAAGAAACTATTTAAAGGTTTTTCCTAACCACATGTAATCAGCCCTGGAGATCTTATAGTCTGTGCTAGGATGCTCTTTAGAGTTCTTACAGGATGCAGGACACTCTTTTAAGGTTTTGTGGTGGGGGTCACATGTAATCAGCCCTGGAGATCCTATAGGTTGAGTAGTAACCTAGTAATCAGTCCTAGGATTCTCTTTAGAGTTCTTGCAGGTTGTAAGACACTCTTTTAAGGTCTTGTGACAATCAACATGTAAAATATCCTAGGAGATCCTATAGTCTGAGCTAGGATGCTATTTCGAGGTTTTTTTGACGCACATAATAAGTTGTGAGGATTCCACAATATGTCCAGTGATGATGAAGACCTGCAGGAGGCTAGGCTTACAACCAACATGAAAAAGGGTTGGCTTTGTAGAACTTCCTATGACGAGAAGAATTCAGAGATATCCCAGTGATCGAGATGTCGAGTGCAGTAGCAGTGATGATGATGATGCTCTGTGATCCAGTGATGATGATCCAACTCCAGAATTGAAGACTTGCACCAATATGTATTGATGACCCGTTTCTAGAGAATACCTTCATAGTTAAGAGGGAGTGTTGATGTATTTGTAACTTCGGAAGATATTCATTTACATATTACATTTGTACTTTATTGTATATTCGATAGAGATGTACTATTCCTCTGATTGGAAGTGTCGTCATTTGTATTTGCAAGTGTCGCAAGTTACATTGTAAGTGTCGTCATTTGTATTGATGGGTTATTAGACCACCAATGTGGGGTCGGCCCTAGTTAGGTCATGTGGTTGGGTTATTAGACTTCATTAGCAAGTCATCCCTGTTAGTTTATTGGAAGGTCAAGTCAGTGTATAAATAGAGGGTGTGTCTCTCTCATTCTATTCATTCACTCACTTCTCAATCTCGCATAGTTAAGAGAGAAATTGGCACACAAGTGGAGGAGGAGGAGTATCTTCTAGAGACTCTTTGGTTTTGATCATTGTGATTTTGGTTTGTGGCTTATTCTATCTCTGAGGAAGTTGCAGGGTTTTTCACCTTCTTGGTTTTCCCCGAGGAAACTCTGTGTCTATTGTCTCTTGTGTTTATGATTGATATGATGTACATGTTATTCTATTAGTGATCCTAGATAATATTGAATGAAATGATCAAAAAGTTAACATGTCCATCCTTCATCCAATCGATGTTGTAAGGATGAGGATGCAGAGTGGTGACAAGACCTAATTTCTTCACGAGATCTTTAGAAATCAAGTTCTTTTGGCTACCGTTATCCACAATTAGATGTAATGGATTATGCTGAATCCATATCCGTGTATGGAACAGGCACTCTCGTTCCTCCTCATTCACGATAGTCGAGGCTACTGGAGTGGTCGATATTGATGTCAAAAGGATCATTGCGTCTAGCTCAGATTCTTCCACCATATTTTTTGAACTCATCGGATGTCGACACTTTTGCCAAAAATGTCTTCCGACATTTGCATTCTGATGTACCATGCCAAGATGAGTGGTCGTAATCGCACCATTTCCTAGTCAGGGGGTTTTTTGCTACGTTCCCTTTTCTGAAAAGGATTTTTCTCGTGATCTGTCTTTGGTGGAGTCGGATGAGAAGATTTCGACTTGTCGAATTCGGCTGATGCCTTCTTGTCGGGTGGTCGTCCTGATGTCGGCTTTGTCGTGAAGCATGATTTTCCTTTCTGCTTGGTTTCAAGTTTGTTGGCATAGTGGAATGCATCCGTGAGCGTATTGAAAGTCCAAAATTCCATCTCTTGCTGAATGTACTGGGACAATCCACTGATGTAATTCAAAATAAGCAATTTCTCTTCTTCTTGGACACCAATTCTAGCCATGAGTCGATAGAACTCATCGGTGTAACTTTGTACTGATTGGTCTTTCCATTGCCTTAGCTGCTGCTACTTCTTATATTGCTGCTCAAGGTACTTGGGCAGGGAAAACTCCTTTCGGATGTATTCGACAAATTTATCCCATGTGTTGATGGGGTCTCCATTTTTTTTCCATCTTTGTCGAGAGGTTCTCCCACCAGCAGTGCACAAATGTTGACATCTTTAAGGTTGCAATGGTGATCTTGTCGGCTTCCGGGAGTTGATTCACAGACAAATAGGATTCCAATTGTTGTACCCAATTGTCGATGGATTCCATGCCAATCTTTCCTTCCATATTCGGTATGTCCGAATTCATTTGCACTTTGAAGGGGCTTATTTTTTCGGAGCTAGTTCTCGTCAAAAATCCTTCGGATGTCAAAGAAAATCGCGTGAGAATTTCAATGAACTGGGAGAAAATTTCAATCCGTTGTCGAGTCAGTGATTTCTCAATAAGTTGTGTTGTCTCATCAGTTGCATGTCTATCATCTGTTTCTTCTGCCATTTCTAGAGGTAGTGTCTTCTTGGATTGCTGAGATTGCGAGTGTGTTTGAACATGCATAAGTTAGGTAACTTCGCTGAAAGTGTCTATGCAAAACTTAAGAACGAACAAAGATGAGATCTCTGATACCATTGATTTGCTCATGGCCAGGAAACATGAGGGGGGAAACAGTTCGACTGAATGAGTCGGCTCTGTTATGGTGGAAGCATAATAAGAATAAGCAAAGCAGGAATACACTACACATACATAACACAAATACACACAGACAATATGCAGGAATGCGAACTGATCTTCTCTATTACTAGATATGACATCATCGATCGATGTATGTTACAATATTATACATGCTTATATAGAATGTTGAGATGCTTGGGTGTCTTATTGTTACGTTTAGTTACAAGAGAAGTTAGAACGGTGCGGAAGTTCAACTGTTACAGTCGACTGGAAGACAGAGAGATAATCTGTCGCAGTGTGACAGTATCGAGTCGCAGGTCGATGCTGCATGTGGACATCGTGAAACTGTTCAGTTCGTTGAACTTGTCGAGGCTACTGAGTTTGTCGAAGTCATGTCGAATTCAGAACTTGTTGAAGTTGTGTCGGAGTCGATGACTTATCAAAGATGTGTCGAAGTTAACATCCAAAATAATGCCAACTACGATGTGGATCAGTTATTAGGTTGGTGGATTCAATAGGTTCCTACATTTGAGTAGTTTCCTTATGCTAGGATGGACTTCTGTGGTGATCTAGAACTCATGCTACCTCTAGGATCTTCTTGGGGAGATATAGGTACCAATTTTACTTTTAATGTTATTTAATTTTTATAGTTCCTGCATTTGAGTAGTTTCCTTATGCTAGGATGGACTTCTGTGATGATCCGGAACTCACGCTACCTCCAGGAGCTTCTTGGGGAGATATAGGTACCAATTTTACTTTTAATGTTATTTAAATTTTATAAATTATGTTAAAAAATATGTACATATGTTTTTGGTGAGCTTAAGTACTGAAAACATACTTTGTGCAAATATTGGACCAGTGAGGCTAGTCGAACACTCGAGAGTGTTCATACTAATAGCAGAGCCAGGCAGAACAAAGGCCATTCTACGAAACATTGAGGGAAATATGAACCAACCAATTGATGATATACCTACCTATCGCATAGAGTGTATGCCTATGGATATGCAAGAACATGTATTGGGTGTGCCCCCTGCATGGATTAGGCTAATCTAAAAAGTATCTAGGTTGGTTAATTTCTACAGATAGGTCATAGCAGAGGAGGACAAGGCTCCTGCGTCCTCTTATGGAAACCTACACTACTTTGAGGCTATCATGCCCAATTTTTTATATTGTTATATATCTTTTTCAGAGATTCATACTCAAACTCACTGATTATTTTTTGGACTTATATATATATACACCTATCGATTATATACACGTTTCTTTGTGTGTGTGGTGATTTATTTTACTGTGTATGATACAAATTCCAGTCGAGTACATAGTTTGCATATGCATCAGCTATTGTGTTTTGATTCTTTGAAATTTGTTGATATAAAATATGATGAAACTGTCTCAAGTAATTTAACTTTCAAAAAATGATGTAATAATAAATAATCTCTAACCTAATACTCGCCTGTAAGTTGGAGTATAACTAATTAAGAATCGAGCCTAACTTCCAAACATGAAATGTCGTGGTGAAGAGAATATCAGAGTAGCTCAATAACAACACTATACTTGACCATATTTTTCATTGTAGGTCCTAAACAAGCACCTCCTAATGAAACAAGTTGACCCGTAGGTGAATACATTACCCAAGTAGCTGAAGCAAGATTGGGAGTGCGACGATTAGCGCCATCGGTAGATCCTACAAACCACTCGTTTTCAATATGAAACACAACCAGAGGACACATAAGCAATGCAAAAGACTAACTCTACATTACTGTACATCTATGTACAAGAAAAAGTATATGTGTTAAGCGTAATAATTTTTCAGTTAGAGCCCATTCCTAGGCTTAGGCAGCTTAACTCCATCATAGTCAACCAGTTCATATGATCCTTTATCCAAAACTATCAAAACGATATACAAACCAAGCCACATAGACTTAAATTTTCCTGTCCTAGGGGGTATTTATTCTTATCATATACTAGAATGAGGTCTCCTTCAGATAAAACCCTAGGTTTGACAGATTTATCATATTGAATTTTGACTCGTTTTTTGTGTGCTTCATTTGCAATAAGCACATCCTTGAATTGTTCATCTAAATGTTTGAGATGAAGCAATCACTCCTCTAAAGTTGAAATTTTAGGTAAGAGATGGATGACCAAATTTAATGATGGTATTTCACACTCAATATGGGTGACTTCCTCCAACCCGCAGACAAGCTAGAAAGGTGAAAATCCTGTAGCAGTCTTAACATTGGTACGATACACCCAAAGAGATGGATAAAACATAATGTGCCAGTTTGATCTACTAGAATTAATGGTACATTGGAGAATGGTTTTTAAATTCTTATTAACTGCTTCGACTTGTCCATTCTCCTATGGATAGAAAGGAGATGAATGTTCCTATCTAAACCCTAGCATAGTAGTCAATTATGTCATCATATGGTTCTCAAAATGTCTACCATGATCGGTAACAATCTATTTGGGAAAGTTGAACCTAGCAATAATCTGATTGAACACAAAATAAGTTATGGTTTCACTGTCTTCCCTTATAGTAGGCATCGCTTATTCCCACTTAGTAAAGTAGTCTACATCAACGATGTATATTGATGCCCCTCGGCAGAAACTAGGATGCACAACATGTAATCTACTCCCCACTTGGTGAAGGGACATGATGTGATGACGGGGTGAAGAGGGGCAGGGTGTGCTCACATTTTCTTGGTGAATAAATGACATGGATGAAAACGTTTCACAACTTCCACACAATCCTTGAAGATGGTGGGCCAAAAATAACCGGCACGAAGTATTTTCTGGGTTGTTTCCAATCCAGAAAGATGACCCCCACATGCTCCACTGTGGGAATCATTCAGTACTAACTCAACTTCTTCCAAATTCAAACAACAATGTAAGATGGAGACTACCTCTTGTCTATACAATGTATCAACAATTATGAGGTATTTTTTATTGTGGTGTCGAAATTTTCATCGTTCTTTTGTAGAAAAAGTTGGTGGACATATCAAAGTATGGAGATAGATCAAAATATTTACATACCAAGGATCATAGGTTGCAATGAGAAAGATATGATCATCAGGGAATGAGGTATCTTCTACGTCAAACTCTTCAACACTAGGAAACTCAGATATGAGTTTTGCGAAAACTAAGGACTTTTTCGACTTTGTGGATTGAAAAGTGAGATCAAACTCTTTGAGAATAAAAATCCATTTATTAAATTTACCCCCGATTATGCGTCGGGTTAAAACATATTGAAATGGATTGAAGTCCGCAATTATTGTAGTAATTCATAGTAAATTGTAGTGACGTAGTCTTTGAACGATGTATACAGCAGCAAGTGCCAACTTATCAACGTGTGAATACTTCAGTTCAGGTTTTATTAACACGTGGGAAAGGTAATAGATGACATGCTCTTGGAGCTTATCATCCTCTTGAACCAAAACTACACCAAATGTGGAATTAGATGCGTCCACATATAAAATAAAATCACGATTATTGTTAACACCCAAAAATTGTTCACCTAGCTTATCCCCCTAGTCACGTAACCCATTTATCCCTTTTTCCCACATTTTTGGCCTCCAAAAACCCAAAAAATCCCTAAATTGGTAACCAAATGGGAAAACATCAATTATTTCCCCAAAAAATAATTAAATTCCTTCAAAAAAATCAAAATCCCCAAAAAAGAAAATAAAATAAAGAAGAAAAAGGGGAAATTATTCAAAATAAAGGAAAAAGGAGGGAAACTCAAAATACCACGAACCAATAATAGTGGTTTCGCAATACCATGGGTCAACAATCCACCACCCAAAATTGCTGTAAAAAGGTGATGGAGGCCCCTCATTTCACATGTAAGAATAGATTCACTCTTTCCTACCCTTATGCTGTCGACATTCCAATTGAAACCCCAGCTACCCTTTGAGCTTGTGTTTCCCCTTTTTGGTTGAGTTTCGGCCACCACCGGAGCATTTGGAGAAGAGGAAGGAACCCTGGAGAGCTGGAGCGCCACTCTTCGTAAGGTTGAGAGGGCCCCATCTACTCACCTTTTGAGGTAACCATCTATTGTAAATCCATTTTTACAACATAAAATAAAATCAACATTTGATTCATGGGTTCTAGTTTAATTCTTGTTTTACTACAGTAATCATTTAGTTTAGTTTTTTTTTACTTTCAGTTCCACTCACACACTATCCATTGACGAACTACTACTAAGAGTTCTATAATCCTTAGTAACTACTCTTTTGCACTAGCTTGTGTGAAAAAACTAGCCATAGTTTTGGCGACTCCAACCGAGTCAATTCCCATCGATCTGTGGTTTGGTATAATAAGTACTTATTTTTCATTTTGTATTTATTGTTTTGCTTGCATTTTATTTTTCTGGCCTAGCCTTGCAACCCGTACTGGCAGATCTAGTCCTTGCTATTGTAGTACCTTTTATTTTTTCAATTTTTCACGGCTCAGCCCGTGACTTTATCTATTTTTTCTGCACTCCCAAGTGCGAATTTTGGACTCTAATCCGCGCCCCAAGCATGACTGTTGGCCTGCAAGATGTGCTCTGAGTGCCATCTCTAGCCTGAAACCCGCGCTCTCAAGCATGAATTTTAGCCTGCAACTCACATCCCGAGCACGAATTCCGACCTGAAACCCATGCTCTAAGCATATTTCTCAACCTGTAACCCAGGCTCTGAGTGCGACTCTTTTCCCAATAAGTGTGCCCCGGCCGCGCCTTTCCCTCCCAAACCCACGCCCTTTTTCTAAGTCTTTTTTTGTTCCAACGTGATTATTCTACAGTTTGCAGTGTTGATGTATATGTAACTTCGGAATGTATTTCACATATATGTATATTGTATTCTTATAGAGATGGTATTATTCCTCTATAAGGAAGTGTCGTCATTTATATTGTAAGTGTCGTAACTTATACTTGATGGGTTATTAGACCACCTTATTTGGGGTCGGCCTTGTATAAGTCATGTGGGTCAAAGGGTTATTAGACCACCCTATTGGGGGTCGGCCCAGTCATCATTATATTATGTGGTTAAGTTCGAGCCTACATGAGTTAGGTAAAAAGGCAAGTCAATTCAAGTATAAATAGAGTGCGGGAGGCACTCTATTTACACACTCACTTCTCACACATGCACTCAAGGAGGAGTGGCGCACTTATGGAGGAGGAGGATCTGCTGCTAGGTTATGGCTATCTCTCTTGGTTGGTTGTATCATTGCTCTATCTATCTCTGAGGAAGTTATTGGGGTTTTTCACCTTTATGGTTTTCCCCAAGTAAATCTTTGTGTCTCTTGTGTGCTTGCATTATTGTCTCCATGATTGATATGCTGTAGATATGCTGTACATGTTGTTCTCTCAGTTAAGATCCTAGATCAGATTGAAGTAAATTCTGAAAATTTAACATGGTATCAGAGCTAGCCTGAAAGAAGGCATGATATGGCATGTATGACACTTGTTGCACTTACGATGCTAGGGCTTGATATAGCAAAAACCAGTCATCGTAGAACGTTCGCTATAAATCCGTTTTGGCGAAGTTTTCGGATCTGAAATTGTTACAGGCCGAAGCTAAGATCTCCAGGTATCTTGTGTCCAAATGACAACCTCTAATTCGTTGTACTTTGTGATTTATGATCTGTACAATATAGGGTTTCTGCCTCTTCCAGATCTGAGTCAAAATCAGGTGACCTTGGGAAAAAGGTCATATCTTGGGCTAGGAAGCTCCAAATGAAATTTCGTAAAAATTGACAGGTAGTAAACAGTATGTACTATCTCAGAAAACTTTTTCAGAGGCCGAAGTTGAACCAGTGACACGTGGCATGCCGTACAAGTTTTCTCTCCTGTATTATCCCATAAACAGGTCACGTTGAGACATTTGGCATAACTCTCTCTCAGAAAGTCCAATTGAGGTCAGACCTATCAGGATGGAAAGGTAACAGGCCGAGATATCTCTAAAAACTTTTTCAGAGGCCGAAGTTTAACCAGTGACACGTGGCACGCCGTACAAGTTCGCTCTCCCGTTTTATCCCAAAACAGGTCACGTTGCGACATTTGGCATAACTCTCTCTCAGAGAATCCAATTGAGGTAAGACCTGTCAGGATGGAAAGATAACAGGTCAGGCTATCTCAGGAAACTTTTTCAGACCCTTTGGATCAAAAATTTCGGAGTTACACCAGAAACAATCAGGTACATATTTCTGTCAAAACAGAATTATTTTTTGGTACCTTCATTCATGGCTTCCGGAATTTAGGGCTTTGGAGAAAGTTGGAATTTTTGTAATCGGAGACCACGGATGGATGCTACTCATCAAAATAGAAATTTAGAGACCAATATCAGAATTTTTGGTTGGGCAGAAGGCCGGGCTTGATTAGACCCTAGTTCGGGACTTTGATCAGAAAAGTGGAAAATTAGGGCTTCTGTAAAAATGGGAATTTTTGAAATCTGTGACCACGGCTGGAAGCTCCTCAGAAAAATAGAAGCTTAGAGATTTGGTTCAAACATTTTGATGGGGAAAAAGAGTGGGCTTCATCAAACCCCAGTTCAGGGTCACGTCCAGTGAATCCGGAAGTTTCAAAGGCAAAATTGAGGAGTGAAACTTTGCAGTTTTCAAATTCTGAATATACCAGTTTGATCAGCTCATCAAGGCGCATATTTCTATCCTTTCGAAAGTTTGAAATTCAAAGTTTGAATTTTTGGGGTTTCTCTGACAAACCCATATTCAGCTCCAGGTCCAGTTCTTGCAAATCAAGTGGATTGGGTTAATCCTAGAAGAAGATGGATTGATCATCTGCATGAGTAAAGAAGCTCCTGTTTCAGAGGGAGATGAGGCTAAGGCATTACATAAGAAGATTACAAGCGACCTTAACAGGTATGACTCATCGAGGTATGTTTCGATATTTGTCCATGATTAATTTTATGGTATGTTTGTCTTCATGTTATTATGGTTAGTACAATTTTGATTTTAGATTTGTCGTATCACCTTAACAAAATTATGAATGCATGATAGAAGATATTCATTGGTTAGGGTGTTGACACTTATGATTGTACTAATGCATTATGGTGTTGTATGAGATTTATGTTGTCTACTAACATGAAAGGTACACCAAGAAAGACAAATCATGTTCTGGTCCAAGAACATATGATCATGATAACATGAGGACAAAGATTCATCCATTATCATGGATCTCATAGAAGATCCATTTACGAGGTATGTATAACTTGGTTTTATAATGGCTAACCTATGAGATATACAGGTTACTAGCACAAGTCATTGAAGAAGAACAAGAAGACATCATGTGAGTATGTTAGACATAACTAGCTAGCATGCTAATCCAGGTATGTTTTTCCTATATCAAGTTACAATCTCATCTTGTGATAAGATCCTTTATATAAGTATACTTGGCATGATTGATTATGATTATTCATTGAAGTTAGTAATCATGGGTTTAGGCATATTATGCTTTTTACTTTGTTTAATGATATGACTAACCAGAAAAGTCCTATGGTCAAATAGGAATATAAGTAAAATAATATGTCTCTTATATTAATTGATTTGACTAACCAGAAGAATCATGAAACCATAGGTTTAAATAGTCATGGTTTTATGCATATTATATCTCTTGATTGATTGATGATATGACTAACCCGAAGAGTCATAGCTTTGAGTAATTATAGGTTTAGACACGTTATGTTTCTTATGCTTTAACTAACCATAAGAATCCTACATAAACCTTGAATGCTAATGCTTATTATTTCTGTTTGAAATGATCATGACTATACATGCTTGAGATTATTGTGCTTTAATAGTATATGTATGATTTAATCATGATACTAATAAGCATGCATAGGGACCAAGGATGAATATGAGTTCAAGAACAGGTAATCCAGGAAGCAAAGATCAAGAGGGAGTACACTCCAGTGGTTTATTCAAGGATGCAAATATTCAGAGGGAGTTGACCATCTCTCTACATTCCACATCAAAAGATGTAGAAGAAGCTACTTCAGATTAGGACTCCAGTAGCTCCTGCAAGGAAGCGAAGACTCAGAGGGAGTCCACCCAACGAACAAACAAAGATAAGTATTTGAATTGTCATTTCTTAAATAATACTGTTCAATAATGTATATACTGATGTTCCTAGAATTAGGTTGTGTATTATGCATATTAGAATAATTGCATTGATGAACAGTATACTACTAATATGCATGGGTAAGTAGCCTATGGCACTGTACAACATTCCATTGCTACTTATCTAGAATGAAACCTCTTTGCTGACATGTTGGGAGTTGTGCACACTCTTAACAATGTTCTGGTAGAGATTGGAAGGAATCTAGAAAGTTACGGGATATGGATAAATGTTGTATTGAAGCATTGGCTAAGATAATTGCATGATTGTATGACATATTTCTTTATGTGTAAGAATTTGTTCTAAAAATTATGGGATGTTTCTAATCATGCAATTTAACCTATTTTGTAGGAAAGACCGTATATCTTCACCTACAAAAGGACTACAACATTTGTTCCAGCAACAAAGATATCTATTGAAGATATTGAAGATATTGAAGTTCCCAGGATCTGGGATGAAGAAATGGAATGCCATGATCCATCGATCATGAAGAATATTGTTTGGGATGTAGTCCCAAGACCTGAAGGGAAGTTTGTTATGACTTCCATATGGATCTATCAAGATAAAGCATGTTGTAGATGGCAGCATAGAGAAATATGAAAGTGATGAATTTCAAGACAACTTTCTTGAATAGTTGTATGTGGAAGACCTGTTTGTAACAAGAGATGATAGATTGATTGCCGACACGCAGCGGAAGCTTGCTGCTGAGTTCGAGTTGAAGAACTTGGGGATGATGCACTATTTGTTTTGGCATGGAGGTGTGGCAGAATGATGGAATCTTCCATGGACAAGGGAAGTCTGCAGTAGAGATCCTGAAGAGGTTCGGGATGATGGATTGCAAGGCCATGGCCACACCTATGGCATCGAATCTGAAGCTTCTATGTGATGCTTCATCTGAGCCAGTTGATGTCTCTATGTATCGTCAGATGATTGGGTCCTTGATGTACCTAACGAACACGAGACCAGACATTTGCTTTGCTGTGAACACATTGAGCCAGTTCCTGACGGATCCGAGGAGTGTTCACCTGGTTGCTGTAAAGCATGTTCTGAGGTACCTGAAGGGTACAGTGGATTATGGGCTCAGGTATGAGGCGAATCAAAAGTTTAACCTGCAGGGTTATGTTGATTCAGATTGGGCTGGCAGTACTGCAGATAGGAAGAGCACATCTGGGTGCTGCTTCAGTATGGGATCAGGTGTGATCTCTTGGTTTAGCAGGAAGCAGTCCTGCGTAGCACTGAGTACAGCTGAGGAAGAGTATGTTTCATCCTGCTTAGCTAGTTGCGAGGAAATATGGCTACGGAAGCTACTGTCTGAGTTATTTGATCTCCCGTTGGAGGCTACTGGTATCTTTTGTGATAACCAGAGTTGTGTGAAGCTGTCCGAGAACCAAGTGTTTCATGACAGGTCGAAACACATAGAGATCAAATATCACTATATCAGGGATATGGTGCAGAGAGGAGCTGTGAAGCTCCTGTATGTTGCGAAGGATGAGCAGATTGCAGATGTGCTGACGAAGCCACTAGCCAGAGTGAAGTTCGAGTACTTCAGAGAGAGGCCTGGCATTCTTCAGATCGAGGAAACTTCGAGGAAGAAGTGATGGACACATTTGCTGAAGCCATTCCAAGCATGTTGGAAGGAGGATCCTTCACATGGCTGTGGATGTAAGCGCTGGATGATGAGCATCAGGATGATGTTCTAGTTTCTGCTTGATATGATCAGTTGGATCATTTTATGTATGTATGTACGCATCATGTTGGATGCTGGATATGATCAGTTGGATCATTTTGTGTATGTATTGTTTATGCATCATGTTGGATGCTTGGACCATGTATTTGTATTTGTATCAGGTGGATACATTGATGATCAGGAGGATCATGTATGATGATATGTATCAGGTAGATACTTGGTATGCATCAGGTAGATGCATTGATGATCAGGAGGATCATGTATGATGATATGTATCAGGTAGATACTTGGTATGCATCAGGTAGATGCATTAATGATCAGGAGGATCATGTATGATGATATGTATCATGTATTTGTATCAGGTGGATACATTGATGATCAGGAGGATCATGTATGATACTTGGTATGCATCAGGAAGATGCATTGATGATCAGGTAGATCATGCAGCAAGATGTTGCAGTGATGATCAGGATGATCATAGATGACGAGCTTCAGGATGTTGCTCCAGATGACATGCAGCAGGATGTTGCAGTGATGATCAGGATGATCATAGATGACGAGCTTCAGGATGTTGCTCCAGATGACATGCAGCAGGACGTTGCAGTGATGATGATCAGGATGATCATGGATACATCAGGATGATGTATGGTGAGTATCAGGTTGATACTCTGTGGCCATGGATCAGGTTGTGCAGATGAGCATGTAATTCGTTGCCCTGGGAGATTTGCAGATGGTCTTGCGAGGTTTTGCCTATGGCATGTAATTCGTTGCCCTGGGACATCTGGAAAATGCTCTTTCGAGGTTTTGCTCTGGGAGGACATGTAATTCGTTTCCCTGGGAGATCTGCAGATAGTCTTTCGAGGTTTTGCCTATGGCATATAATAGCACCCTGGGATATCTGGCAGATGCTCTTGCGAGGTTTTCTCCTATGGCATGTAATTCGTTTCCCTGGGAGATCCGATAGGTTGGGCTATGTGCCCGTAATCAGTCCTGGGATGCTCTTGCGAGGTTTTGCCATGACCACATGTAATTCGTTGCCCTGGGAGATCCTATAGGTAGAGCTGTGTGCTCGTAACAGCCTGGGATGCTCTTGCGAGGTTTTGTGGTGAGGTTACATGTAATTCGTTGCCCTGGGAGATCCTATAGGTAGAGCTGTGTGCTCGTAACAGCCTGGGATGCTCTTGCGAGGTTTTGTGACGCACGTAAAAGTCCTGAGGATTCCACAGTATGGCCAGTGATGACGAAGACCTGCAGGTGGTGGGCCTACATCCAGTATGAAAAAGGACTGGCTCTGTAGAACTTCCTATGACGAGTAGAGACAGAGATTGGATGAGATGGCAGCAGCAGTGACGATGATGATGACTCGATGACGATCATCCAGTGACGATGATCTAGAGAAGATGACTTGTGCTAAAAGAACTGTGCTGAGAAATACCTTCCTAGTTAAGAGGGAGTGTTGATGTATATGTAACTTCGGAATGTATTTCACATATATGTATATTGTATTCTTATAGAGATGGTATTATTCCTCTATAAGGAAGTGTCGTCATTTATATTGTAAGTGTCATAACTTATACTTGATGGGTTATTAGACCACCTTATTTGGGGTCGGCCTTGTATAAGTCATGTGGGTCAAAGGGTTATTAGACCACCCTATTGGGGGTCGGCCCAGTCAACATTATATTATGTGGTTAAGTTCGAGCCTACATGAGTTAGGTAAAAAGGCAAGTCAAGTCAAGTATAAATAGAGTGCAGGAGGCACTCTATTTACACACTCACTTCTCACACATGCACTCAAGGAGGAGTGGCGCACTTATGGAGGAGGAGGATCTGCTGCTAGGTTATGGCTATCTCTCTTGGTTGGTTGTATCATTGCTCTATCTATCTCTGAGGAAGTTATTGGGGTTTTTCACCTTTATGGTTTTCCCCAAGTAAATCTTTGTGTCTCTTGTGTGCTTGCATTATTGTCTCCATGATTGATATGCTGTAGATATGCTGTACATGTTGTTCTCTCAGTTAAGATCCTAGATCAGATTGAAGTAAATTCTGAAAATTTAACATGCAGCACCAACAGTGCGACTTTTCCTTGAACAGACGTGTCCTGCACTTGTTTTAGACTCTTTTATTCACCTCGGTTGCACTTACAGCCTCCTGTTTACTTGCAGCCATTGCCATTGGTACTTTTTTACTATTTGTTTGTTGTAGCATTTGAGACATTTCAGTTTGTATGCATCCTTATTGCATTGCTCTCTCTTCCAATATATTTTAGCGAGTTCATTTACTGCATCATTTGCATACATGTCATAGTAGTTAGTACTTGTATTTCAAAAGCAAAAAGTTAAAATTTTTATTTCAGTTTTAGGTCTTTACTTCAACATTTACTTTCAACGATATAGGGTTTACAACACTTGTGCACCCACACACTTTGTATACTTCAAGTGAGACTAAAATTGGTTTAATTGAACATACATTAACCCCACTTGGGGACCCAAAAACAACTTTGTAGCTAGGTAGGACATTGGGGTTAGGAATCCAAATAACACCCCCTCTCTCATACACATTTAAGACATAGTTGTTGTCCTTTAGGGAGCCAAAATCCTTTATTATTTATTGGTATGGTTGACAACAATTTTTCAGATGACCTCTCCCTTAGGAGGGAAAGTGGAAAGACTGGTTCTGAAATCCTGAGTGGCATACTGCTCTCCAATCTGTACTGAAGGACAACAAATCGATGTTCTCTTTGTGCATGCTTTCCCTCATACCGTGTGCGCAACAGCCAAAGAACTGAAGCCGCGAGACACCTTTCTGGATGTTCCATGAATGGGGTAGCTTAGTTTCCATTCTTCTAGGACTCTTTTACCTAGAATCCCTCTCAGTAGGGGGGTATTCTTTATCCATTTGGTTCTCCATTTCATATTTCATGACTGTGGATTTCATCACCCTGCAGGGGATACAATTTGTGTGAGCTTCCATATCTTTTAGATAGGTGTTTGCATGCTCCTACACCCACCTAGGTTAGTGAGTCTTTTTTTATTTTTAGGAGTGCTTCTTGTGGGTATTCTTACCATTTTATCGTCGCTCCACCTAATACAACATGCTATTATAGTAAGTGTTTCTGAGCTTGTTGTTGGATTTAGTGTCACCTTTTTGCGAGCTCTCCTTTTGCACCCACGGTTGCAATAAGATTTTTGAGCATTTTATCTACCACAACCCTTTAGCACTTTAACACTTGTAACCATTGATTCCTCGATACACTCTCCTCACCTATGGGGTAAATCCCCACAATATGGTCCATTAGACCCCACTCGTCATGCTCCCTTGAGGTGTACATCTTCGACATCAGATCTTCATCCCGGTGCCCCTTATTTCACCTCTGATTCTGAGTCAAATTCACTCATACACATAACTCCGTCTAGCCCCATGGACGATGTGAATACCAACATGTTTTATGGCAGGATTGTCCATAGTGGAACCACCATTAGCCCCGATACAAATTCAGCATCCATCCCTACTATCCCATCTACATGACCTACTCCTGGAATTGCAGTTACTACCTGTATACCCATCGGTAGCGGATATATTCCGACCACCATCCCTTTGGTAACCAGTGGTACCCTAGGGGGAAATGAGCCCTCTTTTAAGATCCCTCCAGCCCTTACAGGATGTCCCTCAATCCTAGTCATGACTCATGCCACTGCACCACGGTCACCACCATGGCTAGCATGCAGGACACTTCAACCATGTCACATCCTCCTACTAGTTTTCCATTCATGGCCAGTCTCAACTTTCCTGATCTGGCCTGATTGACTAAGGATATGATGTTACATGAGCCTACATGGCCTCCCATTCCTACCAAACTCCCTTCGGACATCCCAAAGTTCGAGGGAAAGCGTGGTGAGGACCCCTAGAACAATATTATGTCCTTCCACTTATGGTTTTCCTCCAACTTGATAGTGTATGACTTGATCTGCCTATTCATTTTACAACGAACACTCACTGGTGTTGCAACCAAGTGGTATATTGACTAGCCACATGGGACGCATTCCACTTTTACATCCCTCGCTTCAAATTTCCCGTAGTTCTTCCAGATACAAGTCCTTTATGACACTGGTGTTGAGATTTTACTATAATGCAGACAAAATACGGCCACCCATATCACAGATCATATCAATGAATGGCATCGATGTCATAGTTTGTGCAATATCAAGTTAGACGGCAGTATCTTTTTAGATTGGTTTTTGAAATCTCTCATACCAGTTATCGGAAAGGATGTGGCATCTGAACGACCCCAAACTGAAGAAGAAGCCATACTTAAATCCCAATAGTTTGACCTTATCTATGCATAATCAAGATATATTTAAACCATTTTTCCTGATGCTCCTCATGGTGATTCCTCCCGGAAGGACACTCCAAGGGCATCCCATGTTGTCAACGATATCATTGGACACGTTTCGTCAACTAGTCAGTCACATGTCCATATTCATCCCACCGACACCCCTGCTTATAATCCTACGCCTATTTCTGCACCACTTTCCATGAGTAGTGGTCCCGACCTTTTGCACTCCACGACCCATTCTAGAGAGACACCTTCATGTGTTCCCTCGGACCAAGCCCCTCATATACATGGAAATTCTTGTCTGGTGTGTTTCTACAGTCATACCCCATCCTACGCACCCCCTACCGCACCACCTGCCTACTACCATCCATCGAATACACCCGCACCCAGAAAAAATCAAACCCCTTCCGCTTATTATACACCATCGGCTGCCCCAGCACCCGCCCAACCGCAAAATCCTCCTGTTCCCCAAGGGAAATTTTATGCCCAGAAAAAACAACATGCCAAATGGAACCAACAAGGAAAACAAAATAGGAGACGTGGACATAACCAAGGTAATAACTAGCTTCCCAGTGGAGGCATTCCACCACTAAACCCCCTGGTAATAATGATGCTGTGCCATCTAACCAAAATTCCTAAAAACCACCTCGGCTAGGTAAAAATTCTAACTTACGTACGAACCATTCATGTTCTATTTGCAGGGTTTATTGTGATTATACACACAATTTTCCCCATTTGGAGAGATCTCTCCAACTTTGGAATGAGGACACCCAACATCAAGGACATGTTGCACCTCTGGCACCTCTAGCACCACCAAACCCACTGCAACCCAACACTCAACTGCTGGTGTTGCAGAACCCCCTACCCACACAATGGGTAGTAGCCACCAAAATGTTTTATCCCCCTCAAGGGTTTTCCACACCACAACATCCAGTTACTTACGCTGCTCCTATTAATCAACCCATTGACTCAGGAACTCACCACCTTTTAATGATGTTTGTGTCTGATATTAACCTTCAAAAATGCTATAATCACTATGGTTCAACCACTGAGAACATTCCTGCGGACAAAGCCGATATCACTCTTCCCATAGATCAGTCATTATGTCTACCCCCAACACCGCTAGAGGGGGCCCCCAAAGCTCATATATTTTCTCTATGCCGCATTAATAACAACCCTAATGCTCGTGTTGCCACAGACTATAATATTGTGTATGATTTATCCCAATCCACCACTACTATGTCAGCCTTAGAATTTTTAAATAAATTCCTAGAACAATGTAAAACATTGTTGTCTTCCATATGTGTGATTGACCCTTCTTAATCACAAATGATGGCATTCGAATTAGACCAATCTGAACCCTACATGCCTTCAACCCTAGCATTTAAGGTCTATGTTTCAATCCGGAACCTCGTTATCCATCGATGCATTATCAATGAGGGTGCCTCTACATGCGTCATGTCTACATTCATGTGGTCTAAGCTTGGATCCCCTCCCTTGCATCCATCCCCGACTTCCCTAAGATCTTACAATGGTCGCTTAGCTCAACCACAAGGCCTCCTTGCCAATGTTCTGGTTCAATTAGCGGGAAAAGCTGTCCTGATTGACATTGAATTCATCAAAGCATAGCTCGACTACAACTTGCTTCTAGGACAAATCTACATGTACTGAATGAAGTTCGTTTCCTCATCTGTTTTACTACTTATGATGTTCCCCAATGAGGGACATGTTGTCAAAATCAATTAACTTACTTATTACGACCCCAATGCACCCACTACGCCAAAGAATGTCCTCCCCATGGTAGAACAACCTGTATTTGGTGCATTTTCCCCTTTGATTTCCCCCGTGGGGCCTCGAATTTATTTAGGGGATCCAATGGTCTCAACATTTCTTGTTGTTACCCTCCTCCTTCGACTATTGAGATCTTTTACTTGTGCACCATTTATTCAAGTAAATCAATCCCTGACTCACATCCCACCACTTCATCGGCACCTCAACTGTCACCTCAGTATCAACCGATACCTAACCACATGGGAGCCAAACCGATCCACACAATCCCTTTCTTGTTTCCACCACCGGGGGTAGTAAGTATGCCCATCATGGTCACACTAAGACTCTCGGGATTGACGTTAGGACTTCCCGTAAGGTACTTACCTTAACCTAATCCCACTTTAATGCCACAAGTCATTCTTCAACCAGTCCAACCGATCACCATTTCCAATCATGCACCTCCCAGTGTGTTGGAAACAACTTCCTCCAAAACTACCCCTCAGTCTTCCAAAAAGACTAAAGGGAAAACCACCCAAACCAACACCACAGAAAATGAGACTAAAGCTATGAACCCCCCTCCTCCAGCATGAGCACCCCACAAATGTGCTTTCTGCGACATTTTGGGATACACTACCTACATTTGTCTACACTTGCCCGAACTTCAAAATCATATGAAGATGTTTGAGGATGAACCTAATATCTCGATCGTTGAATTTCCATCTACTCCTCCATCGTGTAACAAATCATTGCACACCAACCAGTTGTGTGTAATCTGTGGCATCTATGGCCATTATTACCACCACTACCCTGACTTACCAGAGTACCGGTTGGTGTTCCATGAGTTGCGAGAACCATCCTTAGAGTCCTTGATTACTGTTATTGAGGAGATCCACCCCTGGAATACTTGTTGGATGAGTTAAACACCATTTATACTATTTCAACCATTGACACCATAGTAACTTCATCAACGTCAATTGATCCCTCTAACCCACCTGTTCAACCTATTCAAATCGATGATGAAATCACATGTCCAAAGCATGGGGGAAGGCCCAAAAACGTGCCTACTCATCATCATCACCATTATCATCAGCAATACTAGGGGAATCTACCCCACAAGGGGAGTCCCCCATCATCATATCATCAAATCAGTGTGCCACTATGTCTATTAGCCTCATGGTATACCCCCCTTCCAATAGTTGGTCAATTCCATGTTGATCCCTCTCAGAGAGAGCCTCCACACTGCATTGAAACCTCTGAGTTAGGGGGCATAATAGATTACCTCAACCCTGGGATAGGGGGAATGCTCAATCATTTTGAACCTGCCTTGTCACATCTATATCAACATTTCAATGATCCCATTTCTCAACCCAACATATATGTGCTCCACAATCACAAACCCCATGCCCATAGCATGGGGGTAGGACCTTAACCCTACTCACTTTTTCACATGCCTGATCTCGACCATTTTCAAGGTCACATTTCACTTGTATATTTGATTTGATTTTATATGCCTACTATTTCACCTACGGTGGGTCATCATTCCTCCTCACCACTGCATCCTTGGCTCGGTGGGCTCCCCTTTATTTATAGCTCATTTGGTCCCTTTTCTCTCTTTGACCATTCTAGAGTCCTCTAACCTCCGTTTTTCACACCGTTTGCACTATCAGATTCATAATTTCATTCCCGTGATAATGATTGAGATCATTTATCGCTCTCACCTCCCCTTTTATCTGGTCGCTTCTCCCATGACCCCCCGCCTAGATTTGCGTTCCACCAGGTATGCCAACGGATCTTGGTATATTTTTACTATTTTATCCATTGCGGTCTATTCATGATCCCTATGCTCCCTCCATACTACAGTTATTGCATTATTTTATCTCCATTCATATACCCGCAAGGAGGCCCCATCAGTGTTCCACCTTACCCTTTTTCTTGGTCCACTCATACATGACCTTTATTTCAACACTTATTCCTTGCTTGACTTTCCTATCTGTTTGGTATACATTTATCCCTTTTTTGGGCCGAGCAACTCCTTCACAAAAAAGGCACTGTTGATGCCCCGAAAATCGTAGCATCAATCAGCAAGGGATTCTCCCCGGTAAGCAAGCCCAATTAGATCGCTCACCATTTGGTATAGGGAATCCATCCAGTTAACGGTCCGGCTATCGTGTAAGATTTAAAGATTTATTTTCTTTGTCCCGGTTGCAGCCCGATCCACCGTTTATGTATTTTATTTTAAACATGATATGCAAGTGCTCTAAACTAAATGCAGGTAATTAAGCAAATCTGCTCTAAAACTGTTTAAGAAAATTTAATCTATCCTTGCAAGGAGAAAACTGAAAGTATGAGTAATAAACTGAAAGAAACATCTAAAGATCTCCCAGATAGCTATTTAATCATAAAGATGCATTTCCAACAGAAGATAAAAGATATCAAATATAGCTTTGATTGAATTAAAACATTTCATTACTCATTTAAGATATACACTTCTGAACAGAAAATTATGAGAACATTCATTACAAAGAAGCAATTCATAACAGCAAGGAATGATCTCACAGTAATGTATAAATGACACAGGAATAATACAACAAACATTCAACACATCTTCAGGAAAAAGGTAGTCCCAGTCTTTCTTTAGGAAAAATGGAGCTTCTTATATATGCAACAAATTAATTCATGTATAAGACAAAAATGTACTTTCACCTACTTAAATTCCTTCTACTATTCTCTATTCCTCTATATATAGCTTTACAAAATGCTCCAAGCGCTGCTATGTGTATTGTTATCACCTAACTTGTAGTTACCCCTATGGATGTATCCATTAATGGATGGCAGTAGGAAAGGGAAACTAAAAGGTGCAACCATGATCACCTCGATTTCCAATAGATGGTTGTCACGCCAATCGAGGCAACCTTTACTTTATGCTATCTATCCCAGACAACAAAGGGGGAGACCCAGATCTACTCCCGACAGGAGAGATCAAACCAAAACACCAAATCAAAGTTAAGTATAAGTGAAGTATTGTAAGGTGTATGGTGTATCCTAGACCTAGGGATGAAGTCACAAGATAAGTAAGGGGTTCAATGAGTATAGCTTTGGTTCATTATTGATGTGAGAGTGACTTATAATATTTAAAATGAGATCCAGGATTAAAGTACTAGTCAATTGTGAGAAAATCCACTGCCTTGGGAACTGTGTCCAATGCAGGGTAGTTAATAGTTGAATTGGGGCTAACCAGTACTAGAGATAAGCTTGATCATTTGATATGACAACATCAAGGGATTCAAGAAACCAAAACATGGATCAAACCACAAGTTAACCCAACAATCTAGGAAAGTCAAATGAGCTTGGAGAAAGATCAGTGCCTTGGGAATTGGGACAAATGGAGTCAAAGTGAGGTTAACTTGTAGATCATGACCCCTATAATATAAGACATGTGGGCGACTAAAGGTTTTATGAATGGATCTATCTAGATCTAATAGTTCATGATGTGAGATCTAATAGTTCATGATGTGACCTAAGTGGACCACAATCCCTTAAAACAAGGAATGCTACCCCCAAGGCAAGATTTCACAAAATGACCTACTAGACATAGGTTTCAGGGTATGCTTGTTCCAAATCCACCAAAATCTTAACTACCCACGTCCTATAAATATACAAACTCAATCTCCCCAAGAAGTGCGACTTTTCCCAAGGAGGGTTAAAAGTGTGGTAAATGGGATCAAGACAAGTCCAATGGCATCCAAACTTTAGATCCAAGTAGTTTAAGCAAGTAACAATGTGGATCTAGAAAATCAAGGCAATCCAAGGGTTAGTTCTTACTAGATTTGAGTTTTAAGATACCAAGTGGTCCAAAATGGGGTTTTAATCCCTTAAGATGTGGAATAGGGCCCACAAGCTAGAAATCAGAAAAGTGGCAGTCTAGGGGTAGGTTATTTGATATGTAGATTACAAATCAAGTGAAATCTCAACTACCCATGTACTAGATCTAGGTTAACTCACCCAAACAAAGAAGTGTGACCTCACTTAGAGAGGCTAAGTTGCCTTGGGAAGGGGGTCAAATGGAGGTCAATCCTCACCAAACTATAGATTCGGGATGCCATGGATACTATAGATGTGGGTTTTAAAAATCTTACCCAAGAAGCCACTATATCTTAGTAGATCTGAAAAAATGTAAAAAAGAGGGTTTTGATTAATTAGGGTTTGAAGTATTTTAGACAAGTGGATAGATCATGGAAAGAGATTACCTTGATATCATACCTGAGTGATGTGAATGAGATGCCTTGTTGTTGAGGAAGACTCCCGCAGAGATCAAATGAGAGATTGATGATTTTGCTTGCCGAAATGATGCCTTGGCCCACAAGTGCGACCTCCTCTACCTATCAATCCAAGGAAAGTGATTTCAATCAGAAAGGTCAAGTACGGAGGAAATACAAGCGAAGTGCAATAGTAACATGAAATAGAAGGTCCTGGGACAGTAATACTCCCTGTTACCGACGAAGAAACCCAAAGAAGAAGTAGTGAGAGTCTTACCCTACCAATGTGTCCTCCTTGAATGAATTCGGCCTCCACCTATAGATGCAAAAAACGTGGTACAAGAATATAGCAAGACAAATATCTCCAATAAATCAATGAAAAGGAAGAATCAACGAACAAACACCAAAAAAATTCACCACAACACTTGGAGATAGATGCAATAATAATTTTCTATTCCAATAATCCAGAGCCACAAGTCCCCTTTACAATGAGAAGCTCTCTCCTTTAAATAGGAGGGAGAGAGTCCATAATCTAACCACTTTTTGAATGAGTGGCTAATATTAAAAGATTTAAATATCTAATCAATGGTTGAGATGAGCTCAACAATAAAATACATGGATCACTAATAAAATATAACAATAAGTGGACAAAATTGCCCTAAGAGAGGGGATCCCACCAAATCATGATGACAAAATATAACAACTAGCTCATGGTGGGTCCAAGGGGTAATTTTAGACACCCTTGGTCAATCCCCATGGCACAATAATAATAAAATAGTCATCAAAGTACCAAATCGTGCCTCTATGGACAAATCGTGGGCCTAAAAAATCATCAGAAAGTGCAATAAGTGATGGATGTGGGTCCCGATTAAGCTGAAACTGCTGGAGAATGTATGGAAGACATCACACTCATCATCATTGATCATCCCATGCCAAAAATTTTCCTCAGTAGCCAAAATCGAATTCCTTTGTAGCCATTTCTACCAATCCTGAACTGCCTCGGGAAGCATGAAACTGCCCCAAACTTCCTCCTGGAGTGCCTGCATTGTCAAGGTGAGGGAAACAGTGTATTCGAGAGGTGGGTAATATGGTAAAAACAAGTGGATGGACCACCCCCTGCATGCACAACACCCTAGGTCAACGAGATAAAATCCATCTCTGCTCTGACAGGGTCTCCAACAGACCAAAACTGCACTAGGATAGCCTACTGAGGCTCAATCATCACTGTAACTGCCCATAACTAAAATTAGACTATCTCATTGGACTCAGAAGGTCCAAATCTATCCAATATGTGTACTCATACACCATATGGATCCCTGCATGATCATATAATACATCTAATATACCCGAACAGGTGAAATAATAATAATCTGTAAATGATCAAATAACTCTAAAAAACATAAATCATCATCATAAACTTGTATCTGATGTATAGAACCATCATGTACATGTACATAGACCATATATCATCTATCTGTATCATCACAAGGTCCAACCATCTCATGTCCTATGGTTGACCTTGGTCAAACTAGGTTTGACCAAGTCAACATGACCAAATATAACTAAGACTATCATCAAAAGCTGCTGCAAAGTGTCAAAGGTTAATATATGCTCTACAACTCATTCAAATGGAAATTATAACAAAAAGTAATCATTACTGGCGATCTAAATCCAAATATATAGTGTCGTTAATTATTATTATGACTCAGACTAGACTTTCAAGACCATACTCACTTCATAGTTGTGATCAATTTGCTAGTAAAGGGTGAAGGCTTAAAATAAACTGGATAGGCTAAGGGATGACTTACCGACTTAACATTGTGACACTTTGGAAGTGGGAAAGGGAAAACACACTATAGCATATACTGAATGAGCAGCAACACAGGGAATGATAATATCTCAAAAATGGATGAGTTGTTCAAAGAGTGTTTATTCAACTTTAACAGATGCGCACAATCCATAATACAAATGAGGCCATCAATATTTTGATATAACATTTTAGTTCCATTTCTTTTTGGGCCTGAAGTTTCCATAGCCTTTGATCTATGTGTGTTTATAAACACATTGCATAGATTTACATTTATTTGAGGCTTTTTGCTGCAGGTGTATTTTTAAGGCACTTGTTTACTTGAGCACTTCTAGGTGTGTCACAGACAGCTTGTTTACCTAGGTATTTTACATTTTACAAAAGATATAACATTTTATTTCATGGCCATTTTCATTTGGCTTGCCTTTCATTCATGTGTGTTTAAAAACACATTGCATGAACGGGCTTTTCATACAAGATATAACATTTAATTTTCCATATTTTGTAGTCATGGCTGCACTAAAAGTTTCAGGTTTAGCCAACACAAATTTAGTGACTAGGGGAAATTCACAAGGAAATCCAACTCACCATAGGTAAGTTTTGTCACCAACTCAGAGCCGAGACACAATAAACAGGGAAGCTCATCCAATATAGAGGCTACAATGGGGAAAAGTCCTCCATGCCACTAGTCAAGTAGTAAGTCAGGGTGATAAACTAAAAGGTAGGTAATGGATGGATGAAGATAATGAATAATGGAGCCAACACTAGCAAGCCAAGGTATGGTGGAATGATCACCTCTATTCTCCCTAAGGAGGGTAAAACCAATGAGTATGAATAATGAACTTCTAAATCTGAGTAGGGACAATATAATATATATAATAGATCAACTAGGTCCACATATCTATATGATCACCAGATCATGATACTAAATGTCAAGACATGCCATAAGAATGAATATAAAAGCAATCTAACAATCACACTATGATATCCCTATTAAGTCATATACCTGAATGCTCATCCTCTGAACCATCATCTGTCCTATGAAACTACTACTGTAACTCTAGGCAATACTGACTGCTCTGTACCAATGGTATAATAGCTACATCGGTCATCTCTCTGAGTGTCCTGAGACTTAGTCATGGCATGGGGAATATATATACTGTCCAAAATCTGATAGTAATCCATAATAGATTCTCATCTAAGCATATCAATGTAAGGGAACTGGCTGAATAGTGTACTGGAATCAGAAAAATAATGTATGGTATCCCGGCTACTATATATGTGATAACATGTACCCATCCCAAAGAATCTTTTAATTTGTCTTTTAATGCCCTTTTACAAAATTGGAATAATCCCCAAATGTTTTTACAAAAGAGACATAAATCCAACTGTCCTTTATCTTTACAAGAGAAAAGCAAAAACCCCTAGCTCATAATTGGACATCTATAAATGCCAAATCAGCTTTCAGCTGGCGCTCCTTTCTCTGCTGGCGCTTCCTCCATAGTTGGCTTATCTGCTTCTGCTATATAGCTAACCCAAATGCATGTTTCTCATATAATGGTGTTGGCAGGGGCAGGGAGCATGAACTTTCTCGAAATCACATGCTTGGCTAGCTCTGCTTCAATGTCTTGCACCTCTAATGCTGTAGTCTAGAGAATCTCTTGAAGCAAGTGAGCATGAATGGAGGGTTGCCTGATGCACTGGTGAAGGTCTTCTGTTGTTAACACGTCAATTTTCTTCACATAATCCATTTCTGTGCTTAGTTCACCCTTCAATTCATCCAAGCATTTCTCTTTGCTCGGAAAGTCTTCTAGAGTCTAGGGCATCACCATCTTGCACCTTTCATGTGTTTCCTGGATCCTCGGATAAAGATCGTTGCATATTTCGATAGTGGTTTGAATTAAAGAACTTAATTTCACACCGCAGTTCTTGCAAAACTCCATGAAGCCTATATCTTCTTTAAACTTGGCTACAGATTTGAGAGGGAGGTTCTTGGGGAACTCTGACTTCCCCTCTCTCCATTCAATATGCTTTCCAATGTCTTCTTTCACATGCACATATTTCTTCTTGAGCCTAATGGCCCCCATTTTGGCCCTTGTCATATTTTGGGCTATAATGTAAATAATGTATGCATATTATGTATGATTCCTAGCGTGGAGCTCAAGGCCAAGGCCCCGCTAGAAAACACTCGACCTAAAAGAGGCAAGTATTTGAAATTATGCTACCCATGTGCTAGTGAACCATGGGAATTGTAAATATGCATCTTAATATAAATGCCCACAACTAGCCATGCAATGCAACAAGAGATGGGGTCATGATGTTACGAGGAATTGGGAGGGAAATATTCAAACCCTTGAGCCAATCAAGTCAAGCCAAGTGTCAATGAGAGAACCCATCAAAACCTCAACTACCCATGCTGACTTTTGTACCCAATCATTGATTTCTCCCAAGAGTTGGTTGAGGTAGTTAATGCCTTGGGGAATGGGAGGTATGGCTGTCCAAATTCGAGTATGGGAAAGCCACCCTGCATGGAAAAACGAATTTGGATTCTTGGGCAAGAAAAGGGCCACGAAAATGCCCCCAAGCCATTATTCAACCAGCAGTCTTGCTCCCTCACGAGTTTAGAGCCACTTGGGCGTTTCCCTCCATGGTTTTGCCGTGTTTACCTTCGTTTTCCTAGCTAGGAAGGGCGTTTTGGTTGTGGCTAACAGTGGGGAAGAGATGGGAAATGATTTGGGGTTTAATTGAGGCCGTTTTGGCCCACTGAATGCTCATACATCTGTGGGAGAAATCGGTTTTCTTCCCTGGGGTTGATTCCCTCTTCTCACAATCCGTTTTTGGTGTGCCCACGTTTTGGGGAAAACGCATAGACCCTATTCTGTTAATCCATGGTTGAATTGTGTATCCATGCCAGTCTTGAGCTGCTGTGTGTAAAAGAATGTTGGGGTTGAGATGGGTATCCATTGCTTTGGCCGTGCAGGGGTTGAGAGTCCCAAGTTCCCTGTAGATATCATGCCCAGCTCGGGGGTGGTCTCTGAGTGCTGAAATAATACAGGCTGGGAAGAGACCTATGGTTGGGAGGAATGTTGCAGTGACATAGCTAGTTGTTGGGACAACATTACTTTAAGATGAGTATTTTCTTATGTAATTACTTCTGCAAATGTATTAATTTGTTGGCTGTGTTAAATTGAATGGCATCATGTAATGTGTGTGGATGAGGTTTTCATTCCACTGTGCATTTTTAATTGATTTACATCCGCACACATGTATTTCTTTGTTTTAAAATCTAATATATGGACTGAGTTTATGTAAAATCCCCATAGATTGGCAACATATTCCCCTCTTCGAATTGGGTCCGCAAGTGGGGACATTACATTTGGTATCAGAGCTGCTGGTTGCAATATTGGGCCTTCATGGGCTACCTATCATAGCTTGCATAGGTAAGTATGTTTCCTACCTAGCACATACCGTTAAGAAAAGTTTCAAAATTTCAAAAATTTTCTAAGTGTGTTGCCTAACTGATTTGGCGAGTCTCGTGGAGTTGAGCCGATGTGTTTCGGAGAATCTCGCTGAGTTTTGCCAAAGTTTCCTGCAAAAATTGGCCAGTTGCTTCGCAAATGAAACGGCAGAAATATTAAAAGTTTTGGGCCACAATGGCGGAAAAGTTAAGAGTTTTGCTCTGCAATGGTGGCAAAACTCAACAAGTTCGTCTGCAACGACGAAAAAAGTTGGTGAGTTTCCGCCGCAGCGTCGGAAGGAATTGGCGAGTTTCCACCGCAATGTTGGTGGAAGCTGGCGAGTTTGCACCATAATGGCAGAAAAAGTTGGTGAGTTTCCGCCGCAGTGATGGAAGGACTCGATGAGTTGCTCCGCAACGACGGAAGAGATGGGCGAGTTGCTCCGCAATGGTGGAAGAGATGGGCAAGTTCGTCCACAACAGCGGAAGAGATGGGCGAGTTGCTCCGCAACAGCGGAAGAGATGGGCGAGTTGCTCCATAACGGCAGAAGAGATGGGCGAGTTGCTCCGTAATGGCAGAAGAGATGGGCAAGTTCGTCCGCAACGGCAGAAAAGATGGGCGAGTTGCTCCACAACGGCGGAAGAGATGGGAAAGTTCGTTCGCAACGGCGGAAGAGATGGGTGAGTTGCTTCGCAATGATGCAAGGAAAAGCTGAGTTTTCGACCGGAAGAGCTCAACAAGTTTGTCCACAAAGGGGTGGAAGAGAATGATGAAGTCCGCCGAAACAAAGAAAATGCAGTAGTTTTTCAGTGAAATTTTCAGGTGCCCGAAAGAGAAAAACCGCTTTGAACTCATGCAACAGATTGCGCGAAATTGAAAAATTTACAAAAAAAAAAAACGAGGGCACTGCCCTCGACCCGACCTACAATGGCATAAGGAAGCCACAAGGGGGCAAGCCCCCTTGACCCTCGTCGTCCCCCGAAGATAGTCATTGAAAGTGTGAAATGCATTCTTGGGATGAGAAGCAGGAATTGCATGGAAGGTTTGTGGAAGCCTTGTTAAAAGTAATTGGCTGTGATATGCATTGCGGAAGAGCGATGGGAGCAGCAAGGCAATGTTGATAAGAGGGAAACTTCTCACCTTAACTATTTCTGTTATAGCATAGGAATTTCATGCTTGAAAACTAGCAACTAAGAATGTTTTACAATTGTATTAAATTACTACTTGGTGAGAAATGACAGCTAATGATTCCTTGCGTGCTTGGTAGGGAAAGCCAAGAAAAGGATCAGCTATGATGTAGAGGAGGAACTCCATGTCATAATGAGGAAATTGGAAAGGGGGAATTCCTTAACTCCTCTTTTACTATTGTTTTTGTATTTTACAAGTTTTATATGCATAAAATCTATGGCATAGGAGCGCTGAAAATGCAAAGGATCATATAGACGAAGTAAACGTGCACTAGTTGGCACATTAATAGACATTGCATAGTACATGTGACAATGTTTGTACATGTATATGATACTTCCTATTGGTAGAATAGTGAGGTTTTGCATATGCAATGAGCCACTTAAAGATGATTATGGTGGTTATTAAATAACTAGTCGTGTTTGCAATGGTTATAGGACCAAATACATCCGAAGCATGACTAACAACGTGGATGATGATTGTTGCATATGACCAACAACCTTATGAAGAAAAGATGGTGCAACAAATCTACAAGCATGAGGTTGGAAAAAGGACTATGCAGCATTGGTAAGAGGCCAACTGATCAGGTAACATCAAGAGATGTTAATAACAACCATGCAGGTAATGGTTAATTGTGCTTACTTGCATGAATGTTGAAAGAGGATTTGGTGAGATCCCTTCAACTATGTTTAAACTCTGTTGATTTGGTTTGCATGTGGTATTGAGTGCCTGAATGTGAATGTCAACCCACCAAGTATGGTGAGGTGTGGGTAAGTGAAGGCATGGAGCCTTACACCCTATAGTTTCATAGAAACCTCAATGCATTCATATGAAATTATATCATACCATTTGTGTATGTTGGTTGTGAGTTTAACAACCAAAGCAAGTGATGACTTATGGTCCTGTTGTGGTAGTGTATGCTATATAAGATAGCCCTAGTTAGGCCATAATGTCTTTGGAATGCATGACATGATAGTATAGTATGCACGAATCAATGACATTGAGTGGATATGCCTTGAATGATTTGGTAAATCTTGGGGATATGCATTGGGTGAATGCACTGGGAAAAAAGAAAAATTTGTGTAAACATCGTAGATGTGCATGCATGATTATGGGTGCACAAGTTGAGATGCATCGTGTGAATGCATGGTTGTGATATATATGTTTCAATGCAATTGGATAATCGATGAAATGGTGAACCATTGTTAATACTAAGACCATTTCATGAGCTACTGTAAATGCAGGAGAACGATTGCATAAAGAAGGTAGTCATGTGATGGGCTACCAGAGCACTCTGTTGGAAGGACAAAGATTGCGTGGAATGTGAAGTAATGAGTAATTACAATTTATTTAAATTGCATAGATAGTGTACCCATGTCTTGCAATTTTATTGATGATAACGATGCATATATAGATATATAGATATATTCCATTGCACCTCAAATGCTAACAGCTGATAATTTTGAGATCACTTCAGTGACTGTTGTAGCAATGAAAGGATTATATGCATAGATACTCACAACATGTTTGGCTAATTAAAGTTTCAGATTTTAGGCAGATTGTTTTGGGCATGGAAAATGTGGGTAAGTCCATGATGAAGATTGAAATCTACCATGAGAAAGAGCCAAATGATATGGGAACAGAATCATGGCTAAGCAAATCAATTCTACAGAGGACATAATTGAAAATTCACACTTGAATTTAATTATTAATGTCATCGTTTGATTAAGGAAATTCAAATTTTAATTTTATTGAAATATTGTTGATTGTTTGGTTATTTGATATAAGTGCCAGGTAGACACATTGCAGGAAGACCATGTGTGATGACCTACAGAAGCCAAACTCCATGGGAAGGACCCCATGCTTTGGAAATGGGTTTCGGGTGAAGCACCATTACATCTATTAAGGATGACATCTCAGCTAAGTTGTATGTTGGAAAACCATGAGAGTGAGGTGGTAAAGATATGCTAAGAAGGCATGTATGGATTATGGAACGTGGAGAGATTGGGGTGGCAAACCGAAGAACTGTTGACTCAGAGAAGGGAGCCCCAATTCTTCGCAAATGAAGAAAAGATACACCTAAAAAAATGAATGAATATTCTGTGACCCTAGATAAGAACATGCATGTCTAAATTATTAGGGTTAATATGCAAAGAATGCTCTATTTTATTTATATCATTTCAAACTACTTGAGTATGACTAGGGCCTACATGGCTCACATCTGAAAGGGGGTGCACACCTTTTCTGGTGCCGGGTCATGATAGGGTTTCAATATTGACTACACCCCAAGGGAATGGACACATCCTTGGTGTTTCAATACTTGATAGTGAATGTTATGGAATGTGGTTATAGTTTTGAGGAGCAATACTAATAAAACTGCTTATCCTTCTTGTGTTGTTAGCGTACACAGATGCAAATTGGTATTGCACATTAAGAGGCAAAGTGGAGAAGGGTACGCAGAAGGACTGTATGGGAATTGGCAACCTTTCTATGCTCACACTAAATAATACTGGAAGGGATGGAAAAAACCAGGGAGATGTGTAGTGAAAAGGGGTATCATCCTTATGTGAGTGGGGCCATGTTAATCTGCGGTCAAGAAAGTCACCTATAAAGTTCCTAAAAGGAACCACCGATTTGCACAAGAGAAGGAGTGGCATCCTTGTATGAATGAAGAGTTGATGTGTGTGTGAAGGGTTATGGTGCAAGAAGGTGTGGTGACATTGGCGAAGGCATAAAATATCTATTGGGTCAGCAGTAGGAGGGTAGGCTCCAAGACTGACTGAAAACCCTGAGATGCTTATTGGGTCAGCCATAGGAGGGCGGGCGCCAAGACTAACTGAAAAACCTAAAATATCTATTGGGTCAGCAGTAGGAGGGCGGGTGCCAAGACTGACTGAAAACCCTGAGATTCCTAAGGCTCCATAGTAGAGCCTTGACCTATAATGGTCAAGAGGCGCAATTTTCTTCCATTGGTCGATGAACCAGACGAACGTGCTGGCTCGGCACTGGAGAGGGCCAACCAAGTATGGGACTAGTTGGGCACCACGAAATGCTTGGTAAATCCAGCCGATAGGGAGGTGTACTGGTTAAGCATTAACTACATCAAAGTCCATAGGTGATTCCAAGGCTTGCAAAGCGAAGCAGGACCCTGTGGACCATAGGGAAGACACACAATATAGATAAGTATTTGTTTTCATTTATGTCTTGTTTGGAATAATGAATATTTTAGGTATAAGTCTTCTAACAGCCAAGCTGATACACTATTGTTTCTTTGTTGGAAACCTTGGTCATTGCAGGAAGGCAAGACCCTGGAAGACTATAAATTGCTGGTAAATCCAGAGAGTAAATGAGTGGGTGATATAAATTCCTGGTAAATCCAGAGAGTAAATGAGTGGGTGATATAAATTATTGAGAAATACAGGGAATAGCTGGTGGAACAGTCCAGAGAGTGACTAGTTGGGCATTAACTACTTGATCTGGTAAAGCAGTGTGTACGCTGGCCCAACACTCCTTAAACAATTAATAAAACCAGTCGGAGCACTGGCCTAGCATATTGCTAAAGGAAATGATTGATAAACCTAGTCGGCGTACTGGCCTGGCATTTCGTATTCGAATGATTGTGGAGTAGCCTATGTGCTGGCCCAACATTCATATTAGTGTCCACGGGAATCCAAGGCTTGCAAAGCAAAGAAGGATCTCGTGGAATAAAGTGAAGACATCCAATACAGATAAGTATTTGGTTACCTTGCAACTTATTGCTTATAAATATATGTGTGTATATGATTTGGTTATGATTTCCTAAACTCTTGTTTAGAGATAAGCCCTATGAAAATAAACTAAACATGTGAATTAATTCAATGTTTGAGTGTAGGTATTGTTGGAAGCAAGGACCAGGAAGGCATCATAGAGATGCAGATGGACATGTGACCATCCTAAAGAGCTCAGTATGAGCAGTAATGAAAGATGGTGCTAGTGGACATGAGTGGGTCATAACAGCCAAAGGTTCCATAGGAAACTATGGAGGAGGGTTCCTAGTTGAAAATCCTTAGACAGACCTTAGACACTAAGTGTCATAGCCAAGAAAGGAAAGTCAAAGCATTCACATTGAAGTGAAAGAGACTAAGGAGCATGAAACCATAGCGATGGTGTAGCTCCATAATAGAATAAGACTAAGAGGGAGAAACTCCTACTCTTCTCTTTCCTTTCGATTGATGCATTTATAAAACAAAAGATTGTTGAGTGCATGTCATGGCTGAAAATAGATTGTGTTTAATTGCTTGAAATGAATTGTGAATGCTAAAATAGTAAATTTCCTGTGAAAGGATGGACATGAATGAGTTCATGTGTATGTTGGGAAAGCATTAAAAGTGTGGAAGTCCCATTAATAAAGCGAGGACATTCCATGTCAATTGGGAAAATAATTGACTAATTTTAATGTTTATGTTATGCTTGTCCTAATAAAGGAATTTCCATGATGAATTTCACAGGTAAGAAATTGAAACAATTGGTTGCAGCCGACACAAGCAAATATTGCTAGTAAGCAAAGTGTGGTCAGTTGTGTCCATTGACCATGGCAACAGACCGAGGGCTATTAGAGTTGACTGAAAGTCTTCTTCAAATAATTTCCAGTACCCAAGAAAATCTTGGAGAGATGCTCAAGCTACAAAGGCAGCAGAATGAGATGAACCACAAGGTTTTGCAGGACTCTATTCGCATGCAAAAAAGAGGTAAAAATAATTCTGGGAGCAATTAGTAAAGGAAAGGAAAGTGGATCCATGAAGAAGCATTCATCCAATCGGCTGATTAAGAAATGTTCCAAGTGGGCAGACTCAAAGGAAACTGAGCAGGAAAAGGTAAATCAACCAATGAAATGTTGGGGATGTGGATGAAATCATTGCCTCCGTGACTACCCAACAATGGAACATCAAGAGGGTAGCCGCCATAAAGTTTCCAGACTTGTAGATCAACGGGAAGGTAAAGAAAGGGAAGGTATTCTTTTGAAACAATGCCCTCATGCAGAGCTAGAAGGTCGCAGCCAGCAGGAGCCATCTGTGAAGACCAAAGGACTTGGTCCTGAAAACCCAAGTAAAGGGTGAAATGCAGGACAGACCTGCCACATTTTGTGAATTTTGGACATGTATATAGCGTGTATGTATTCCTAGGTATTGGAACACCGAGGACGGTGTTATTCCAAGGGGAGGGGAATGTAATGTCCCCCATTTTGACCCTTGTCATATTTTGGGCTATAATGTAAATAATGTATGCATATTATGTATGATTCCTAGCGTGGAGCTCAAGGCCAAGGACTCGCTAGTGAACGCTCGACCTAAAAGAGGCAAGTATTTGAAATTATGCTACCCATGTGCTAGTGAACCATGGGAATTGTAAATATGCATATTAATATAAATGCCCACAACTAGCTATGCAATGCAATAAGATATGGGGGCATGATGTTACAAGGAATTGGGAGGGAAATATTCAAACCCTTTAGCGAATCAAGTCAAGCCAAGTGTCAATGAGAGAACCCATCAAACCCTCAACGACCCATGCTGACTTTTGTACCCAATCATTGATTTCTCCCAAGAGTTGGTTAAGGTAGTTAATGCCTTGGGCAATGGGAGGTATGGCTGTCCAAATTCAAGTATGGGAAACAGGGTAATTTTTAAGGGAAAAATTTCGCCAATTGGCTATTTTTTGGGTTTTTTTTTCAAAAAATAAATTCGCTATTTGGTCATTTTTAGTCTCTAATATCGTGTATATATACATAAAATATGTTTTTTTATCATAATTTTTGCCAAAATTTACAAATTTTAGTAGTAAATTGTATGATTCATATTTGATATTTGCCTACCTATCTATATATATGTTTTTTTCAATCCAAAATAATCGCCTAGAATACTATACTTAAGTACAATATTAGAATCCTTAAAAAATACCCTGATGGGAAAGCCACCCTCCATGGAAAAATGCGTTTGGATTATTGGCCAAGAAAAGGGCCATGGAAATGCCCCCAAGCCATTATTCAACCAGCAGTCTTGCTCCCTCATGCGTTTAGAGCCACCTGGGAATTTCCCTCCATGGTTTTGCTGTGTTTACCTTCATTTTCCTAGCTGGGAAGGGCGTTTTTATTGTGGCTAACAATGGGGAAGAGATGGGAAATGATTTGGGGTTTAATTGAGGCCATTTTGGCCCACTGAATGCTCATATATAAATGGGAGAAATCGGTTTTCTTCCCTGGGGTTGATTCTCTCTTCCCACAATCTGTTTTTGGTGTTCCCACGTTTTGGGGAAAACCCATAGACCCTATTCTGTTAATCCATGGTTGAATTGTGTAGCCATGCCAGTCTTGAGCTGTTGTGTGTAAAATAATGTTGGGGTTGAGATGGGCATCCATTGCTTTGGCCGTGCAGGGGTTGAGAGTCCCAAATTCCTTGTAGATATCATGCCCAGCTCGGGGGTGGTCTCTGAGTGCTGAAATAATACAGGCTGGGAAGAGACCTATGGTTGGGAGGAACGTTGCAGTGACATAGCTAGTTGTTGGGACAGCATTACTTTAAGATGAGTATTTTATTATGTAATTACTTCTATAAATGTATTAATTTGTTGGTTGTGTTAAATTGAATGGAATCATGTAATGTGTGTGGATGAGGTTTTCATTCCGCTATGCATTTTTAATTGATTTACATTTGCACACATCTATTTCTTTATTTTAAAATCTAATATATGGACTGAGTTTATGTAAAAGCCCCATAGATTGGCAGCATATTTCCCTCTTCTAATTGGGTCCGCAGGTGGGGACGTTACATATAGTAGTGGATGTCATAACCTCAGGAATGTTCTGCATGCCTTGCATGATAGTGGTTTTTCGTTTGGTAATGATGTTAGGGTGAAAGGGCTTCTTCATCCTTATCTCTGTCCTTCGTACAATGGATTTCCTTTTCTTGTCAAAAACAAATTTGTCCCAATGGGTCACAGTATGACTCTTTGATGGGGTAAAAGGGATGAGTGGAAGATCTCCTATGGGGAATTCATCTTCCGCGAGTGGGGTCCGAATCACTTGGGTTGAGTCTATGTCCATGTCCTGCATGTTCGACCTCTCAGCTTGTGCATCCTACTTGGACTTATCTTCCTCTTCGGCCTTCAACTGTCTCTCTTCTTCTTCGGCCTTCAACTGCTTTTCAACTTATTCTCGTTCCTCTTGCAGCTTGGTGGATTCTTCCTTTCTGATATTCACTAACTCCTCCTCTCGGAGTCATTTAGCGTCTTCCTCTCGAAGCCTGTCTTCCTAATCCTTCCGCATTCTTTCTGCTGCTTGCTTTTGGGGCTTTTTAGCCTCAGCCTTGAGCCTTTTCTCTTCCTTTGTCAGATCCTCAGCTTCTTATTTTTCTCTTCGCAATTCTGCTTCTTTGAAAGCTTGGGTTGTGGTCGAACTAGAGCCAGATCCACTCTTGAGGTGAAGGCACCTTTTGAGTTTGGTCATATTACTGACCTTTCTGAAAACTTCTTCATCTTCATCAAAGTAATGCGCATACTCAAAGTGTGCATTAACCTCTCTGCAGTGGTCTACAACCTTATTGAGCCTTTCATTCTTCATGAAAATCCTCTCTCCAAAGTGAAACTCTCTTAATTCTTGAACAAAATATTCAGTCGATTTGAACTTAGCAAATTTGTATGCTCGAACATAGAAGGGTAGTACTAGGAAAGAGGCCTTCTTTAACTTCTTCAAGAAACCAACAATTCCATCTAAAAACACCTGTCTTATCTCCTCCTTATGGATCAAAAAATTAGTAGCATACTTAGGCAAGAGAGAAGGTGGCTTGGAACCTCCATACATTCTTATGTAGGTGCCTTCTTCTGACATATAAAAATCACCATAAGTCTCCATGAATGCCATGGAATTCTCAGATAGGCAACTGGTTTTTTGAACATCAGTTCATACAGAGGCATAATAAATTCTTCATAGATGGCCTTATAATGCCTCTTGTAATTCTGAGCCCACAAGATCTTATAAGCAATATAAATTGGTGTGTTAGCTTTGTTCCAAATGCATCCTAAACCTGGGAACAGATGCCTTGACAGAATACAATCCACAAGGTATGAAGACATGTAGAAAAGTGATTTCTTCCGGACCATCCCTTCTTTAGAAGCATCTTTGGCTGACGATATATTTTCCGAAAGGATGTCTGCCCAATTGAAAACTGTGCCTTTGAATGCTACATAGTGGATTAAAGGGATCCAATGTAGATTATAAAAGGTTCCTTCAACTTTGCCAAAAATTATGCTTAGCATGAGGGCAATGATTCTGAAAGGTGTTATTAGCGTTTGAACTTCATATTCATCATTTTCCTTCAGCCTCAGCTACTTTCCTTGAATTAACAACTTTATGGCCATTTCTTAGAAATCCATGTTGAGACTCTCAAGCTAGGTGTCGTTCAACAACTGTTGAGGATGGGGAAACTTGTAGGTGGCCGAAATATGGGCTAGTTGGAATGAGGCAAATGCCTCTCCTTTGCTATTAGATAGGACTCTTGATTCAACGTCTGTATGCGCTAGGATCCTTCCGATAACTTCTGAGCAGGGAAAGAGTTCTAGGCGTGTCACTGCTTTAGCGATGCCAGAGATTCTAGTGTTTTCGTATAGGTATTAGGTACATCTCCTATAGGACTGATCCGGGGATATCCTGATCCCTTATCATGTGATGCAGCTCTCCCCACTTAAACTCAAGAGTAATTCCCATAATTGGCTTGGTATCTTCGTATAATGTCTCAACCCTTGCTTCCATAATAGCTTCACCACCTGACTTGGGTTCGGACACCTTTTCCTTCCTCTTGCCTCCTTTTGGGCATTGTGCTTAAACCTAGCCAGAAACCATGCATGAGTAGATACATGATAAACTAGAATGCAAAACTAAGCCTTGAACTAAAATTCATCAAAACAACAAGCATAGCCTAGGCAGGAGAACAGAGGCAAATTTCTTTGAAAATGATACCATGTCTCAAACTTTTAAACAGGAAATTAAATGTGCATAAGGAAAACAAAACAATATTTTCTGCTAACACAACAGACAAGGGTAGCTTTCTCCATTAGTGCTACACGAGGAGAGGGTGAAACTCATGACGCTACTGCTTGAATTTTGAGCTAGAAGGCCCGAGACACTCATAACAAGATGCAAACGAGAACAAGCGGGTGATTAAGGCAGGGTGTTTAAAACCGCGTTGGTTTGGGTCTCTAGAACTCAAACTGGATAGATTGATGGGATAGAGAACCGGATCCAGCTAGGCGCTTTAAATGGATTTGGGAATGATCAATCAGGTGTAGGGAAAGAGTCTAGCAGGGATAAAAGGTGGCCACGACGGGGCTAACGAAACAGTCCTAACGCAAAAACTGAAGCTTTAACCGTTAACAATGAAAAGGCTAGAAAGATGAACTTACCTGGAAGCAGACGATTGGGTTCAAAGTGAAAGATGAGCTACAAACCTAGCTGTCCTTTATTGGCTAGCACGACCTCAAATAGATTTCTTTGAAAAGCTCTAACAAATATAAAAAAAAACCATAACAAACCCCAAACCCGAACTTTCTATGTATAAAATGTTTATACGTGCGAGTAATTAATCCTGATGTAACGAGGTAGGTGTGAGCATTAAAACGTTGTTACAATGATGTGATCGGTGTCCTTTTGTCGCTGCTTGGAATTAATTGTGAGCCGTCAAAACGGAAGTTCTTGGCCAGTTCAAGCGACCAGTGTCGGCGGCATTGGATAAGTGCTTGTGCAACGAATTGGCACACTTTGGCAAGTTCGGCGTCAGCTTAAACCTAGCCAGCCAATATCTTGTTTCAGTGACTCTCATTGAGTTTCGTCGGTTGCCTTCATGTCACTTCTTATCAGCGGGAATTGGGATTCAGAGGTGATGGTTTCGGCGAGACTGGCTGAGTTCCACCGAAAACACATCAATGTGCTTAAGTTTGACAGAGTGTTGGCCGCTTCAGTTCACACTTACGATTTATGTCGACATAACTTGGCGCGATTTGCTGCAACGTAAAACTTAGAAAAATACAAGGAAAAGGAAATGTTTTGGAAGGTCTGGGTGAGTTGGGGCGACCGTTGCGGCAGAAATGGGAGAGTTCACCCGAAATAGGGTAACTTTAAAAATTAACAAAAATGCTCGCTTGTTGCAGTGCAACTCGATGAATTGCTTCGAAACGAGGAAAGCTTTAAAAACTTAACAAAAAGGTTCGAACATTGCGGCCCAACTCGACGAGTTGTGCCATTGTTTCGGCTATGAAAACTGAGTTTTACTTAGAAGAAAAAACAAAAACAGACTTAAGGACTTGCTTTCTTTAGAAAAAAAACTAAGTATAAAAAGGCCTTCTAGGAAGGGACTTGACTTCTAAGCAAACTTTTCTTAAAAACAAGGAGGGCCCCAATATTTACAAAAAATTTTGGGGGGGGGAATCTGCAGCAACAACAATTGGTGATTCCCTGGTGAACACAGATCTCTGAAACAAACTCTCCTTAAGGGTAGAAAACTTACAAACTGTTGGCTACACAATAACAATATGTCCTCATAGTTAAGCTTCTATGAATGCAGTGATCACTCTTATCATCATGGTCATTTGGGAAAATGCAACTTAGACTCATACTTCCTTACAAATCTCTTAGGGCCAGAGTATGGAGTTCATTTTGAAACTTTGTCTTCTAGATGTCAACTAATAAAAGACTCCATAAGATCCTAACAATATCTCACATACACATTTGTTTGTTCCTCATTCCCATTCTATTTGCATCCTTTTGGATGTTTCTTAATTGATGACTTTTGTCGTTTAAGCCTTCCAGAAATAAATTTCTTCAATTGCCATATTTGATTTAGGTTCTTCAATCCATGATGTCCTTTTGTGTGAGCGAGAGATTTATTTCATTATCATGCTTCACAGACGAAGAAGAACCTTGTTGGGTTGATTTATTTGAACAACTTCCTTAGTTGAATGCATTTTGCTTTTCTCAGCCGTGCTGTAATTGAGGCTAGAATTTCTGGAAATCAGACTCTTTGATATAATCTCTTTTGGATTTTATTTGCAGCATGGGATCATTTTAAATACCATACATCTGTGAGACATGCTTCCTCTCCATGGGTCTATCATAGTGAACTCCTTGAGACAGGCATTAATGTTAGAGTGAATGAAGCCCCAAGATAGTAAGAAGGAAATGCTGCATCTTAGTTATTTAAATAGGGTTATTTTGACTAAACAGAAAAAGGGTCTCTTCATTCCTGGAAGCCCAATAATGAAAACAAAGTCACAATTTTTTTTTTTTTGTAAGTGGGTTTCTGCCTTATAGGATTTTTGAGTCATGCTCGGAGCTATATCCTACCTCTAAGACAAAATTTGGGCTAGGCTGTATTGAATAAAGAATAAAGAAAACTTGAACATAGAGTAAGGTGGGAAACAAACCAAGCTAACTAAAGAACAATAGAAAACAATAACAAACAAACAAGAAAAGAAACAAGAGTGTTTATTTATGTACAAAATCCCTCATAGGACTATGCGAAGTCCTGCTTTAAAGTGAGGCCGTTGAGAGGTAGATTTACTTCCTCCCCTTGTAAGTCTTTTAGCTTATATGTTGACAGGCCAAGCTTTTCAGAAATTTGGCAAGGGCCAACCCATAAATGTTGAAACTTTGTGTGCATTCCCTTACCATCATGTGGATGGTCCCATTTCGGAACTAAGTCACCTACCTTGAAACTTATCTTTCCAGACTTTCGTTTATCAAACCACCTTTTGACTATATCTTGGTGCTGGTGGAATCGGTCTTTGGCTTTTTGTCGGGACTCTTCAAGTTTTAGCAGGGTGTCAATTCTAGATTTTAAGACTTGACTGTTGGAACCTCGGGAGGCTTGGGCCAATTGCAAGGATGGGAGTAATATGTTTGGAGGAAGGATGGCTTCTCTACCATAGACAAGGGTATACGGGGAAAATCCTAAGGCATTCTTTGGGGTGACCCTATCTGCCCATAAAGCATTTGGGAGGGCTGTGTGCCAACTTCTATGATTTTCAATAACAATTTTCTTAAGAATTCAGATGAGTTTTTTGTTCGTAGATGCAGCTAATACGTTTCCTTGGGGATAGTAATTGGCTGAATAATGTAACTTAATTCCTCTCTCATAAACAAATTCATTTATCTTAAAAGACGAAAAATAAGTTGCATTATAAAAAACTAGGGAAATTGGAACCCCAAGCCTGGTTATGATGTTCTCCTTTAAGAAATTAATAACTGCATCCTCATTAATTTTGCGCAATGGAGCAACTTTTGTCCATCTTGTAAAATAGTCTGTGGTCGTCAGGATGTACCAATGCTGTAGAGAATAATTCATTTTTTTATTTCTCCAATGACATCTATGCCCCACTGCTTGCATGGTTCAGAGAGAATGACTAGCTGAAGAGGTCCTGATGCTTTCGGCAATTTCCTAGCACTTATTTGGCACACATCACAATTCCTAGCATAGGCATGAGCATCTCTGAACAAGGTGGGCCAATACTATCTAGATCTTAGTATTTTGTGAGTTGATTTATCTCTAGAATAATGTCCCCCAACAGGGCCATCGTGTAATTCCTTGACCACTTTATTTGCATCTTATTTCTCCAGACATCTAAGAAAAATGCCATCATAATTTCTTCTAAATAGTACCCCATCAATTATTTGATAGGATTATTATTTCAAACGGAGTACCCTTCTTTGCATAGAGCTCTAGTGCTCTGGAAAATACCCTTGCTACAAATAATGCACTAGGTCCCTATTCCAAGATTCAGTAGTTGTGAAAGTGGGACATACCTCCATCATATTCAATTCCGCTTTGTTTTCCCAATCCAGCTCTTCATCAACTAGATTCTTAGTGAGTAATTTACATAACCCTTGACCCTTAATGATGGTGGCTAGTTTAAATTATAAGTCATACTCCTGAAGAGTAGTGACCTAGTTTCCTCTTCTTTCTCCCAATTCTTTCTAAACGAAAAGAGATCTGATGGCGGGGTCAGGAACTACAACTTTAGTTCTGTTTTTTAGAATATATGGCATGGACTACTTTACCGTTTTGAATACGGCGTATTCTTGTTTGTCTACAACAGGGTAGTTCAGTTTAGCGCCTTGAAAACCATTGCTCACAAAGGAAATTGAGTATTCGTCTCCTGATTCTACCTTTTGTGTGAGCACAGCTGCGAGAGATTCATTTGAAGCAAAGGTGTACATAATGAAATCTTTGTCGAAGTCTGGAATTCTTAAAGAAGGAGCATTAGCTATGGCTGCTTTGATTTATTTAAATGCAAATTTCTCCAAGTCCATCCATTTGAACTGTACACTCGCTTCACCATTTGGTGCAAAGGTTTAATGGTCTGAGTGAAGTCAGGAATGAACCTTCAAACAAAATTAATGGTGCCCATAAATCATTGCATAGATTTTTTTTGTGGGGCATGGGAATATTATTGATAGCTTTCACTCTCTCCTGATCTATCGATATCCCTTTCTTTGAAATGATATGACCCAAAATCTTTCCTTCAAGAAAAATGAAAACACTTTTCTTGGGATTTAAGAAATACCATATTTCCTGTAGTGATAAAAAATCTACTTCAAATGGAGAACTTGATCATCCCTCTTCTCTGAGAAAACTGTCACATCATCTACATAGACTACAACACAATGACCGCCCAATCCTTGAAAAGCAATGTCCATTGCTCGCTGGAAAGTAGCTCCTGCATTTATCAAGCCAAATGGCATCCTTTGGTATACAAATGTTCCCCACTTAGTGCAGAAAGTAGTCTTGAGATGATCTTCTTCCACTACTAGTACTTGATTATAACCAAAGAAACCATCTAGTAGAGAAAAAAGATCTGATCTTGATACCATTTGTAGAATTTGTTCCATTGGAGGTACATGATAGTTATATTTATCGGAAGTTTTGTTCAAGTTCCAAAAATCTACACATAGTCTTATCTCTCCTTACTTCTTTCACACGAGAACTAGATTAGCAACCCATTCAGAGTACCAAACTTTAAAAATGATCTTGGCATCTAACAATTTCTTCAACTCCTTTTGTATTAAAGGCTCAAGAGTCGGATGCATTCTTCTTAATTGCTGCTGGAATGGCTTAACACCTACCTTCATTGGTATTATGTGTTGAATGATGTGAGTATCATATGTTTTCAGATCTTCATAAGTCCATGCAAAGACATATTTATATTGCTGAAATTTTTTAATGAACTTATCTCTTTCGCCTGGTGAGCGACATTTACCAAGATTGACATACTTTCGTTCCACTTCTGTACCCATATTTACCAATTCATGCTGCATAAAGGAGCTATGAGTTTTAACATTTGCTGGCCTCTTGAACTTGTTCTGCAAATCGAACAAACTTTGAAGAGATCTCACTCCTTTGGGCATGAAGTTCCTTTGACTGTGTCCTTGCTTTGTAGATCAGAATCATGCTTTTCTTCATCTATAATGGCTTCCTGGAAAGCATCTTCATTTGTGAGGAAACTAATGATCTGATCGTCATCATCGAACACTCTAAGATTTGTATTATTATATGGAACAGATGTTGAAAATCAATTCAATAAAGCACTTATTATTAGTGGGCACTAACCTAGAAGCAGAAGTAGCTAACAAATCAGCTGCAGCGTTCTGTAATCTAGGAATAGAATTTATATTAAAAGCCTCAAAGTGCGAAATTAAATCCCATACCTCATTCTGATAACCCTTTAAATGTGGTGAAAGACAATGAATTGTATCCCTCACCGTTTTGAGAATTATTTCTAAGTCACCAAATACTTTCAATTATTTGACATTCAAACCAATAGCTTTCTTCAATCCAAGGACCAAAGCTTTATATTCAACAGTGTTATTAGTACATTCGAACTCTAGTCTACATGATAAAAAGTGTTTGTTGGTTTCAGGATCAATTAAAACACAACCAGCTTCGGATCCTTCTTGAGTTTTGGAACGGTCAAAGTATAGAACAAATTCTCTGTTTTAACTAAGTTAGTATCACTATCACCTAAGTCAGTGACTAATTTAACTATGTTACAATTAATATCACCAGTCCGAGAAAATTAAAGGAGATCAGACTGTTCATCTGATTCATGGCTAACATTTTCCGATTGATAATTACCCAGTTCAATCTCTATGAAATAATTTCCCAAAACTAAAGATGAGAAAGCTACAGCTTCATTCTTTTCTTCTAACTGAGTTACATTTTGCTTCATGTGAGGTTTTCTCGGTATTTTAATCTGATTTTTCCTATTCTGATATGGTAACCATCAGTGAGACCAGTCCATTGTGAAATAACCATTTAGTTTTGTAGACCAATCCCTTCTCAATATCAAACCATAAGCCTTAGGAATATCAACTACCATTATATCAATAAACTGACACACTCTAGGATCCACTGAAAACCTAATAAGCACATCTTTCATTTATCCGATGACTTTAACAACGGTTCTATCTAACTGTATGATTTGAGTTGGGGATGGAATTGGCTGCCCATTAATCCTTTTGCAATTGTTGGTGGCATGACATTCGAGGAAGCCCCAGAATCTACCAAACACTTATGCACATTACGATTGAAAATTTTGAAAGTTAAGAGAAAAGGCAACATTTGGGATTTAGATTTCCCACCAATACTAGCTTCATTTATTTCAGGATCTTACTGAGTGCTTCTTAACAGAGTGCTAGATTGGGGATCAAGAGCTTGTAACAACTTCTTCCTTTATTGAGGCAAACTACACATATCAAATATAGAAACATTTTCTTTTGCTTCCTTTATGTCTTCTATTATATCATATCCCATGTCACAATATTTTGCAACTTTTGGTTGATTTTATGTTTTGTTTGAAGTAACTTTTGACTGTTTGGCTATTTTTGTGTTTGGTTCTTTTGTAGGCGCTGGATTTGCCTTAGGCTGCATGGAATGACAGTGATGTGACTTTTGGATATTTCCTTGGCAACCTTAGGTTTGGGAGTAGTTGGGCTTGGATCAACGATTGGACCCTTGCTACAAGTAGTGACATTCACAGCTGAGACTTGACTTTCTTCAAGGTCATCTTCAATTAACTCGATTAAATGCACCCAATCCCACAATACCATAGTGGTGTCTGGAGTGGGTTCTTCCTGTTCCAGGGTCTATTCTTCTTGAGGGTCTTCCCAATCTGTTATCTGTGCATCCAACATTTGGTTCATCACCAAACTCATTAAATTTATCCATTGTGGACCTCTTTTTTCATAGTGTGGTTCATGATGGAAAGTGCAGAAATGATCCATTCCTACTTCATTTAAATTCAAAAAAGCGGAGTTGTTCATAGGTGGAAGAGGATGACCATTTTCCTCATTTTTCTTGTGAAAAGGTTTAAATGGCTTTCTAGATGTGCTGGATGCCTTATCTTTCTCCAGATCTACAATTTTATTAGACAATTTTTGCATTATTGTAACCATGTTTTCCATATCCACTGATGGTTCTTCTTTATTCCTAGTTAGCAATAGGGTTTTTTTAGTAGTTGTCGGTTTTGCTTCCACATCCACGGAATGTTTAGCAATATTGTATGCTTCTTCCTCTACCTTCTTGGCTTCTTCAAAGTTTTCTATCAAGGTAGTTTTCTTAGTTCTTTTGACAAACATTGCTATTGGAGGATCAAGCGTTGTTATATAATACTTGACTAAATATTCATCAGATGGTCTAGCTGCAACACTAAAATTATTTAATAATGTGGTAAATCTTTGATTGAATTCTTGAACCTTCTCTTTCTTTTCCATTATCATGGATAGTAATTCTTTCATAAGTGTAGAAACTATCTTCTAGTTTCCATATTTACCTAAGAAACACTTCTCGAATTCCTCCCAATTTGATATGGAACTGGCTTGTGAACTAAATTACCAAGAAGATACCTTGGGTTAGAATGTATAGGGAAAGAGTCTACAGAATACATCTTTGTGTTGCACATTCAGAAGGGTTAGATCCAAGTAAGAACTCTTTAGGTGATCTTCAGTAGAGATACCTTTCCCAGGATCATACTTGGGCAGAACCTTTTCTGGATTCTTAGGCAGATCATGAAATGGCCTAGCTAAATTCAGTGCTCCTTTTGCTCTCCATGCAGGTACAACCATGTTTCTATGCAGATAATGAGGTGGAGAATCACATGGAGTGTGAGCCGGGGAATTTATTGGAGTGCGTAGTTCCTCTAGATTTGGAGGAGTCTCAATTATGATTTCTCCAAGAGGCTCTGTGATTTCTTCTAAGGATAGATCTACCAACTCTTCAAAGTTATGAATAAGAACTGAATCTCTTGCATACTGTTTTTCCCTCCTAGGGGCTCTTCTTCTGGGGAGTAAGGGAATTGCATTCAAACCACCGATTTGTCTAACATTTGCACGGGTGTGTCTTCTTAGATTCTCTACTTCAACAAAAGGAACAATGTACAACGTTTCTTGTTGTTCGTTCTCATAATTGGGATCTTCTTGATTTATTAATTCCAGATCGAAATTGTCTGGGATAGTTGTTTCAAGCGGGTCTTCAGTAGGATTACTTCTAACAGAAGGATCTCCTCTTCCAGCCATGCACTGGTGGCCCTCTTTCTAGCACCAAAAACTGTTGATGCCTCAAAAATCGTAGCATCAATCAACAAGGGGTTCTCCCTGGTAAGCAAGCCCAATTATGTCGCTCACCATTTGGTATAGGGAATCCGTCCAGTTAACGATCCGACTACCGTGTAAGATTTAAATATTTATTTTCTTTGTACCGGTTGTGGCCCAATACACCATTTATGTATTTTATTTTAAAGATGATATGCAAGTGCTCTAAACTAAATGCAGGTAATTAAGCAAATATGATCTAAAACTGTTTAAGAAAATTTAATGTATCCTTGCAAGGAGAAAACTGAAAGTATGAGTAATAAACTGAAAGAAACATCTAAAGATCTCACAGATAGCTATTTAATCTTAAAGATGCATTTCTAGCAGAAGATAAAAGATATCAAAGATAGCTTTGATTGAATTAAAACATTTCATTAGTCATTTAAGGTATACATCTCTGCATAGAAAATTATGAGAACACTCATTACAAAGAAGCAATTCATAACAGAAAGGAATGATCTCACAGTAATATATAAATGACACAAGAATAATACAACAAACATTCAACACATCTGCAGGCAAAAACGCAGTCCTAGGCTTTCTTTAGGAAAAATGGAGTTTCTTATATATGCAACAAATTAATTCACGTACAAGACAAAAATGTCCTTTCACCTGCCAAAAGTCCTTCTACTATTCTCTATTCCTCTATATATAGCTTTACAAAATGCTCCAAGAGCTGCTACATGTTCCCATCCCAAAGAATCTCTTAATTTGTCTTTTAATGCCCTTTTACAAAATTGGAATAATCCCCAAATGTTTTTTACAAAAGAGATAGAAACCCAGCTGTCCTTTATCCTTACAATAGAAAAGCAAAAACCCCTAGCTCATAATTAGATATCCATAAATTCCAAATCAACTTTCAGTTGGCGCTCCTTTCTTTGCTAGCGCTTCCTCCACAACTGGCTTATCTGCTTCTCCTATATAGCTGACCCAAATGCCTGTTTCTCGTACAATGGTGTTGGCAGGGGAAGGGAGCATGAACTTTCAAGAAATCACATGCTTGGCTAGCTCTGCTTCAATGTCTTGCACCTCTGCTATTGTAGTCTAGAGAATCTCTTGAAGCAAGTGAGCACGAATGGAGGGTTCCCTGATGAGCTGGTGAAGATCTTCCGCTGTTAACACGCCGATTTTCTTCACATAATCCATTTCTGTGCTTAGTTCACCCTTAAATTCAGACAAGTGTTTCTCTTTTCCTGGAAATTCTTCTAGAGTCTGGGGCACCGCCATCTTGCACCTTTCATGAGTTTCCTAGATCCTTTGATAAAGACCATTGCATCTTTCGATAGTGGCTTGAATTACAGAACATAATTTCACACCGCAGTTCTTGCACAACTCCATGAAGCCTATATCTTCTTTAAACTCGGCTACGGATTTGAGAGGGAGGTGCTTGGGGAACTCTGACTTCCCCTCTCTCCATTCAATATGCTTTCCAATGTCTTCTTTCACACACACATATTTATTCTTGATCCTAATGGATTCAGAGTTAATTTCTTTCATCTTGGCCACCATAGCCTCCATCTTGCAAATTTCTTCAGTAAGAAGTTTCTGTGACTCGTGCATCTACTTCAGTATGTCACAGGTTTGCTCATGAAAAGGGCTTAAATCAATTACTTTGTTGCTTGCTAGTTCTAACTGCTCTGTCATTAGCTCTTTCTCTTCTTCCAATTGAATGGTCCTGGCTTCAAAATCATTTTTCTCTCCTTCCACTATCATCATCTAGACCGCCAAATTTTCCTTTTCGTCTTCCAGGCACTGATACTTACCCAACAATTCACTTTGTTCTGATAGTAGGTGATCATATTTATTTTCCATTAAGTATCTATAAGCCTACTCATTTACCAAAGTGAGTTGTAACATGCGATCCCTCTTCCTACTTGCTTCCAACTCATTTTTTAACTTGTGGACATTGTCTTCGCTTGCCTTGGAGGCAACTATAGTAGTGGATGCCATAAACTCAAGAATGTTCTGCGTGCCTTGAATGACAGTGGTTTCTTGTTTGTTAATGATGTTCGGGTGAAAGGGCTTCTTCATCCTTCTGTCTGTCCTTTGTAAATGGATTTCCTTTTCTTGTCAAAACAAATTTGTCCCAATGGGTCACAATATGACTCTTTGATGGGGTAAAAGGGACGAGTGGAATATCTCCTATGGGGAAGTCATCTTCCACGGGTGGGGTCCGAATCAATTGGGACAAGTCTATGTCCATGTCCTGCATGTTTGAGCTCTCAGCTTGTGCATCCTCGTTGGAATTATCTTCCTCTTCGACTTTCACCTATCTCTCTTCTTCTTCGGCCTTCAACTGCTTTTCAATTTATTCTCTTTCCTCTTGCATCTTCGCGGCTTCTTCCTTTTTGATCTTCACTAACTCCTCCTCTCAGAGTCTTTTAGCTTCTTCCTCTTGAAGCCTGTATTCCTGCTCCTTACGCATTCTTTCTGCTGCTTGCTTTTGGATCTTTTCAGCCTTATCCTTGAACCTTTTCTCTTCCTTCGTCAGAGCCTCAGCTTCTTCTTTTTCTCTTCGCAATTCTACTTCCTTGACAGCTTGGGTTGTGGTGGAACTAGAGCCAGATCCACTCTTGAGGCGAAGGAGCCTTTTGAGTTCGGTCATATTACTGACCTTTATGAAAACTTCTTAATCTTCATCAAAGTAATGTGCATTCTCAAAGTGTGCATTAACCTCTCTGCAGTGGTCTGCAGCGTTATTGAGCCTGTCATTCTTTGCAAAAATCCTCTCTCCAAAGTGAAACTCTCTTAATTATTGAATAAAGTCTTCAGCCGATTTGACCTTAGTGAATTTGTATGCTCCAACATAGAAGGGTGGTGCCGAGAAAGAGGCCTTCTTTAACTTCTTCAAGAAATCACCAATTCCATCTAAAAACATCTGTCTTACTGCCTCCTTATGGATCACAAAAGCAGTAGCATACTTAAGCAGGAGAGAGGGTGGCTTGGAACCTCCATACATTCTTATGTAGGTGCCTTCTTCTGACAGATACAAATCACCATAATTCTCCATGACTTCCATGGAATTCTTAGATAGGCAACTCGGTTCTTTGTTGAGCATCAGTTCATACAGAGGCATAATGAATTCTTCACAGATGGCCTTGGTGAGCTCCCAATATGTATGCCTAATGAGGGTAGCTGTACTAAGAGCCTACTTTAATTATCAACCCGGGGGACGTACAAACTTTAGAGGTGCAGGAACTATCTGTTCTCTTATAAGATAATCTTTGTCGCGGTTGGGTGTCGGTATCAATGTTTTAAGGGTTGTCTACTCAATACGTAAAACTGTTTATACTAGGGAATTAAATACTGGAAAACAGTAAATCTATTTTAAAGAATTAAAATACTAAAAGCAGTAAATCTATTTTAAAGGATTACAAATGCTGAAAGTGAAAGAGATATTCCTATGAATTTACCTAATGCTGAATGGTGAATCTAAACTATGAAAGTGAAATGCCATAATAGATCTATTCTAAATTAAAGAAAGCAAAATCTGTAATTACTTATGCATAAAACTAGAATTCTAATCTAAATCATTTGAATATCAAAACTAAGTTTGAAATGCAATCATCTCATGCTACACATCCATTATTAAGAAATCAAAGCAATCAACCTCAAGAATCAATTAATCATGATGAGAAACTTTCATAAACCTTAGATCTAAACCATGATTTTTGAAAGCAATGCTAATACATATGGAATCGTTGTTTAAAATATGTGTTGGAATAAAGAAGCTACAGGACTACTGAAACTGTGTTGCTAAACTACAGAACGTGTTATAAATTACAATGGAATCAAGACATCATTCAAATGCTTCCATATGCGATATAGATTTTCATCATTGTAAAACACATAACCGGAAATACCTGAAAAATGGAAATCCCCTGACTTACGTGTTGGAGGGGCCCTCTCCAACCTGTAATCAGGAGAGAAAGAAACTTATAGACGCTAACTGGGATTTAACATTGATCTTCCATTAAAATATAAACTCCGTGTCTTCACAAAGGTCTGTAACTCAGAAGTATCTCAAGAGTGCAAAAACGTAAAACAATGTTTCTCCAAAAATGTCAACAGAGACCTCTCGCTACCCGAGAGGTCCATATTTATATAATTCTTAATGTTGAACCTAACTAAATGTCTAAATTCCGATTCTCCTTGAACATGAGTGCGTTCTCTACAGATCAGGAAAAAGGAGCCGAGCTACATGATCCCTCAGTCTTCTATGTGTTTGTCCTTTAATGCCCTTGAACCTACTCAATCACGCTCGATTTCCACAGAACTAGTTTATTGAATACACATTTTAAACATATAAGAATAATCGTAAAAAACAACTTCATTAAATAATTAAGGTAAAACATTTTTCCCACAAATGAGTGTGTTTCTTCGCCATTGCTTGAGCTTTATTGTGGGAAAAAGGTTATCAAATACATGAAAATTGGACTCATCATTCTCCCCCATACTTGAATGATTCAGCCATCCTTGGGTGACTTATTCAATTCGTCGATGACCTCCCTGATGTCCCATGCTACCACCCTAGGGATCCCTGCCTGCCTGTGATATCCAAAATTCTGATCCTCCTTGGCCCATGCCCTCCTCTCTTCCTCTTCATCAATCTGTCCCTTGATTACTGGGGAAAGAAAGAATGGGGGATTCAGCCTCATCCCAATCCACTTGAGTTGATTTCTTTCCAGGGATTCCCTGTAGAGTGTGGCTTTGAAAAGAGCATCATCAAGCCTGAGGGGGGAGTGGAGTTCTTTTCCTTTCATATCGTTTGCCACTCTGCTCCACCTTTCCTTAATGGACTCATGAAATTTCTTCTGTGTGCTTCGGAGTGTAATTTCAAAATGAGTCATAGCCTCCTGCTCTTTTGCAAGGAGAATGGGGATCAGTTCCTTGTCCTGGGTGAGGATCCTATGGTTGTAGATTATCCCTTCAGGGTGAGTTGGCTCTGCTCTAACCATCAATGGGGTTTGCCATTTTGCTGCGACATAGATATGGTAGTCCTAGGATCACTCAATTTCGTGGTTCATCCAGGAACATAATGCCCTCAACTGGAAATCACCCACATATGGGTTTGGTGACCAATTGGGCGAGCCAGAAACTACAAAATTATGCAAGAAAAAATCACTCAATTGGTCCTTCTCTAGCTCTATGGATTTCAACGATGCATCCATAAATTCTTTGGGAGTGTTTATCTCTATAGGGAGTCCTTTCTTCAACCTTTGGAGCTGGAATTTGCCCCATTTCTCCTGTACATAAACTGCATATATTGCCGAAGGCAGTCTGAGGTCCTGCAGTCTATCATATATGTCAGCAGTGGTGGCCAAAATGTCCTTCAATTTGGTAATCTCCTGGTCCTTTTTGGCTAATTCATTTTGTGCCTCGGCCAATTTTTCTTGAAGTGCTAAATTTTTCTGCTCAGCCAGCCATAGCTCCCCTGCATGATGCATCTTCAGGATTTGTGTCTTCTCAGGTGAGAACGGGGGAGGTGTGGGCTGGCTTCCTCGCCCAATTCTTAACGTTGATAGCTCATTTCTGAGCTTTTCCAATTCTACTCGTGCCTCAACGAGTTGGGTAACGACCCCGGGGTTTTCATTGTGCTCTGGAGGGTTCCCCTGGAAGTTGTCTTGCTCTTTTGGTTCATTCCATTCTTCTTCCTCCTCTTGTTCTTCTTGTTCATCATTCATTTCTTGTTCATCCTGCTCCTCTTCTGTAGTGGGGTTTCTCTGATCTACCCATTGATCACCGTCCCCATCCGACACATTTTGAACTATGGGACTAGGTTCCCTACTCTTTTCCTTGCCTATTCGGATTCGGGATGCTTGGGTGAATCTCTTACTCCTTCTCTTCGGCTCTTGATTTTTGGAAGGAATCTTTGGGTTTTCCTTGGGGGAGTCCTCTCTTGAATGTTTGATTTTCACTAGGGTATCTACCACATGGTCCAAGTAAATCTTCCTTTTCACCCCTGATGCAGAGGCGGCTTTGTTCATTTATCCTGGTGGTATGCTAGCTGTGGGTGTACTTTTCATCCTTTGAACATCTTCAATGGATACCAACACGATTTCTTCCCATGAAAGATCTGGTATCTGCACCTTTAATTCCTCACAAACAATTAACTTTATTATCCCATGATGGGCCAAGGCATCCTCCTTCCCTTTATCCACCTTCTTGCTCATTTCTGCTAGGGATTGGAGCAGGTAAAATGGAATACTAATGTTGTTGTTCGGTGGATGATGGGTCCTGTGTCTTAACAGCTCTAGGATCCGAAAATGAAAGATGGGAACATAGCTTAAACCACCAGAGCATGTGATGTACTTCAGAACAATTTCAGCCACGTCCTCCCATGGCGTTGGCATGGAGAGTCTTTTGACTCCGTTTTTGTCTTCGTCATAGACCTCTCCTTGCTCGAAGAATGCTCCAATACAAACCTCTCTGTAGGCCAGTGAATTTGGCAATTACCTCCTCATCCAACTTGATACGTAACCCCTTCACTCGGGTGACATACTATTCATCCTTAATATGTTTGAAGTTTCTTGCAAACTCCTGAGCTACCCCTATATCATATCCTCTCAGTCCAAGGATGAAAGGCATCCAACCTGCATTGCGAATGATCTACAGGACTCTCAGGCTCGGATAAATGGCGCTGTGATCCTCTAGTTCACTTTTCTTGAAACCCTTTGTCATTTTAGAATCTTCTTTATGATCAGGAAAAACTAGAACTTTGGAATGTGGTTTATACCCTCAACTGGTTGGGATCTGCTTACAGGCTCGAGGATTGCAATGTTGGCTGAGTGAGCACGCTAGCTTTTGGTTTGTTGCTTCTCGAGAATTCTGAGAGGTTCCTTATATGCAAAATCGTGGAAGATTATCCAGCCTTACTTACTGTCTTTCCGCACCTATCTTTTCCATCATTCTTGTACTTGCCATTTTTAATCCCCTTTTTCCCATGATCGATCTCTGTACTTCATATGATGAGGGTTGTGATCATGATTTGTTGAGGGTGACAGGACTTAGGTAGTGATCATGACTTATTAAGGTGACAGGACTTAGGTAGCGATCATGACTTATTAAGGTCATTCTACCATGCCACCGATTTAAAATAGAAGCTGTCCTCAGCTGACTAGTAACGAATGCAGTGTGGGATAATGTTTTACCTTAAGAATAAAATAAATTTGTTCTAGAGATTACCTTGCTATGTATGCATACCTGCATTGATGACCTGGTGCGTTTTTCATGCATGGTGGATTCTGTAGTAGATTTCTGCATGTCAGTAGTTAGGTGTGTGGGATGCTTTTCCTTTTTTCTTGTTTTAATTTGCTGAACTGTCTTCTTTTGAAAGTTGTGCCAGTTGTTGATATGACTCATGTGATGATGCTTCATATTGGATGATTTCATGGTAGTATGTGACTGGCTCTCTTGAATAAATTGCAGGCTCGCGTGAGTATGTTGAAAAGAATGGAATGGCACATTTGAAGAATTCCATAGTAGTTTGATGACTGATTGTTGAATGTAGATGTGGCTGGCTCGCTTGAGTGCTGATATGTAATGTGTCTGGCTCGCTTGAATTGAATGGCAGGCTCACTTGATGCATGGCTGTTTGTAGGGTGGATGCTTGTATGTGATTTTTTTCTCTTTTTTATTTTTATTTTTATCATAATTCATTTTTTCATTTTTTTTTATTTTTTATTTTTGTCTTTTTTTTTCTCTCTCTCTCTTTTTTTGTTTGTAAATGAGTTGAATTTCACTAATTTGCCGTGTCCTCTATCAGCATCAATTGTTGTTGGTAGAGTACTTGTGTAAATTCTTCTTTTGACTGCGGTTTCTTGTAAAGTTCTAGGCGATTCCCATTCACTATCATGGGGAACTCCTCTTCATCAATTGTAATAATTCTCACAGCTCCATTTTCATAAATATTCTGTATAATGTAAGGTCCAAGCCATCTAGTGGTTAGCTTTCCTTTGAATGTGTGAAATCTGGAGTCGTAAAGTAGTGCCCAATCACCTTCGTTGAACTTTTTATCCTTCAAATGTTGGTCATGCCATTTTTTTCTTTGTTGTTGGATGATTTCGGTATGTGTAAGTGCTTGTTGGAAGTGATCATCCAGTTGATTCAGCTCTAGCATGCGTTCTTTTTGAATTTCTAATAGGTTCATATGTAAATCTGTTGCAATTCTTAATGTCTTTATTTCAAATTCGATTGGCAGCATGACTTTTTTGCCATAAACTAGTTCATAAGGTGTGAATCCTGTAGTTGTTTTCCATGTAGTATTGTAAGCCCAAACTGCCTCACTAAGTCTGTCAGCCCAATCCCTTTTGTGAAGTTGGACATTTTTTGTCAAGATTCTCTCTAATTCCCTATTAGTTACCTCAACTTGACCATTTTCTTGAGGGTGGTAGGAGGATGACTATCTGTGCTTTACATTGTTTCTTGTCATCAAGTCTTCAATTAAATTTGATGTAAATTGTGGGTCTTGATCAGAAACTACTTCTCTTGGCACCCCAAACCTATGAAAGATCTACTCAGTAAAGAATTTGGCCACATTGGTTTCATTTGTAGCAGCCAGTGCTACTACCTCTGTCCATTTTGTAAGGTAATCAGTGCATACGAGGATGTAGCTTTTCTGATTAGACTGTGGGTTGAATGGGCCAACAAAATCAAATCCCCACTTTTCAAATGCCTCCAAGGAGATTTGTGGATGGAGTGGCATCTCTTTTTTTGTGTGTTGGTTTTCCCATTCTCTGGCAATCATCACAGTGTGAAACATATTTGTAAGTATCCTTGTGGAGTGTTGGCCAATAATATCATGTTTGCAAGATTTTATGGGATGTCATTTTTGCATCATAGTGTCCTCCACATGGTTCATTTTGTGTGGCATGCATAATGTCATGCACCTCATCTTCTCTTATGCACCTTCTAAGTATTTGATCTGGTCCTTGTTTGAAAAGCATGCCTTCTATCCATGTGTATGTGGCACTTTGCCTTATTACTTTTGTTTTCTCTTTGTGACTGTAATGTTCTGGAAACTTCCTAGACACTAGATAGTTTGCTATATCAGCAAACCATGGGCTTTTTGTGGATATGGAAAAAAGGTACTCATCTGGAAAACTGTCATTGCTTACCTCACTGTCTTGTCCATGTGTCAGGCTAGATAAAAAGTCAGCCACTACATTGTGTTTTCCTGGCTTGTCTAAAATTGTAATGTCAAACTCTTGGAGGAGCAGCAACCATTTGATGATTCTGGCACTTGTGTTTGGCTTGTTCATGAGATATCTTATGGTTGAGTGGTTTGTATGAACAAAGACTTGGTAACTATTGATATAGTGTTTGAACTTATTAATGGCATGTACGACAACCAAAAATTCTTTTCTGTGACAGTGTAATTCAATTCTACCCCTGCCAAATTTTTGCTGATATAATATATTGCATAAGGCTTTTTCTCCTTTTCTTGTCCAAGGACATACCCGATTGATTTATCTCATGCATCTGAGTGGATGTGGAATGGAAATGCCCAATCTGGTCCTTCGAGTACTAGAGCTGTAATTGTTTTTTCCTTAAGGTTATCAAATGCTATCATGCAATTATTTGTCCATATGAACTTAGTATCTTTTGTGAGAAGTGCAAACATTGGGGCAACAATTCTGCTATATTTTTCAATAAATATTCTATAGTACCCTGTTTGTCCAAGGAAACTTCTCACGTCCCTTTGTTTAACAGGTGGTGGTAGCGTTTTAATTACTGAAACTTTTGCTTGATCAACCTCTATCCCTCTATGTGATATATGATGGCCGAGAACAATACCTTCTTCCATCATCATCTTGCATTTGTCATTGCTCAGACATAGGCTCATCTCAATACATTTTTTCAATACCAATTCCAGATGGGTCAATGCCTGGTCGAATTTTTTGCCATAGGGTGTGAAATCATCCATGAAGACTTCCATTTGATCATTTATAAATTCTGAAAATATGTTGAGAATTGCCCTCTGAAAGGTTGCAGGAGCATTGAAAAGTACAAATGGAAGCACCCTATAGACATAAGTACCCCATGGGCATGTGAAGGTTGTTTTGTCCTGGTCAGCTGGGTGAATGAGGATTTGATTGTAACTGCTGAACCCATCCAAGGAGAAAAACTTGTTACCTGCTAAAGTATCTAGTACTTGATCTATAAATGGGAGAGGAAAGTAATCCTTCTTGGTTGCTTTATTAAGCTCTTGGTAGTCCACACAAATTCTCCATTTGCCTCCCTTTTTAGGGACTATGACTAGTTGTGATACCCAATCACTATCAGAGACGGGATAGATGAAACCTGCATCTAATAACTTTTGTAGTTCAATTTTAACTATGTCCTTCAATGCTGGGTTTAGTCTCCTTTGTGGTTGTCTTATAGGAATAGAACCTTCCTTGATGTAAATATAATGCTTGTAGATATCAGGATGAATACCTTTCATGTCTACATATGTCCATGCAAAATCTCTATTATGCTCTGTTAATACCTTCATCAGCTGTTCTTCCTGTTGGGGCTGTAGATTAGAATTGATGTTAACTGTTTTCCTTGGTATAATTTCCACAATCTTTGTTTTGTCTGTTTGTTCTTCCAGAGATGTCAGTTATGCCCACATCTTGTTCAAGTTCCCGCTTGAAGATTCACCTTCATTTTGCTGATCTATGTCAAAAAACCTTTGAAGACCATCATTGTTAGAAAAATCATTTTGTATAAACCTATCTATATGACCATCTTCATCTATGGATTTTAGTGTTAATGCAACATCAATTGTCAGGACAGGTCTCATGTTTTAATTCAGTGTGTCATTGTAATCGCAAGTCCAGTTTTGATATTCTATGTCTAAGGATTTTCTGGCTGGTGGGTAAATGGTGTTTTTTTCCTAGACTGGCCACTGGTGATGGTCATGTTGCCTGACCTGTATCCTATGTAAGCATCTGCAGTTGCCAACCAGGGTCTTCCAAGTATAATAGGATATCCACTAGGTTTGCTTTTTACCTCGATGACTATGAAATCAACTGGGTATTCCCAGGATTCTATATTGATTATAATGTCCTCGAGCATTCCTTCAAGCTTCACAGTGGATGTATCTGCTAGTTGGAGTACTGTAGTTGTTTTTCTGACCTCTAATTGGAGACCTAGGTGGATCATAGTATCTTTGGTCATTACGTTTATAGTTGCTCCTAAATCAATTAGGATCTTTTCGATTTGTCTATTTTTTATGTTGACTTGGACCATGGGGCTACCCAGGTCTAGATATTTGGGGTTAATCACGATACCCAACATTAGATCAGCTTATTATCCCACTACATTAATAGTTGGTGGGTCACGCTTTCTCCTTCCAGGTTTCTTCAAACAATTCTCTTTTATATATTTGTTACAGATGGGTACGTCTCTGATGGCTTGTAAGATGGGGATTTGGATATTCAAGTGTTTTAATTCATTCAGAATTGCGTTTTCTTCTTCATCTTTGGTACTTCCTACAAGCTTTTCAAGAAATGGAGGGTTTCTAGTTCATGTGAGTGGTATAATTTCTTCCTCCGGAAGGTTTGATTCATCAAGATGCTGAATATGAGGTTGAGTCATTTGCTCCTGGTGCTCTGGTTGTTGTATGTTTTGCGTAGGTGTATTTTGGAATGTTTTTCTAGACCTTAGGTCAATCTCATTTATTTCTATAGTATCTACTACATAAGTGGGAAATTGCATCATTTCAGTATTGTAGGCTTGCTACTGCCCTGGCCTATTGTTGTTAGGGTTAGGGATTGGCTAGGCAGGAATTGGTGGAGGTGTGGGGGGGTGGTTGATTAGGTGGTGGTGGCATGATAAGTGGATGTTGTTGCTGTAGCGGAGCTCTCCAATTTGATGAGTAATAAGGATATGGATTGCCATAATTTGTGGATGGTTGAGCAAAAGGTGGGGGGTATGAGGGGTAGGATTGTGGGTAGTATGATTGATCATAAGGCTAGTTTTGCTGCCACTGATTTGGATTTTGCTGAGATGGCCATAGGGATGGTATAGATTTCCAATTCTGCTAGTTATTTCTCTGGTTATAATAATGTTGGTTGTTGGGTTGGTACGATCTGGGAAAATTATTCCTCTTATGATTTACAAAGCAGAGTTGTTCCATTGCACCCTCGGTTTTGGGCTCTTGGATAGCGTCTTTACAGGAAGGAAACAAGGGACACTTGTCAGTAGAGTGATCCTCAGTGCAAAGGCCACATATTTCGATGGTGTTTAGTGTGCACTGCCCCTTCTCATGCTTCTTTCTACAACGAGGACAGAATACTGCCAAGGCTTGGTTAATTTCATCCTGTTTCTTTTTTATTTGAAGAGCATCAAGTTGCATGGCCAAAGATTGCAGGATGTCAGTCTTCATGTCGTCTAGCATGTTTCCTAAATCATATTTTGTAAGTGTTGGTCCTGAAGATGTTGATCCACTAGTAGATGTGTGTGTATCCCTTGTCCCATTCTTAGTTTTCCTAGATCTAGAGTAGTTTTTGAAGATTTGCAGGATCTGGTCAAAAGATTTATGGAATATATATCCATCTCCTAGAAGATTTAAGACTTCAAAATTCTCTTCTTTTACACCTCTAAGAAGGAAAAGTTTTAGTGATTAAGGATCCAAGGTGTAAGGACTGGCTCGTTTGTAGCTGAGTTGAAATATTTGGGCATAATATTCTAATGACTCTCTTTCTCCTTGTTGCATCCTAAAGATTTCATCCCTTGTATCTTTGGCCTTGCAGTAGTCCCTATACTTTTCTAGGAATGCCTGTTTCATTTGATACCAGCTAAAGATACTATTCCCTTCAAGGCTCATAAACCACCGAAGTGATAGGTCTTTCAGTGTGGAAGGAAAAAGCCTTAGGTTTTGTGCATCAGTAGTGTAATTAAATGATCTGCAAACTACCTCAAATTCAAACAGGAATGTGTCAGGATATTCTGAAGTCAAACCATGGAAGTTTGGTAGATTGTTAGGGTTGATATTCTTCATTCTGGCATCTCCAAGAGGTATGCTAATGGGAAAGGTGAAAATCTCCCTAGGTTCCTCCTCTTCATTTGCCATCGTGGTGTTTGAGCTGAAACTGGTAGTGAAGTTGTCTCTGTTTGGATCGTATGTAGAGTCAGTTTCATTTTTAGAGTGTAGAAATTCAAACTGAGAATGGTCAGAACTATTATTACTGTTGTTGCTCATGGGATGCTTGGGCAGAAAGAGGCCAAACCTATCCCTTTTCCGACAAGGCATTCATTGGTAAAAATTATTTATGGTTTTGTTTTATGCAATTTTTGTTTTCTTTTTGTGTTGTTTTTAGGTGATGTCTCCTAAAATATTTAGCACCTACCCGACGACGGTGCCAAAAAGTGGTGAGCTCCCAATATGGATGCCTAATGAGGGCAACTGTACTAAGAGCCTACTTTAATTATCAACCCGAGGGATGTACAAACTTTAGAGGTGCAGGCATTATCTGTGCTCTTATAGGATAATCTTTGTTGTGGTTGGGTGTTGGTATCAATGTTTTAAGGGTTATCTACTCAATACGTAAAACTATTTATACTAGGGAATTAAATACTGGAAAACAGTAAATCTTTTTAAAGAATTAAAATACTAAAAGTAGTAAATCTATTTTAAAGGATTAAAAATGCTGAAAGTGAAAGAGATATTCCTATGAATTTACCTAATACTGAATGGTGAATCTAAACTATGAAAGTGAAATGCCATAACATATCTATTCTAAATTAAAGAAAGCAAAGTCTGTAATTACTTATGCATAAAACTAGAATTCTAATCTAAATCATTTGAATATCAAAACTAAGTTTGAAATGCAATCATCTCATGCTACAAATATATTATTAAGAAATCAAAGCAATCAACCTCAAGAAGCAATTAATCATGATGGGAAACTTTCATAAACCTTAGATCTAAACCATGATTTTTGAAAGCAATGCTAATACATATGGAATCGTTGTTTAAAATATGCGTTGGAAGAAAGCAGCTACAAGACTACTGAAACCGTGTTGCTAAACTACAGAATGTGTTATAAATTACTACAGAATCAAGACATCATTCAAATGCTTCCATATGCGATATAAATTTTCATCACTGTAAAACACATAACCGGAAATACCTGAAAAATGGAAATCCCCTGACTTACGTGTTGGAGGGGCCCTCTCCAACCCGTACTCAGAAGGGAAAGAAACTTATAGATGCTAACTGGGATTTAACATCGATCTTCCATTAAAATATAAACTCCATGTCTTCACAAACTTTTGTAACTCAGAAGTATCTCAAGAGTGCAAAAACGTAAAACAATGTTTCTTCAAAAATGTCAACAGAGACCTCTCGCTACCCGAGAGGTCCATATTTATATAATTCTTAATGCTGAACCTAACTAAATGTCTAAATTCCGATTCTCCTTGAACATGAGTGCGTTCTCTACATATTAGGAAAAAGGAGCCGAGCTGCATGATCCCTCAGTCTTCTACGTGTTTGTCCATTAATGCCCCTAAACCTACTCAATCACGCTCAATTTCCATAGAATTAGTTTATTGAATACGCATTTTAAACATACAAGAATAATCGTCAAAAACAACTTCATTAAATAATTAAGGTAAAACATTTTTCCCACAAATGAGTGCGTTTCTTCACCATTGCCTGAGCTTTACTGCGGGAAAAAGGTTATCAAATACCTGAAAATTGGACTCATCAGGCCTTATAATGCCTCTTGTAATTCTGAGCCCACAAGATCTTATAAGAAATATAAACTGGTGTGTCAGCTTTGTTCCAAACGCATCCTAAACTTGGGAATGGATGCCTTGATAGAATACAATCCACAAGGTATGAAGACATGTAGAAAACTGATTTCTTCCGGACTAGCCCTTCTTTAGAAGCAACTATGGCTGATGATATATTGTCCGAAAGGATGTCTTCCCAATTGAAAACCTTTCCTTTGAATGCTACATATTGGATTCAAGGGATCCAATGTAGATTATAAATGGTTCCATCAGCTTTGCCAAAAATTCTGCTTAGCATGAGGGCAATGATTCTAAAAGGTGGTCTTAGCATTTGAACTTCATATTCATCATGTTCCTTTAGCCTCATCTGCTTGCCTTGAATTAACAACTTTCTGCCATTTCTAAGAAATCCATGTTGAGACTTTCAAGCCAGGTGTCGTTCAACAACTGTTGAGGAGGGGGCAACTTGTAGGTGGCCGAAATATGGGCTGGGTGGAATGAGGCAAACACCTCTACTTTGCTGCTAGATAGGACTCTTGATTTAGCGTCTTCATGCACTAGGATCCATCCGATAACTTCTAAGTAGGGAAAGAGTTCTGGGGGCGTCGCTGCTTTAGTGATGCTAGAGCTTCTGATGTTTTGGTATAGGTACATCTCCTCCAGGAGTGATCTGCGGATATCCTGATCCCTTATCATGTGATGCAGCTCTCCCCACTTAAACTTAGGGGCAAATCCCATAATTGGCTTGGTATATTCGTATAATGTCTTGACCCTTGCTTCCATAATATCTTCGCGTCTTGGCATGGTTTCAGACACCTTTGCCTTCCTCTTGCCTCCTTTCGGCATTATGCTTAAACCTGGCCAGAAACCATGCATGAGTAGATACATGATAAACTAGAATGAAAAACTAAGCCTTGAACTAAAATTCATCAAAACAACAAGCATATCCTAGGCAGGAGAGCAGAGGAAAATTTCTTTGAAAATTATACCATGTCTCAAACTTTTAAATAGGAAATTCAATGTGCATAATCAAAACAAAACAATATTTTCTACTAACACAACAGACAAGGTAGCTTTCTCCATAATTAGTTCTACAAGGGGAGAGGGTGAAACTCATGACGCTATTGCTTGAATTTTGAGCTAGAAGGCCCGGGACACTCATAACAGGACGCAAACGAGAACAAATTGGTGATTAAGGCCAGGTGCTACCAATCGTGTTGGTTTGGGTCTCTAGAACTCAAACTGGACAGACTGATGGGATAGAGAATCGGGTCCAGTTAGGCGCTTTAAACGGCTTTGGGAATGATCAACCGGGTGCATGGAAAGAGTCTAGCAGGGATAAAAGTGGCCACAGTGGGGCTAACGAAATAGTCCTAATGCAAAAACCAAATCTTTAACCGTTAAAAACGAAAAGGCTCGAAAGATGAACTTACTTGGCAACAGACGATTGAGTTCGAATTGAACGATGGGCTCCAGAACTGACTGTCCTTGACTGGATAGCATAACCTCGAACGGATTTCTTTGAAAAGCTCTAAAAAATATAAAAAAAATATATAACAAACCCCAAACCCAAACTTTCTATATATAAAATGTTTATACATGTAAGTAATTAAGCCTAATGTAAGAGGGTAGGTGTGGTCATTAAAATGTCGTTATAGCGATGTGATCAGTGTCCTTTTGGCACTGCTTGGCATTAATTGCAATCCATCAAAACGAAAGTTCTTGGCGATTTCAAGTGACTAGTGTCGACGGCGTTGGCTAAGTGCTTGCACAACGGACCAGCACACTTCAGCAAGTTCTGCGTTAGCTTAAACTTGGTCTCCCTCTATCTCGTTTCGGGGACTGTCATTGAGTGTCGTCGGCTTCCTTCATGTCACTTCTTTTGGGCGAGATTCAGGATTCAGAGGAGATGGTTTCGGTGAGACTGGTTGAGTTCCCCTGAAAATGCATCAATGTGCTTAAGTTTGACAAAGTGCCGACCGCTTCGGTTCACGCTTATGAGTTATGTTAGCGTAACTTGATGCGATTTGCCGCAACGCAAAACTTATAAAGAGACAAGGCAAAGGCAACGTTTCAGAAGGTCTGGGTGAGTTGGGGTGACTGTTGTGGTGGAACTGGGCGAATTCAACCGAAACAGGGTAACTTTAAAACTTAACAAAAATGTTCGCTTGTTGCAGCACAACTCGATAAGTTACAGTGATACACTGGAAGCTTTAAAAACTTAACAAAAAGGTTCAAACGTTGTGGCCCATCTCGGCAAGTTGTGCCTCCGTTTCGTCTATGAAAACGGAGTTTTACTTAGAAGAAAAAACAAAAATAGACTTAAGGACTTGCTTTCTTTAGAAAAAAAAACTAAGTATAAAAAGGCCTTCTAGGAAGGGACTTGGCTTCTAAGCAAAATTTTCTCAAAAACAAGAAGGAGGGGCCCCAATATTTACAAAATTTTGGGGGGGGATGTTGTAGCAACAACAGGAACTTAGGGAGTTTCTGTTAAGCTCTCTTTTCCGAGTCCTTAAAGAATGAAAATATCACCGAGCAATCTTGCTTCCTTTCATGCTCATTAAAGTATTTGAAAGGGTGTCTATTTGGTATAACTTTAACCCTTTTCCAGGCCTGGTAGACTAATTAAGAAAAAATGATTACTCTAGTCACATTGGATATAATATTTCTCTATCACATACTTTTATGATTTTTCTAGTTTTGGGACTAACACACGAAAAAGAACCCCCTTAGAGTCTTCGTATTTCTTTCAGACTCTCTAAAATTGAAAGCAACCACGAGCATTCACCATCTTAGGCTCGTATAAATCCACACTATGGTATCTTCTCACCATCTCAGATTCTTCTTATCGCTTTCAGACTCCTTAAAATTGAAAGCACCCACGAGCATGCACCGTCTTGGGCTCACACAAATCCACATGACGGTATCATCTCGAGCACACTTCGATCCCTTCTTCGAGCTCCTTAAACCATGAAGAAGGCCCAAACGCTGCCTCTCAGCGCCACTATCGATCACATTTATTCCAATCATTATGGAAGCATCCCTAGTATGGTCACCTTTGTTCAGAGTATTCTGCGAGGTGTCACCCTCGGAGTCTCCTGATCTCACTCATTAATTTCCCCTCCCGAGTCTCCCCATTGCAGCCATAGTCCTTGATCCCTTATGCTATGATATCCTCCCCCCTGCTCAATTTCATATGATTCCAGATCAGCCTTTCCATCATACTCTAAACAAAGGAAGTTTGAGTCCCATCACTCCACGACCCTCATATCCCTCCGAAGTGTGTTAGTTACATGTCTAGTGCTATCACATCTTGGTTGTACACCTCGCACTCCTTTCAAGCAAACATAATTCCCTTGGTAGTTGCAGGTCTCCCTCTGTTGACTCCAGCACATCTATTCTAGAGGACAGACTCAAATTTCCATGTACCTTGGACTCATCTCCATCAGTGGTGAGTTCCTACAGACCATCTAAGTAGGATTCCTTAGTGCTTCTTAGCATGGTTGTTTCTCACGTGCTCGACTTCAACTCCATTATTGTGTCGTTGAGACTCGTACAAGGTATTGGTCCCTTTATTTATTGGTCGAATACCTTGGATGTCCCCCGATTCTAGTGCATTCGTGAGTCTATTTGGAACCCCCCGAGTTGTATGTTTCCATGGATATCTAGGTTGCGTTGGTGACAGTGTTTGGAATCCCTTCAGCTATATGCTTCCTAGAGTATCCAGTTCAGATGCAATCCCTATACCTTTGAGATTTTGACTCTCATTTTTTGAGTCCATATAGTTGTTGGACCCCTTCAGATCTAGCAGTGCATCAGTTATTATGGTACCACATTCAGGATGGATGCCATTGTTCCTAGTTCCAACTCTTCAGATCAGTCATGGTTGGACCATGAACATGTCCCTGATTTGTGTGCCCTCTGGACCATTATGATGTACACAACAATTATCTATGTATTGTTCAAGTCCTCTTTGGGACTCACCATTATTTGTATACGAGCATGGGTATTCCCACCTCATCCATATATTTTAGATTATATGTTCGTCATCCATTATTGAGATGATGTATTTCCAGTTTTAGCCCTTACATTTTGTATGAAGTACTTGCTCTAGTCTCCAACTAGTTTATGCTCTTCGCCACCACAAGTATAACATCCCTGGAAAAATTCAAAACCTATGATGTCTATCGGCCACGATGAGCTCCTACCCTCACACATTAGGGGCAAATATGTTAACACCCAAAAATTGTTCACCTAGCTCATCCCCCTAGTCATGTAATTCATTTATCCATTTTTCCCACATTTTTGGCCTCCAAAAACCCAAAAATTCCCAAGTTGGTAACCAAATGGGGAAAAAAAAATTATTTCCCTAAAAAATAATTAAATTCATTCAAAAAAGTCAAAATACACAAAAAATAAAAGAAAATAAAGAAGAAAAAAGGGAAAATTTTCAAAATAAAGGAAAAAGGAAGGCAAACTCAAAATTCCATGAACCAATACTAGTGGTTACCCAATACCATGGGTCAATACTCCACCACCCAAAATTGATATAAAAAGGTGATGGAGGCCCCCCATTTCATATACAAGAACACATTCACTCTTTCCTACCCTTATGCTGCCAAAATTCCCATTGAAACCCCAACTTCCCTTTGAGCTTATGTTTCCCCTTCCTGGTTGAGTTTCAGCCACCACCAAAGCATTTGGAGAAGATAAAGGAACCTTGGAGACCCAGAGCACCACTCTTCGAATGGATGCGAGGTCCCCATCTATTCACCTTTTGAGGTAACCAACTATTGGAAATCCATGTTTACAGCATAATATAAAATCAACTTTTGATTCATGGGTTCCAGCTTATTTCTTGTTTTACTCTAGTAATCATTTAGTTTAGTTGTTTTTTGCTTTCATTTTCACTCACACTATCCATTCACCAATTGCTACTAAGAGTTCCATAATCCTTACTAAGTTCTCTTTTTCACTAGCTTGTGTGAAAACACTACCTACATGTATAATCTAGTGGACTTAACAAGGGAGATGATAACAATTCTTTTTTGAAATCCTCAAAGGCGTTTTGTGCAGCCTCATCCCAAAATAATAGGGTGTCTTTTTTAAGTAAACACATGAAACCTTTGGTTATTTTCACATAGTTGATAATGAAACGTTTGAGAAATTTGGACATACCTTGCATACTTCGAAGTTGTCTAATGCTATGAGGAGGAGGGAATTTGACAATCACCTCAACCTTTAACAGATCGACCATGATCCCTCCACTTAACATGATGAAACCCAACAATTGTCTAGAATCAACACAGAACACACATTTATGGGTATTCAACTAGATTTTGTAGTGTTTGCATTGCTCAAACACAAGTTGTAAATGTTATGGATGATCTCTTCTCTTTCGAGATCGCGCGGGTAGATCATCCAGATAAGGTTTGACTACATGTTTGATATCATGAAAGGCGAAATTCATTGCTCGTTGGAAGTTGGCTCCAACATTTTTTAAAAGGAATGAAATATTTCTATATGTGAAGGTACCCCAGGGACATATAGAAGATGCCTTATGCTGATCTTCGGGTTTAATTTGAATCTAATTGTACCCCAAAAATTCGTCCATATAAGAAAATATTTCATGACCAGCACACACATCTATGATCTGATCAATAAATGGTGTGGGATAATTATCCTTAGGACAAGCTTTGTTAATATGTCTGAAATCAGTAGAGACATGTATGGTACCTTGTTTCTTATCGATCAAGACTGGATTGGAAACCCATTCCATCATATCGATAGGATAGATAAATCTGGCTTTAAGGAGCTTTTCAACCTCAGCCTTAATGGTTGCATCCTTTCGAGGATTGACTGGACAAAGTTTCTGTCGAACTGGTTTAACATTTGGATACATTTTGCTCACATGTACAACTATGGATGGGTCGATTCCTGGAATCTCCTCATATGACTAGGAAAAGACATCATGAAATTCTTTGAACAGGTCGGTGTACAAGTGGATATCTTGAGGAGAACAATTTGCACCGATGAAATGTTTTTCCACGATATCTGGATTGATAGAGGAGTTAATCAGAATATTTTTCGATATGTTATCCCTGTTTCCTTCAGCGAAAAATTCCTTGTTTATCTAAAGGATTAATGGATAGGTCAACATATCCACCGAGTTTCACAGAAAACTCCCCATTCTCAATTTTGTTTAGATATGGAAGAAAATAAGATCTATGATGCATGTGTTCCCAAGTTTGATCAATACCTATCATTGCTTCCAAAATAGCTTCATCTGATGGTAAAATAGTGCCGAAACGGTCAAAGGAATGAGCATATTCTATTTCCCATGCAAGTGCATAATCTACATTTGGCTCCGTGGAGACTGAAGGAGTTGATATGAAATATATCGCAGAGTCTCATGAAGTTTGATAAGTCACTTCTGTGACATATAGGGTCACAACTGGTTTATTATGAGTGGGAAGGATCCAAGGATCAGTTGTTTTAATAACTGTGAAGACCTCCTTAGATGATGTGGTAATGTTTGGACCATTTGTTGAACCAATATAATTCATGGGAGCAGGAAAATTGAAAGTGCCCATAAGTGATGAGTACAATCCTACTCACAAAATCTCACTAGGAGGATGGGTCTGATTAATCATAGGAATATTAGATTCCGAATAGGTTGTATTATTTTTCTGGGAGAAGGAGAGTTGGTCAATTGTGATGATATTTCCTTCATGAGGGAACATTAATACCTGAAAAACAGACTAAGGGATAGCTTGCATCGCGTACATCTAGTTTCTTCCCAACAACAAATTATAATCGAGAGAAGCATCTACAACCTCAACCTCCACCGACACTACTTTTCCTACTAATTGGATCTCAAAAGAGGGTAAGATCCCATGTGGATTGAAAGATATTCCATCAAGAGAGGTAAGCAATGTAATCAAAGGGAATAACTCAGGAGAGCCTAAAGCTCTCCAACAAGAAATGGATAGCACGCACGTAGACACACATTCATCCACCATTGTTCGTCCAATGGTTTTATAACCATGGATTACTTCAATCTGGAAGGCCACGTGATATGGAAACTAGGTTTTGATGTTGGTTATGTCAAACCTTTCCAACATACTCGATGAATCCACACTTCCTAAGTCTTCTACAACTGAGTAGTTGGGATAATCCCTCACATTAGGGTTGTACGATGCATGCTTATAGATACCTTTTGGTATCTTAGGCATAGGGTCTGCAGGTTTCTCAATATGAAGAGGAACTGACGTATCGGGGATCTATTTATCTTTATGTGGCAGTTCCAGGGTATAATTTATTGCTCTCGTTTCCAGTAAAGAACCTGAGCTAACCATATTTATATAGGATTGATCAGACGATGTGGCACAATGAGTGCCCCCAGTATTAGAGCTACTAGAAGCTGAGTTTTGTCCTTTGGTAAAAGGATCCTTCAGGACAACAAGTTTATTTTGTTGCAAAAGCTTCTGGGATTCATCAATCAAGGGGCATTGGTAAGTCAGGTGATCTTCCTTACAAAGTTTTCAAGGAAATTTCACCTTCTTCTTTTCTCTTTCCCCCCCCTCAACACTCTCTGTGGTTTTGGGATTGTGTTGGTTTCCTTCCCCCTTCTTGACCTTCTTCTTTCCACTAGGCTACCGAGGACCCTTTTGATTTGACTGCACATTGTGTACAATCACCGTTTGAGAAGGGGAATATTCAACAGTAGTTTCCTCCTCCGCAGAGTGCTTTATAGAAATTTCATGGACTTGTTTAGCCAAAGCCTCTACAACAGATGAGTAAGCTAAACTCACAATTCCATCAACATGTGGTCTAGGTTTGGGTTTACAAGTATCGATGTTTGACCTTGTCTCATCAGGAATTATTTCATAAAGAATCCCATACTGAGCATAAATCAAATCTAACTGTTGGGTGCTTCCTCTTTGGAGGTAACCCTGGAAATCGAAACATATTTGGAGATGTATGGTAATAATGATTTCAAAAACCAATCCAGTAGGAATTCCGGGGGAATCTCATCTTTAATGAGCCTCTTCATTCTTCTCCACTCCTGGATATGATCATATATGTAAGTGTCTTTATTCTACCTAAATGTAGACAGAAGATCTTTGCCGACATCATACCGACGGGAAGTTGGAAGTGGTTTAGAAATACTATTGCCAAATCATAAAAGTTATGATAAGAAGCAGATGGTAACTCAATGTACCATTTAGCCACGACACTAGTTAAGGTTCTTTGGAAGAGTCTCAACCGTATCGAATCATCGTTTAAAGAGTTAGAAGACAACCATAAATGAAATGTTGTATCGTGATCCCCTGGATATTCACCAGTTTTTCCTTCAAACTTAGGAATGTCTGAAGGAATTTTGGTTGAGACCGAAGGCCGGGTGGGATCATGACGCACAAGGTCATTAATCATCTTTGAAATATATGGCAAGTTTAACGCCGCAAGAGAGGGTAAGCGAGTTCTAGCCGATGGCATATGATTTTGGGGAATTTGGTAAGGAAAACTGCCTGAACCATAACTCCCAGAAGGCTGGTTGGGGTTGCCCCCAGCCATCTTTTGTGATGAGAACGCATTTTGAAAAGTGCTACATCCATAAGCTAGTGGATTGATTGCTTGATTCCCACTCCATTGTGGCCGAGTATAGGTGCCTCCAAAAGGAGTTGAATTATATGCATTACTTCCTCCTCCACCAAAGAGTGAAAAATGAATGTTCCCTACAGGTATGTTAGAAGTTTGAACATTTGACGATTACAAATTATAACCTGTAAAGGGTTTTGAACTCGGCAACTATGAAATGGAGGGAACTGGCATCGAGCCTACAAATTGTGTTGAAGGTGCAATATGACCTCCATGCCAAGGGAATCCATGAGTAAAAGGAGATGAACTAGTAGGGTTATCCTAGAAATGTTGAAGAAACGTGGAAGATGTAAACGATATTGTAGGTATCCCAGTCAAAGGGACATTGGAAGAACCAACAGTTGATCCAAAAGGTATATCTAAGTGGACGCAATCTGGGTGCTTGATGACCCTAAGTATCATGTGTTAAATTTTAGTGAAGTGATCGGAGTAGAAGACATTTGCAACGAGATAGGTATTGGATTTTTCATATGAGGAGGATAAAAGCCTCCCGACATAATAGCAGATATGGGAGTGTGTGGAACTCCTAATTCATCCCCTATGTTTCCCATAGTAAATCCAGATGTAAACCTATACACACTTAGCTCAGGTAAACCTAAATATATGACTCTCATTAACACCGGATTGTCAGGTCCAGTTAAAAGAGGGTTAAAGGATCTCACAAAGTCTTTGGTTTCCAAGTCTTCAACCTCGATTATATGTGGAACTGGAAAATTTTGAGTAATGAGTTGAGTTTCTCTAGGAGGTTCAATTGTACCTGTTGGTTCGAAAGAAATGCGTGAGCTTTTTCTATGCCACTGAGGTTGTGGTGGAGGCTCCAAACTGAGTGGAGGAATGTTTTGCAACCTTCTTGACCTACAGAGAGGTTTTTCCTCCACAATTAAAAGAAATATTCTAAGTAATTAAAACGTAGGGCCAATTAGAACAAAAGTAAACAATCAGTACACAACTAAAAATTCCTATAGTGATCCAAACCAGGAAAGAAGATAATATTCTAAAGGATATTCTGGGAGGATGAGGGCCCATAACATACTAGTGAAGGGATGAAGAACAATTATATGGGGTCCACAACACACACACGATGGATCCAAGTGCTAGAATCACCCAACCGCCTTCCCAAACAGCTACAGAGGATTTACTCATGAATCTTTCCTAGGTGTAATGTAAATATCCTTCCACTATCACCCATGTAGATCCCTACATTTATGGATATTGAGGCTAGCAACAATATAGAGAGGGTCTGGGGGACAATCGTAGGTCGAATCAACACACATGGGAAGGGTAACTAAGCCTGAAATCTAAAAGCACCAGAATATACTAGTGAATCCTCGTACACGTACTGACTCTAGTAGATGCTTGATCAAATAGTGGAGGGGTATCTCCAACTAATCAATCTCACATGACCTCGTTCTTAACATCAGTGTGAGTGGAGCTTCCCAGTTCACCTTCTACAGAGGTGGATTTACCTAATGAAAGGGCACTACGATTTGAGTTTTAACTGCTTTGGATAGTTAATATCAACCTAATCCAAAACACTAACCTAAGCTAGTTGTTGTAAGATCCTAAAAAGAGAACTTACTACTTGATTTTAGGTTTAAATTTTTTTTAAGGCTATTGTTACTCACAGAGTAGTGTATGTGTGCAAGGTGTAGTTATGACTAAAAATAAAAAAATCCAAATGTGCAAATGATTTTACTTATTTTTCTCTTTTTGTTTATATCTTTCTAAAGCCAAAATGTTGATTAAGTAAACCTAAGTAAAATTAAAAAAACAAATATTTTTCTTTTTCAAAAATTAGTGCATGCAACTATTACTACTTTTGAAAAGAAACAAATGTTCTTGTTAAGGGAAAAAATACTTGTTCTTTTTGCAATTTTATTTTTAAACAAGAGAAGAAAAACTAATTATGAACAACTAAAAAACACTCCAACTGTTTAAGTGTATAAATATTGTAACTAAGACTAAAAGAAACAGAAAACTACCCTCATAGAAATATGAAAAATAACAATATCAACTAGTTACCTCAATCAAGACAAGGAAATTACTAACTTGGCATAAGAACACTTTGAAACCAACATACAAGAAGAAGAAAACAAGGACTCTCCTTCAAGATATTAGACTGCTTTCCATTAGGCCAGTGATCATGAGAGATCACTCCAAGTGTCTACAAACCAAAAAATTGAAATCGAAAGACTTAGGCACGCCATCAACAAGTCAGAGAAGACCAAAAAGATGTCAAAGAAGAGTAAAAAGACTTAAACATGGTCTAAAAACAGGCTAGAATGATCCAATTAAGAGCAATAAACTTCATAAGAAATCAAAGTAGAGATCAAAGAGTTCAACCCTAGGAGGAAAACTAAATCCTACAGGGGTACCTATGACTATAAGTACAGTAACTAGAGGGTCACTCATGGGTGCAACACATGAAACTTGCAGGTAACAGGGGAACTCACGGCTGTATATACTTGGAAGTCGTGAGTCTGATTAAAAAAATTAAAAAAATAAGAAAAAATTAAAAAAAGGACCAAGTCTAAGTATTAAACAAGGGTATGTATCCTCTGCAAACCCTTCCAGATAACTCAAGAATTGACTCTAACTGAAGAAAAGACTACACAAGGACTCCCAAAGAAACATAAAACTCCCCAGTGGATTCGCTAGTTCTGTTGTTCGTAATTTTAACCTATGACTGGGAAATTTATAGAGGTCACCAACGTACTATTTAAAAATTACATGATCTAATCAATAGGCAAGCATACAACAAGACATTTCCTTAATGAGGAAGAACTAGGGTAAAAAGTTAAGTAAGAGTGCCTTGAATACAAGAAGTTTCAATCCAAGCTTGAAACTTTGAGTCCTCGATCTGCACTCCTGAGTAAAAAATCCTGCAAAATAAGAAATACCTTCCTCAAAACATTTGACTACATAGGCATGAACAATCAAACATGAAACTCATACATAAAGGAAGCATAACATATTCACTATATTTAATTCATAAAATAGATACAACTGTTTATGGGAAAAGATAATCTCTTGTATTAATCATATTAATGACAATAAGCTATACTTGATTATGCAACAAGCACTGCTGAAACTTGATTATGGGCCCTTGCTCCTCTCCTTCTGCATATATTTCTCCTGCATTTCAATACACAAAGGTTTCGCCCCCCTCCTATAGCCTTCCTTTTGTATTTATAACACATTTTAAGAAGGTAGGTTCGAGAGGTAAATAGTTAGGGAAGGTATGGTAGTTAGGAAAACTACCATAACTATCTCTAATTCGATTTTTATTTTTATTTTTCGTGATTTTAGAAGGCACTCACGGGTATGAAACTTGACAACAAGCAAGTGACATGTGAGTATTATGCCAACAAGTAGCGAGTTCAACATTTTTTGGGAAAACCACAAGTGGTCAGTGGATCACCAAGAGGTGACCCACGAGATGGCAATTATAATGGTCATGGTGATCCACGAGATGTTTAAAAGTATGTACAAAAATATTAGCCAATTGACAAATGGGAAGCATAATTTTATGATCTCAACTAGAAATATATGGTCATGTGGATTCAACAATCAACTTGCAAGCATGAATTACTTGTTGAATGATTTTTCATTTGATGAAAACATGGTAACATTTATGGCTAACATGATTTTTAGACAAATTATGGACAAGTGGATGAGATGGGGAAGGTAGCTATGTTCCTTAGAAATTAGTGAAGAAGAATGGAATGAAGAGTCTATCAAATAGATTTTGACATATGCACAACAAGAAAGTGTAGAACAAGTGGTCAAGATGTTTGGATGTGGAAAAATTCCAATTGATGTTGTATACAACACGAATACAAAGTATAACCAGATTTAAATTGCCATTCCTATTATAGAAGAACAAGTGGTTCAAGAGGAGAATTATACACATAAAGAATAACAAGATTTAAATTGCCATTCCTATGTGATCATAAACTTGGAAGGAAATCTACATATATGTGGATTAAGGAGTAAGATTGAAGATATGAGTTGTAGGTTGTATGTTTTTATGATTGATGAGTATTTAGTTGATTTTGGAGCTGGGAGGAGTTCACTCAAAACAGTGAACAAGAGGATAATGAAAAATAAAAACAAGATATATGCCTTATAGGAATATGTGCACAATGGAGGCATATAAGTTATTATTACTCCTCAAAAATAACAATTGGTCTTTGGATTGTGGATTGATCAACATAACAAGATTAAGAAATCATCTTAGATAGATGACCAACAAGGGATGATGATGATGAGTAATGAATTTAAGTCGATTCAATATGTGACAGCCTAAAAAACAAGGTCACTATAGTTAGTCAAACATCATTTGTTACTCTTTGTCAACCATGGTCGATGATCATCAAACATAGTCAACATTTTCTCACCAAAATTAACCATAGTTTAATAATATCAATGATGATTAATTGAATTGAACAATAGTCAGCCATAATTCACTATAATTGATCATGGGAAAACAATAGTCATCAATGGTTAAATATGGTAAAACTTAGTCAACCATATTCAAATATAATCAACCATGGTCAATTAAAGTTAACTACAAAAACCAAAGTCATTGATAGTCAACCATAGTTCACTAAATTCGACCATATTTAACTAAAGTCAACCATGGTTAACGAACATCAACTATAATAAGCCATGGTTCACTAAAATCAATCATCATTAACCAAATTCAACCATGTTCAAATAATAATGAACCATGGTAAACTATGGTCTAACTTATTCAACCATCATTTGTCACCCATTCCCAACCATGATTAATCACAACAAAATTTGAACCCAAAATCCGACGAAATTAACTGTGTCATCAGATTTCACCTTTTAAATTACAAATTTTGAGAAAAAAAATTAATTGATACATGGCATCATCGAATATCCGAAAACACCCATTGGTTATCCGATGGCGGTCGTCAGATATCCGACCTCTATTTTATAACGGTAACTATGATCATGTCGTTGGATATCCGACGAACTTTAAATTTTAAAAACTATAAATTATGGAAACATACCGACATGTTTGCTATACATGTGACGATTTACGAAAATTATATTCTTCGCACGGTTTGTTTTCCATAAAAGAATACCCAATTATTTCTCTTGTTTTTGTGATTAAAAATAGTGAAGTGTAGAGCTTGATTTTCTAAGATCGATAATTTTCATTCAAGCTCTTTATGAGAAAATGTCAAATAGCAATATTCTTGATCCAGACAAACAAAATCGACAATTGCTTGCTAGATTGTGGGATGGACTGGAAAGAAAGGGTGATGGAAAATGTTATTGTCCATGTAGTCAATGCAGGGGCTTTAAAATGTGAAGAATAAAGATCACAACAGCCAGAAAACATTGTAGGGAACATGGACACACTGAGGGGGGACATGAATATCGTCCATTTGTATGTTTTGCATTATATATGTTTTTATATTGATTTCTTTTGTAAATGTATGTATTATTTTAATATTTATTATATTAACTTATATCTATTGATGGTTTCATGTAATTATAAAGGAAATGCATCCTACGACATATCGTCCAGAGGAATTTCTTTTAGAACAAGTACCGGAGGAACATGGAGCTATGAATAATGGAGAACAAGTTAATGATCATATTGAAGAAGATGATCATACTGATAACATAGTTGAAGATTGTAATACCCCAATTCGACCCTTAGGATATATTAGCCTTTAATGTAAATAATGTGTACATGTGATGTATGTTTTCCTAGCGTGGAGCTCAAGGCCAAGGCCCCGCTAGTGAAAGCCCAAATTTTATTTAAAGGGAAAGTATTTGATATTTTGATACCATGTTTTCTTAAGCCATGGAAATTGTAATAGGATGTAAATAAACATCTTGCAATATAAAATTCCAAGACTGGCTATGGAGGCAATGAATGAGAAGGGGCCACGTGTATCCACTAGGGAGTGGTGAGGGGGCTATGGGAGTGAACCATAGGTTGCCATATGTCATTATGGGAACCCATTTGACTTCTCGAGATGACATTTATTCTTGTTGTAAGAAAGTGATTGAAGAATTAAGTCAATGGCTTTAATGGAGGATGGGCAACCCTGAAATTCGTATGGGTAGGTATGGGCTTTGTTTTCTTGTAAAAGAAGTCACTCAACCTCATGAGAGGGGGATTCATTCTCATCCCTATCCCATGGGGGAAGAAGCCAGCTTCACTCTCCATCCAAAAATAAGCTCCCAACAGTGAGAAAACCAGAAATCACGACTTGGAATGAAACCAAGTTTTGGGAAGCCAAAAACGCCCAGAATGGGGGTTGGACAGTGAAATCCAACAGGGAATCCGTTGGTATGAGCCTTGGGGCAAATTTGGGAGCAATAGCTACCCCAAATCCCATGAGAAAACCCAGTTTGGATGGCCCATAAAATCAGTGACGGATTTGGGGTAAATTGTGACAGAGTTGTGAGAAATCCAAGGGTGGATGTATGAACAGAGGATGGGATTGCTGAGTCCAGCTTGAAGTGTATGTGGCTCTGGGATTGAGCTCAGTGGACTAGCATCCTCCTCCATTTCCCATTGCATGCTTGAAAAACCCAACTGTGTGTTGGCTTAGCATGGTTGTCTGAGTGAAACCCTGACTGTGAGTGAGCCATCTAGTTCCTCCTTAGTGGATACACAGCCCAGCTCGGGGGTGATCTCTCAGCTGAAAGAATACAGGATGGACAGAGATCTATGGTTGGGTGGTGTTCGGATATCCACATCATATTTTTCAGGATCTTGCATGCAATTAGGGTTTGCATGCACCTGCATGCATCCCAGTCACCAGTTTGATGCCTCCAGCACCTTAGCCACCTCATTCTAGCACCCGGGAGCCACTTATTACAGAGTTTTAGCCCTCCTAGGCTGAAAGGCGCCCACTTCTCACCTACTGCCAGAGAAGGGCGCACTTGTTCGCCTACCACTACAGTTCCACTTCAGTTACACTCAGTTAGCTCCGATTCTCCCTGATTTGAGGCTAGTTTCACTCCCGACTGACTGTTTCACTTCTGTTGGACCTCCAGATTGACTAGATGACTTGTTCTAACTTCAATTAGCCTCCCATGTGCCCCCACTGAGCCTCCCTCTCCTTAATCAGTGCTACAAACTTCAGTTACACTTATTACACTCAGTTAGACTCAGATTGACACCTGGATGACTCGTTCTTGTGCATTGATGACCACCACCGATTGATGATGAGGACTCCTAGTTGGAGTCAAGCTACTCCATTCAGTGATTCGAATGGCCTACTTAGTCAATTCGAATTGCTCATTGACAGACATTGTATTCTATTGTAATTCATTCACCCTTTCTGGGATATTGAGCACTGCTGCATGTTTTGCACATTTTTACACCATATTTTCTATGTTCATCTGTTGTGATTGATTTACTTGTTCATTAGATCTGCTGTGACTAATTTTACATGGTATCAGAGCCATTGCAGGGACAAGATCTCTTTTCTACAGGAGTTTCTACAAGAAGATTTGACTGAATTGCTCAAATTGCAAAAAGTTTTGGCATGAGATATCTCAAGGGCATTCGCTCCTGTGCATGCAAAGCTTAAAAATACTTCCAATACCACTCCAGAAGCTTGAGTTTCCACATAATTCCTGGATCTGATACATTGGACCCATTCAACATTGTTTGATCTCCAATCCCAGGTGTGATGCAACTCTAAAAGGGTGGATTGTTCGACCTTACGGTTCTTGGTTTGATTGTGATTTGCAGGTTATCAAGCTCCTCTCTTGCATTCGCTATACTGTGCATGCAAACTCCTCTTTTGCATTCGCTACTCTCTGCATGCAAGCTCATCTACATCAGTTTGACTCGCTCCTAGCAATGGAATACTCTTCTTCAAAGCCTATCCTCACCCCATTCAATTATTTTGATTGGAAAGATGATATGGAGATCATATTACGTTCAAAAGGTTACTACTGAGTCACTCTTGGTCTTGAATTGGAGCCAAACAATGTGTCAGATCGAACCAAACACTACAACAAGCTTGATGAAGCTTATGGTCTTCTTTGTCTCTCCATCTCCAAAGATTTTCACTTCCATCTCAGTGGATTGAAGACTCCAAAAGCTATATGGGAGCAACTTGAAACACTATTTGGAAAGCAGGATGAGCTTAGGGATTTTCAATTAGAGAATGAATTGATTGCCCTTAGTCCTGAGAATTTCGAGACCATCAATGAATTCTTCACAAAATTCAAGAACTTGAACTTGCAATTGAAGAACAGTGGAGTTATCAAAGAGGATAAACAATTGATCTTCTCCATTCTAAGCAAGTTTGGGAAAGATTATTCGGTATTTGTCTCTACTTTCAATTCCGGTCGGCTAACTACCCCGAATTGGAAGATGCCTACCTTGAATGCCTTCATTGAGTCCGTCACAAAAGAGCATGACAAGTTGATTCAAATGGGGTCCATAAGCTCCAAAGATTCAGCCCTATATGTTCAAGGACCCAAGATCTCGAATGGTAAACGAAAGCAAAAGAAGGAGAAGCCCAAATTCGAGCCTCACAAGCAAAAAGACAAAAGCAAGCAAACGGATGCACCATCTAGTTCGAAATCCAAGCAAAAGGGCAAAGAAGGTAACCACAAATCTAAATGTACTTATTGTAACCGTGGCTTTCATCCCGAAAGTTCATGTATGAAGAATACTATAGATCAAATGGCCCTCCTTTTGGAAAAGAACAACATAACCCTTCCTGACGGTGCAAGGAAGAAGGATAGGAATGATGATCATGAAAGAGGACAAGCACTCATGGCAACGGTTTCGAAGCCCACTACTCTCTTGATAGATTCGGGTGCATCAAATCATATGGCTGCAAATATTGATTCTTTTTCCTCATTCGATCCAAACAGCTCCAACCCCATCCATTTGGGAGATGACTCAAAAATTTCTTCAAAGGGCAAAGGTACGATTCATGTAGAACATGGAAGCTTTCAGAATGTTCTCTATGTGCCTTTCTTGGCTTCAAATCTCCTTTCTGTGTATCAAATGACACATACTGGTGAACCAAAGAAAGTTACATTCAGCCCTAATACAGTTGAAATTTCTGATATCAAAAGTGGAAGACTAGTTGCAGTCGGAAAGGCAAATCACACTGCAAAATGCTATGAGTTTTCACACTTTATTCTGCTTGCAAATCCCACTGCTCTTCGCACACATGGTAATGAGGTTAGTAGGATTTGGCATGAAATATTTGGACATCTTAATTATAAGTATTTTCTTCTGTTATCAAACAAATCCATGGTAGATGGGCTTCCACAACTCCGTTCCTCGAAGGGAATATGCACTGGTTGCATCATTGGGAAGCACCCCGAGAACAGATTCGACCGCGGCAAAGCTAGCAGAGCTTCTACTATTTTGGGATTGATCCATTCTGATATCAGTGGTCCGATTCCCCATATGTCATTAAATGGTTCAAGGTATGTTTTGACATTTATTGATTATTTTTCCCGCTTTACATGGGTATTCTTTCTCAAAACCAAGTCAGAAGTGCTTGGAAAATTCAAGGATTTTAAGGCTTCTGTTGAGACCACCACTGAGAGCAAGATCAAAGCTCTTAGATATGATAATTGTGGGGAATATATCAAGTCCGAGTTGCTGCAACTTTGTGCCCAAAGTGGAATTAAGATCCAACATACAGTTCCCTACACACCCCAGCAGAACGATGTAGCGGAAAGGAAAAATCGGTCACTGAAAGAGATGGCTACATGCATGATTGAATCGAAAGGTTTGGCTGCAAATATTTGGGCTGAAGCAATCAATGTTGCTGCATATATACAGAACCATGTTCCACATTCATCCGTGAAAGGTATGACTCCTTTTGAAGCATTCTTTGGTCACAAACCGGATGTGTCAAATTTGAGAGTTTTTGGCTCTACTGCATGGGCTAGAATTCCTTCTGAGAAAAGATGAGCTTTGGATCCACAAAGTATCGAGTGCATATTGATAGGATATGGGGAATAATCAAAAGCATATAAACTCATGGATATCAGATCTAAAAATATATTCATAGAGCGCAGTGTGCAATTTGAAGAACCGCTTCAAGAATTGCAACTAGTCGAGGAGAAGACTGTCGATTCACTGCCTTCACTAGAAGAAGATCCGAGCAGCGATAATGAAGGTATGAGTTCTGATATTTCTGATATTGTAGCAGCATATGATGATCATGACATATCAGGTTCGGAATCCGACCATTATGATCCTCCTCAGTTACCAAAGTGGGCCCAAAACACTCTACATTCTGTTGGTTCGAATCTTGGAAATCCTGCTGATCCGAGACGAACAAGAGGAGACTTTCAAAGAGCAGGTATGGCTCTTTCTATTGCTGATCCATTTCTTCCTAAGATTTTTTATTTGATGGCTGGTTCAGATCCTACATCATACTATTCTGCTTATCGAGATCCGAGATGGAAAAGTGCCATGGATGAAGAGTACAGTTCTCTTCAAAAGAACAACACATGGGAGCTAGTTTCTCTTCCACTTGGAAAAAAATTAGTGAAGTGTAAATGGGTCTACCATAATAAAGTTGCTGCTGATGGAACTATCAGCAAATATAAATCAAGTTTGGTGGCAAAAGGTTTCTCCCAAGTCCAAGGAGTGGACTACACTGAGACCTTTGCACCGGTTGCAAAGATGGATTCCATCCGCCTTGTTTTAGCTATTGCCGCATCCAAGCACTGGGAAGTGCACCACATGGATGTGAAGAGTGCATTTTTACATGGAGACCTTGCTGAAGAGGTCTATATGCAGCAGCCAGAGGGTTACACATCAGATCCATCATTGGTTTGTAGATTGAAGAAATCTTTGTACGGGTTTAAAACAGGCCCCAAGAGCTTGGTACGCAAAGATGGACTCCTTCCTTCTTTCTCAGAATTTCCAAAGGTGCAAATCTGATCCGAATGTGTCTCTTCAGCGAGTTAAAGGTAGTTTGTTGATTATTGTACTTTATGTTGATGATCTTCTCATTACTGGTAGCACACTTACTTCAATAAACAAGCTAAAATCTGCCTTAAATCTAGCTTTTGACATGAGCGATTTGGGCTTGCTGAGTCATTTTTTGGGCTTGGAGATAGCTCAAAATTTTGATGGGATCACTATATCTCAGCAAAAATATGCTTCCAACCTGTTATTGAAGTTTAATATGGCTGAATGTAAGGCAGCCCCTTTCCCATTCCTCTCAGGAATCAGTCTTGAGGAGGGAGATTCCACACCGCTTGCAGATTGCAGTATGTATCGACAGTTGATTGGTTCACTACTTTATTTGACACACTCACGACCTGATATCTCATATGCCGTGAGTGCCATTTCAAGATATATGCATCAGCCACATGAGCTTCATTGGCGAGCAGCCAAGCGTATCTTGCAGTATGTGCAAGGTACGAGACAGTTTGGCATACATTATGCTGCAGATTCTGAGCTAGATTTCATTGGTTTTACTGATTCAGATTGGGCAGGTGATAGCATTGATCGGAAGTCCACTTCCGGTTATGTTTTCATGATTGGTCATGGTGCTATTTGCTGGTCCAGCAAAAAGCAAGCAGCCATTGCACTTTCTTCAGCAGAGGCAGAGTATCGAGGGGCAGTCAATGCCTGCATTCAGGCAGTTTGGTTGCAGGGTATTCTTTCCGAGTTTGGTTTTGGTGGCACTACTTCGACTGTCCTATTTTGTGACAATCAAAGTGCTATCAAGATCTCCACAGATCCAGTTCAGCGGCAGAGGAACAAACACATTGAGATTCATATGCATTACATTCGACAGTTGGTGCATGACCGCACCATCATTCTGCAATATTGCCCTACTGATGAGCAAATTGCAGACATCTTCACCAAGAGCTTCACTGAGAAGAAGTTCTCTTACCTCCGTTCACTGTTGGGGGTGAGTTCCATCATGGTGGAGACAGATTGATTCATTATTATGCTTTAGCTCGAGGGGGGGCTTTCTTCCCACTGGGTTTTCCCTCTTTCCTCACTTAGTTTATTTTCAGCATTTTTTGGATTATTGTATTGGGGTGACCTTTGGTCTTAGTTACCAGGGCCCCACATTATTTTTGTTGGCACATCATAGTCTAGCTTGAGGGGGGGTGTTCGGATATCCACATCATCTTTTTCAGGATCTTGCATGCAATTAGGGTTTGCATGCAGAATCTAGGGTTTGCATGCACCTGCATGCACTTGCATGCATCCCAGTCACCAGTTTGATGCCTCCAGCACCTTAGCCACCTCATTCTAGCACCCGGGAGCCACTTACTACAGAGTTTTAGCCCTCCTAGGCTGAAAGGCGCCCACTTCTCACCTACTGCCAGAGAAGGGCGCACTTGTTCACCTACCACTGCAGTTCCACTTCAGTTACACTCAGTTAGCTCCGATTCTCCCTGATTTGAGGCTAGTTTCACTCCCGACTGACTGTTTCACTTCCGTTGGACCTCCAGATTGACTAGATGACTTGTTCTGACTTCAGTTAGCCTCCCATGCGCCCCCACTGAGCCTCCCTCTCCTTAATCAGTGCTACACACTTCAGTTACACTTATTACACTCAGTTAGACTCAGATTGACACCTGGATGACTGGTTCTTGTGCATTGATGACCACCATCGATTGATGATGAGGACTCCTAGTTGGAGTCAAGCTACTCCATTCAGTGATTCGAATGGCCTACTTAGTCAATTCGAATTGCTCATTGACAGACATTGTATTCTATTGTAATTCATTCACCCTTTCTGGGATATTGAGCACTGCTGCATGTTTTGCACAGTTTTACACCATATTTTCTATGTTCATCTGTTGTGATTGATTTACTTGTTCATTAGATCTGTTGTGACTAATTTTACAGGTGGAACGTTTCTCTCACGTAGCCAGTCGTTGGACATTTGCGTTGCAAGATAAGTATTCTTCGTGGATTAAATTATATACAATCTGTGTTCTTCTATAGTGTGTTAAATCTGAATGTTATGTATTCATGAGGTTGAAATCGATATGATGTAGCTTAAGTAGGGGATTGAATTCTCTGCCTATTGATTGCTTGAGATAAATATGCTGATATGAATCTATGCTTATATGTGTTGTTATGTTTAAATTCCGCCGTGTTTTATTGAAGTTTACATCTGTACAAAGAAGTTTTTAATTGTTAATATTTTATGAGTAAAAATATGTGGGGCTAAGTTTACAAAAGCACGGTGTGTTGTTAATGTTTCCTTCCCTGCATTGGATGAGAGAAGGGGACGTTACAAAGATGATGGTACAAATACATTGATCCATGATACATTTAATGTTAGAATGGATGATGATGATCATGATCATGAAAATGATGACTTTGATGATATTCATGATTTACCTCTTCTTGAGAAGGCATACGAACCCCTTTATGAGGGCTCCAACACAAATCTTCTCTCTGCTATATTGTTGATAATGAACTTGAAGGTTATGAATGGTCTTTCAAACACATCAGTCACATGGATGTTAAGATATGTAATATATCCCATCACATATATACGATCACGCTAAAGCTTATCACTATTTGTCTAATAATTTTATTGTTAATTCATAAGTCAAGTTAATACGGATGAAATGTGTTTCATTTATATTATTTATATATTATATTAACTAGATTTTTATTTTAATTTGTTGTAGCTTGATAGTTGAATTTTTGTTACCACCGTCAAATATTTTACCTCGCACATATCGAGATTTATCTGCCATCATGAAAGAAATTGGAATGCAGTATGAAGCAATTCATGCATGCCCCGATGACCATGTTATATATTATAATCAACATGAATTTGAAACAGAATGTTTGGAATGTCATATTCATAGATATCGAACAAATCAAGTAACATAAAAGGTGCCTCACAAGGTTCTCCATTATATTCTCATTATTCCATGTTTGCAACGACTATTCAGGTGCAAAACAATAGCGCAGTTTATGGATTACCATGCACAGAACAGAATTCAAGATGACATTATTCGAATGCCTGCAGATGGGTATGCATTTAGAGATATGGAGGAAAAATGGCCTCACTTTAAAGAAGAACCTTGTAATATTAGGATTTCTTTAGCAACAGATGGTGCCAATCCATTTGGAGAGATGAGATCCGTTTACTTGATGTGGCCTATTTTTGTTATCAACAATAACATTCCTCCATGGTTGTCAATAAAGAGGGAGCACATAATGTTGTCGATGATTATTCCAAGTATATTGTGTTTACATATTTTTTTTTAATGTAGTGGCATCTCATTTGTCATATTTTGTTGCATAATGTCATATATATATATTTTTTATTTTTCTCTTGTGCATGGTTTATATATCTAAATGGTTCTCATAATTATATATTTTATATGTTCAAATCAATCAGGTAAGTATCCAGTTAAATAAATGAATGTATATATCGAACCTCTTATTGACAAGATACTAAAGTTATGGAATGGAATCACTATGTATGACATATCTAGACCACTAAGACAAAGGCAATTTCAATTCTATGCAATGCTTGTATGGACAATAGATGATGCCCCCAGGTTAACCCATTTTTGCAGTTTATAATTATTAGTTACACTTTAATTGCATTTAATTTTATGAACTAGTTAATATACTATGCATGCATGTTTTTTTAAAGAATCCATTCATTTTATATATAATTATAATTGACATATATAATCCATCTCTTTATGCAGGTCTTCAGATAAAGGGAAAATTTTCATGTCCAGTTTGTGGTCCTAAGATAAAATCTCGTTGTTCAAAAAGTTTAGGAAAGGAGGTGTTTGATGAGTATAGGCACTTCCTCTCTAAGAATCATAGGCATCAAACTACCGAAAAACATATGTTCAATGGGAAGCAAGAGACTGCATTAAAACCGCAGAGAATGAAACCTCACCTATGGAAGTTGCAATATAATATAAATCGTCAAGGTACGTATGAATCCTTGTATATGAAATGTTATGTATTTTTTTATTGTGTGTTGTTTACTGTAGTTGACATTTATTTCTATAATTTGTTTATAAAATATGATTCATGATGGCTGTTGTGATCATGAAGGCATTAATTGGATTCCACGAGGAATGAAAAGTTATCCTAAACAATTCTGTAGGTTTCCCTACTATGAGCACCTACAAATTGCTCATTTGTTTGATATAATGCATATCGGAAAGAATGTGACTGAAACATTATGGCAAATATTGGATAGAAGGAGTGAGAAAGAAAAACAATTTGCAAAGACATTCAAGAAGGAAACAATGCAATGAAAGATGTCATTCAATTTCATAGCAACAGAGACCAAATTAATATAAAATCACTTCCATGGATGTTAATGGAGTATACAAGTAATGTTGTAAAAGAAGTCATGTGAAAAATTAAATTTCCCACCAGATTTTGTTCGAACATGAAAAATATCATAACAAAGAAAGGTGATTTTGCGGGGGTGAAAATGCATGATTGGCATATCTTCATGAAGGTAATTATTATGGTATGCATATAATTATTGCTATATTTTTTTATTCCAGTGCATATTGTTGGTATTTTTTTGTCTACTTTTTGTAAAAAAAAAGTAACGATTTGTATATTGTTATAGTATGTTCTACCTCTCTCTCTCTCCTGGACAACTTCGACAACAATGTCAAACAAGTTATATATAATCTTGGGAAATACATGAGGTAAGTAGCGATTTTTTGCATGCGCTTACTATTTGTTTAATTTATATTTTATTTTTTTGCACTAATTCATGTTATGTAATATAATGTTTTTTTGTTAAATCTCATGATTGGTTTGTATCACTTGTAGATGGTTGTCATCTAAAGAAATCCATAAAGAAGATATAAAGTATTGGAGGAGAGAAATTTCTAGTCTCATGTGTGAAATGCAGAAGCATCTACCTTCGGCATTTTTCAATGCACAAGAACACTACCTCATACACCAAGTTGAGGAGATTGAATTGTGTGGACCTGTACACTTAGGGCCCATGTCGATGGTTGAGAGGCACTTGAAATTTTTGAAGCATTTGGTTAGACAACGAGCACGTCCTGAGGGTTCTATGATGGATGGATATATCTTATATCAAAACATGTTATATATTAGTGAATGTATTCCTAAATTAGTGTCAAAGATCAATTTAGGTCGTATTTGTGATCAAGACTCCAATAACAATTTCGAAGGGGAGTACCCAAAGGGGAAAGGTAGATCGAGGAAGGTGAAAGGTAATTATTAGCTAGTGGAGATTAATTAATATAATACATTTGACTTTTGATTTTTATGTATATATCATACAAATTATATCTTTAATATTCAATATTCATTAATTAAGAGTGTATACTTTGTTAAGTGAATTTACATTTGTATTGAATTTTAATTTTATTTTCATCAAACAGTTGGTTGAGAGTGGGGTGCACTTCATTTATACATCACAAACAATGTTGAGGGGATGAAGGTATGGATTGAACGATGTGAACAATATGGTCATGGAATATCATAGGAAGGTGTGGCTTCATTGGTTAAAGAAGCACATCGCAGTGGATATACCAATATTATACAAAGGGAAATCGATTTAGCATATGGTTAAAAATAGAAGCAGGCAAGCATATTAATTAACCACACTATTTATTTTTTTGGAAAATATATTGATGCACACATTGATTTTTTTCCTTGTAGGGCATAAACATGCACTTAATCATACATGTATCATGATGTAATATTTACGTGTATGACTTGTTGTAGGTAAAACTGTTAGGATATTCCTATACTCCATCCTAGTCCTAGCAACATTTCCATTGTTTGCATTTTCAGTCATGCATGCAAATATTAGGGTTTGCATGCAATTAGGGTTTGCATGCATTCTAGTCATCAACACCAGCACCTAGCCCTCAGTGAGCTAGCCCCTAGAGCTTCTTTCCTCGCAGTTTCAGCCCTTCCAGTGACTAATGCACCCTCCTTTGCTCCACTGCATGACAAAGGCACCTTCTTCACCTATCAGTCCAGTTATATTCAGTTATATTCAATTATCTTTAGTTAATTCCTTGATTTAAGGATTAATTGACTTTTTACTGACCTTATCACTCCGATGGACCTCCAGTGAGACTAAACTGCCTGTTCTGACTCTAGTAAGCTCCTACTACATCCTCCACTGAGCCTCCTTCATCATGTTAGTGTCTCCATGTGCTAGTTACATTCAATTACACCTACTACACTCGGTTAGACTCAGTTTGACTGATAGTTGACAGTTACTTGTGCATTAATGACTCCACTGATGATCATGAGGACACCTAGTTGTGCTCCGATGACACTCCAGTGATCCTTTGATCACTCCATGAAGGCTAATTCGAATTTCCACCTTAGGCATTCGAATCCTCATGCTTGTACTATTTATTTGTCCATACTGTGATTAATTAATTAGTGTGTGTGAAGTATTATTGCTTCTATTTGAGTTCTACTGTACCATATTATTATGTTGCTCATTATACTGTATTTTTCACTCTTCTTCTATTTTCCTTCTTAATCATAATTACTCTTGTGAGGTAGAAATCATCTCTTAGATCTGCTGTGAGGATTTTCACATGGTATCAGAGCATGTTGAGAGTATTGTTTATCTCCATTCTTGAGAGTTTTTTGCAGGTTATTACCGAGATTTCGAGTGCAACAGTTGCAGCAGTTTCTGCATCTTTGTAGTAGTATTATCTATTGTTTTTGCAGGCCTTCTACAGCTTCAATGTATCCAGAATTAGAAGAAATCACTCCTCTTTCTCTATTCAACTATGATGAATGGAAACAAAAAATAATAGCATATTTGAAGAGCCATGATCTCTTTGATTGTTATTTTGAAAGAGAGTTCGAATCCTCTGAAGAGAAGATTGACTGGTTGAATAAAGGTGACAAGCACATTGGAAGAATGAAGCTTACTATGCCAGATTACATATTGCTCCCAATCATTATTGATATTGGGACTCCAAAAGAGTTATGGGCTCACCTAGATGAAAAATTTGGCAGAAAGAATGAAGGACTTGGTCCTAACCCATTTGAAAGCAAGCAAAGTGATGCATTCGCTCCTCTTGATGGTCTCTCAGATCTTGAACCAGTATCATCTCATATTGAAGTTGTTGACAAAGAACTTGCAGATTCTCCACTCATTCTCAAACTTTCTTCTCTTTCTGTGCCAGCTCACACTCTAGATATTGTAGAAGGTCCTAAATCCTCTCTTGCACCAGAGTCTGTTGGTTTGCATCATGATCACATGATTATTTTGGAGGTCAAAACAACTATTGAAGGTAATGCATTCGCTCCTATCCAACTATCTCCTCTTTTATACTACTATATGATCATAATTCCATGCTTTCAGAAGGTCATTGAAGAATATGGCAATTGCCATTCTCTTCGGAAGATTTCTCATGCATCTCATGGTTTTGATCTCACCCCTGTTGGTTCAAAGGAGATCTCAAGAAATTGTGGCCCTTCACTTGGGATAATTTTTCATGCATCTACTGGTTTTGATCTCACCTCTCATGGTTCAAAGGAGATCTCAAGAAACCATGATTCAAGTCTAGTATCTAATTTGGGTTCTAATTAATTACTGCTTGGGATAATTTCTCATGCATATGATAGTTTTGATCTCACCCTTGCTGGTTCAAAGGAGATCTCAAGAAACTGTTTTGAAAGTCTTAAATCTGATTTTGAAAGTCTTAAGTGTTAAATCTGATATGATTTTGATTCTCATACTGTTGGATTTGTTCTCATAACATTCGAACTGAAGAGCAAGTACAAACACATGCTTTTTGAGCATGATCCACTTCTTCCCAAGAAGAAGATACCTCTAGACATATGACCAAACATCACACCTACTTGAGTTTGGAGCATTTATTATTGTGTGTGACCTACAGTTTATTTTTGAGGGGGGGTATTTTTCCCATGAGGTTTTCCCCATTTCCTCGATTTATGGACTGTTCTTTATTATTATTATTCATTTGATTGTATTGGGTGACCTTTGGTCCTAGTTACTAGGGCCCAGGATGGATTAAGGGGGGGTGTTAGGATATTCCTATACTCCATCCTAGTCCTAGCAGCATTTCCATTGCTTGCATTTTCAGTCATGGATGCAAATATTAGGGTTTACATGCAATTAGAGTTTGCATGCATTTTGCATGCATTCCAGTCATCAGCACCAGCACCTAGCCCTCAGTGAGCTAGCCTTGAGAGCTTCTTTCCTTGCAGTTTCATCCCTTCCAGTGACTAATGCGCCCTCCTTTGCTCCACTGCATGACAAAGGCACCTTCTTCACCTACCAGTCCAGTTATATTCAGTTATCTTCAGTTACTTCCTTGATTTAAGGATTAACTAACTCTTTACTGACCTTATCACTCTGATGGACGTCCAGTGAGACTAAACTTCCTGTTCTAACTCTAGTAAGCTCCTACTACATCCTCCACTGAGCCTCCTTCATCCAGTTAGTGTCTCCATGTGCTAGTTACATTCAGTTACACCTACTACACTCAATTAGACTCAGTTTGACTGATAGTTCATAATTACTTGTGCATTGATGACTCCACTGATGATCATGAGGACACCTAGTTGTGCTCCGATGACACTCCAGTGATCCTTTGATCACTCCATGAAGGCTAATTCAAATTTCCACCTTAGGCATTCGAATCCTCATGCTTGTACTGTTTATTTGTCCATACTGTGATTAATTAATTAGTGTGTGAATTATTATTGCTTCTATCTGAGTTCTACTGTACCATATTATTCTATTTCTCATTATACTGTATTGTTCACTCTTCTTCTATTTTCTCGCTTAATCATAATTACTCTTGTGAGGTATACATCATCTCTTAGATCTGCTGTGAGGATTTTCACAAAAACACCATAAGGCTATGTTGCACAATGGTTGTAAATATCGCATCAAAAAGTTGGATGAAACAAAGAAAACATCAGATTGTGGGATATCTGCAGTCTTTGAGGTGACCAATGTTTCTTCGAGAAGTGCCAGACATCCAGAACTCTCAGAAAACCGATACTATGGGTATTTGGAAGATATTCTTCAATGTGACTTTAACTCCTTCAAGGTAGTTCTGTTTGTTTTCAAATGGTACAGGTTACGATTGAATCAAAGTGATCCCGATAAAACTATTATTGAACATGATGATGGATTTACCATGGTTAATACAAGCTTGTTTGAGTCAGGAACGGAGCCTTATGTTATTCCAAGCCAATGTGAACAGGTATTTTACTCTGAGGTTCCAAGTAGAGGGGGTTCTTCATTTGTTGTGAGACATGATCCAAGGGGAAGGCCGGTAAAATATAACATAGAGGAAGGTGATGAAGAGGGTCTTGAAGAAGAAGACGATGTTGAAGATAATCAACATGTGTTAGATGGTCATGTTCCAGAAGAAGATGTCAAAGAATTAGTTGAATCAGATGATGTAGTAGACAATGTCCATGAAGATGATATTGACGATGACATGATGATCGTAACTGACATCGATGACGGTGATGATATGGCCAATACTTACAATGTTGAATTTGGATTGGATGATACAGATGATGTCTTGGATGAAGAAGATGATGAAGTCCATTGAAGTGTATGAGGTATGCCTTAATATATCTACTCTATATATTTTGATTTAATATTGAGATAGAATTATTGAATTTTATTGATGCGTATAAATTAATTGTTTCTAAGTGTTTTTCCCATTTTCTTGTATGTTGGAATATGTTATAATTAGAAACATTGCTTCTTAAGTATGACAAAAAACACAATTTTTTTTGTTTACATAGATTTTGTCGGGTTATGGGGAATTAAGAGTGGTGTGAGCGGGGGGGAGGGGCCATAAGAGCTTCCACCTTCACATGGTTGGTCCTGTTCAGTAGAGAATATTAAATTATTCTTGAAACAAAGAGAATATCAATAATGAAATGCACAATTATCATGCTAACCCAAATGGCATGCTTGATCATGTACTGCACAGGGCCAATGCTGATTTTTTTTAAATTTGTGCTTGCTTGGACTGAAATTTGGCATGGTTAGACTAGACGCATGCATTGACTATGTGGGATGGTTTCCAGACTCAAACATGACTTACACTAACAATTCAACAATCAAAAACCATACCTATAGATTAATTAGTGTGCTACATGAGGCCAACGTTGAATTTTTTTAAATTTGTGCTTGCTTGGACTGAAATTTGGCATGGTAAGACTAGACGCACGCATTGATGGTTTGGGAGGGTTTCCAGAATCAAATATGACTGAAACTAACAATTCAAGCATCAAAAACCATACCTATATATTAATTAATGTGCTACACGGGGCCATTATTGTTTTGAAAGACATTATTGAGTTGTGACATGAAACTACATTTGAGTACTTATCTCCTTAGGGGTGACTATGTGTGCATGTTCAGGATTAAGATGTTCATCAACATCCTCTCTTTTATACTATATATTATGAATTTGGGATATCTGAATAAAATTATGTGGATATAATAAATTGTCAATGTGTAATGACCTACATAATTTATATCACAAATTTTAGAATTCAACCATAAACTGATAGGTCCTTCATGTTAAAATACTTAAAAGGATTAATTAATGTGTTGATTCTTTGTATTAAAATGCTCAATTAACATCCAATTAATATAAGAAACATGCACAATTGTACAAAACAATACCACACCTTTGGGATGTGGTCTGCATCTCTCATGGAACTCAAAAATCAAACTCCAGTGTTTCACAATGTATAATATTAAATTGTCATGGCATAGCCCAAAAATTATATCAATGTCCACCCTTTGTACATGAATTTCTATTGAAATGGGTGGTGGTACATATATCTCCCTAGATATTGCAAGTAAAACACTACCCAATGCAATGTTCATTTTGTTAGCAATCGCATCCCTTTACTCAAATCTCAGCTGGCATGAATCTCCTAACTTCTTATGTACAAAAATATTCCTACAAGGAAATAGTATCAATCTCGCAAGAGTTGGTGTTGGGTCAATGTATCTATCAACCCAAGATTCCCTTAACTAAAGCATTTCATGGAGCCATAAAATTTAGATCCAATGCTCATATAATCTATTCTCATGTGAAACACAAACTCACAATAAACATGTGTCATAGAATACACTAGGACCTTATCATGTTGTAGTATCATGCCTTGTGCATTAATGAATTGACTACCATAAACACAAGGGACTGCCACCTCAAGCTTAAAATCTCATAGTTTAAGTTGTTTCTTCCTTGGGAAGTCAAGAAAGATGTAAAAAAAAATACCCCACACATCATGTCCCTTTCTGGACACTTTCATTACAACCCAAATTTTTGTCCCAAGACTTGAATCCTCATAAAAACATTCTTCCAAATTTTGCTATGAAGTCCAACCCTCTCATATAGTATTATCATATAATTTACACTCATGATAGTAGTCATCATTGAATGGTAAATATACTATCAACATGAATGGTTGTGATTTCCTTGTGAAACCATCAAGAATGTCTACTAATCTCCTCTTATTAATGTGAGTAATCTCATTTCCCCATGATATTGGGGATCCATGATGAATTTTTTCAGTATAGATATATTGAAGATGGATAAAAAAAAAAAGTAAAATAACTCTCTTTCCAAAACAATATACATAAAATCTATCGTTGCATATAAAATTAAACATTCACAATTAAATGCATCCATTACTAAACACAATTTTACACAAAATACCTTTCTCATGGATCTTCATACTATCTAATATTGGAGGAGTATATGCACTCAATACATGAACCCAAAATATGACCTAAGATGATGATGATGATGATGATGATGATTGATGATGACGATGACATTAATGATGATGCTTACGATCACGATGTCGACGACGACGATGACAATGACGATAATGGTGTTGTTTATGGTGGTGATGATGACAATTAGTGACAACAACGACGTTGATGATGCTGCTTATGATGATGATGACAACGATGATGAAGATGACGATGATGGACATGATGATGATGTTGTTTTTTTTTACGATTGTGATGATGAAAATTCTATTGGGGATGGCAATGACAGTGATGATGATGATGATGATGACGACCATAATGATCAAGATGGATAAGATGATGATGATGATGATGGTGATGATAAAAATGATTATAATGATGGTGATGATGATGATAATGAAGATGATGATGATGACGATGTGGTTCTCTAACCCATATAAACAAGGTAATTTTGGAAGATAAGCAAGAAAACAAGGTTGTTCTCTAACCCATATCAGCCTTGTCAAAGAAATTTCAAAGTTAACCACCCCTTTCAATTAACTTATAGGTATGGAAAGTCATGTGTTTGAAGTAGAATGAAGCTCTTGGGTATATCATTCTTCATGTTGAGTGTCATGTCATTCATCATACCAAGGATAACAAAGATTCAAAAGAAATTTGGGATACATCCAAAACTCTCTTTGAAACGGTGAATACTACTTAGGTAAACCAACTTGAAACTAAACTCTCCAATCTCTAAATAGATGACTTCAACGTGATTGAGGAGTATATTTCAAGGTTTAAAATTTAAAGGTTAACCTTATTCAAGTAGGATATATAGGAAAATCAGATCCAAAACTTGTAAGACGTGTTCTGAATAATCTCTCTCCATCATTCAAATCCTTTTCTCTTGTGTTCGACAACATTTATTTATTTGTCAACAGTACTATATCTCATACTCTTGAGGGGATTTTCTCTAATCTCATTCAAAATCAAGTTACTTTGATGAATATGGGTAAATTACACCATCGAGATCAAGCCCATCCAAAGGCCATCTCAACCCCACTTAAATCTAAGTCTAACTTGGGTAAGGGGAATAATTAAAACCCTCACACAAGATAATAGTCATAGGTGGTTACTATCCTTAGGGCTATCCTTTCAAGTATTACCTTTCTTGTCTTCGGAAAATTGGAGAGCTTGCAAGATATATTTTAAATACATAAAAAAAAATTAATAAACAACATTTTATATAAAATACAAACAATACAAAAAAAAATAAAATAGCATACCTTTCTACCTCCCACAAATTGACTATGTTTCATTGTAACCGACGTTAGCCTCTCGCGCATGCACCCTTTGAGTTCTGTGACCTCTAAGCAGAGAATTCTAGGGCTCCTGTGCAACCATTGTTTCACCGAGCTGTGAGTTGTGAGCTATGTTAGATTGTGGCGGTGCGTATTCCTCTCGTGCATTCACCCTTTCAGTTCTGTGTGTTGCGAACATACCTGTCTGTGGCTTCTATGAAATAATTGATTGAGTTGAGCTGTGAGCTGTGATCAAAGTTGGATTGTGTCTGTGCATCTTCAGCCTCTCGTGCGTGCACCCATTGAGAAGAGGAAATTCCTCCCAAGTCGGTGAGTACGAAGCCCTAAATTTGATTTTATTACTGTATCTGTTTTTTTTCCCTTAAAAATCAATATAAATGGAAAATTGATTCATATTTAGGGCCCATATCCCTCCTTTGGCCATGAATTCTTTGGGAGGGTTCCATTTCGAGCCATGTTGGACCCTAGTTTGCTACAACACCAAGTACATTCAAACCCTGCTTTATCACCTCATTTCTATCTTTTTCCTTTGCAAGGCACCGCAGTGTACGCAATTTCTTTTGCTCCTTCTTGGTCAACTCAGTGGTTTTCCAAGTGATATCTTCAATTCTCTGAAAACAAAGGAGTCAAGTTTTGAAAGTATGTCCCTCCTGTTGGAAATAAGAGCATATAAGCCTCTTAATTTTTTTGATAACCTTGAAGTGTCCACTAGAGACTCATGCATACATTTGGAAGTACTAGCCTTAGAATGGGCATGATCTCAAAGGGATAGTTATCCCAAGTTTCTCATGGTTAGGTTAATTAATTGACACTAATGTGATTGGAGATTCATGGGGTAGCATGGTATCATGGGAGGATGGTTTCCTTAATTATTTTATTTCTTGAGAGGAGAGCTTGAATTAACTTTCTCGAGTTCTTCAATTTTTATGCATATTCTATTGAGATTGACCTACCTGTCAGGTTTCTTGCGGTGGAGGTGGAAGGGGTTCAACTTGAGGCTCAAATATTGGATAAGGGTGCTCTACATATATGGTAGGTTTTTCCATATTCACTTTTAAATCACCTTCCGTGACATCTATGTACTACAAGAGGGTAAAAGAACCATATCCCGCCACTCAACATCAGTAACATAGGATCCTTTGGTTTCTCTTCTTTTGTAGGAACTCTTTCGGACACTTCAATCAGATTAGGATTTATATCAAGATCAACCTTTGCCTTGGCAAGTTGTTCTTGCTTGATCTTGAGCTCCTTTTCCTGTTCTTATATGAATTGACTCTTAAATTTCAATATTTATGCTTCTCTTGACCATCTTCCTTCCTCAACAAATTGAAATTTCATCCTCTTAGGCCTCAAGAGCTTTGTTTTATTAATACCCATTTTTGGATCAAAATGGGGATTGGAATTGGGATCTTCATCAAATTTTGGCCTTAGAATTTGAAATGCTTCTTTTTTTTCTATTTGTTTATGTTCACCTTCAAAGTGCTAAAGTTTGTAATTTTTGGCTTGCCAATTAAGAGGTAGTTACAAGGAGCTATTACATTGTGTCAAACGGGGATGGAAATGTCAAATAAGAGGTAGTTACAAGGATCTATTGCATACATTTGACCTTATTTGACCTTCAATCTCTTTGGAAGGCCAAATACGAGGTAAATACAAGGAGCTATTGCATAGATGCATGGATGATGGTATATCATTCATTTGCTTGCATGCGAATTCGACGTCCGTGGGTGTAACCGTTCCAAACTCGGCCTCCCTTCACTTATTAGACCATACCTTTGGGCCCCTCTTGGACTCCTTCGCTGGCCACCCTCATAACTTCAGACTTGTTTCCCTTTTTCCACAGTCTGCTATCCTTTTACCTTCAGCCATTTGTCCCTCCTTCTTCCCCACGCCCTCATCTTTGCTTCCTTTCTCCTTGGCTTCCCATATGAGCCTCTCTTACACCTTACACAGGCCTGCAATCAGAAATTGCAAACCTTGTGTGCCCTTCCCTCCATCTACACACCATACAAAACAAATATTAGAAGTTAATGTAGACTAGTTTGTAATAAGTTCAATAATTCTAATGTTCATAATTGCTAATAGTAGTTTCAATTTATATCTTGGATGCACACTAATCAAAAGCTAATTTTGTGTTCTATAAATATTCAAAATCTTGAGAGTAAGTTTCTCTACTTATGCAGATACAAAAGTTACCTTGAGGTTATTTGGATTGGATCACATTTGTTTCCCTTTTTTTATATAGTTAATGTTGATTATTGATAGTTTGGTCATTATTGCATTGAACACTACACTTTGATGATACATTTTGCATTGGAAAGTGATCTTTGCATTTCGATAGTGATGGTTATGATCTTTTGAGTAATGTTGTTTTACTATTTTTATGGTACATGTTGATTTATATTTATATTAGGATCTCTCATTGACCCTACTAACGTTGGATAATTAACGGTTGTTATCTTGTGATCTATCATTGAATGTTACAATATATATATCTAATGACATACCTTGTCTACATGCTCTTACATTAAAATTACATTTAATTGAATGATCCAAGTGCTACTTTACATGTTGAAATATTATCTTGGTTTATCTTTATCAAAACATCAACATAACATTACCATTCTCTTATTGTGGCATGGTTGTGGTAAATTGATGGTTCATACACCCTTTCCATTCCATCCCTACGTAATGATATTGCACAAGGGCAAGGACTTTGTGATCCTCCTGACAATGTAACATATGGATGGCATACTCTTGAATATTGAAGCTCAAACACCCTCTTGGCCATTGAAATTTCTTGGGTAAGTTTATTACCTTCAACCCAAAAACTAGGGGTATCACAACCACAACATTTGCCCAAATTTCCATTTAGATATAGCAAAGGTATTCCTAATAAATTTGTGTTGAAGCGTGATATCCAACCAAACTCAACCATACACAACTAAGGTTCACTAAATTAAACCATGGTTAACCAAAGTGAAACCAACCATAGTTTTCTAAAGTCAGCCATGTGCTTGAACAATACTCAACCATGGTTTATTATGGTCAAACTTAGTCAACTATCATTTAACACCCTTCGTTAACCATTGTCAATGTTGGTCAAGCATGGTCAACATTAGCTAAGAAAAGTCAACCATGGTTTACTAATGTCAACCATGGTTAACTAAAGTCAACCATAATCAACCATGGTTCACTAGAATCAACCATGGTCAAACAATAGTCTCTCATGCTTAGCTATGGTCAAACTTAGTTAGCCATGTTCAAACATAGAACCATAGTCAACCATTATCAAACATGGTCAATGACATTCAAACATGGTGTCACATAATCAAACATGCACAACAATGGTCAACAAAGTAATCCATAGTAAACTATGGTGAAACAAAGTCAATGTTACTTAAATAAACCAAACCATACACAACCAAGATTCACTAAAGTAAACCATGGTTAAAAAAAGTCAAACAATATTCAACCATGGTGCATTCCTAACTAAGGAAAGTCAACCATGGTTTACTAATGTCATACATGGTTAAGTAAAGTCAACCATAGTAAACAATGCTTCACTAAAATAACCCATGGTCAAATAATAATCACATATGCTTAAATATGGTCAAACTTTGTCAACCATGTTCAAACATAGCTAACCATGGTTAGCTAAAGTCAATTGTGAAAACCATATTCAATCGTGGTCAACCTTAGCTAACAAAATTCAAAGTCAACCATGGTGAACTAAAGTGAATCATAGTCAAGCATGTTTCACTAAATTCTACAATGGTCAAATAATAGTTAGGAAAACTGAACTATGGTCAGACTTAATCAACCATGTTCAAACACAGTGTCAAAGTCAAGTACAAAACCTATAGTTGACCAAAATAAAACGTGGATATTTATTTATTTGATTTTATTTATTTATATGATTTTATTTCATATAAATAAAATTAGCTCAAATTGATATTTTTATTTTTATTATTCATAAAAAATAGCATAGATCCATCTTAAACTCGGATCTATCAAGCACCACCGAGAGGCATCCAATTTCGTGTTGTGTAAATTTTTTCATCTTAAATTTTTCACACATTAAGAAAATAATTTACACCTCAATATGTTTGATCTCATGCTTGCTCAAGTTTAAGATGAAATCAATATTTTTTTCTGTTTAAGCCAACATCATTTGGAGTCTTTTTAATATGAACAATATGTTACACAATGTGACGTGTTACACCATCTCCCATTGTTTTTTTAAGCCGAAATAATTTGGATCTTTTTAGGAACGACATGTTACATAACGTTACACAACGTTACATGTTACAACATCTCCATTTTTTGTGTAAGATGACATCATTTGGATTTTTCTTTTTATATAGGAACATGTTACATAACATTACACAACATTATGTGTTACAACATCTCCCTCTTTTTGTTTAAGTTGACATCATTTGGATTTTTCTTTTTTATAGGAACAACATGTCATAATGTTACGTGTTACAACATCTCCCTTTTTTTGTTTAAACCGGTTGGATTTGTTATTGCACCAAGAGTGGCGAGGTGCTCTCAACCTAGTATCCGGGAGATGTTGTAATGTAACGTTATGTTACAAAAAATAAAACATAATTAAAAAAATTCCTGTCGGCTCATATAATTTTGTTTTTAAACAAATACAAAATAATTAAAAAATCAATGTCGAATGTGTAATTTTTTTTTCTTGAACTATAAACATGTAAAAAAATAAAAATTAAAAGAAATACACCTCAAGAATCTGGATGCCTCTCGGTGCTTGATAGATCCGAATATAAAATGGATTTATGTTGGTTTATTTATAAGAATGACATGCTACATAATGTTACACTATGTTACATGTTACAACATCTCCTCCATAATGGCTTGTAGAGCACCTTGCTACTCTCAATGCAATAAATGAACTTATTATTGTTATTGATTATTTAATTTATTTTTATTTTATTTTATAAATAATTATTTTCATTTTTTTATGGAGTAGTTTAAATAGGAGTAGTATATTTATTCTACATTTTTTACTTTATTGTTGGTTTTGATCGGAATACGGTATTTTGTTTTGGTAAAATCCAAATTTCTAATATGTGATTTTAAGATTTTTTAAAGATTTCCAATCGGAATAAAAAAAAGAAACGAAAAATATGCTCGTAAAAGGATGAAAAAGTAGAATATTTAGACTACACCCTTTAAATATTCTAAGTTTTTTACTGGTTTTTGGTATATTGTACTCTAATTGGAAATATTAAAAAAAAAATAAGAGTCACACATATTAGTTGTGAAAATTGCATAATCTGAGTGCTATATGGGTATTTGAGGGTGTTGACTCCATTTATGCATTCAAAAACACAATTTAAATGCTTCCAAATTTGGGTTATACCCAAAAAAATTACGAGATTCCTACAAACAATACCACCAAAAAACTCAAAACATTAATTGAAGAAATTCTGCCTTTCAACTGCCAGCTGGTTTAATGTCAAGTTTAGGTGGTTTTCACCTACAGCTGGTTTTGCATAGGCTGTAGGTTACTTATGACAAAATTAAATGAACAATAAACACACAGCTAAAGGCTACTAAAAGGCTACAAATTGATTTAACAACATTCACACACAAAATGACTAAGAGATTTTTGGCCAAATCAAGCTCTGGAAAAACCCCCACGGGGAAAACCAGTTGAGAGAGAGAGAGATTTATTATTTCTTTAGCAGCAAAAGATTGAACAGAATTACAGTGAAAATATAACTTATCTTCACCCAGAAATTTTGCACCCTCAAACTGCCTCGAACTCTGTGCAGAACAGTCTCGGAATATGTGCAATTTACAGTCTGATATAAATGCTGTAATCTCCTTGCTAACAGTGAAAAAACACCTCAACTTCTGTGCCCTACTGTTCCTCGAAATCTAAGCTAGAATCACCCTCTGAATCCTTGCTAGAAGGTAGCAGTGGTATGGTCCTGCTGTACCCTACTGCTACTTGAAACCCATACAAAGTCAGCCCACACTTCCTGGCAGTTACCTTGATAACAGAACCAGAATTTAAGGCCTCGATATGTGAGCCGAGAACCTAGAAAACTGTGCCCTGGAAGCCTCGAACTATGTGCTGAAGATTGTGGCTGCTGTACGGTTTTATCTCCTTGAGATTCGTGCTGAAGATGAATGCTAGCAGCTAGAAACAGTGCTAATAATAAATGCCTGGAAGCTAACCTCGATATCTGAGCCAAAACTGGAGACCGTGTTTGGAAACTCGTGCCAGGGAATTTGCAGTCACGCTGGTGTCCTTCAACTCTGTCTCGACCTCCTCCTTCTCGTGCTCTCTCATTCTCAAACTCAACAATAATGAATTAGGTATTCAAGCCTCCCTCCGTTTTGTCCAATCCCTAAAAGGGAATCTTAATCCAATAGTGGAGATGAAATCAAATCAATGGCTAAGATTTGATGTGAGTAAAAGTCACATTAATTAAATCACTTAATTAATTATTACTCACCCACTTTTAACTTTAGACGAAAAGTGACTTAAAAAACATAAAGTCTCATTAATGTTTAATTAATGTGAGGGTCCCATCACCCCCCTTCTTAGTGACTTAGGCTAAAATCACTAGGGGGAACACATCCAAGGTACAAAACTAACACTCCCTCTTACCGAGGAAGGTGTTCCACACCACTCCCAACTTATCTCTGAAGAAGACAAACTTCCCCCTCCCCAAAGATTTCGTTAGGACATTTGCAACCTGTTGATCAGTGGATATATACTGTAGCTCAACTGCTCCTCTCTGAACGTAGTCCCGAATGAAGTGGTACCTGATCTCAATGTGCTTTGACCTGTCATGAAAAACTGGATTCTCAGAGAGCTGAATGCAACTCTGATTGTCACAGTAAATCACCGTAGGCCTCAGCTGCTGATCAAATAAATCTACCAATAAATTACGAAGCCACAGTGCTTTGCAAGTCGCCTAACTGGCTTCCATATACTCAGCCTCAGCAGAACTCAATGCAATGGACTTCTGTTTCCTGCTGAACCACGACACTGCTGCCGAGCCCAAGCTGAAACAACAACCGGAAGTGCTCTTCCGGTCCCTCACACAACCTGCCCAGTCTAAATCTGTGAACCCAATCAAACTAACTCCACCTGAACCCCTGTAGTCCAGACCAAAATCCACCGTCCCTACAAGGTATCTCAAAATGTGCTTTGCAGCACTCTAGTGTACACTCCTAGGCTGCACCATGAACTGGCTAAGAGTGTTGACTGCAAAGCACAAGTCTGGCCTGGTGTTGACCAGATACATCAACGATCCGATGAGATGACGATATAATGTGGGATCCACCAACTTACCATCTGAAGCATGAAGTTGATTCAAGTTGGTGATCATAGGTGTAGACATAGGCCTACAGTCGTCCATCCGAAAAGTCTTCAGAATCTCTGCAGCATACTTCCCCTGTCCTAGGAAAATATGTCCTGGCTCCTGCCATACCTCCATCCCCAAATAGTAATGCATCAGCCCAATATCTGTCATCTCATACTCAGTAGCAAGATCTCTCTTGCATTGTGCAATAAGACGCTCATCTCCAGTGATAAATAAATCATCAACATATAGCAGAAGAATGAGAGGATCTCCACCAACCACAATGTAGTATAGGTTGGGATCAGCCTCACTCTTCTGGAATCCCATCAAAATCAGATATGCATCTATCCTGGAGTACCAAGCTCTAGGAGCTTGCTTCAGACCGTACAAGGCTTTCCTAAGCCTGCAAACATGAGAGTCTCTCCCATGTATCTCGAATCCCTGTGGCTGCTCCAAATACACCTCCTCCTGTAGAAGACCATTGAGAAATGCGGTCTTCACATCCATCTGGTGGATCCTCCAACCCATCTCTGCTGCAATCGATATCACTTCCCTAATAGAGGAATACCGAGCCACTGGAGCAAAAGTCTCATCATAGTTGACTCCCTCAACCTGTGAGAACCCCCTCACCACAAACCGAGCCTTGAATTTCTCTACACTGCCATATGCTACATGCTTGACCTTGTAGAGCCACTTGGAAGTCACAACTGACTTCCCCTCAGGTCTCGGTACAATCTCCCAAGCATCATTCTTCATGATGGAATGGTACTCTTCCATCATGGCATCTCTCCATACCTGATGCTGAGAAGCCTCCTGATATGTAGAAGGTGCAGAGTCACGAAAACTCGCAACAAGGGCCGTCCCATATCTATCTGGCTCAAAAATCGTCCTGATCTGCTCCTGATGTATACCAAATGCCTCTGCTTCCTTCAAGGTGTCCTGAAGCCACTTAGGATTCTTCTTCCTTGAAGGCTCCTCTGAATCTGGTGTATCCTCCTCTGAGGACGTGCCAGAAGAATGAGGTCTAACACCCCTAGGACCTGTAGCTGATGAACTAGTCCCAGAAGACCCTGCAATCTGTGAGCCAGAAACCGGTGATCCTGAACCTGTGCCAATCCCTGTACCTGTCCCTGAAGTACCTGTAATCTGAACCACTGACCCTGTAGAGCCTGTGCCTGTACCCTGTGATCCAGTCACCCCAGAAACCTGTGGACCTGTAACCTGTATCGAAGAAGCCTGTACCAATTGAGGTGTTGGAGCTGGTGTCTCCCCCTGATCCATCTCTCTCGACTTCCTGAAGGCCCTCTCCTCATCAAAATTTACTTCTCGCCTAACTACAACTTGCCTCTGGCCAGGAATGTAAAGTCGATATGCCTTCAAAGTCTCGTCGTAACCCACAAAGATACCTCTCTCTGCGGTGGGCTCGAACTTCGTCCTCCTCTCCGAGGGGACGTGAGAGTAAGTCAGAGAGCCAAATATCCGAAAGTGGCTCACCTCAGGCTTCTTGCCTGAATACATCTCCTCTGGAGTCATCCTCCCCACGACATGGTGGGGACTCCTGTTCTACAGGTACACTGCAGTGTTGCAGGCCTCAGCCCACAGAAAGAACGGTAACCCCTGATCATGAAGCATGGCCCTCGCTGCTCCAACGATCGACCTGTTCTTCCTCTCTACTACTCCATTCTGCTCAGGAGTGTAGGGAAATGTCAACTGACGCTGCATACCCTCCTGTCTGCAGAATGCACTGAACTCCTTGGAGGTATAATCACCCCCGTTGTCTGACCTCAACATCCTGATCTTCCTCCCTGTCTGCTCCTCCACAAGGGATTTAAACCCTTGGAAGACACTCAATACAAGTGGGGACTTCTTGCTCCTCAAGAAGTAGATCCAGGTCTTCCTGGAGTAGTCATCAATAAAGATGATATAGTACTCATGTCCAGACAAAGATACTGAGGACATAGGACCACAAATGTCAGTATGAATCAGATCAAGCACACCTGCTGCTCTCGTGTCACTGCTAGGAAACACGGTCTTGGTGTACTTTCCCAAAGCACACGCTCTGCACACATCACTCTGCTCAGTGTCAAACTCAGGTAAACCTGTGACCATGCTCCTCAACACTCCCAGAGCGGGGTGATGTAAATGGGCCATCCTCCTGTGCCATAACTCACACAGCTCACTGCTGCTGCTGCTGTGTGCTAGAGCATGCCGTGGCTGAAACAATATCTTGTACAGTCATCCACATCTAACTCCAATATCCATCGGAGTAGATACACCTGTGGTCTTGGGAAACACCTGCACTCTCCCATCTGAGAAGCACACCCCAAGACCCTTGTCCTCAATCGTGGAAACTGAAACAAGGTTCTTTTTTAGCCCAGGGACGTACAACACATCCCTCAAAGTCATGGGACTCATGGAATCCCTCTCAAATATGACTGTCCCCTGACCCACTGCTCTAACAATGGTGTTGTCACCAAGTACAACCTCCACCTCTCTCTCTGTCCGTGATAACTTGGAGAAGAACTCCCGAGTACCTGTCATGTGTCTCGAGGCTCCGCTGTCAATATACCACATACCAGTGGTGGATGGACCTGTCTGATGCCCTGTCAACAATGAGTGCTCAATCTCCATATCCATGTCAATGATGGTGGCTAAGGAGACTCTCTCTCTCTCACTTTTTCCAGCATATAGGGAAAACTCCCTTTGAAACCTGTCACCAAACTCATCAATCTCTGCTGAGGCTGCTGTCTGCTGACCTGGTCCCTTCTTCCTCTTCTTGTTTGGACACTGAGATGCATAGTGCCCAAACGCCTGAAAACAGTAGCACTTGATTTTACTCAAGTCCTTCTTCTGCCCACCCTGTGGATGTTGCTGTTGCTACTGTCGCTGCTGCCCCTTGGCCCCATTCTTCTTGGGACCCTTCTTCTTCTTCCCTTTGGCTGTCAGAGCCACGTTCTCCTCATCTGCTACACCACTTGATGAATTACCCTGTACGAGACCCCTCCTGGTCTCCTCCTGCACAAAGTCATCCCACAAACTCTCCCAAGATGGAAGGTTCTCCCTGCCCACAATGGCCTGCACAAATGCACTCCAGGGCCTTGAAGCCCCATTCACTGCTGTGCATACTAGCTATGTAGGGGATACTACTTCACCAACCGCTGCTAGTTCATCCCGAACTGCAGAGATCCTGGTGAGATAAGCTGTGACTCCCTCTCCTCCAGTCATCCTGATACTCTTGAGCTTCTCCTTGAGAACCATCTTCCTGTTCTCGTTGGAGCTCTCATACAAGCTGATCAAGGCACTCCACATCTCATGTGCCTTGGTCTTCCCAGAAATGTGAGATATGATGTGGTCTTTTACTGCATCAAGTATGATTCTCCTAGCCTTACAGTCTTTCTTGTTGAAGGTTGAAAGAGCGGTAGCATCTGAGCCATCTGGAATGGTAATGGGGTTTGTGGTGGTGTTCCTCACCACCTCTACCCATAACTCATTCTCCTCCAAAAGCAACAAAATTCTGGCCTTCCAAGGCACAAAATTTTCTGTCCCATTCAACCTGTCTTCAATCCTCAAACCTGTAGCCATATGAAAATCAACCCAATAGAACGCTCCCCACTAACAGAAGGTAAGAACACTGAACTTTCTAAGATATGCAATTTTTATGTGTGTCTGCAAATCAATTTGTTTTCTGCCCCCTGTGCTCTGATACCATAAATAAATTTTGCCTTTCAACTGCCAGCTGGTTTAATGTAAAGTTTAGGTGGTTTTCACCTACAGCCGGTTTTGCATAGGCTGTAGGTTACTTATGACAAAATTAAATGGACAATAAACACACAGCTAAAGGCTACTAACAGGCTGCAAATTGATTTAACAACATTCACACACAAAATGACTCAGATATTTTTGGCCAAATCGAGCCCTGGAAAAACCCCCACGGGGAAAACCAATTGAGAGAGAGAGAGATTTATTATTTCTTCAGCAGCAAAAGATTGAACAGAATTACAGTGAAAATATAACTTATCTTCACCCAGAAATTTTGCACCCTCAAACTGCCTCGAACTCTGTGCAGAACAGTCTCGGAATATGTGCAATTTACAGTCTGATATAAATGCTGTAATCTCCTTGCTAACAGTGCAGAAACATTTCAACTTCTGTACCCTGCTGTCCCTCGAAATCTGAGCTAGAATCACCCTCTAAATCCTTGCTGGAAGGTAGCAGTGGTACGGTCCTGCTGTACCTTGCTGCTACTTGAAACCCATACAAATTCAGCCCACACTTCCTGGCAGTTACCTTGATAACAGAACCAGAATTTAAGGCCTCGATATGTGAGCCGAGAACCTAGAAAACTGTGCCCTGGAAGCCTCGAACTGTGTGCTGAAGATTGTGGCTGTTGTACGATTTTATCTCCTTGAGATTCGTGCTGAAGATGAATGCTAGAAGCTAGAAACAGTGCTGATAATAAATGCCTGGAAGCTAACCTCGATATCTGAGCCAAAACTGGAGACCGTGTCTGGAAACTCGTGCCAGGGAATTTGCAGTCACGTTGGTGTCCTTCAACTCTGTCTCGACCTCCTCCTTCTCGTGCTCTCTCATTCTCAAACTCAACAATAATGAATTAGGTATTCAAGCCTCCCTCCTTTTTGTCTAATCCCTAAAGGGAATCTTAATCCAATGGTGGAGATGAAATCAAATCAATGGCTAAGATTTGATGTGAGTAAAAGTCACATTAATTAAATCACTTAATTAATTATTACTCACCCACTTTTAACTTTAGACAAAAAGTGACTTTAAAAACATAAAGTCTCATTAATGTTTAATTAATGCGAGGGTCCCATCACCCCCCTTCTTAGTGACTTAGGCTAAAATCACTAGGGGGAACACATCCAAGGTACAAAACTAACATTATGAATAATTACCCGAAGGAATTTTCTCAATGAAAAACTATGTCTTGGCACTGTAGCTAGATTCCTGATCTATCAGATAGATGGAATCTCACCACGTACATTTTCACTCTTCACGTCAATTTTACCATATCTGTTAAATTTACCATTTCTTAGTTAATTTTAGCGGAGTTGAGTAGAGACAACCCGCAGATAATGTGGTCTTGATGTTACGGGGCCTGCCATCCTCTCTGTCCCGCTGTCAATGTCCCCTCGTAGAACGACCTGCATTCAATGGCTCAACAATCACCTCACCGAGTTGCGCACTGAAATTCAATCGAGTGCTCCTCCCTCCATTTCAAAATTGTTAATGCTGATCTTATGGGCTCTATTTTGTGAAAAACTTCCATCTGCTATGACTCATCCATGGTGAGCCGATGAGTCTATTCAACAAAAGGAGAGTCCACAGCAACAAGAAGAGTCGAGCTTGAAGTAAGATTTTTTTATCTTGTTCTTTCTCTCAAAGTGGGCTTCTTCATTTTTATTTGGTTTGTTTCCCCATAATAAAGGAAAAATCAAGTGCCTACTTGTTAATATACTCAGTAAAATCGTCAATGTGTGAGATTTACACAGTCTTTAGTTTTCAATTCAAGTTGCAGGGTGTCTTGGCTGATGAGAATCTCAAATGTCACTGTTTGGGTCACCCTTTATGCTGTTGATTCTTAGAGTTATTTATGAGTGAGTTAATATGTCTTCTTATTGAAGGATTCAATAATAACAAATACATATTGGCTTTCTTCATTTTTGTTTCTACAGACACAATCTTGGTTGACTGTTTTAACCTTTTCTTATTGAAACCTCGGTGTTGTCTACTGTGATTTTAGTATTTCTCTCCTCTATGTTTACAAAATCACCCTCACAGAAGACATTCATCCCTCTCAGACCAACAAATAGAATTTTGGTATTTCCTCTATGTTTACAAAATCACCTTCACAGAAGACATTCAGCCCTCTCAGACCAACGAAGAGAATTTTGGTGTTTTGTCCTTGTCTTTTGGACTCTGAATCTATCCCCTTTGCTCAAGTACATGGTTATAGCACCGAGAGATGAAGATGATGGAGAAGGTAACTTTTTGGAACCCTAATTCCAATTAGTTTCAATTTTAAGCCTCAATAATTGAGAGAGATTTTCTTTTGTAGATAGATTGCTTGTTCCTTGTTTTAAACAAAAAAAGACTTATCAATTTGTTTCTTTGCATGATAGCTTAGCACTTTTACTTTCTAGCCATTTCAAATCAATAATTTTACAAAATGTTTATTTTAACATTGACATCAAACTCTCATTGATTTCACAACATTATGAAGTGTATGGTCCATCCAACTTATTAACATGGATTAAATAAATTTAATGTATCTGATTCATCACAATTATCATCTAAGATTAAGCTTCTTCAGTGCGAAATTCATTAACCAATATGAATGCTCTGTTCATAATGGGTTCAAACGCTTGGTTTAATTGCTCTACAATGCCAACTCTGAACCAATCCAATTTGATTACATGTTTATTTTGGCTCTACAATTCTATTAAAACACATTACAATAAAATTTATATGTTGATTATGTATTTGTTGGAAGAAAGAACCGTACGGTTTAAATTGATGGGAAATGAGTCGCAATTGAAGAGATAGAATACAATTTGAGAAAACATCCTGATGTAGTAGATGCTGAAGTTTCTTTTCATATTTGTAAACAGGATAGTATCCATGGACCATATCATAGCCTACATTGTAGTGAAAGGAAGTGATCAGTATTTTATGTATGGTTATCATGAGAAAGAAAAGTTTTGTGACCACTTGAATGCACAAAATGGAAAAATCTTGCATGCCTCATTGAGGAGCTAGTTAGAGGGCAGGTTACCTGCTGTAATGATCCCTTACAGGTTTCATTTATTGCAACATTGACATTACTGCCTTCTAACGATATTAATTATGCATCATTGCCTCAGATCGAACCTTATGTTTTGGAAACAGAAAGGGAGTTTGATGGAATTCATTTAAATGATAGAGCTATCCAAATTACAGGTGATGTTGGCATTTCTCACTCTACGTTTAGATTGTTAACATTAGCTTATCCCTCTGTAGTTTACTAAGAAATTACATCGAAACTGATGTGCAATTATCTAAATATGAAAAGTACTGAAAGTTTAGTCTTATATGTGATTTTGTATGAGATATTATTTTCACTTTTTGAGTCACAGCTATTGCTTCACAGGTTACTATTTTTCCTAAAACATTAAATCAGCTCAATGGAATTGCCTGGTTTACAAACTAGAGGACGAAAGAAGATAGTTTTCGGATCTTATATTTAAGCCTCTATATACAAAAGACGATTTTTTTATTCATGTGTATTCCAAATGAGAGAGTGAAAAATATGATCTGTTATTTGATAAGCAGAGGGGCTTCCTACAAAGCATAAATAATGCACTTTAAATTATTGGCTATAGTCTTTTATTCTCGCCCATTTGGAGAAACCACACGATGAATCAAAGAGTGTATTGAAGATAATTCTATCTCTAGCTACCTATCATACATTAATTTCTGACATTAAGCATGTATTTGTTGTCATGTGCATATTTTCATAATGCCTTACGATCAACTTCATTTGGTAGAGATGTTTAGAGTAGACAACACATCAAATTCCTTGTGAACTCCATATCTCAAATACGATTTTTTTTGTTTCGATAAGAATGACAACGAAAGCAAAAAAAATAAAAAATAGTAAATTTCTATAATTTGTAGATAATTTCACAATGGTAAAGAATAATTAGAACCACTCAGACGTTTGAAGTGGGACATAGAAATATGAAAATATGAAAAAAATTCACGAGAAAATACCTAATAGGAATAGCATACGAAGATTGAGTGATATAAGGGATGAGGGGATGGAGTAGTTAGTGGTATAATATAAATTGTGTGAAATAAAGGTTATGGGTTAGTTATTAGTGGACATATAATGAGTTGATATATAATGATTTGGTTAGTGTGTATCTATAGGTCACAAGTTAAGTGTCACCATACGTTATATGTTACGATTTATCCATGCATTCATGTATCAATCATCAATTATTTTTTATATTCTTTTTTTTTATCTCACATTCTTCTAATTATCTGCTATGAAAGGTTGGTTATCCATTTATCAGCTATGAATTATTCATACATCATAACAAAACTTACATTAACTATGAATTATCCATGCATCATAACGAGACTTACAATGGCTTTCTCTTATTCATTATATGAGGCCTGACTTGTGAAATTGTGCATAGATAGTGGACTTTCATGTCCCAATCTTGGTGATAAATCTTGCAAGCTACCAATGCCTTGTGAAAATATACCTGAAAAAACAACGAGGGATGCAAACATAAGCTTCTCCCAATGATCCAACTACACATTTATCAGAAGGACGTCATGTGAAGGACACCATGTATGTAGTAGAATAGTGCTCATAATTTATTGGATAGGCGTAGAATTTATCGACCTGGGGTTGCATTTATGATTACCCACCATCATTATTTACCGTCATTTATAATAGGTAAAAGGGAGACTCTATCGATCTGGCTTCCATGGGGTAGGTAACATGGTTGGATTAACTTTGCATTTAATTACTCTTTGAGTTTTTAATTTGGAGTTTTAACATCACTCCTTTTATTTGATACTAAGTTTTTCTCTATCATGCGTTGTGTATGGGGTTTGTGCCATTTATTAACTCTCTTACATCTATCCACATATGCATGACCATGCATACAGGTACGTTGAATCCTTTCTCTCTCGTTATAAACTTCATGGAGAAAACAATCGAAAACAGTTGAGATTAGAGTAGCCATTTACAAGTATTATTAATACCTTTCATTCCATTCTACAATTCTCATGGTTTTTGTTGAATTTTTTGCATTTTTGAACAATTAGTGAGGAAATAAATCAATTCTAGAATTGCGTATGAAGCTATTATTGGCAACTTCCAACATTATTTGTTGATACTAATTAAGAATGGTCAATGCTCGAAGTAGTGGAAGTGCATTAAGTTGCTTGCATGTGAAATAGGTTCCCGAAAACATTTATTTCCTTTTTTCTTTGTCCACGTCTTGACATGACTTAATAATATTGAATGATGAGGACGAGTAACTTGAAGTTCAACTTTATGTACAATAGAAATGCAATGCACATGCTTACTGGTGTGTCAAGTTTCAGGTTATGTGATCAATACCAAGTCACTTTCTTATTCGTGCAGCTAGAAAAGTATGCAGTGGTGGTGATAGTATTTGGAGTTCACACAGTGCTCTCCAATAATGGTCAGAAACATTAACAAATTTAATGGTTAACTAGTCTAGTGACATTTAACTAGACTATCTTGAAAGGGTAATGTCAAGTATCTTATTGATTAGTCATTTTAGTCTTTTAGGACGTTTACCAAGAGGATTAACGTCTCCTCTTAGTGACAAAGTTTGTCTGAACTGATTTTTTAATTCAAAATAAGTAGAATCCTCATAATATTTCTTGATTTTTTTAGTCGATGGCCACAAGATACTCTATAGGGCCACCTGCAAGATGAAAAGCTACAATCAACCATTCTCTGCAATATGCATCCTTTTTCTTTCTCCCATTACTTTAGAAGTACTTTGTTTAATCCCCAAAATATGTGGAGATATTTCCAGTGATTTCCCACCATGTGCCCAGAACAAAAGGTTGTGCATTATATGACGAAAGGCTAGACCATGGATGGTTGCCAATGGTTGGAAAAATTGTTGGAAGTGTGAGTATCAGTGTCAAGTGAGAGTTATATACCCCCATCTTTCTTTATCGTGTTAAAAGATGCCTCGAAATTGAGGTTGGTGATAAGGTTATGTCTCTACTTGGTACAAGAATCCCAAGAAGCTATAGTGCCCTTGAAGTAAACATGAATGCATTACATGTTCATGAGCTTCATGGGGTTGGATTTTAATATTTTCACCTTCCCTGGAAAAATGAAATAATGACATAAGTCATTACTTCATAAGAACAAAAACCATGATTAATGAGATGAATTAAGTACATGCATCCCAAAAAGTCGCAAATAAATTCTAATTCCTTTTTTCCCTCTCTTATCCATAATTTCCTTAGAGGTTTCTCACTTTAATCATGAGGTTCAGTGAGAAACCTTTCAATGCAAAACAGATACACATAATCCCCAAAATTTGATCTTCACCTTGATATTATTGTAGGCCATGGATGTGTTGCTGATGTTGTGAAAGAGTAAATTTTTAGTTTACTGAGCTTGGTCATCGAGAATTTTTACTACATTGCTATTACAAAATTGTTTATTATCTTATTCAATTTACCACTAGAACAAACAGTTTTTCATGTGCTTCAACTTACCATTTATCACAACTTTTTGTGTAATTTATAATAAAGAATTTATAAATTTTTATATAGATGAACTTTTGTAATTGAAATTATATTTTCTCTTAGCCTCGATCTTATCACAGGCCATGGATACGTTGTTGATGCGGCCAAAAAGTAAATTTTTAGTTTATTGAGCTTGGTTATCGAGTATTTTGACTACATTTCTATTTCCAGTCCATTGTAGGACATCGTTTTATGTGCCCAATTTAGGGGCGGCTTGCTAACTATACTAATATTTTTATTAATAAGAGAAATCTTGTTGTCTTCTACTGCCAGATTATGAATTACATATGTTTGGTTGTTGTTAATTTTAGCATCACACTATTTATTATTGATTAATCTGTCAGAATTATCCAAATTTAGTCAAAATGAAACCATAATAACAGAGAAGTGTCATCTTTGGATGCTTAAATGGATGAAGGTTTCCCCGCTTGTAATTATGCTTGTTTTCTACTTGAATGCACGACTAATTTTGTTAGTCTCGGTATCATCAATTACTGTCCATTTGCCTTTCTCATGGGTACTAGGGTAATCGCATTTACAGAGAACTCTAATTTTCCTTTTCAAGCAAGGCGATTGAGAATCGCCACTTCCCACGTTGCGTGGATTCTCATCTAGATGGCAGTTCACTAGGTATAGAAATCTTTGATAATTTTTGGTGCTCAATAAATTTAGTAAGATAGCTCTCTTTTCCACCCACAATATGGGAATCTAGTTGTTAGGTTGCTTATTGTTCTTTTGTCTGACCTAGCAGGTGGATCCCATTGTTGTTGTTGTAAGAAGACTTAGTTAGCTTGGTTACCTGCAGCATATTTTGAGTTATTAAAATGAGAATGCATCGATGGCTGTGCAGGATTTTGAGGTCCATGGATCATTAGTTCTATTATAAATTCCTTTAGCATATTTTAAGTTATTAAAATGAGAAGTTTTGATGGCAGTGTAGCATTCTAAGGTTCGTAGATCATTAGTGTCATCTTAACCTGCTTCAGAATCCAATACAGGAAACCGTCCATTCCCTTGATCTGCATGTTGCTGTTATTTTTGTGACAACCTGTTGTCCTGTGTATGATGATTGCGTTTTAAAAGGTAGTATTTTACTCCATTCACATTTTCAGGTAATGCCATTTACTTTTAATGTGGTTCTCTCTCTAAATTTGCTTACCCTGAATAGTCAATGATGGAATTGAAGCATTCACTGACTTGTATTTTTTAGTGTCAATGTCCTTTTTAGTAAATAAATTTTGTAAACCCAAAAAGTAAAGTAATTCATAAATTAGAAAGATCTTGTATAGGAGAAGATGAATGATGTTCATGATATTTTCTTCAAGCAATTTTGTCGCATGTATTAGTAAATTCAGTGTCTTATGTGAATGATATATTGAGAAAAATTGATGTCGTTGGTCATGATAAATTAGAATACCTAGTGAACACAGCCAATGGGATAAATTCTATTTTTATGATAAAAATCCTCATATCAATGGAAAAACACAGAAACAGAACACCTCAGTATTTCAAACTCTGTTTTTCGCTTGAAATTATTACTGGGTTTGGGAGGATGCTCCTTCAACGATGATGGATGATGGATTTTGTGTGAATATGATTAGTTTAATAATGGTATAAACTATTTTGATAACGTGCTTGTAACTAAGTAAAAATAAAATTTAAAATAATGCCAAATTGTATTTATTAATTTTTATTAATTTTCATTATTTAAAGCTGTAATTTTTTATGTGGATCTGCCTTATTGTTTTGGAATCTAATAGATTGAAAGTTATTAATGTATAAAGAAAACCATATTATTATTAAAAAATTATAAAAAAAAATAAATTTTAAATTACTTTTTTTAAGTTTTTTTTTATAAATTTTCAAGTTTGTAAATATGATTTAAAATTTAAAATTTTATTTAAAGATAAAAATATATTTAAACAAATTTATTTAGATGATAATTTTTTTCATATAAATAATTGTATTTGAATTTATATGGAATTGAAATTAATGAAAATTTAGGTTGGTTTGAATTTGTTTTGTTTTTGTTGAATTTTGATATAATATAAAAACAAAAGAAAAAGAAGAAATGTGAAAAATATGCTAAAGAGAATTTGTTATTAATTCTAAAATTTAAATTTTATTTTTTATTTTTAAAATATAGATTGAATATATTATAAATTTATTGATTTATTTTTTAACAAAACTGGTTATTACTTGTATTGATCTAAAAAATAGTTTGTAACCTAATTCTCTATTGTTTTAATGATATCCTTCAACCATAGGGAAGGACAACTAACCCATATGTGAAAGTCCATCCCATTCGTAATGATATCCTTCAACCATAGGGAAGGACAACTAACCCACATGTGAAAGTCCATCCCATTTGTACTAGCTTCACAACGAGTTATAGGAGATGAGTATGAGGCATGATTGATGAGGGAAATGGAAAGTTCAAACTTATAAAATTTTATTTACGAGATGAAAGTGAGATAAAAAAAGTTTAGTTTGCAATTTCAATTAAGTATTGAAAATTTTTATTTTTTTCATAGCATAAAATTGTTTGAATTTTCCATTTAAGTTGGAATGGAAAATTCAAATTTATAAAATTTTATTTAAAAGATCAAAGTAAGATAAAACAATTTGTTTTGCAATTTCAATGAAGTATTGAAAAAAAATTATTTTGTTCAGGGCATTTTTTTAACTTGGGATTTTATAATGTTGACTTTTTCATACCATTTTTTGTATGTTTTAGGGTGTTACAATGTTTTATTGTCATAAGAATTGTTTTGCTTTCTTGTCATATTTTTGCAACTAGTCTTAAAGCATAAAACTTATGATGTTCCTTTATGAAAACTTATTATATTAATTAGAGATTATATGTTGTTTTTCTCATCATATTTTATTAATATTCATTTTTTAATGTTTTTTAATTACATCAAAATGCATCGTGAATGTGTGAAAGTGGGATGCACATAGATCTCTACATTATGTTGCTACATACATTTCTCCATTATTGATTATGATCACATGATTAAGCCCAATACTATCATAATTGTTACTCGTGACATTAGTGACTTGTATGACTACTGACTTTGACCCTTTCAATTGTTGACATTGACTTATCTACATATTGCTTTGTGTAATGCATTTCATAGGGAAACCTATTAGTTACTTCCCTTCATTGTGAGGACATCTTATAAGGATTACCTAATCATTTCTTAAAAATTGTCTACTAATTTAATTTTCCACCAACTTACAAGCAATAAAGTACATTATTATGACATAATAATCATTCCATTCATCACATTTACAAAATAAAATAGACTACAGAATATACATAATAGATTTGACTTTGACTTATTGTTTTAAAAAATTGCCCTAAGTTTAATTAAGAAAGCAAATTGTAATGAGTTTGTTAGATTGGATCATTTTGTTCGGGATGAACATAAACATCCAATCTAAAAAACTCACAATCGTTATGTTAGCAAATGGGATTACATCTAAAGATGACACAATGGATTTATTAACTACTTAGCAAATTCACCTTTGTCAAAAAGTTTACTTTCAAATTGTGATACAAGGTCAATTATATAACATGGGAATACTTTAGTCTATGCACTTTTTGGGGTTCCTAAAAGCATTAATTTGATTTTAGTTTCCCCTTTTCAATCATTTCACCCTTCAACAACAATCTATCTGTGTATTATTGCACCTTTTTGGGCAATTGCTAGTAATAATAACACATCAATTCATCCCAACACACTAACCATTAACTAACACAACTACAATTTAAAAGTAGTTAGTAGTTAGTATATACCGATTGAAATATTTGCCCTGGTAGAGAAGATTAGAAGGCCTAGTGATACGATCAGTGTTCACAGGGTTCATATTCAATGTGCATCCATATTCAATAAATAGTGATTGGCACGCCATTTTGCAAAGGTGATTCGATGATCATTGTAAACTAGGCTAACTTTAATGTGTCCATCAGTGCTCTGGCACTCTCTTCTTGGCTGGAAGAGCACTCTCTTCTTGGCTGGACTAAACGATGTTACTTCTCCGTCACTACTCGACGACTTCAATTGTCCACATTTATCGGGAGCATAATAATATGGCTGATCAACTTTCCCATAGTGGTCTTTTGGCAACTACTTTTACAAAGATAGTTATACTAATCTATAAAATCAATGACATGGATAATCACTTCTTTAATCACTTCTTAGGTAGGATCGCTAGAGTCGCCTCCTTTACTTTATTTTTGTGCTTTTTAGTTGGATATATAGCCACGAAGACCTTCGTCGTAAATTTCGTGACATTGATCCAATAATAATCGGGAGAACGTCGTCCGGAAAGTGGCCGTTGTTTGTAGCCACTTTCGTGCAACTTTAACTCTATTTTCGTCTGGAACGCGGAAGATCCTCGATATGGGCGCTTCACACAGCCGGGAAGGGGATTCTGACATCTATTCAGAAGACGACGATGATTATTCTCAGCCCGCCGACCACATATCGAATTCGTCGGCCTCCGACCTGGGCGCAAGGTTGCATGGACTTTCTCTGGACGATAATGCCCAGGTATGTAACGAAACCCAACTGGTGAAATTGTACAAATATGTCGGGGCCAACAGCCCAACGGCCAAATGGGAACGTCAGGCTAAATTGATTAGCTACGAGTTTATCAGAGAAGGGGATGAGGGAGAAGATGAAGAGGAGGGGGAGGAAGGAGAAGATGATGATTGGAGGGTTGATAAACATAAGGGTGGATTTCGAAGTTGGATTCTGAACGTGGGATCCAAGGTGAAGGGCAGAGTGGATGATAGGCTGCAGATGAAGTTTTTTGATGAGAAGTTGAGGGCTGATTTTGTAAACAAAGGGGTTTGGGCTTTGAAGTTTATGAGCCGTGAAGGGTACATTGATTTTGTCGCAGAATTTCAGAATTGTATGTTTGAGAATACTTATTTGCTTGAGGCTACCGAGGAGAACAAGGTTAAGGTGTTTGGGAAAGATTTCATGGGGTGGGCTAATCCCCAGGCTGCAGATGATTCCGTCTGGGAAGATACAGAGGAGACCTCCGCGGTGGAGGAAGAGGAGGGTAGGGATTTGAAGGAAGAACTCGAGGAAGCTGGTCATAGTGGTATACAGAGCCTGGCAATGGGTGCCCTGGATCATAGTTTTTTGGTCGGTGAGACTGGCATTGAAGCGGTCAAGAATCTCCGCCATGGGATTCATGGGAAAGGGATGTTTGTGAAGTTCGGGAAGGGGGAATTTGGCGGTGATGGGTCTTCCTATGCTACCCCAAAGAAGGGCCTGCTCATGAGGGCAGAGACCAATATGATGTTGATGAGCCCTTGCAGGAAGGCCAATCCACATGCTACCGGAGTTCACCAGATTGATATCGAGACTGGAAAGGTTGTGACAGAGTGGAAGTTTGAGAAGGATGGGACTCCGATCACGATGCGGGATATTGCAAATGATAGCAAGGGTGCTCAGTTGGATGCCTCTGAGTCGACCTTCATGGGGCTTGATGACAATAGGCTGTGCAGGTGGGATATGAGGGATAAACATGGTATCGTTCAGGATACTGGTAGTACGATTTTGAGTTGGGCCGATGGTCATCAGTTTTCGAGAGGCACAAATTTCCAGTGCTTTGCAACTACTGGGGATGGATGTGTGGTGGTTGGATCCAGCGATGGAAAAATTCGTCTTTATGGGAAAACATCTATGAGAATGGCAAAAACAGCGTTTCCAGGTCTTGGATCGCCGATCACACATGTTGATGTTACTTATGATGGGAAGTGGATTCTCGGGACTACTGATACTTATCTTATTCTTATCAGTACCGTGTTCACAGACAAAGATGGAAAGATAAAGACAGGCTTTTCTGGGCGGATGGGGCACAAGATTCCAGCTCCCAGGTTGCTTAAGCTTAGTCCGATTGATGCATATCTTGCTGGAAAGAATAAGTTCCATGGTGCCCAGTTCTCTTGGGTAAGTGAGAATAACAAATATGATTTTTTTTGCCATATCCCTAGCAAACTTTGAAATTTCATAATTGTGGCTACGATGATCAAATAACAATGCATTTAAAACTTCCCTTAAGGATCAGCTACACAGCAAATGGCTTCATATCACAACATGTAGCAATTGAATCTTGTAGTTATGGAAGATCACCGTTGTTAACTCTTCATTGGATACATGTCTGACATCCTTTTCTCTTCTTCTCTGCAGGTTACTGAGAGTGGAAAGCAGGAACGTCACATTGTTGCTTCAGTTGGTAATTTTTCAGTTATTTGGAATTTCCGACAAGTCAAAAACAGCAATCACACATGTTACAAGGGTCAGGAGGGAATAAAAAGCTGCTATTGCTACAAGATTGTCCCAAAAGATGAATCCATCGTTGATAGCAAATTCATGCATGACAAATTTGCTATTACAAATTATCCAGAAGCTCCACTTGTGGTTGCAACACCAAAGAAAGTTAGCTCGTTCAGCATCTCATCTGAGTAATAACATCCATTTCATATGAATCATGGAAAAATTGTAAGGACTAGTCTGGTAATACCTACTATTATGGAATTGTCTACCATTCTTAATTAATTTAAAAGGTAGAAGCAGAAATTTCTATAAAATTCAGTTTGCTGCAAATAATAATTGTGATAAAAATTTAATAAAATACTCTTTACATTTTCTGATTTAAAAGCAATGGCTAACACATTATCAATCTAGAGAAATTGATTAAAATATTTACGACTAAGAGAATTTAGAAAGAGTATGCAAAGGTCCTACTTACCTGGACCCCACGAGACATCCCACCAACCCCCAAATCAGTGCTCCATTCCCCCTTTATGCATTCCCCCTTTTATGCAGAAATGTTCATAATTTAATTAATTCAAATTAATTTGCATGAGAGCCACATGGCCTCCATGCATATAACCTTTTCTAATAATTCTTTGAAAACTTAATTTTATTTGGTTAATTAATCTTTATTAGTATTTTTTTATTTCTATTTTTTTGTAATTAATATTATCATTAATATTAATACCAATTTACATAATGCTAATCTCTAAATTAATAATAATTCCAATTTTAGGGTGTTACATACTTTCCCCTTCAGAAAACTTCGCCCCGAAGTTATATTCCCCACAAATATAAGTTCACAACATTGAGTAGAATCACACACAATACAATACTTAATTAATTAGTAGCATTGCACCGAGAAGGTGCATTTCTACAACCCAGGTGGAGGGGAAGTGTTTGTCTGTCCCATAAAAGAAAAAAGATGGATGTGTGTGGTAGTTTAGTGGTGAAAGGTTTGCATATTTGATCCCTCTCGATGCTTTGTAGAACCGGAGTTAGATGGGCCTATATTCATATATTTATATATTCAATACTATTGTCAAGATGAAAAATTATTGTGTGTGGCCATCACACAAGAATTTCCTCCTTCACTAATGCATTCAATGCCCTAATAACTATATGCTCTTGTTTAATTACCTAGGGTCTAATATGAAGCCATTCATACAAGTTATGTGTCAACTTCATCAGACACTTTATTAACATGACATAAACATTAGGAATAAATAGACAATAAATGAAAAGTCCTTCTCCATATACCACCCTTTATGGTTGGTGTACCTCAAACCATGGACTTCCAGTATTAGCCCTCATCAGCCGCACCAGATTTTGATCTCCTCTGATCACATCATTGGTTGCACCAATTTTGGTCGACCAGGCATCGGTAATTTAGTTGGCATAGGATTAATTGTTGGGTTGTCCCCCATCCCATAAAGGTATATATTATATCTATTCTCATTTGTGGTTATGGGCCCCCACGAAATCATCAAAAGATAGTAGTTCCCTGTAATACAGTCTTCCTCACAGCCAGGAAGGTGATTAGTAATCTCTAAAAACAAACAGTATGAATTCTTTCTTGTCCAATCATAAGGTGCAACTGTTCGTTGCATTCACATTTTGAAAAGAAAATTTCCCAATCATACTCCTCATGTATGAACATTTAAAATGTGTCAATAGCATAAGTGATATATCATGTCTACTCCATAGATCATAATGTAATGCCATTGTAAACAACATAATAGAGTGCGCACACACACACACACACATATATGATAATGTATCCATTTTCAAATACTAATGTAAATAACATGACAATATCAGTCATTAAATATCATTGCATGGTCATACTAAAACATAAATATTCTATATATCATATGAGGTTGCAATCTTGATAAGTATCTAATTAAGTGTCATCCTTATAAACAACATCATACACAGAATTTTTTTTAAGCATCATATGAGATCACCATCCTGTTGAGCATCAAGTTAATATCCATCTTGTATCAACAACATATACTAGTATTTATAAAGAAATTTCAAGAAAATATCATTCATCATAAGTATCCACAATATACGTATCCACATCACGAGTTTCTACCTTATGAACATCATATCATAGTAGGAAATAAAAGGAGTATCCACATCATAAAATTTATACTAAAAAATAGGATAAAATCCACATCATAAACATCATACTAGAAAATAAGTATCCACGTCATGATCATCATATTATGAAATAGGTATCCACATCATAAGCATCATACTAGAAATAAGTATTCACATCATAAGTATACATATCATGAACATCAAACAAAAAATACAATGAGTATCCACATCATGATTATAAGTCATATGTCTAATACCAACTACTTAAAAAGATAGGGAAAACATCAAAGCACGACATTCGCATCCTCCCATGTGGTTGATTCTGCACTATATTGGTCCCATTGGACATTAACCTGGTCCATGATACGTTTATGGAACTGTCGAGTCCTTCGGTCCAGAATGCAGTATGGTTCGACCTGAACGGACCCTTCCTTAGAAAGTTGTGTTATTGGGCAATCCACTCGAGTGGACGCGAGCAGGATCTCCCTAACTCAAAGTGAGTCTAGAACAAATAGAACAGACTACCAATGCATTTCCTAGATCTACTTAAGGATGGAGTACTAGATGGCTTACCTTTCACTTTGCAATCCTTTCTCCTGAATGTTGCTTCATGTCTCACGGTCGTCAGATCCAAGCTGCAAGACCTGTCAAGACAAAAAACAAGAGAAACTAGTAAAAGACATCTATACAATAAGAGATCTAAGTAAACAAATAAGCAGGTAAACTACTCAATATCATTGCACACATGAACAATATTGGTGGAAAGCATTTGTATTATTGCAAATAGAGGAGTACATAATAGATATATAAAACCACAACCAAGGCTTAACGGTATAGCCCTTCTCCGACAAAGCCAATTTCCATATCCTTCCAAGGAAGTATGAGTTCTCCAATAGGTGAGTGAAGATGTTCTAAGAGTGATTTCACCAGTGTGTAGATACCATAGCCTTCCTCCCTTTGGGATGGGAGTGAGCTTCATTTATATAGGACTAAGTGGATAGGGTATGGATAGGATAGGTTGAGAGATGGTAGGAGAGGCTTAAGGGATCTCTCCAAACGTTTAGGAACCGAGTGCCAACTCTTCCAAGAGGTCAGCGATAGGGTCCCAAGTCAGCCATCTTCGAGATGGACCTCGAAGAAGCTATTTTTTCCATCTAACTGATTTCATCACACCATGTAATGGAGCAAGGTGTGACGTCGCATGTTGCTAGTGTGCAGCCTGCGACGACCCTTCAAAACTTAGCACAATTGGGTACAAATACTCCTGGGATGATTACTTAGTCCAAGTATCTTCAGGGGTGTATACACTGAATCTCATGATGAGTAGATTTTGGGTGTAACATAATGCCCCCCAAAGCATGAAGTTGTTGAAGATAGACAGGTGAAGTGCTTTGATAGAAGTAATGGCAATAGACTCGTTGGACAAAGGACACTACTGCAGTACAACTGAATCTAAACTGACAATCTCATACGAAGTATAACATGGTTGCTGACCAATACATTGTAGATCCATGGTAGTAATGATCGACTGAACACAATCATGGCTACTAGACACAAGCGTAGATCCATGATGAGATGATAACAAAGCCATGACCAATACAAAAGTGGATCCGTGTGATATAACTCAATACAAACTCCATCACAACCTGGGTAAAACATGACTCCCTAGGGTCTTCAAGCTGAACCCGCAATGATACAAATCTATCCATGTGATTACAAATGTCTTGATGTCGAACATAATAGAAACCACTTGATTACCGGCCAATGATGTAAACCATTAACAAGTGCGAGGGAGATCACCATTGATGTCAATGATTCCCAAGGTATCACAGTACATATCATCAAGCGTGAATAAATGAGTTAAAGTCAAACGCAAGATGAAATCTTTCAATCAAGAGTCAATGATGTAAACTCATGGTGAAAGCGAGGTAACCTGCCATTGAGGCATGTAGGACCAAGGTACTTGACTGGTTTCTAGATTCAATCCCTGAATGATGTGTTGAAGTTGACAAGGATGAATCTGTCGAAGGAGGGCCATGATGAATCCCCCATCAATCGACACAAAACATGACAAAAATGTATAAGGTAGATCGAATGGTACAGTAACATGCAAGACTGACTCAGAGTAGACCGACGTGATGGCGGGCGTACTAACTACAGATGATAAATGATAGACATATTCTTGAACATGGGCATGGCATGACTTGGCAGTATTGAAATGACGAGTGCGACACAAATTCTCAAAGCGACTGATGATGGAAGCTTTTCTTTGAATGACTCAAAGGAGTGATAATACTCAGGAAATAAGTGAAACTCGAGGACAAATGGATGATCCAAGTGCTGTATGCAAATGCAGATGAGTACCATGTTCAAGAACAACTACATACTCCCGCTAATAAGGTCTGTAACGCAAACACTTTCCTTTTTCCCCATCGTGAATGATTAGTGCCTCATGTGTTTTTTACAAGCTTGATGAGGGTAACCAGATGCTCGGTATAGCTCATCTCATAGATGAGTTCGATCCCAGATATTTTCCAAACCTGGGATAGGAGGGGTTCATCCCATGATGGGCCCTTCAATGTGAAAATTTTAATGAGTCAATAGAAGGTAAACTTGGTCGTCATTTCATGTTTAGAGAGTTTGAAAAGAACTAAAGAAGACTCCAACGGTCCTTTTTCGTAAAGTTAGCCTCATTGCCCGAAAAAGGGTAAAACAACACGGGAGAGGACTCTTCCAATCATGGTTGGCTGGAATATGCCTTTTTTCTTAATTAGTGCCTCCTGGTCCGAAAAAGGGGTAAAGTATCACCAAGAAGATGACCATTCAAATACTTTAACAAGCATGAACGTGACAAGTTCGCTTGGAAATATTTTTGTTTTTCGAGAGCCTGAAAAGAGCTTAATGGTAGAATCCGGGGGATGTCCTTTTCTGTGGAAGTTTAACGAGCTTGGAAAAGTGATAAATCATAACTTGGTACTTGTTCTCATAGTTTCGTGAGTACGAGAACAAACGAAGAGTAAACTCATCATCACACAATAATTACAGACTAGCCATTGCAAAAATAACGACAAAACATTCAAGGGAGTGTTCATACCTGTGATGATCGTTGTGATACGAGAAACGACACAAAAGACCACTTACAACTCCTGCACACTAGAAAATGTGTCAAATAGCCTCAAATATGACAAAAATAGTCAAAAACTATGATAAATGGCCCAAGAGCATCAAAATATTTGAAAAGGAATATTCCATTCTATTTCTAAATAGAAAAATGGGCCAAAATAGATTTCATTGTTTCATTTGCCAATTTGGGAGGAGAAGTACCAATTTGGAGCCAAAACTTCCTTTGCTGATTCCAGGAGCTGCGATCGGCCATTTCACCCACCGTCAGGAGTAGGTAAGCCTAAACTTCATCTAGCAACTTTCCAGTGGATTAGATTTTGTTTTTAGGTTCAATTTTTGGGTTTTTTGATGGATTCATGGAGGGCTACTGCACTCTCGGCTCGTCGCAGTTGGCCCTTTTGGGAACTGCGACGAGACCTACTCGAAGAAAGTCTCGAATGGATGAAGTGCGATGACATCGTACTGTATGAAAATGTATAGTGTGACAGCGGAGTTTCACTTCCCAACCATCAAATTTAATCCAAAAAATGAACTTGCAGAGGTTGAAGTAGGACCTAACAGTGTTTAAATGCCCTCCTTAGCAGGTTACTAGCAAGCCAACATGGTTTTAGAGTGGTGAGAACGAGAACACGAAGTAGAAGATGAAAAAGTTGCCAATGATCCACAATGCGTGGATGCCTTGAGGAACTGTGGTTTGCTCAAGTTCTTTGAGATTTAGGGGATGAGATCTCAAATCCCATTGCTATCACACATGCTCCAAAGTTGGGATGCGGCCCAACAGTATTTCGTGATTGGTGAGCACATCCTCACAATAGATGTTGAGGACATCTATTTTCTCACAGGCCTGTCCCAGAGAGGGGAACCTGTACATCTTACTGGAACACGGGCCAGTGACCGCACAGTTGATGACATGGTGTCACAGCATTGTACTGCTCTTTCTCGATCTTCTAGTGGGAAGATTCTTATCAGGGATGTGGTAATCCGCCCACTACGTACCATATTGCTTACTATTACTAGAGCGGTGGGTAGCCAAACCCCACACATGGCTATTCGGACTCAGATGCTTTATGTGGAGGACTGCATGTCCCCCATGGTTTTCAACTGGTGCAAGGGTCTCCTCGCAAACCTCCGAGCTCAGCTGACCAAGTTTCGGTGGGGGGAGATCAAGTAGTTTGGTTATGGATAGATCGTGGTATCGTTCCTCTTGGAGCAGATCCCTCTCTTGCGCCCATAGGTGGTATTAGATGACAGGGAGCCTCGATATCCCCACATGCTCAGATGGGCTGAGGTGATGACTCGTCATGGTGGAGGACCTATCGTCAGTTTTGGTCCCGAGCTCTTCAGTTGACTGGAAGGCCAGTTACTCATGGTTGAGGACTTACCGTACAGCAATACGGATTTCAGAGAGGATCCTAACTTGGTGCTTCCTGAGGATGTAGCATGGGGTGACATAGGTGAGAACAAAACCCTTGTACTTTTAATTTTGTATATTTATCATTTTTTTTTATGCAATGTTGACAAGTATATAACATGTGTGTGTAGATGTGGGGCCCGTACGGCTGGTAGGACTTTCTCTCCTGGCGAGGAGAGATAGAGTTGGGGAAGCAGTTGTGCCCCCAAGTGCTCATGCTACCATCGAGGAGATGGAGGAGGTATACAAGAACTTGTCCCAGCTGATAGTGGAGGTTCCTAAGATAGCGATAGATGACCTACTGATACCTATGCAAAGGTTTGGGGTTGGAGCATCCATACGCTTCAATGCCCTACTCCGTAAGGTAGTGAGGACCGTGGATTGCTTCCTCACTTAGCAAAAGCATGTTGTTCATGCTAGGGGTGGTGTACGGGTCAGGCGTCATACCTGATGACACTATTATACTTGTACTGAGAGCTTAGGGCCCTCAGATTTTGTACTACTGAAAGCTATGATGCTTCAAATTTTGTAGAGACTCACTGAAAGCCATCGTGCTTCAGATTTTGTACAAGCACTACATTTGAGCGATATATATATATATATATACAGACATTGTCGGTGATTTATACATTATGTGTTTTAAAATGATGAGTGATGTGATCTTGTTTACATGTTTGCTTTTATACATTACATTATTTACATGTTGTGAATGCTTTTACATATTATGAATATTATGTGTGTGTGATGTACCAATCCAAGATGAAGTTGGCCATTGAGTCAGCAACTGTGTTTAACTCTCATGGAATGTGTAGGTATTGAACGGATTCAAATGACCTTTTCAGGACACGTACTCGTCTGAAGAGACGGAGTAAGGTGGGATCACGGATGGCGTAAACCTAGTTAAGATGGGAAACCACTAATTGAGAATCCATGTGGATGACAATGTGGTTCATATCCAAGGAAATGGCATTAGCTAGGGTTCCGATTACTACCTGATATTCTGCGGAATTGTTGGTCGCAAACCCTAAGCAACTTCCTCCTGAGCTAATGAGCTCACTTGTTGGGGAATATAGTACCCAGGATGCCGAAGCAAGGTTATGGGTATGCCTGCTAGCGTGGTCCACGAATCCATAGCACGTCGCCATCTGCACATGCAGACAGAACATGGTATAAGGAGCGAAAACAAGATCTAAAGACACTCAAAAATAAAAGCGTCACAGCACACACAAAAACACAAAAAACACACCATGTACAGTATATACAAGAAATTCTAAGCGTGACATGTTTAGGCGTGATATCTCTTCAGGTAAATCCCATTGCAGGGTTCACCCAAAGATATTTCGTCGTAGTCTTCAAGCTCGTAAGCTCCCTTCTCCAAAACACATTTGACAATGTAAGGTCCATGCCACTTGGATTCGAACTTTCTTGCTCCTAGTTTATCGTGCTTCTGGTCATAAGTGAGGACCAGGTCACCCTCGTTAAAGATACGAGGTTCAACTGACTTGTCGTATTGGGCTTTGATGCGTTTCTTATGCACTTCATTAGCAAGAGTGGCATCTCGGTGAGACTCGTCAAGTTTTGCTAAGTGCAAGAGACGTTCTTCCTTGGTAGTAGTGTTAGGAAGAAGTTCAACAGCGAGTTGTAGAGACGGAATTACGCACTCTATAGGTAGGACAGCCTCCAATCCATATACCAATTGGAATGGAGTGAAGCCTGTGGCGGTTTTGATGGAAGTTCAATAGGCCCATAATGCTGAGAAGAGCATGTTGTGCCAATTGGACTTATGTGTCCCTACCATCCTTTGGACCATAGTTTTCAAGACCTTGTTAATGGCCTCGACCTGTCCATTGGACCGCAGGTAGTAGGGTGTTGAATTTTCATGGAAAAAACCCAATCTATCACTCATTTCATCAACCATATGGTTTTGAAAACAGGAACCATGATCGGTAATAATTGCCTGAGGAACTCCGAACCACGCTATTACATGATTGAACATGAAGAGTGCGGTGGTTTTGCCGTCGTTCTGGTATGTAGGCATAGCTTCGGCCCACTTTGTAAAGTAATCCATAACTACAATGATGTAACTATGCCCCTCGACCGAGGTAGGCTTACAATGCATAAAGTCAATGCCCCATTTCACGAAGGGGCCCACGGTAATAACCGAGTGTAACGGGGCGAGATGGGTGCGCTTCTTCGTATGGAAGTGTTGGCAAGGAGGACATTTTTTTACGGCCTCAATACAATCTTTGACGATAGTAGGCCAAAAATATACTGCACTCAAAATCTTATGGGCTGTAGCCATCCCAGAGAGGTGACTACCACATGCCCCAGCATGACAGTCATTGAGAACACATTCAACCTCATCGTGAGTGAGACAACATCGCATAATTGAATCAATGCCACGGCGATACAAAGTATCATTGGTGGTTAAATAATACTTCGCATGGTGACGTATCTTACGATGGTCCTCGTGAGAGAGTTGAGGGTTGAATCGTTGGGTTTGAAGATACAATGAGATATCTCCATACCATGGATCAGTTGTACTGATGAGAAACGATGATTCGTCTGGAAATGAGTCATTGTGCTCAAATTCAACATCAGGACAGGGAAGGTCACGAATGAGCTCGGCAAACACCAAAGACTTCTTAGACTTAGCTTTCTCGAAAAGAAGGTCAAATTCTTGCAGTATCACGATCCAGCGTGAATACTTGCTCCCAAGCACCTGACATGTCAGTACATGGTACATGGGGTTTGATTCGGTGATTATGATGATGGTGCGAAGCAAGATATAGTGCCAAAAATTCTGGACGGCGATGACCGCCGCAAATGCGAGTTTTTCAACGTGTGAATATCTAGTTTTAGTGTCAGCAAGACCCTTACTTGCATAGTATATTAAATTTTCCTGGGCATTTTGATCCTCCAGTACCAAAACCATGGCAGTAGTGGTGACAGAAGCGACGAGATATAAGATATAATCTCGATAATAATTAGGCGGTTGGAGCACGGGGGCATGCGTAATGGCATGTTTGATACTATCGAAGTATTTTTGAGCTTGGTCGTCCCAAATGAATGGGGCGTCCTTCTTGACCAGTCTCATGTACCCCTGAGTCTTCTCCATGAAATTGCAAACAAAACGTGTTAAATAAGTCTCCTTCCCTTGGAGACTTTGAAGTTTCGTCACATCAGTCAGGGGTGGCAGGTTGATGATGGCCTCCACATTTAAGGGATCAATGTGGATCCCATCCTTCAAAATGATAAATCCTAAGAGGCATCTGGACTCAATGCAAAAGATACACTTATGAGGATTCAGACGGATATTGTACCATCTGCATCTGAGGAAAATGGCCATCAGATGATCAATGTGGAACTCGCACTGCTTTGAATGAGCAATGAGATCGTCTAGGTAAGGTTCCACAAAGTCCTTGATATCATGGAAGGCATACGACATAACCTGCTGAAACATGGTGCCAACATTTTTAAGGCCAAATGTGAGTTTGCGTTATGCAAACGTTCCCCACGGGAAGATGAATGCCGTCTTATGTTGGCCAACGGGGTTGATCTCAATTTGGTTGTAACCGGAAAATCCATCCATAAATGAGAAGATGACGCTTCCGGCACAATTGTCGATAATCTGGTAGATGAAGGGGGTCGGGTAATTGTCTTTCGGACAAGCTCGGTTAAGGTCCTGATAATCGACACAGACATGAATGGTACTTTGCTTTTTGTTCACAAGGACGACATTTGAGACCCAATCCGTCAATGGGATAGGATAAATAAAACCAGCCTTTAAGTGCTTTTCAATTTCTTCCTTAATTGCCGTAGTCTTCCTGGGGTTTACCGGTTGCAACTTTTGGCGTACAAGTTTGACGTTGGGATAGGTTTTGATTTCATGAGAAACAATTGTGGGGTCTATCCCAGGAATCTCCTCATAGGACCAAGCAAATACGTCTCAAAATTGCTTGAATAAGGCTATGCCAGTGGCTATTTCTTCAGGGGAACACTTCTGGCCTATGCGAATGTGTTCCACTATACCAGGTTTCACCGAGATGTCTACCAGGGTGGTTGGCTCAATATTGGCCAAGTTGCCCTTCATGTCCGTAAGACATGTAAGAATGGGAGAATGAGGGAACGAGTAGATATTTGGTGAAAAGAGGGTGTGGATGTTGTCCTCTATGTACTCCAAAGGAGGAAGAAAAGATGACCTATGGTGGAGATCATCCCACGGACCGTCGTCAACATTCATAACTTCCATGATGGATTCATCTGAATGAAAAGTCCAAAGTAAGAGATCAGGTAGAGACGACGTCTGTCGTAGAGAACAGGATGGAGATGCCATGGTTAAATGGTCCTCCGGTGTTGATTGGATAGCCTCGTAAATACGTTCAGCGGGTGAAAGAGGCATTATATCTCCAAGCAGGTGTATTGTGGCTTCATCTGGTACAAGCCAAGCATCGTTAGAGTGAGATGAAATCTATGTGGAGATCATGTTCACCATAGCAACATAATTAGGGGGGTCCGCAGCTAGAAAAATGCCCATGAGAGATGAATCTTTCAAAAGGCCAACCCCTATACTCTCATACTGTTTTGACATTTGTCCATTGGAAGGAACATGGTCACTAGGATGAGTAGTAGTGTCTGGTGTACAAAAATCTAAATGGTCGATAGTGACAATTCGCCCTTGATAGGGAAATTGTACAATGCGGAAGACTGAAGAGGCTATCGCTTGCATGGCATAAAACCAATTGCGACCAAGCAAGAAATTATAATATATTGGGGTTGAGACCATTTCCACGTTAACGGTTACAGTCTTTCCGCCCAACTCAACTGCAAGAGCTTGTAAGAGCCCATGAGGTTGAAAGCCACGCCCGTCGAATGCTTTCAACGTGGTAGGAGAACGATTCAAATCGGGTGAGCCTATGGCTCTCCAACAGGCAATCGACATGACAGAAGTGGAGGCACCTTCATCCAAAAGAGTACGATGGACAATCTTCCCAGCAATGTTCGTAGAAACTTGGAATGCGAGCTAGTGTGAGAGCATCGACTTAAAGTTGTCAAGTCGGAACATGATGGTATTCGAAGAATCGGGGTCGACTGCACAGATGGCCACAAGGAGAGTTTTGCGTTGATTAGGACAATTTTGCAAAACTTGTAGGGTAGGCATGGCGCAAGGATCTTGTGCCAAGTCTTCTACGATATTGTAATTTTGTGCCGCTCGAGCGTTAGGATTGAAAACAACTTTTCGAATCGTACTCTTGGGCAGTCGCAATATCAAATCTAAGGAGGGATTCTCAATGGTGAGAGAAGTTGATGGTACAGTGACATCAGTTAAGGAGTCGGAAGCTTTTTCAGCATTACTTCCAGTGGATTCCTTCGAAGGGACTGGTTCGTAAGATTGCGAGCGATTGTTCAAATGGATCATCTCGCTACGCACCATGAGAACATGCGCGGTATTGGATGGTTCCCCCTGGGCTGGGGAGGGTTGAGAAATCATCTGCTAGTTCTGAGTAGGAAACGGGTCATTGAGGACTGTGGGAGTTGGTTTACCCCTAAGAAACTTTTGTACTTCGTCTCTATGGGGACATTCTTTGGAGAAATGGTCATCTCCACACAGTAAACAAGAATACTTTAGTTTCCATTTTTACTTGGTATCGTCAGGAGTGCTCTTTTGTTCCTGCTGGGCGGAAGACTTTTTGGGTTTCCCCTTGTTCTTCTTCTCACCGCCAGACTTTTGAGATGAAGCTGATTGGACAGAATTCACCTCTTCAGTTATAGCAGGAGCGGTTGACTTGGTGGTGCTATGGCCAACCGGAGTCGAGTTGGATGATCCGACAGTGCTAGCAGCAGGCTGGGTGTTAAGGGAGCCAATGATTCTATCAGTTTGGAGTCCCTTATGTGGTTTCGCAGGGTCATTAACGTCATAAGGTGCATCAAGCAGAATATCAAACAAAGTGCTGAATTGAGTGTAGACTATGTCTAGTACATGGGAACTTGCGATGGCTTGTTCTTCGGTGACAACACCTCGCATGGCAATGTCTCTTGCTATGGTAGGGATGAGGGATTTTGTGAACCAGTCTGCTAGGAGCTGATCTGGAATAGGAGCTTTAATGAGATGTTGTATCCTTTTCCATTCGTGGATATGATATGAAATATGAGTGGCGGTTTTCCGATGGAGTGAGGTTAAAAGCTCGGTATCAATTTCATACCGTATGGGCAGCTGGAAATGTGTCAAAAATTTCATGGCAAGAGAACCAAAATTAGGAAAAGAGTGGGGTGGCAACTCAATGTACCACTTAGCAGCCGAACCATGAGAGTCCTTTGAAACAATCTAAGATGAATCGAATCGTCCATTAAGGAATTAGATGAACACCATAAGTGGTATGTCATCACGTGGTTTTTAGGGTCTTCACTCGGCTTGCTGTCAAATTTGGAGATATCAGATGGAAATTTCACCGGAATCAGTGACCAGTTAGATTCATGGTAAATAGGATTATTGGTTAAACAGGGTAGGTTAGGCAGGTCCAAAGTAGCCAGGAAGGGAAACTATGGGTTAGGCTGCGCGTATTGATAATATGGATAAGGCGTGTAAGGACCAAACTGACTGTAAGGTGTACCAGGAGGAAATTGGCCATAGGGGGGTGTGCCGCCCAGACCATAAGGGGGTCCGCCACCATAGGGTGGTCCGTTCCAATAAGGAAGGGGGTGGAGGTCCTTCGCCACCACAGGGAGAAGGTGGGGGTCCATAACCGTAATGAGGTGGCCCACCACCGCCTCCGCCTAGAGGGGGTGGTGGACCACTTCCGTCACCAGAAGGATGGGGCCCTCCACCACCTCCGATGCCGGAAGAATGAGGGTCTCCACCACCACCGCCACCACCATAGTAATTAGGTCCTCCACCGCCTCCGCCTAGAGGGGGTGGTGGACCACCTCCGACACCCGAAGGGAAATTTCCTCCTCCACCATGATAGGGTGGTCCCCCGCCGCCTCCACCAGGAGGGGGTGGTGGACCATTCCTGCCACCACCGGAAAGGTGAGGGATGTTGTTGGTGAAATGAGGTGGACCTCCACCAAGGTTAGGTGGGGGCCCGCCGCCTCCAGTAGGAGGTGGGGGAGGGCCGATCGAGGGTGGTGGTGCTTGAGGGATAGTTGGTTGGGGTTCATGTTGCAACATAGGTTGTTGCCTCCATAGAGTGTATGGATTCCCGGGATGAGGTATCCCGTATGGTGTGCTTCCAGGATTAGATTGGCCTGGTGAAGGGTTAATAGAACCTGGATACGCTTGACTCCATGAGGGTTGAGTTACGTTGGACAGCCCCCCAACATGAGATAATCTTGTGGTGGACAGTCTAGCGGGTTGGGAAGGTCCGTTGGGGATTCCACCGCCTATGTTCTGGTTAGGAAATGGGGGTTTCCCCCCAGCCACAACAGGTTGACCACTATTCAAAGGTTGAACCAACATAGGTTGTTGACTAGCTATCGTAGTAATAACATTACCAATAAGATAATCCATGGGAATGGAATACCCTCCCCTCGAATTTTAAGGTGGGGGAGGAACTGGTAAAGTAACTGTGGTAGTGACGGGTGTGCTGGACTATTGTCCTTCCATAGGTTGATTCACTTGAGGTGCAGGATTGGACTCTTGCGAGGGTTGACTAGTCTTATTAGTGGTCTCATGGTGGGAAGGTTGTTCTGGTGATCCAAAAGATATCGGATGAACCGGGATGGGTCGGAAAGGGGGTAACGATGGGTCTTAAACTCATCATTGGAGACTTGACTGCCGAAACTCTTCAGCCATGGAACTAAAGTGAGCTAATTGGTCATGAAAGTAGGCGAAAGTGTTATCCGGAGTAGTCCCACTGGGTGGGGATGAGATGGCAAAATGAGCCACTGGGTGGTCTGTAGAATATGTCCAATAAGCTGCTGAAGGACCAACAGCTGCTGTAGGGTCATCCTGGGGTTGGTTTATTCATTCCAACGATCCAGGTTCTCCCGAGATGACGGGAGAAAGGTCTTGTGAAGTGGGGATTTGTGCTCCATCCTGCGGGGGATGAGAGGCAGGTGAATCCGGAGGAGTTTGTGGAAACAAAAGTCCTCCATCATTCATAGTGGGGTTTTCCACTTCAGTAACTACGACCGCGTTACGCTGATCCATTCTTACCCTCGAAATAACCTCCGAATTAAGGGGATATTCGGGTGCTAAGTTTAAGATCCTACGGGATCTTCTACAGGGAAAATCCACCAGAGTGTCAGGATGATCAGCCAAGATGGCTGAAACAACGTTTTCTCCTAAGGGTAAGCTAAAAAAAAAGCAGTTTAGAAAAACCTACACAAACTAAGGCAGCAAGCAAACTTATGTGACAGAGTGGATTCAAAAGTCTGGAACCTCACGGGATTATCAAGGCATCGCAAACCGTGATATACTGCAGGGTCCAACAATATGACGTGACAAGGAGGATTGGGACCATACCCTTTCCTGCATACTCGATTACCTGGACAGTACGTGCGTGCTAATCTCCCCGAGTGCTTTTCTCGGTGTATTTCTTTGCCAAGATGGACAAATGGTTAACTCAGTTGGTTTCAAGAATCCTAGTGGTGTATGCGGTGAACGTATCCGTTCACTAATTTAATAGTCGAATCCGACTCTCATATTGAATAATAGATAAGAATAATATATTTGATGATGATGATAAAAGATACAATAAGCTTGCCTTTATAGGGCTTGAGCAAGAATAGCGAAGGGTTACACCCTTTCGCTTATTAACCTAATAATCTATTTAATATACAAATAATAATATTAATTAAATATTCACGGCATTGCCTTACCCTTTTGGAAAGCTTTGTCCTCAAAGATTGGGTATTTTCCTAATGTCGTCCTTCATTCGGATTCAATGTCAGTATTAGAATCAGACATGATTTCTTGTGTAGAGACTTGCACTTCCTTTCCATTGATGATTTTGCACTGTATTGTCTGATTGTTCCTACATTTATGCCCTAGGATCCAATCATCACCGCATCGATGACAAATGTTTTTCTTCTTTTTTCTATTATCAGAGTAACTGTTAGATGACTTTGATCTATTTTCCATTTCATAGGCATATGATTGAGGTTTTTGGCATTGTGGTCAGGTGACCAAGTATCTGCATAGTACCTACATTGTGTCTCTTTTTCTTGTCGATAATGGTTATCACCTCTTGTTTTTATTCCTTCCAATTTGCGTTCTGCGGCTTTTGCTTTATGTCTTTCCACCTCTACGTTAGGTATATCATGTAACTTTAACTCTTTTTGGAGGTACGGTTTAATACCTCCTAAATAGGTTTCGAGTCTTTGTTTGTCAGACAACCCAAATACTCGTGTCGATAAGGATTCCCACTGATGTGCGAATTCCTAAACGCTTCCAACCTGTTGTAATTTGGTAAGTTTACTAAAAAATTCATCTTCTTTGATACCTTGAAACCTATTAAAAAAATCATTTTTGAACAAGTTCCAGGTGTAGGCAAAATTGTCTCTCTTACACCATAAGTACCAATTATAGGCGTACCCTTCCATATGCATTGACGCATATTTCACCTTCTCCTCGTCAGATTGAATATTGTAAATGTCGAAGTATTCTTCTGCTTTGTTTATCCAAGCAACGCATTGGTATTCACTTCCACTGTATTTCGACAACTCTATTTTTGCCTTAGGTGGGTACACTATGTAAGGGTGATATTGATTCCCTTTTGCTTTATGGTTTGATGGTGGATCAGAACTACTGGATGACGTAAGTGACATATTTGAACTGCTTCGTTGTTGGCGGTGATTTTTGTCTTTTTTATTCTCTACTATCTTACTAATAGATTCTATTTGGCTGTTTAATTGTGCCTCCATATCTGGCAGTACTTTTGTTTCTATCTCTTGCTTAAGCGTCACATTGTTAATCTTTATTTCTTTTTGCAATTCTTCTTGATTCTTGGCAAGTGCTTCCTGTGTGAAAATATGAAATGAGGCATCTAGCATGTCTGGACTACTGACTTGGTCTGTCTTAGGTGTTTGTCTTTGTAACATCTCCATTAATATATTATGGTTCTGCGTCAAGGTGCTCAAGTTCTGGGTTATGGTGTTTATGTTTTGAGTCATAACACTCATTTTGTCATCCAAGCCTTTTTGTTTTTCGTTCAGAGTGTCAAATTTTTCACTCAACCTTCTTTCTAGTACCAGAACAACTTCATCTTTAATTTCTTTTTTAAGCACGGCATTGTTATTTTTCATCTCTTCCTTTAAATCTTCTTGAAACACTTTCTCAAGTTTGTCCATTCTGGAGTTTAGACCTTCGACAATTTTTAAATCTCTAATTTGATCTTTTTCTAATTTTTCTAGTCGGTCTCATAACTCAGCCATGGTTCTTGACCTGGTGTGGGGAGGTGAATATTTGGAATCTATTTTGGTGTTGAGAAAAGTGATGAATCAATAATAACTATTGTAATAAGATTTACCATAATTTTTTTTGTGTAGTTAAAAAAATAATAATAATAAATATAATAAATATTATATTTAAATATTTTTATTTTTATTTTCTTTATAATATGGATTTGTGACTTTTAATAAAATTAAATATTAATATAACAAATTTTTTTAATTTTTATTAAAAATTAGGTTTTACGTGGAGTTTGAATGAGGGCATGTGGCAGGTTTGACGAGGAGGGAGAGTGGATGGAAGAAGAGGGAGCGTGGAGTGGTGGAGGAGGCCGTGGGCCTTGGGGGCTACGCGGGGTGCTGGGAAGGAGCATAGCGGGAGGTGAATGGAGTGATGGTCGTAAAGGAAGAGGAGGCAACGTGGGGGAAGGATGGAGTGGTGGTGGAGGGCTGTGGGAGTGGAGGGAGATTTATTAGTGTGGGCGCGTGAGTGGATAGGGATGTGGAGTGCAACTTGCAGTAGGGGCACGCGTGGAAGAAGAGGCAGGCGGAAGAGCTGGGGCGAAGCTAGGAATTGCAATGAGGGTGCATCAGGTCGGTGGTGTGAGAATGCGTTTGGAGCTGCAGCCTGTGTGGAGGTGTGCAGGAATGGATTGGTGCAGAATGACTGGATTGTGCCAGAGAGGGAGGCTACGTGAGCGTGAGAGTAAGGTGTAGAGATGGGCGATGAGAGGCAGGCGGTGGGTTGCAGGTCGCGTGGAGGAGGAGGGAAGAGTATGGAGGATGTCGTGGAGTTTGGGGGATGAGGGAGATGAATTTTAGGATAGCTTGTGAGGAAAGTGCAGTGGTGGGGGAGTAATGTAGTGGAGTGAGTAGCGTGTGAGAGGTGATGGAGCGAATGGAGGAGTGTATGCATCCTAGAATATGAGTGCGCCGAGAAGAGCCGAAACAGTGCTCTGATATTAGGAGGAGCTGAATCCAAGCTCAGGTCGAAGGAGTCGAATCCGTGCTCTGATACCAAATGCGGTGAATGTATCCGTTCACTAATTTAATAGTCGAATCCGACTCTCATATTGAATAATAGATAAGAATAATATATTTGATGATGATGATAAAAGATACAATAATCTTGCCTTTATAGGGCTTGAGAAAGAATAGCGAAGGGTTACACCCTTTCGCTTATTAACCTAATAATCTATTTAATATACAAATAATAATATTAATTAAATATTCACAGCAGTGTCTCCCGATATACACAAGGTACGTGGGAGCTCAAATCCGTAGTGGTGCTGTCTAATGCACAACCGTTTGGAAAGAGACCTTTCGATATACTACTGAGTACATGATACACCCTTCGATATACACCAAGTATGGATTATGGTACTTGGTGGGTATGTGAAGGAGCTCGATATACCGATAAGTACGTGGAAGACTACAATACCCCAGAGATACAGTGCTGGCAAATAACGACAGCTACCACACTTAACGACGCCGGAACACGTCTCTAACTTACACACAAGTTAATAAAATTTTTACCTAGTTCTATCATTAATTTTATCTTGGACGGTTAGGTGAATGCATGAGGTGAGTACATAATCGGAAGCATAATGCAAGCCCTGGCTACATGCACGAAATATTATTTTCTTTCAATGAATTCTAGCTATGGGAAGGAGAGAGTTTTTTCTAATAGTATTGCCAAAACAAACTCAATGCAACACAATCCCAATTCAAACAAAACTTGACTATGAAAGTATTATTTTCATTTTTTCAATGAAACACAAAAAATTACAACACTACTATCCAAATCAAAGCATTTTTCCTTTTCTTTTTCTTTTCAAATCAAGACGACACTAGGTAATGAAAAGAAAGAATTCTGAAATGGAATATGCAAGTTTTTCAATTTCACTTTCAATGGTCTAAAAGAAACAAAAACTAAAAAATGCATCTATCTTTCCTTAGCATGGAATCAATTTTGCAAAAATCGAAGCGTACTTTGAGCCTTTCAAGAAAATGAGCGATTCATAATTTGAGAAAAACACAATAGATCATACATTCATTCAACTCTTCCAAAACATAAACGAGAATTTTCCAATGCATAACAATTTTCTTCAATAATGTTCAAGAAATGATGGGAAAGAAGCACTTATTAACTTTTCAATGGATGCATCACAGAATAAACTTGATAGCAATTGAGCTTTTAGATCTAAATGACTGAAAAGAAAACACTAATTGCAGCACTAGCACATTCAGAAAACTAAAGAAAAGACAAGCACTTGATCATGCTGAAGGACAAACTTAACTCAAAATCAAGCAGCAGCAAGCAAACCAAGCAAGCAAAGCTCAAACAAAATGAGAACGAGATCTGGAAGCTGATCTGATATAATGATCAGATCAGGGATAGAAGGAAGGTAATGCAAGGGTGAGCGGATGAAGGTGGAGGAGACAAGAGTATCCACCACTACCAGACTTCAAGCTTGTCCAAAATGGAACCCAAAATCAATCCAAACAAAACCAAACACTCAAAATAAAAATCAAAACAAGATCTCTGGCTGGATCTTGCAGAACAGAGAGAGTTCATACAACAAACCAAAGTCCAGACTGTCAAATGGAGAAGAGATACCTGTATGCCAAAAATATGACAAATCGGTGCACTCTGTGCTTGTACGCAGTGCGAAGTTGTAGTTTTCTTACATGGGAAGTGCGACGATGTCGCAGTTTTCCAATGCAAGGGATGTGACGAGTGGCTAACAGGTAAAGAACAGAGACCCAGAATGACACAGTGTCGCTATGTTCCCACTACCCAGGTGCGACAGGTGAAGTCTAGATTCAAAAATGAATTAGATCTCTCAGCAATGAACCATGGAATGGTTTGGGAATGAGTTGTATAAACTTAGAGGAAGTAGATCAGAGTCTTCAATACAAAGATCTGATAGTGAAATCAACTCCAAGAAGTAAATGGAAAGAAAAATAAAAGGCTTGTGTCAAGCAATCAACTGAAAATGACTCTCATATTGAAAACTACTGTCCAAATTCTATACTCCCCAGTATGGTCGCTAGATTTGTTATCGGACAATCCACTCAAGTGGACATGAGCAGGATATCCCTAGCTCAAAGTGAGTCTAGAACAAATAGAACAAACTACCAATGCATTTCCTAGATCTACTTAAGGATCGAGTACTAGATGTCTTACCTTTCACTTCGCAATCCTTTCTCCTGAATGCTGCTTCACGTCTCACAGTCGTCAGATCCAAGCTGCAAGACCTATCAAGACAAGAAACAAGAGAAACCAGTAAAAGACATCTATATAATAAGATATCTAAGTAAACAGTTAAGCAAGTAAACTACTCAATATCATTGCATACATGAACAATATTGGTGGAAAGCATTTGTATTACTACAAATAGAGAAGTACACAATAGAGATATAGAACCACAACCAAGGCTTAACATTTTATCCCTTCTCCGACAAAGCCAATTGCCATATCCTTCCAAGGAAGTATGAGTTCTCCAATAGGTGAGTGGAGATGTTCTAAGAGTGATTTCACCAGCATGTAGATACCATAGCCTTCCTCCCTTTGGGATGGGAGTGAGCTTCATTTATATAGGACTAAGTGGATAGGGTATGGATAGGATAGGTTGAGAGATGGTAGGAGAGGCTTAAGGGATCTCTCCAAAGGTTCAGGTGTTAAATTTTCAGAATTTACTTCAATCTGATCTAGGATCTTAACTAAGAGAACAACATGTACAACATATCTACAGCATATCAATCATGGAGACAATAATGCAAGCACACAAGAGACACAAAGATTTACTTGGGGAAAACCATAAAGGTGAAAAACCCCAATAACTTCCTCAAAGATAGATAGAGCAATGGTACAACCCAGCCATAAGAGATAGACATATCCTAGCAGTAGATCCTCCTCCATAAGTGTGCCACTCCTCCTTGAGTGCATGAGTGAGAAGTGAGTGATCAAATAGAGTGCCTCCCGCACTCTATTTATACTTGACTTGACTTGCCTTTTACATAAATCATGTAGGCTCGAACTTAACCACATAATATAATGCTGACTCGACCGACCCCCAATAGGGTGGTCTAATAACCCTTTGACCCACATGACTTATACAGGGCCAACCCCAACAAGGTGGTCTAATAACCTATCAAGTATAAGTTACGACATTTACAATATAAATGACGACACTTCCATATAGAGGAATAATACCATCTCTATAGGAGTACATACAACATACATATATGAAATACATTCCAAAGTTACATATACATCAACACTCCCTCTTAACTAGGAAGGTATTTCTTAGCACAGGTCTTCTAGCACAAGTCATCTTCTCTGGATCATCGTCACTGCTGCTGCTATCTCAATCAATCTCTAAATCTACTCGTCATAGGAAGTTCTATAGAGCCAGTCCTTTTTCATACTGGATGTAGGCCGACCACCTGCAGGTCTTCATCATCACTGGCCATACTGTGGAATCCTCAGGACTTATTACGTGCATCACAAAACTTGGCTGTAGCATCCCAGGCTATTACGAGCACACAACTCTACCTGTAGGATATCCCAGGAGCACATTACATGTGACCCATCACAAAACCTAGCTGAATCATCCCAGGCTGTTATGAGCAAACGGATCTACCTGTCAGATTTCCCAGGAGCACATTACATGTGATCTCACCACAAAACCTGGCTGAAGCATCCCAGGCTGTTACGAGCACACATATCTACCTATCGGATCTCCTAGGAGCACATTACATGTGGTCCACCACAAAACCTGGCTGAAGCATCTGAGGCCTTTTTCATCCTGTCCAGATCTCCCAGGAGCAAATTACATGTGGTCATGGCAAAACCTGGCTGAAGCATCTGAGGCCCTTTTCATCCTGTCCAGATCTCCCAGGAGCAAATTACATGCCATAGGACAAAACCTCGAAAGAGCATCTGCCATATATCCCAGGGCAACGAATTACATGCCATAGGCAAAACCTCGAAAGACTATCTGCAGATCTCCCAGGGCACAAATTATATGTCCTTCCAAGCAAAACCTCGAAAGAGCATTTTCCAGATGTCCCAGGGCACCCAATTACATGCCATAGGAAAAACCTCGAAAGACCATCTGCAAATCTCCCAGGGCACAAATTACATGCTTACCTGCACAACCTGATCCACGGCCACAAAGCATCATCTGATACTCATCATACATCATCCTGATGTACACATGATCACCCTGATCATCATCACTGTAACATCCTGCTGCATGTCATCTGGAGAAGCTCTTCATCCACGATCATCCTGATCATACAATGCATCCATCTGATGCACACCACGTATCTACCTGATACATATCATCATACATAGTGTATCCACCTGATACGTAGATACATGATCCACACAATGTATCCATCAACATACATGATCTACCTGATCATATCTGATACATATCAATATACATGATCTACCTGATCATACAATGTATCCACCTGATACATATACAGATACATGGTCCAAGAATCCAACATGATGCATATACAAAATACATACACATGATCCAACCGATCATATCCAGCATCCAACATGATGCATACATACATACATAAAAATGATCCAACTGATCATATCCAGCATCCAACATGATGCGTACATACATACATAAAAATGATCCAACTGATCATATCCAGCAAAAACCAGAACATCATCCTGATGTTCATCATCCAACACTTACATCCACAGCCATGTGAAGGATCCTCCTTCCAACATGCTTGGAATGGCTTCAGCAAATGTGTCCATCACTTCTTCTTCAAAGTGTCCTCGATCTGAAGAACGCCAAGCCTCTCTCTGAAGTACTCAAACTTCACTCTGGATAGTGGCTTTGTCAACACATCTGCAATCTGCTCATCCGTCGCAACATACAGGAGCTTCACAGCTCCTCTCTGCACCATATCCCTGATATAGTGATATTTGATCTCTATGTGTTTCAACCTGTCATGAAACACTGGGTTCTCAGACAGCTTCACACAACTCTGGTTATCACAGAAGATACCAGTAGCATCCAACGGGAGATCAAATAACTCAGACAGTAGCTTCCATAGCCATACTTCCTCACAACTAGTGGAACAGGCTGCAACATACTCTGCCTCAGCTGTACTCAGTGCTACGCAGGACTGCTTCCTGCTAAACCAAGAGATCACACCTGAACCCATACTGAAGCAGCACCCAGATGTGCTCTTCTTATCTGCAGCAATGCCAGCCCAATCTAAATCAACATAACCCTACAGGTTAAACTTTTGATTCACTTCATACTTGAGCCCAAAATCCACGGTACCCTTCAGGTACCTCAAAACATGCTTTACAGCAACCAGGTGAACACTCCTCGGATCCATCAGGAACTGGCTCAATGTGTTCATAGCAAAGCAAATATCTGGTCTCGTGTTTGTTAGGTACATCAAGGACCCAATCATCTGATGATACATAGAGACATCAACCGGCTCAGATGAAGCATCACATAGAAGCTTTAGATTTGATGCCATAGGTGTGTCCATGGCCTTGCAATCCATCATCCCGAATCTCTTCAGGATATCTATTGTGTACTTCCCTTGACCAAGGAAGATCCCACCTGCATTCTGCCACACCTCCATGCCAAAAACAAATAGTGCATCATCCCCAAGTTCTTCATCTCGAACTCGGCAGCAAGCTTCCACTGTGTGTTGGCATTCAATCTATCTTCACCTGTAACAAACAGGTTATCCGCATACAAAAGTAGTATCACTGGATTGCCTTCCTCAACCTTGTAGAAAAGGTTGGAACCTGCTTTACTCTTGGTAAAGACCAAACTAGATAGAAAGCTTCCTATCCTACCATACCAAGTTCTACACATATATGATTTCCTGTCATGTGTCTCAGAACAAAGTGGTTGCTCCACATACACTTCTTCTTCAACTACACCATTCAAGAAAGTTGTCTTGAAATCCATCTGGTGTATCTTCTATTTCATCACTTTTATATTTCTCTATGCTACCATCTGCAGCATGCTTGATCTTAATAGATCCATATGGAAGTCACAACATACTTCCCTTCAGCTCTTGGGACTGCATCCCAAACATCGTTCTTCATGATCGACTGATCATGGCATTCTTCCAGTATCCTAGGAACTTCAATATCTTCAATAGATAATTTTGTTGCTTGAACAAATGTTGTAGTTCTTCTTTTGTAGGTGATGGCATACTATCTTTCCTACACAACAAGTTAAATTGCATGATTAGAAAACATCTCATAGTTTTCAAAACAAATTCTTACACATAAAGAAATATGTCATATAGTCATGCAATTGTCTTAGCCAATGCTTCAATACAACATTTATCCATATCCCGTAACTTTCTAGATGCCTTCCAATCTCTACCAGAACATTGTTAAGAGTGTGCACAACTCCCAACATGTCAGCAAATAGGTTTCATTCTAGATAAGTAGCAATGGAATGTTGTACAGTGCCATAGGCCACTTACCCATGCATATTAGTAGTATACTATTCATCAATGCAATTATTCTAATATGCCTAATTCTAGGAACATCAGTATATACATTATTGAACAGTATTATTTAAGAAATGACAATTCAAATACTTATCTTTGTTTGTTCGTTGGGTGGACTCCCTCTGAGTCTTCACTTCCTTGCAGGAGCTACTGGAGTCCTAATCTGAAGTAGCTTCTTCTACACCTTTTTGTTGTGGAATGTAGAGAGATGGTAAACTCCCTCTGAATATCTGCATCCTTGCAGAAACTACTGAAGTGTGTTCCTTTGCTTTCTTGCAGGAACAACTGGAGTGTGCTCCCTCTTGATCTTTGCTTCCTGGATTACTTGTTCTTGAACTCATATTCATCCTTGGTCCCTATGCATGCTTATTAGTATCATGATTGTGTTATCCTTGTGATCTCATATAAAATCATACATTCATTAGTATACTATTAAAACACAATAATCTCAAGCATGTATAGTCATGATCATTTCAAATAGAAATAATAAGCATTAGCATTCAAGGTTTATGTAGGATTCTTATGGTTAGTCAAATCATAAGAAACATAACATGTCTAAACCTATAATTACTCAAACCTATGACTCTTCGTGTTAGTCATATCATTAATTAAGGTAAGACACATAATATGCATATACCCATGATTATTCAAACTTATGACTTCATGAATAATCATTATCAACAACATAACAGTATAAGATCCTAACCCAAGGTAGCATTCTATCTTGATATAGGAAAAACATACCTGGATTAGCATGCTAGCTAGTTATGTCTAAAATACTCACATGATGTCTTCTTGTTCTTCTTCAATGACTTGTGCTAGTGACCTGTATATCTCATAGGTCAACAATTATAAAACCAAGTTATACATACCTCGTAAATGGATCTTCTATGAGATCCATGACAATGGATGAATCTTTGTCCTCATGTCATCATGATCATATGTTCTTGAACCAAAACATGATTTGTCTTTCTTGGTGTACCTTTCATGCTAGTAGACAACATAAACCTCATACAACACCATAATGCATTAGTACAATCATAAGTGTCAACACCCTAATCAATGAATATCTTCTATCATGCATTCATAAATTTGTTAAGGTGATACGACAAATCTAAAATCAAAATTGTACTAACCATAATAATATGAAGACAATCATACCATAAACTTAATCATGAAAAAATATCGAAACATACCTCAATGAGTCATACCTGTCGAGATCGCTTGTAATATTCTTATGTAAGGCCTTAGCCTCATCTCCCTTTGAAATAGGAACTTCTTTACTTATGCAGGTGACCAATCCATCTTCTTCTAGGATTAACCCAATCCACTTGATTTGCAAGAACTGGACCTGGAGCTGGATATGGGTTTGTCAAAGAAACCCCAAAAATTCAAACTTTGAATTTCAAACTTCCGAAAGGATAGAAATATGCGCCTTGATGCGCTGATCAAGCTGGTATATTCAGAATTTGAAAACTGCAAAGTTTCACTCCTCAATTTTGCCTTTGAAACTTCTGGATTCACTGGACGTGACCCTGAACTGGGGTTTGATGAAGCCCACTCTTCTTCCCAATCAAAAGGTTTGATCCAAAGCTCTAAGCTTCTATTTTTTTGAGGAGCTTCCAGCCGTGGTCAAAGATTTCAAAAATTCCCATTTTTACAGAAGCCCTAATTTTCCACTTTTCTGATCAAAGTCCCGAACTAGGGTCTGATCAAGCCCGACCTTCTGCCCAACCAAAAATTCTGATCTTGGTCTCTAAATTTCTATTTTGATGAGTATCATCCAGCCGTGGTCTTCTATTACAAAAATTCCAACTTTCTCCGAATCCCTAAATTCCGGAAGCCATGAATGAAGGTACTAAAAAATAATTCTGTTTTGATAGAAATATGTACCTGATTGTTTCTGGTGTAACTCTGAAATTTTTTATCCATAGGGTCTAGAAACGTTTTCTGAGATAGCCCGTCCTGTTGTCTTTCCATCCTGATAGGTCTGACCTCAATTGGATTCTCTGAGAGAGATTTATGCCAAGTGTCGCAACGTGACTTGTTTATGGGATAATACAGGAGAGCGAACTTGTACGGCGTGCCACGTGTCACTGTTTCAACTTTGGCCTTTGAAAAATGTTATTGAGATATCTCACCCTGTTATCTTTCCATCCTGATAGGTCTGACCTCAATTGGACTCTCTGAGAGAGAGTTATGCCAAGTGTCGCAACGTGACCTGTTTATGGGATAATACAGGAGAGCGAACTTGTACGGCGCACCACGTGTCACTGGTTCAACTTCGGCCTCTGAAAACTTTTCCTGAGATAGTAAAGTCTGTGTACTACTTGTCCCTTTTTACTAAATTTCATTTGGAGCTTCCTAGCCCAAGTTATGACCTTTTTTCGAAGGTCACTTGATTTTTACTCAGATCTGGAAGAGGGAGAAACCCTATATTGTACAGATCATAAATCACAAAGTACAATGAATCAGAGGTTTTCCTTTTGACAAAAGGTACATGGGGATTTAATCTTTGACCTGTAAATATTTCAGATCCAAAAACTACGCCAAATCGGATTTATAGCGAAAGTGATACGATGACTGAATTTTGCTATATCAAGCCCTAGCATTGTAAGTGCAACAAGTGTCATACATGCCATATCATGCCTTCTTTCAGGCTAGCTCTGATACCATGTTAAATTTTCAGAATTTACTTCAATCTGATCTAGGATCTTAACTAATAGAACAACATGTATAGCATATCTACAGCATATCAATCACGGAGACAATAATGCAAGCACACAAGAGACACAAAGATTTACTTGGGGAAAACCATAAAGGTGAAAAACCCCAATAACTTCCTCAGAGATAGATAGAGCAATGATACAACTCAACCATAAGAGATAGACATATCCTAGCAGTAGATCCTCCTCCTCCATAAGTGTGCCACTCCTCCTTGAGTGCATGAGTGATCAAATAGAGTGCCTCCCGCACTCTATTTATACTTGACTTGACTTGCCTTTTACATAAATCATGTAGGATCGAACTTAACCACATAATATAATGCTGACTAGGCCGACCCCCAATAGGGTGGTCTAATAACCCTTCGACCCACATGGCCGAACCCCAATAGGGTGGTCTAATAACCCTTTGACCCACATGACTTATACAGGGCCGACCCCAATAAGGTGGTCAAATAACCTATCAAGTATAAGTTACAACATTTACAATATAAATGACGACACTTCCATATAGAGGAATAATACCATATCTATAGGAGTACATACAACATACATATATGAAATACATTCCAAAGTTACATATACATCAACATTAGGAACCGAGTGCCAACTCTTCCAAGAGGTCAGGGATAGGGTCCCAAGTCAGCCAGCTTCGAGATGGACCTCGAAGAAGCTATTTTTTCCATCTAACTGACTTCGTCGCACCCTGTAATGGAGAAAGGTGCGATGTCGCATGTTGCTAGTGTGCATCCTGCGATGACCCTTCAAAACTTAGCACAATTGAGTACAAATCCTCTCGGGATGATTACTTAGTCCAAGTATCTTCAGGGGTGTATACACTGAATCTCATGATGAGTAGATTTTGGGTGTAACAAGTTCCAATGCCTCCAATTTCAAAATATGAGATGGGTCTGAGATATAGTGCCTAAGTACTGAAATGGGAAATACATTATGCATCTTTCCTAAATGGGGTGGCAGCTCAAGTCGATAAGCAATTGACCCAATTTTTTTTAGGACTTTGAATGGTCCCACAAATCTCAGTGCTATCTTATCCTCCTTACCAAATTTAAAGGGGCTTTTCAAGGGTCGTACTCGAATGAACACCATTTTAACTACTTCATAACTTTGATCAAGCTGCTTGGCATCAGCATAGCTCTTTTTCCTATCACAGGCCTCCTTAAGCCTTTGTTTGATCATGGCCATCTTCTTCTCCATTTCCAGAAGTAGGTCGGGGCCTATTACAACACGATACTCCAAACAGTCCCAACTAAGGGGAGTCCTACACGGTATTCCATACAATGCTTCATATGGTGCAACATCGAGGGAGATAAGGTAGTTATTGTTGTATGCAAACTCTACCAGGGGAAGATATCTCTCCCATTGCTTCTGTTAGTCCATAACATATATCCTCATCATATCCTCCATCACCCAGTTAACTCTCTCAGTCTGGCCATCTATCTTGGGATGATATGTTGTACTGAAGTTTAATTGCGTACCTAGGAATCCTTACAAGCTCTGCCAAAATCTGGATGTGAATCGAGAATCCCTAACAAATATAATTTTTCAAGGAATCCCATGCAATTGAACTATTTCCTTAAGAAAAACTTGAGCAATGGCCAATGCATTAAAGGTGTTTTTCACTGCGATGATGTGAGCACTCTTGGTGAGTTTTTCCACCACTACCATGATACAATCATGTCTTTGGGGAGTAGTGGGTAATCCTCCCATGAATTCCATAGAAATTGTTGGGATATTTAGACACTTAGGAGTTAGTTAAGATCAACTTGTGTAATATATCCGTTAGGGATAGTGTGTTTCTTTAGTATGCATTAGTATGCATTTGTAAATACTTAATTCGACGGTCACTATATGTTTCCGACATAGAGTGATCCGATGGATCAACTTCTCTTAGATCAAACCTAACCTTGATCCGTGGCTTAACACCCGATTGGTCCATGATCTCTATTTAAAGAGCATGGAGGGTCATTGTTTAGTTGATCGATTATGAGAAGCTCATTTGTAACTTTCTTTCTTTGCATAATAAATTGTCCCGTAGAAGCTATTTGGCCGGGGCTGTGGAGTGTTTCCCTCAAGAGGGTTTAAACCACGTCAAAACATTAGTGTGTTGATCTGTGATCTGTTTGTGCAAGCACGCAAACTGAGCAAGAAGAGTAAAAAAAAAAAAAAGCCCCCTTCCTCATTCCCATATTTTACATACCTTTTAATCTAGCTCACTTGGTTCAAAATTGCTTTATTCCTTAATAGGTCTTGAGTTCAAGTCTTAGGAAATTACTTTTAAAAGAAAAAGTGCATGCAATTTCTAATTTCAAATTACTTTATTGTAAAAGTGCATCTCACTTACATAATAAAAAATAAAAATACAAGTGAGTCACTTAAGTTTTTTTTTATTGTTGCACTATTTAAAAGTAATATCATTGTAAAAGTGAAATCACTTATTTTATAAAAGTGGTTCACTTAAAGCAACTTTCTTGTAAAGTGATTGTGAAAAGGTTCATCTTGCGAAGAGGGGGGTTCTTTTTTTTGCTGGACATTCTCTAGCTGCCACGTCACTATTCGGGACATCTTCAACAGTTTCTTTGTTCAAGCATAACTTCATCATACAGAGTCAGTTTTCATTGCCGTTTTTTTTGAAACCGCCTATTTTTTCGAGCTCTTCACATCCAGACTATTGGTTTCTTCTTTTATAGCCATTAATTTACAAATATGGCTGCCCATTGTGATATTCTACTTAACAGTTCCAACTATTTCTCATGGAAATCTCGTATGGAGGATGTTCTACGAAGTAGGGGACTTTTCAGAATTACCACAGGGAAAGAAAAAGAACCCACTGATGATGATAAGAAAATAAAATGGGCAAATAGATGTGATGAAGCTCGTGGATTGATTGGGATGTCAATCTCTACTGATTTGCGATTCCACATATCTGGAATTGATGAACCTAATGCTACTTGGGACAAGTTGGAATCTATGTTTGGTAAACACAATGAAATTCGAGGTCACCAACTCGAAAATGAGTTGATTTCTTTAAATCCAAGTGACTTTTCATGCATTCAAGATTATTTATCTAAGTACAAAACTCTTAAACTCTTATGTGCAGAATGTAAGATTGAGAGGGAAGACAAACAATGCATTTATCATATTCTTTCCAAACTTTGACCTGCATATTCTGTTTTTGTATCTACATTTTACTCCATGAAAGCATCATTGAATGCAGCTAGCTATCAAGAGCCTAGTCTTGAATCCTTTTGTGATTCCTTGATTAGAGAACAAGATAAACTCATTCACCTTGGAATAATCAACAATGCAGATACATCTGGGAAAGCCTTATTGTCCCAACAGAAAGAAAAGTCCAAACCTCCCAAGAAACAAAATTTTCGCAATAATAAGTCAAACAAGGGTCCAAAACCCTCTCAGTCAACTCCTTCTTTAAAAAATGGCAAAGGATCCAAGCCAAAAGGCAAGAAGACTGAGCGTCATTGCAACTATTGCGGGAAAGATAATCATGATGAATCTAAGTGTTTCAAGAAGATGGCAGCCTTGGAAGCAACAATGAAGAAGCACCACATCAGCCTAGATTCTCCTTCAGAATCTGCCTCTCATGGACATGCACTTTGTGCATCTGGTTATTTTTATAATGCATCTTCTTCTTCTACTTCAAATGAATGGCTCATTGATTCTGGAGCATCTTATCATATGGCTAAGGATCAAGCCATCTTTTCTACTATGCATGAATGTAACACCAAACAAATATTTGTTGGTGATGATAGATCTCTAAGTGTTGTAGGAGCTGGAACAGTTCCAGTAGATAATGGTCATTTTAGTGATGTACTATGTGTTCCAAGAATTTCCTGCAATTTGTTATCAGTCTATCAAATCACTCATTCTGGTGAAGGTAAAACTGTGACCTTTACACCTCACCAAGTTGTAATCAAGGATTTTAAAGATCCTCAACAGGTCTTAGCTACCGGAATTGTTGATGATATTACCAGGTTGTACAAGTTTAACAACTTTGGGTCATCACCTTTCCCTTCAGTTTTTGTTGCTCATAGTGATAACTTGAGCAAACTTTGGCATGAGCGATTTGGTCACTTAAATTATCGCTCATTGCAACAACTATGTAAAGAAAATATGGTGATAGGTCTTCCAATGGTATCTTGCAGAGATGGTGTTTGCTCCGGTTGTGTACTCGGAAAACATCATCGGGACAGTTTTGACAAACGTGCCTCTTGGCACGCCTCGGTTCCCTTGGAGCTTGTGCATAGTGACTTATGTGGTCCTCTTCCATCTGCTTCCTTTTCTGGTTTCAAATATTTATTAACTTTCATTGATGATTACACCAGACGCACTTGGGTTTATTTCCTAAAACTTAAGAGTGAAGTATTTAACATGTTCTTGGCCTATAAGGCCCTTGTTGAAAAACAATCTGGTCATCAAATTATTAAGTTAAGATCTGACAATGGAGGAGAATATGTTAACAAACAGTTCACTACTTTCTACACTGAACAAGGCATCCAACAACAACACACTGTTCCATATACACCACAACAAAATGGTGTAGCTGAGTGGAAGAACCGCACTTTAAAAGAAATGGCTAATTGTATGATCCAATCTAAGGGACTAAGTCTTCAATTTTGGGCTGAAGCCATTAATTGTGCAAATTACATAGTTAATCGCACCCCCACTAAAGCATTACAAAGTATAACACCAGAAGAAGCATGGAGTAAAATTAAACCTGATGTAAGTCACTTTCGTGTGTTTGGTAGTGAAGCATGGGCTCACATTCCGGATGAAAAACGGAAAGCATTGCAGCCCAAAAGTGAAAAGTGCATATTTGTTGAATATTCTGAAGATGTAAAAGGTTATAGACTTCTTCAACCACATTCTCATGCTATAATAATTAGAAGAGATGTTAAATTTGATGAAAATCTCTTGGCCTGCGAGCCTAACTCGGTGATTGTGCCATCTTTGTCCTGCGAGCCTGATTCGGCGTCTGTGCCTCCTTCTTCTTCTTCCAACTTCTTTGACAGGTTTCCAACTCCAATTTCTGATGATGACAGTGAGGATGAAAATCCACCTCCGCCTGCTCATGTTCCTCCAGTTGCACCAGCACAAGTGCTTCCTCGATGGGTCCGTTCAACATGTGAAGCAGCTGGTGATCCTAGAGATCAACGTCGAACACGTTCTTAGTTTCAGCGAGCCTCTTCTCTTTTGGCTCAAGTTTTCAAGAATCATGATCCAGAAACTTTTGCAGAAGCTTCAGGGAATCCAGATTGGGATGCAGCCATGGATGAAGAATATCGTTCCTTAATGGCGAACGATACTTGGGATCTTGTACCTCTTCCAAAAGGAAGAAAACTTGTCAGATGTAAATGGGTCTACAGAACTAAGTATGCATCAGATGGAAGTGTTGAAAGACTTAAGGCAAGGTTAGTTGCCAAAGGTTTTTCCCAAGTTGAAGGGATTGACTACAATGAAACCTTTGCTCCCGTCGCCAAAATGAACTCCATCCGCCTTGTTCTTTCCCTTGCAGCCTTACACAACTGGGAAGTCCATCAAATGGATGTCAAGTCTGCCTTCTTACATGGTTATTTACGGGAGGAAATTTATATGGAACAACCTCCTGGCTATGTTCAGAATAACTCTAGCCTTGTCTGCCGCCTTAAGAAATTAAGCAAGCTCCTAGACCTTGGTATGACAAAATGGATAACTTTCTCTTTGACACTGGTTTTTCTAGATGCCATTCTGACCGCAATGTCTATACCAAGAAAGTAGGAAACCATCTCATCATACTTGTTCTATATGTTGATGACCTTATTCTTACTGGTAGTGACCCTAAGCTTATAACCCATGTGAAATTCAGTCTTAAACAAACTTTTGAAATGTCAGACTTAGGACATTTGCATTATTTTCTTAGTCTCCAAGTTCTGCAAACCAAATAAGGAATCTTTCTTTCTCAGTCTAAGTATGCTTGTGACCTTCTTCGTCGCTTTCACATGGAAGATTGTACACCAGCCCCTTCTCCCTTCCAGTCTGGAGTCAAACTTTCTGCCACTTGTACTTCACCTGAAGTAGATGCCACCTTGTATCGTCGGCTTGTTGGTAGTCTTTTATACTTGACTCATTCCCGTCCTGACCTTTCCTTTGCCGTTGGTCGAGTTGCCCGTTATATGCAGACACCTCATGAAAGTCACTAGAAAGAAGCTAAAAGAATACTTCGATATATTCGAGGTACAGTTCAGTTTGGGATTCATTACAGTACAGGGGGGAAACCTTTGTTGGTTGGTTTCACTGATTCAGATTGGGCCGGCGATCCTGATGATCGAAAGTCTACTGCAGGTTATGTTTTCAGTCTGAGATCTGGACCTATTACTTGGGCTTGTAAGAAACAACAAGCTCTTGCTCTTTCTTCAGCAGAGGCAGAATATCGAGTAGCAGTTAATGCCAGTCAAGAAGCTTTATGGCTTCGACAGATCCTTTCAGAGTTTGGATTCGAGCAGCAGCAACCTACTCCACTTTGGTGCGACAATCAAAGTGCCATCAAGCTTGCTAAAGATCCAGTTCTACATCAACGCAGCAAACACATTGAGCTACATATGCACTTCATCAGAAATCTTGTTCATGATCATGTTCTTGAAGTGCTCTTTTTCCCTACAGATGATCAAGTTGCAGACATCTTCACCAAGTCTCTTACAGAAGCGAAGTTTTCTAAACTTCGATCTATGTTAGGAGTTCAGGAACTTGTCATTAAGGGGGGATAGGCTCTAATGCCTCCTTCCTTCTCCTAATAGTGTCACTTTTGTAAATCCTTCAATCCTATCCCAAGTTGTTCTTAAGGGGGGATGTTAGGATATTTAGACACTTAGGAGTTAGTTAAGATCAACTTGTGTAATATATCCGTTAGGGATAGTGTGTTTCTTTAGTATGCATTAGTATGCATTTGTAAATACTTAATCCGACGGTCACGATATGTTTCCGACATAGAGTGATCCGATGGCTCAACTTCTCTTAGATCAAACCTAACCTTGATCCGTGGCTTAACACCCGATTGGTCCATGATCTCTATTTAAAGAGCATGGAGGGTCATTGTTTAGTTGATCGATTATGAGAAGCTCATTTGTAACTTTCTTTCTTTGCATAATAAATTGTCCCGTAGAAGCTATTTGGCCGGGGCCGTGGAGTGTTTCCCTCAAGAGGGTTTAAACCACGTCAAAACATCGGTGTGTTGATTTGTGATCTATTTGTGTGAAGTGGTTTCTCTTGGTGTTCGGTCCTTTGGTAGTACCCTGTGTACCCGAACAGAAATGAGTTCCCATTTGGACTTAGGTATGTCATGAGGTTGGATTAGTCCTGTCGGGTGGTGGTGTTCATCCTTCACCCACTGAAATTCTAAACAATGAGCTACATAATGCATTATGTCCACCTTCATTCCATTTGAAAATAATGCCTTTTTCAATGTTTCATGCATCTTCCGCACCCCTAGGTGGGATGAGTAAGACGCTCGATGGGCTTCGTCCATCACCAACTTTCGAAGCTCCTCATTGGCTGGCACATAAATTCTTCCTTGAAACCTTAATAGTTTATCTTCATCCAAGGAGTAACCCTCAAACCTAGTTGGTGTAGATTTCCCCTTTGCCAATGCAGATTGAACTTGAAGGTACCATTGATCCTTACTTAGATGGTCCTTTATTCTATCCTTGAGATCGTTTCTTACAGATACCCCTGTGCTAATATGTGGTCTTCTGCTTAGAGCATCTGCTACTCTGTTTTTTTTTCCTTTTATATAGGATATCTTGAAATCATATTCACTAAATAACTCACTCTAGTGCTGCTGGTGAGCATTCGGATCCTTTTGAGTGAATATGTACTCCAAGCTCTTATGATCTGACTTCAACTCAAATTGGTGTCCTATCAAGTAATGCCTCCATATGTTAAGTGCCATGATTGCTGCTGCCAATTCCAGATCATGGGTAACATAGTTAACCTCATGGTTTCTAAGCTATCGAGAGGCATAGGCTAGAGCCTCATCTTCTTGCATCAAGACTGCTTTGAGACCTTCCCTAGAAGCATCGGTGCAAATGACAAAATCCCTGTCCATATTGAGCAGTTTAAGAATTGGAGTGGTGGTCATATGGTTTTTAAGTTCATTAAAGGCTCTTTGGCAATTATCAGTCCATTCAAAATGGACCCCCTTTTTCTACAAGGTTGTGATAGGTGAAGTGATTTTAGAGAAACCTTCCACGAATCTTGTATAATACCCTGCTAACCCCATAAAGTAGCATAATTCCTTGTCATTCCTAGGGGTCGTCCAATTTAATATGGCCTTGATTTTTCCTAGATCAACAGAGATCCCTTCTCCATTGATGGTGTGACCTAGATATTGAATTTCCTTCTGGAAGAAGGTGCATTTGGACAACTTCACATGCAAATTCTATTCCCTGAGGCACTAAAGTACTAGCCTTAGATGCTCATGATGCTCGCGCCGTTTCAAGAGTGTCTTAATATGTCATCTGGGAACACCTACACAAAGCGACCTACGTACTTCTAGAACACATTGTTCATCAGGTTCATGAAAGCAACAAGGGAATTGGTTAATCCAATTGACACCACTACGAACTCATAGTTCCCATACCTGGTTCGGAAAGCAATCTTAGGGATGTCCTCCTCTTTGATCCTTAATTGATGGTAACCTGACTGAAGGTCAATCTTAGATAATACCAATGCCCCTTTTATTGGTTAAATAAATCATCAATGCGCGACATGGGGTATTGGTTCTTGACAGTGACCTTGTTCAAATCTCGGTAATCAATGCACAGATGAAAGGTGTCATCCTTCTTCTTGACAAATATTATCGATGACCCCCAAGTTGATATGCTAGGTCGGATTAACCCCTGATCGATCAGATCCTTAAGTTGAATACTTAACTTGTTGAGTATTGGTACTATCATCCAATATGGGGTCTTGGATATTGGTTTTGTACTTGGTTTTAGGGAAATGATGAAGTCAAACTCATGTACAAGGGGTAATCCTAGTAGCTAATGGGGAAAAATATTGGCAAACTCAGAGAGGATTGGGAGAGGAATTTCATAGGTGTTATTTCCTTCTCTTACTGCTTCTACAACATAAATATTGCACCCTTTCCTCATACATTTCTTCACCTTGGTGACTGAGATAAACTGCAGAGAAATGCCCCGCTTAATCCCCTCAATCACTACTAGATCACCTAAATCATTAATGCAGAAACATTCTTCTCATAACAATTAACCAGGGCTCGATGTGATTCCAACCAATCCATTCCCACTATCAAATTGTATGCACCTAAAGTAGTGGTATATAATTTCATTTTAGTACAAACACTTCCTATTTTAATTATACAGTTCTTCACTAGGATACCTACGGGCTGCTTTCGTCCTGAAGCCATCTCTACTAGGTCAAAGTCATTTTGAGCTTGGGTTACCAACCCACATTTATCTAATGTTGAAGGGGGGATGAAACTATCAGTACCCCTTCGATCTATTAAAATAGACAAGGAAATGTCCTTGATCATACCTTCTGACTCCATGAATGTAGCCTGGTGCTCCGCTTGGCGATAGTTTATTCCTGCATGAATATGATTTTGTGGCCCTGGGATTGACTGTCTTATTTCCTTCCATGCTCTACCAGGAAATCTCATTGGAAATGGGGACCTTGACATGTAAAACATCTTATCCTTGATGGGGTGGGAGTGTTCATCTACCCACGACCAAAACTGCCACCTCGATGCTACCAAGATCCTGATCTTGGTCTTGTTGTCTGAGATATAACTGGTGGAATAGAATGGGATGAGGCTATCATGATGGCCGTCCTGGCTGTTCCAGAGTGCGCCCCCATATACCTGACTCTCTTGCCCCCTATTTGAAGAGTCTCTGTTGGCCGAAAGTTCCCTTTCGGTACCTATCTGTTGGCTTGGTTTTGCAACCAAGCTTTGTGCAATGGGCACCTATCAACAAGTGATAGCAGTTTCAAATATTGAAAGCAAAAAACAATTATAAATCTGAATCTAAAACTAAACTAGCATGTGCATATAACAATAAACTTTGAAAAGATTAAAGAACAAGAATAAGAAATAAGATAATAAAAAATAACTTTTGTATTATGATACCTCAAATGGTGAGGATGTTGTGGTGTTGAGCAGCTCCAAGGTGAGTAGCTCTAGGCTCCAATGGTCTCTTTGTGAGGCACCTGCAACAATTAATTAACAAGAATACGTGAAATAGCAGAAATGACAGAACTCATAATCACTTTTGTATTGATCACAGGCCACTTCGAGGGGGAAACCTCCTTTGAGCAAGCTCAATACAATAACTTCACGGTGCCTTCATAGGTCTCAACACACACTTATATACTAATTCGAGGCGCCAATACTATGGGTCGAAACCATGGGCCGTTACAAACTATGGATTAACAATACTACGGGCGACTTACAAAGCATATGCGCCAATAACAATAACACAAACTATTGATCAACAAATACTACGGGACGACTTACAAAGCATATGCGTCCAATAACAACATACTAACAAAGTAAAGACATGGGTTCCTAACATCCCCTCCCCCTTAAAAAAATCTTTGTCCGCAAAGCTTTAGATGTGGAAATTGTTGTTGAATCTGAAGGAGTGGTTCCCATGTAGCGTCCTCTGGTTGCATGCCGTGCCACTGAATTAAGACCTTTGTGATAGAGCGAGAGCGAAGCTGACGCATGCGCCGATTGAGGATGGCCTCTGGCTCCAAAAGGATGGATCCTTCATTATCCAGTTCGGGTAAAATCGTTTGTCCGCTGATGTTGGTGCCAAGAACTTTCTTCAGACAAGAGACATGAAAGACTGGATGAATGCGGGAAGAAGGAGGAAGTTCCAATTTATAAGCAACGGACCCAATCTTCTGAAGAATCCGATATGGCCCATAGAACTTTGGAGCGAGCTTATGACGCCCTTTGAGTTTCAAGGAGGATTGTTTGTATGGCTGGAGACGAAGAAAAACCATATCGCCGACTTGAAAAGTGCGCTCCGAACGGTGCTGATCAGCTTGTTGCTTCATGCGATTTCTTGCCATGTGAAGATTGTCCCGCAAAATGCGAAGAATCTTATCGCGGTTGCGAAGGACCGTGTCAACTTCCTGAACTGGTGAACTGGTGGGGGTGTAGGGAAGAAGAGCTGGAGGTGCCTGACCATAGACTGCTTCATATGGGGTCATTTTAGAGGCAGTGTGGTAAGAGGTATTGTACCACCATTCAGCGAGAGGGAGCCACTTTGCCCACTGATGTTGTTGTTCATAGGTGAAGCAACGAAGATAAGTTTCCAAGCATTTATTGACAATTTCAGTCTAACCATCTGTTTGTGGGTGATACCCTGAACTCATCTGCAGTTTGGTGCCCGTGTGGCGAAATAGTTCTGTCCAAAAATGACTGGTGAAAGTTGCATCACGATCCGAGACAATGGAAGAAGGGATGCCATGAAGACGAAAGATCTGGTCCAGAAAAATTTGAGCGACGGAGGAGGCTGTATAGGGATGGCTGAGAGCACAAAAATGACTATATTTGGAGAGGCGATCAACCACAACGAGAATCACTGTCTTCCCACCAGATTTAGGGAGCCCTTCAATGAAATCCATAGAAATATCTGTCCAAATCCGTGTAGGTATGGGCAAGGGTTCAAGCAATCCTGGGAGGAGTGTTGTTTCACCCTTATTGCGCTGGCAAGTATCACATTCGGCCACCATCTGTTGAATTGTCCTTTTCATGCCCTGCCAAAAGAAGTTACGCCGTGCTCGTTCATATGTTTTGAGGAACCCAGAGTGTCCTGCCGATGGAGAAGCATGGAGTTCATAGAAGACAGCCTGTTGAAGATCTGTGCTCTGGGGAAGCACCAGACGACCCTTGTATCGTAGAGAAGCACCATCCCAAGAGTAATGTGGTACAGCAGAAGGATTGTTGGTCAAGCGTTGGATGATTTGCGATAAGGAAGAGTCATTGACATAACCCTGTTGAACAGATTGCAACCAATTTGGAACAGGCATAGAAATAGCTGAAAGAGAACCTTGGGCCTCAAATGTGCGAGAAAGAGCATCTGCCACAATATTATCTTTACCCTTCTTGTAAGTGATCTCATATTCATAACCCATGAGTTTGCTAACCCATTTCTGTTGTGCCGGGGAGGAGACATGCTGGTCCAAGAAATATTTCAGACTCTGGTGATCAGTCTTGATGCAGAAATGATTTCCTAATAGGTATGGGCGCCACTTCTGTACTGCATGCAAAATAGCCATCATTTCCTTTTCATAGGTAGAGGCAGCTAAATTCTTACCTGAAAGGGCTTTGCTGGTGAACGCAATGGGGTGTTCATATTGAAGGAGAACAACACCAAGTCCATTGCCGCAAGCATCACTCTCAATAGTGAAGGGCTTGGAAAAATCGGGCATCGCTAGCACAGGTGTAGTACACATGGCTTGTTTTAGTTGGTCAAATGCACAATGAGCAGCAGGTGTCCATGTAAAAGCATCCTTTTTCAATAGAGCAGTTAATGGAGCTGCAATCTTCCCATAATCCTTGACAAATTTGCGGTAGTAGCGAGTCAACCCCAAAAAACCATCAAGGCTCTTGAGAGTCTGAGGATGTGGCCAATTGGTCATGGCATCGATTTTGGCAGGATCCACGCGAACCCCTTGTGCTGAGATAATGTGCCCGAGATACTCAACTTCCTTCTGTCCAAAAACACATTTAGAATGCTTGGCATGGAGATGATGGTCAGAGAAAAGTTGCATGACAAGATCCAGATGCTGGAGATGTTCATCCCATGTTTTACTGTAGATGAGGATATCATCAAAGAATACCAGAATGAATTTCCGCAAGTAGGGTCGAAATATTTTATTCATTAAGGCCTGGAATGTGGAAGGGGCATTAGTGAGGCCAAAGGGCATGACCAAAAACTCATAATGGCCATCATGTGTGCGGAAAGCTGTTTTAGGAATATCATCCTCATGAACCCGAATTTGATGATATCCAGAACGAAGATCCAACTTGGAGAAAAAGCGGGCCCCATGAAGCTCATCAAGAAGCTCATCAACAACAGGAATTGGAAACTTATCCTTGATGGTGAGGTGATTAAGTGCTCGGAAGTCAATGCAGAGGCGCCATGACCCATCTTTTTTGCGAACAAGAATAACTGGAGAAGAGAAGGAACTAGTGCTTGGGCGAATAATACCGTGCTTCAATAAGTCCCGAACGAGCATTTCAATCTCCGTTTTTTGATGAAATGGGTAGCGATAGGGTCTGATGTTGGGAGGAACGCTTCCAGGAAGGAGCTTGATACGATGGTCTTCTGGCCTGGAAGGTGGTAAGCCCACTGGTTCAGCAAAGACACCTGTATACCGATCCAGAATTTGTTGTAGATCCAAAGGAGTAGTGGAGACTGCTGCTGGTTGCATCTGGATGGAATGGATCTGAGCGATGACACCATGTGAATTCTTCTTGAGGAGTTTTTCCATGCGATGTGAACTGATGATGCTGAGAGAACCTGGTTGTAATCCTGTCAATGTGTGTTTGTGTCCATTCTCGAAAAACTGCATCCAAAGTTCGGCAAAATCCCATAAGATAGGGCCGAGTGTGCGTAGCCATTGAGCACCCAAAACCACATCACATCCGCCTAAGGGCAAGGAAAACATGTCAGAGCGCAAGGTATAATCTCCCATAGAGATACGCACATTTCGACACTTCCCTTTGCAAGGTAAGGTGCCCCCATTGGCAATCATGACTTCAAAGTTGGAGCAAGGATGGATAAAACAATCAGCTTGTTTGGCGATCCGAGGGTCAATGAAATTATGCGTGCTACCAGAATCAATGAGGATTGTAAGAGGAAGCTTCTTGAAGTAACCCCTGACCCGCATTGTTTGGGGGGTGGTGATTCCCGCTAAAGCATGGAGAGATATCTCTGGCTGGTCATCCTGAGACGGAGGGTCACTAGGCGGTTCCTGAATGTCGACCGGTGCATCCCGTGTTTCTGGATCTTCGTCACCCATTTCAGAGGCAGGCGGAGACTCCACATCCAGGAGATAGAGCTTTTGCTGAACACATCTATGTCCCCGAGTGAATTTCTCATCACAATTATAGCAAAGCCCCTTTTCTCTGCGTGCTTGCATCTCTGTTTCAGACAAACACTTTATAGGAGTCGGTCGAGGAGCCTGCGGTATAGGTGGTCGCTGAGAACCCATATTTCGGAAGGGAACAAAAGTGGGCTTGGAGCGTTGTTGGGATGCAATCTTGTCTTCTGCCAACTTAGCCAACCCAAGTGCTTCCATCATTGTGTTGGGACAGAACATTTTGACCTCAGAGCGGATGGCATCCTTTAGACCACTGATAAAACAACTCCGGTAAAATTCATCAGACAATCCTTCGGTGTGGTTGGCTAGATTCTCAAATTCGGTTTGATACTCTCTCACAGTGCCAGTTTGGCGAAGTTTAGTGAGGGCTCCTGTGAAGTCATCAAAAGCACTAGGACCAAATCGTTGCAAAAGGAGCTGGCAAAAGTCTGGCCAGTTGGGCTCTGGATGAGCCTTGATGTACCAACGGTACCATTGAAGAGCTTCCTGTTCCAAATGAAAGGATGCCAACGGAACTTTGTTGACATCAAAAGTATTATGCAGACTGAAATACTGCTCTGCCCGATAGATCCATCCAGTTGGATCAGTACCATTGAAGCGAGGAAAATCAAGCTTCGGACCACGGAAATTGCTGGAAGAAGAGAACCCATTGTCTACTGAAGACTCGGACTGCCGTTTGTTGTTCATAGCTGAATGTTCAAGATGGAGACCAAGAAATTTTTCATCCAGATCCTGGAGTTTGGCTTGGATGGCTGCAAGGGCTTCCTCCATGGTTTTTGCTCCTGCACGGGTGACAACCATAACCAGGGATTTTTTTTTTTTTTTTTTTGGACTGGGTAGGAAAACAAAAACAGGAACTACTTCAGTAAAGGAAAATTTGGATTTGGGAAAAAATCAGAAGGGTAATTGGGGTTTGACTCGTTTTTTGGACACTGTTGGATAGACAGGGAAGCAAAAATGAGGATTTCAGAAGCGGGGTGAAAGGATGCGAAAATTTGGCAGAGGGGAACAAAGAAGCAGAATTCAGAAAGGAACTCTGTGGTAAAAATTGAAGGTGATTGGGTGAAATCTGAGGAAGTTATGGCAAACCCTAAAAATAGACAAATGTGAGATTTCGGGTTGTAGGAAGGGGAATTGAGGATAGGGTCCTCAGGGATGAAATATGCAGAATGGAATGACAGGGGTTCCCTGAAATTTTCAAGGAAAACAGAGGTAAAACAAGGGAGATATGGAGAAAAAACTGAATTTTATACTTTTAATTTTTTATTTTTTATTTTTTTTTACAGACTGGAGCGGCTACGGCTCTGCTTGCAGAATGGGATCTCCGGTTCGAAGGATTCTGGAACCACGCCGAACGGCTTGCAAAATGGATCTGAAACGGCGCAGCAGTGATCGACAATAGTTCAGCTGAAGGTAGATATGGACCCCAGGTATGTGCGGCTTCCTAAAAGTTCAGGGTTTTCACTCGGCCACCAATGTTGTCTGACGGCTTGCGTATTGGGGCAGTACCCCTCACTCCACGGCTCAGGTAAAACTGATAACCGCTTTGCCACAAACGACAGCTCTTGGTTTACCTCACGGGTGGGAACTAGTCAATCAGGTAGGGGTCGTTGCCCTTTTCGCCGGCAGGTCCTCTCAATGGGCCAGCTACTTCGGGGTTCCTGTGGTACTCCTCACAATGAGTTTTAGGGCTTATGCCCAAGTACTTCCCACAGTTAAGCGGATAGGGATTATTCCCAAATCCGAACCTGGAACAGATGCGAAAAAAAATTTTGGCAGAAATTTCACCCAGCGAGCCCAAGAAAGTGCTCTGATACCAGATGTGAGGCACCTGCAACAATTAATTAACAAGAATACGCGAAATAGCAGAAATGACAGAACTCAGAATCACTTTTGTATTGATCACAGGCCACTTCGAGGGGGCAACCTCCTGTGAGCAAGCTCAATACAATAACTTCACGGTGCCTTCATAGGTCTCAACACACACTTATATACTAATTCGAGGCGCCAATACTATGGGTCGAAACCATGGGCCGTTACAAACTATGGATTAACAATACTACGGGCGACTTACAAAGCATATGCGCCAATAACAATAACACAAACTATTGATCAACAAATACTACGGGACGACTTACAAAGCATATGCGTCCAATAACAACATACTAACAAAGTAAAGACATGGGTTCCTAACACTCTTCTTCAAGATTGCTACAATGGTCAAGAACTCATGAGAGATTTTGACAGCATGAGGATAGGATGATGGATGGATCGAAAGTGAGGAGCCCCTACCACCTTTTTATAGTTTTTGGTGGTGGGGAATACCATTATGGTTTTGAGGAAACCAATGGTATTGACCAACATGGTTTAGGTACCTTTTCCCTCCTTTTTCCTTTTTTGAATATTTTGAATATTTTTGTTCCATTTTTAATATTTTGGGGAATTCTTGACCCTTTTTTAGCGTTTTTTTATGCTTTTTGAGGAAAAATATTCATTTTGAGGGGAAACGGGGGTGTATTATGGGCTTTTGGTGACCTTTTGATGGCTTTAGAGGCTCAAATGGTGGAAAAGTGGACAATTGGGTCATGTGAATAAGGAAATGAGCTAGTGAGCACTTTTTGGGTGTTAACATATTGCCTCCTGATGTGTGAGGGTAGGAGATCATCGTATGGCCGATAGACATCATAGTTTTTTTTTCTTTTTCCTGGGGTTTGGGGAAGAAAAGAGACCGGTTGGAGACTGGATCCACGACCCTTGGAAGCTCCAAAAAGAAAAAATATTACATGGCCTCAATATGAATGAGGAATAATCTCTGATAATGGACGAAGTGGGCATACCCATGCTCGTATCAAGACATATACATAACAATTAGTCCCAAGAAGGGGACCTAAATAAGACATAAAAAATATGTTGGTACATCATAATGGTCCAAAGGGGACATTATTTTGGGATGTACTCATGATCATAACATGACTGCTCTCAATAACTGATACACTGGAATAAAGCGACAACCGTTCTGAATAAGGTCTCAGAAGGGTTGATTAAATGCTGAAACTGAAGGTGTCCAATATCTGTAGGGACTCAATGACTGTGAGTCATCTCTGAGAAGTACATGTAACTGTATACTCGAGGGAGTATAAAACTAGGGTACATCAAAATACTGTCGCCATGTGCAACCCAGATATCTATAGAAAAAATGTAACTGGTTGTTTCCATAAGTAGACTTTCAAATGTGGAAGAGTCAGGTGGTATCCAGGGTCTTCAACAAATAACTGAATGGACCAATACCCTATGCGAGTCTCAACGATGCGATCAAGGTGTTGAAGTCGAGCATGTGAGAAACAACCATTTGGAGAGGCACTGAGGACTCTTCTCGAAATGATTCCTAGGCACTCATCATAAATGGTGATGAGTCCAAGACACGGGGACCTCTAGGTCTATCCTCTAGAATAAATTTGGTTGTCGTCGACAGAGGGAGACCAGCAACTAACAAGGCAATGATGTTTCCTTGATAGGAGCGCGAGGTGTAGAACTGAAATGTGGTAATGCTGATGGTAGTACTGACATACTTGTGGGGATGTTAAGCAACTGGGGTCATATTTGGGTGGACTCAAACTTCCTTTGTTCAGAGCATGATGACATGGTTGACCTGGCAGCGTAGGGAACTAACTTGTAGATGCAGGAATCATAGCTTTTAAAGACTGAAGGGTATGTATTAACTCCGGGGGGGGAGGAGCTGATGGGTGTTGTCGAGGGATTCTCAAGGTGACATACTGTAGAATACTGTGAACAAAGGAGACCAAAATTGGGAAGCTGCCATATGAGTAGACGTGATCTGTTGTGGCACCGAGAAGCACCATTGGGTCCTTCTTCGTATTTTTAATGAGCTCCAAGAAGGGATAAAAGTGTGCTCTGAAATGGTGTTGTCCTGTGGATTTTGTGAGCCCAGGACTGTTCGTGCTCATGGGTGCTTTCATTTTTAAGGAGTCTGAAAATGATAAGAAGACTCTGCAGTGGTTGTGAGTACCGTCCTGTTGGTTTTTACAATCCCAGGATGGTGATTGCTCATGGTCGCTTTCATGTTTAGAGAGTCTGAAAGCGGTAAGTGGACTCCATTGGTTTTCTTTTTCGTAAGTTAGTCTCCAAGGCCTGAAAAAACATAAAATGATGCAAATGGAGAACTCTTCTAGCCGAGGTGACTAGAGTATTCCTTTTTTGTAATTAGTCTACAAGGTCCGGAAAAGGGGTAAACTTATACCAGGTAGATGCCCTTTCAAATACGTTTAGCGACCATGAAAGGAAGCAAGGTTTCTCGGTGATCTTTTCATTGTTTTAGGAGTCAGAAAAGAGCTTAACAGAAACTCCCTAAGTCCCTTTTTCGTAAAAGGGATTGATCGGCCCGAAAAAGGGGTAAAACTATATCGAACAAAAAGGGGTTTATGAGAGCGAGAAAAGGTCTCAAGCATCATCACGAGCATGGAAAACTGAATCCGGCGATATAAGACTCGTCAAAAATGGAGAGAAACCGATGTGGCATGCAAACCGAGGCGACAAGGGGGCATGGAAAAAATGCCCAAAAAATCTAGAGGTAAGAGCAAGAAATGATCTCAAGCATCATCACGAGCGCAGAAAATTCAATTCGGCGATATAAGGCTTGTTAAAAATGGAGAACAGCCGATGTGGCATGCAAACTGAGGCAACGGGGGGGCATGGGAAAAAATGCCCAAAAAATATGGGCGTGAGAGCGAGAAATGATCTCAAGCATCATCACGAGCACGAAAAACTGAATCCGGCGATATAAGGCTCGTCAGAAATGGAGAACAACCGATGTGGCATGCAAACTGAGGCAACGGGGGCGTGAAAAAATGGTCAAAAAATGGACCTGGTGAAAATAGGAAAAGGAAAGAACTATCATGAAGTTCTCACTGTGCTGATTCCAACGGTACCAATGGTTTGAGGAACGGACGTCATATGATACCGCAATGGTTGTTTGAAAAATGGTGAAATTTCTATAAATAGGGTGTGGGGCCGATATGACGTGTCATTGTTACGTGTGAGTTTGGCAGAGCAATCAGAGCTCTTTCTTGATTTTCGGGAGATTTGACCATTGGTTTTCGATTCCGCGAGTTTCAGGTAACCCTATTCGCCTTAGCTTTTTCAATTATGCCTTTTATGGTTAGCGGTGGGCCCCTGAAGGCCGCGAAATTCCATGTTGGCCTTCCAACGTGGAATATCGCAGGTTTCATGTCTTTTGCTGCGATGGACATCGCAGGTTTGAGGGTGACAGTCGCGATGTTCATCGCGGCTGTTGGGATGAAAGTAGCGATGTTCATTGCGAGTATGGGGGTGATAGTCACGATGTTCATCGCGATTGTCTGGTCAATACCCGCGATGTTCATTGTGGGCTCTTGGATGAAAGCCGTGATGATCATTGCGGCTTTTGATGGAAAATCCCTAATGGTATTTTTTGAAAAATTTTCTCTAGTTCTAAAAATTTCTTTGTTTTTTGGCAGGATGTTGAGGAGACCATTGGTGTCATGGAGAGAGGGAGAGATGGAGGAGGATTTGATGATTTGGACTCGAACCGATCAGGGGGTCCGACAAGCTCTGGCTATGAGTGGGATCCCGAAGTTCGCTTAGATTCCACCGATGCGTTCATTAGGGCCTCTACTGAACAAATTGGTGAGTCTATGGGTCCCTGCAGAGGGTGCCTTTATTGTTGGGGGTGAGAGGTTGGAGATCACCCTTACTGATGTATATTTTCTTACTGGGTTACCTCGCTTGGGGAAGGTGGGGGATCTTCTACCGAGGATCCCGGCAGGTGTGGACATGGAGGATCTCTTGGAGACCTTCTATGTTGTTGGAGCGATTGTGCAGAACAATGCTTTGAGCCTGAGACCATTGCGGGAGTGAGACATGCAAGCTGTTGGGGCTTGTGTTCTGTGGGTGTTGGGTGCCGCAGCGCCACATCGTTTGTCGAGGGGACAAACGATGATGGTGGATTCTATGCTGAGGGGGACCTACCATGCATGGGGTCAGATGTTTTTGGCTGGTGTTTGAAGAATCTAGACAAGGTCAGTTGGGAGGGGGGAGAGTTCTGCTATGCCTCCTTTTTGTGTTGTTTTTTCTTTGAGCAGGTACCGACTTTGCGGCCACGGGTGCCAGTTCGAGATAGTTTGGTGAGTGAGCCGTGCATGGTGCAGTGGGGGTAGATGATGCCCCACGGTGGTGGTGGTATCCGCAGGTTCTTTTCGCAGGATATGTATGAGCCTTGGGAGCAGATCCCCCTGCTGATTGAGGACTATCCATATGCTGGTATGGATTATCGAGGAGATCCGGAGATGCCTCGAGCTCAGGGATAGGCTTGGGGTTTAGATGGTATGTTTTGTGTTTTTTTCTCTACTATATCATGTGTTTTAGATGTGTTTGTTATGATTATAGTTAGATATGTATATGATGGTTCACTTGCGTGATTGTGCAGATGTTGGTCCTGTACCACCGGCCGACTATGTGGTTCGTAGGGGACGGGCGATGGTGGTCATTCCACCTCCTGTAGCGGTACCGCCTCCTCATGGTCGAGGAGTTGGGGCTCGCGGTTGAGGAGCTAGGCCTCAAAATGATGTTGTGGAAGGTGTTAGAGAGACACTAGACATGATCCTAGCAGGATTTATAAAGGATGGGTGGAGGGATTTGGATCGGGACATCGTCGAGCGTTGTTTTGATGTGCCTCGTGAGTGGCGCTCGATCTTGCTTAAAGCAACATTGTTGGCGGCTGAGTGGAGGGAGGGGGCTCGGCATGATCCGGCAGGGCCGGCAGAGGGGAGGATTCATTTACGAGATAATCCAGTGGGGCTGGCGGAGAGGAGAGTTCGGGCTCAGCATGATCCATCCGGGCCAGCGGAGGAGGCGCCAGAGGAGCCTGGAGACCATCATGATTAGATGATCTTGCATCTGCCCCCAAATGTTGATGAGCATATGGGGAAGTCCCTTTTTGTACGGCTGATGTATTTTTGTATATTGGGTGCTGAGGGCACCTATGACATGTTTGACTATATTATGATGTATATATATATATATATATGATTTGGTATATAGTCGTGTATGCACATGGATGCATTTATTGTCTTTTTGCTTGCCCGTGGAGGCATGTTTGATTTTCTGTATGCCCGTGGAGGCACATGTTATGCACGTGGATGCAACATTTTGATTTTTGTATATGCCCGTGGAGGCCCATGTTATGCACATGGATGCATTTTTTGTATTTTTATATATGCCCATGGAGGCACATGTTACGCAAGTGGATGCATTTTTGGTTAAGCCCGTGGAGGTACATTTGTGTTTATTATATGGTTTGATTGGTGTTCCAGTCAAGAATGTTGTTGGCCATATGGTCTGCTACACTATTGAGATTCCTTGGGACATGTGTGAATGAAATGGATTCAAACTATCGAACCATTTGTTTAGTGCGCAAGAATTTTCTGAAAAGACAGGGATCGCATACCCGGTAATCATTGTTGAGCTGGGAAACAAGGAGTTGTGAGTCCAAGAAAATGTTGAGGTGACATATGCTCATTTGGAGAGCTGCGGCCAGGAGACTGGTCACGGCATCGTATTCAGCTTGGTTGTTGGTGGCGGCACCTATACACACTCTGTCGATGTGGATCAACTCATGTGAAGGGGAATATATTACCCAATTTGCGGAGGCCAGATTGGGGGACCAACGGCATGCACCATTAGCGAAACCGACGTAGCAGAGTGGAACAGGATCCATCTGTGGTCATGCAGAGAAAACAAATATTTAGGTTTTTTGAACTTTTTGTGAAAAACAAAATAAGACTATACAATAATGGACGGTGGTGTCCATCAGATTTGCTATGGGTAAAATCTTTTGAGGTACAACCCATTGCATGGGTTGTGTAGGGGGTTGCCTTCTGAATCAATCAGAATGTATGCCCCCTGTCCGAGGATAGTGTGAATAATGTATGGGCCTTGCCACATGGACACAAACTTTCATTTCCTAGTTTTATCATGAGCTTGATCATAGGCGAGGACAAGGTCCCCTTTAGTAAAAGTTCTTGGGTGGACATGTTTGTCGATGTGATGTTTCATATATTTAGGATCGAGCCCAAGCATCTCGGTGTAAGGCGTGGCGAAGACATCACGAAACTCTTGGAAGAGTTTCTTATATGCCTGAGCTTCTGCTTGAGTGCATGATGCGCCTAGCGTGATGAGCTCAGGTTTTCCAGGTGTGGTGGAAATGTCGATTTGTAAGGGTTGAACATGTGTGTTGAAGGGATCAATGGAAGGGGCCGACCGAACAGAGGGGTATCTAGTGGAAATCATGTAAATGGTGTTAATTTCTTTCGAGGAGGAAGATGGTGGGGGATGAATTTCCTCAATGAGAAGAGGGGATATCTCTAGGTCGACGTTATTCAACTCATACAACGCTGCTCTATAATTTGGGAGATCAGGGTAGTGGTGTGAATAATGGCCATAAATGTCGCATATCGCACAAGGGTGGTTAGTGCGGAGCGTTTTGTCGCGAGGCTGAGGAGGTGGCTCAAGTCTTACTACTAGAATTCTGGTCTCGTCATCCAACATATTCATGTGTTCTTGGAGTGCTGATAATTGTGGACATTGATGAGTGGCATGGCCTACGTCATCGCACAATGAGCACTTAGGGGGAATGCGAATAGTTGAGGGGTTTTTAGCTACCTTAGGGGTTGTTGGGGGGGTGTGAGTTATGAGTCCAGTGTTATAAGTTGGTGGGCCTCTACCCCCTATGTTCTATAATGAAGGTGGGGCATTTCTGGATGTTGATGCCGCAGTCACTATTGGGGGTGGTCTGTTTTGCAGATGAGTGACAGGAGGAGGTGGGTGGCTGGTAGTAGGGATAGGTTGTACCGGTTGTAAAATAACAGTCGGAGTCAGCGGGGGGCTCAGAGCAGGTAAGTACCATACAAGTATCCCTAATGTTAATCCAGGAAGGTTGAGTGTAGCCATTATTGGTGAACTGACAACTCCAGAAAATGGGAACAAGAATGGGATAGTGTGAATTGGTGTTGTGCAAATATGAGTAGGCACTGTGGGTGTTTGTTGTAGTGACGAAGGCTGCTATGTGGTGTGCGACAGGGTGCAAAAATATGATGTTTTTGTTATCGGTGATGGTGGTGATATCGATGGAAATGTGCAAGTCATAGGTGACTCGGTGTAGAGTCTAGGACCAATTGACGACACAAATGATGTCGGTGCATTTTGAATGGTTTGTTCAATCATTGGTAGCACATTTTGAGGAGCCGCGGGGTCATTAGGATCATAATATGTGAGTTGATCGATCTTGATACCGCGTCCTTCATGTGGGAACATCATCAGGTGAAAAACAAATGAAGCCACTGCTTTCATTTTGTACATATAACTACGTCCACGAAGGAGGTTGTAGTCGAGCTGGGCATTGATCACTTCGATATCGATATGAACTAATTTGCCGCCTAGTTCTATGGGTACGTTTGCTAAGAGGCCTTGTGGTTGAGCTGAGCATCCGTCGTAAGCTCGTAATGCCATGGTGGATGGTTGTAAAGCTGGGGAGCCAAGCTTCTACCACACAAGGGTGGACATAACGCAGGTGGAAGCTCCTTCATCGATGATGCATCGATGCACAACAAGGTTTTGAATGTTTACTGATACTTGGAAAGCTAAATTTGATGGCAATTGAGGTTCGGCTTGGTATAAGTCGAACGCCATCATGTGTGTGTCGTCAGGGTCTACTCCTACGATGGCGGATAGTAGTAGTTTTCGTTGTGCAGGGCATGTTTTCAGTACCTCTAAAGCAGACATAGCAGCGGGGGATTGTGCTAGGTCTCCCACGACGTTGTAATTGGATGTTGCGCGAGCATTAGGATTGTTGTTAATCCTTCACAAAGGGATGCGAGGGATTTTAGGTCCTCCATCCAACGGCATATTTGGTATGCGTAGTGGTTGATTTGGTGGAAGGGAGGTGGATGCGTCAGTGGGAGGAGTTTCTTGGGGTGGGTCATACTGATTCCTGCAAGTTTGGAGGTTGATGTCATTGGATGACATCATTAATATATGGTGTGTGCCTGGATCCGCATGTTGATAATCAGTTGCGGCATAGGCGATTTGCTGTTGGGGTGCAGCAGATCCTTGTGGCGGATCCATAGGGCGAGTATTTATTACTCCCCGATTTGGCAATGGGTTTTGTAATATCATGGGTTGCAGTTGATTAAGTGGAGTTGGCTGTCCAGCGTGGCCCTGGCGTTGGGCATCGTCAGCCCAAAGTTGACGTGCTTTCTCTAAATGGGGGCAGTTATGAGTGTAGTGTCCATAGAATCCACATATAGAACATGGATGGTTTGTTCTCAGGTTATTGTTTTTGGGCTGCTTGGGATGACGATCCGGATTCTGGTTGGGAGGAGCAGCATTGTTATTATTTGGAGGATTGGGAGGTGGTGATCCTTGATTATGTTGTTGGTTGTTGTTGTGGTTACATCCTCTTCCACAGTTTTGTTGTCCACCCTAGTTGCATTGGTTGTTTTGATGTTGGGGTTGATTTTGTTGTGTGTACACTTGCCCTTGAGCAGTGGGAGGATTTTGAGGTGCCGTAGGTGAGGGAGCAGGTTGTGGTGGATAATAAGTTGGTGGGGCTGGAGGTAGTCAAGTTGCCTGCTGGGGTTGTTGGTAACCCTGAGCTATTGGAGGTGTTGGGCTGGCTGTTGTAGCTTGTTGTGGGTAATACATTGGTTGTTCCAGGGAATGAATTGGGTTCTGGGTGGCCGGTTGGTTATAGTATGTGGGTGGTACATATGTCGATGGCGCTTTCCCATAGCAATGTTGTGGACAAGAGGGTCCATGAGTGTGATGAGTCTGATTCGTTGGGGCATACGAAGTTGTCGCTCCAGAATTGGATGTAGCCCTAGAGAGGTCTAGGGTATTTATGGTGCTCACCATGCTAATAGGTTTAAGTTGTGCCATGACTTGGCCTATAATACCATCAGCAGCATGTGATGCCCTCGGAGCGTCACCGCGTAAAGAATCGCCGCGTGGGGCGTCTGGTATGATGGTGTAGAGATAGCCTGACTGGGCATAAATCAAGTCGAATTGCTGAGCTTTTAGGATAGCTTCTTCCTCTGACTAAGGTCATTCAGAAGCTACATCTTTTGCTATGAGGGGTAGGAGTGATTTAAGAAACCAGTCCAAAAATATACGGTCATCCAGTTTTATCTTACAGAGGCTACGACGCTTGCACCACTCATGGATATGGTCAGTGATGTGGGTAGCTGTGTTTTGTCTGCAAGACAACAGTATTTCAACTCCTGCATCATAGCGTACAGGTAGCTGAAAAAACTGAAGGAAAGTGGAGGCAAGAGCCAGTGGTGGGTCCCATGTGGTTGTTCGATGTACCACTTGGCTGCAGAGCCAGTGAACGTTCGTTGCAATAGTCTCAGTCGAATGGAGTCATCCACTATGGAGTTAGATGAACACCATAGGTGAAATGACATTATGTGGTTTTGGGGATCCTCCCTAGGTTTTCCTTCAAACTTGGGTATGTCCGAGGGGAGATTTGTAGGCATGGGTGGCCATGTAGGGTTGTTCCTGATAGGGTCGTTGGTGAGCCTGGATAGGTCTGGTAAGTTCAAACTAGCTATGTAAGGTAAGCTAGCTGATGGGTGTGGTGTAGTGACTGGGACATAACTATTGATGGTGGCATTATGTAGTGGTCCAATAGCCCCTAAGGGTATGCTAGGTATTGAAGGTATGTGTCCTCCAACTGTTGTGGTTTGGTATGGGCCAGCGTTTCCAAGTGCAACATGGGTTACATCGGGGTTAGGAATAGTGCCAGGAATTCCTGGGATCTGGGCTGTGGTAATGACAGGTGGTGTGATTCCTATGTTTGGCATACCCATAATAGGAGGTAGTCCTGTGTTGGGCATACCTAAAGGTGGAGTGTCCCCCATATTAGGCATGCCTAGAGGGGTTGTTGTTACCATGGATGACACAGTAGTAGAAGGGTTTGTGGATGTATCTCCAATAGTACTGGTAAAAGGTGGGTCATATTGTGGTCTTGCCATGAGGTTGGTTGGTGATAATTCAGTAGGGTTTTCAGATTCAGCCTCAGAATCATATGTGAAGTGAGGCGTGTCAGAATCGGATGACTGTATGTTTGGACGATGATGTGTCGAGTCAAGGGATAAGGCTCTACGTCGGTGATGTGTAGAGCTAAGTAGACTGAACTGAGGGGGTTCACCCTGAAGGCGACGAGATCATCTTAAATTCTCAATGGTGAGAAATATTTTTTTTTTTAAATTTCAGTGTAAGGTGGTGATGTAAAAAAACTCAAAACCCTAATGCAACAATGAGTGCAAAAGGGGAGTGAAAAAATAAAGGCTCTCAGGCCAAAAATCAACCTCAAAAAGCACTTATTATAGCAGTTGTGCTATAATAAGTGGAGGGATGCAACAAAATTGGTCAGAATACCAACAGTCAAACAGTTTCTAGAAAAAAGAGGTGTTACTAGACCAAAGGTGGGTAATGTATCATGCAAACACCTAACTAGAAGTATTATGAATCAACGGCTAGATATCCCCCTACCGGGAGGGACACCAGATAGACAATCCTAAAGAGTGGCAACTAGGATACCCCATTCATGACACGTTCGGTTGGGTGAATTTGCAGTTTGGTTCTATCGTCGTTGTACACCAAGAGGGCATACACCGAGAACTTCAAAAGGTATCCTTCAGTTACTGAATGGATTGCGGTATTCCACTCAGACTTCCGGAACCAGTCTGGCTACTTCAACCCTCCTAAGGGAGAGGCCTTCCCGATAAATTGGTTGATAACCGTGTCAAAATTATAAGGGATTTTGGTACCGTAGAGGACAACCACTATGTCTCAAATGTAATAATCGAGGGGTGTTATTGGAACACCTATCCCCTCAATTCTACCTAACGACAAAATTCTTTTAAATGCTCCCCAAGTGGGGTTAAAAGTTTGTTGGGTTTAAGGTAAATTTTAAGGCTCAGTTTAAATTATGTGGCAGAGTGGGTGCAAGTGTGGTATTTAAACTGAAATTAATTTGCCTCGCTTGGGCGATTGATTACAAATGAAAGAAAATACACTTCCAGTTTTGCAAAAAATAAAGGCGTTTTTGAAATGTAAATGCTTGAAAAAACTATTCAAAAATAATGGATCTTTGAAATAATTTAAAGGGAAGCAAATAACATAAATATTCCAAGAAATAAATGGATCTCTTAAAAGTTGCTTGGGCCAAGTATTGAGCAAATAAACAGTAAAACCTTGATCTAAATAAAATGTAGAAAAATCTCTCTTTCAATTACTGAAATTTTTTAAAAAGACTTTTAATGGAGCATTCTAAATAATAAAAGATTTAATGTGGCTGTAAAAATGCAGAAAAATTAATGATATAAAATATGCTAAATGGACAGAAAATACAGCAAAAAATAATTTTCAAAAAAATGGCCAAATTAAAAAAAATTGCATCGTGGGTTTCGGGAAAACAGCCGCGATGGGCAACGCGGGTTTCGGCCACGAAGGCGCGATGTGCAGCGCGGGTTTCGGCCACGCAGTTGCGATGGGCAGCGCGGAAAATGGCCACGAAGCCGCAATGTGCAACGCGTAAAATGGTCGCGAAGTTGTGGCGTGCCGTGCGGAAAAAAACCGCGAGGTCACGATGAGCTGCGCGACTGTTGGGCAAAAAACCGCGAGGCGAAAGCCGAAAAACGGATGCCGAAAAATGAACCCAAAAATGGAAATTTCAGGTTGTTAATGGCAATAGAAAGGGCCAAGATCCAGAACAACAATGGATCTGCTATCGAGGATGGCAGATCTATGAATTAAAATGATTAAAACTAACAAAAACTAATATCTAAAGCCAAAAAACTGAGATCTAAGAATTAGTCCCTAGTGGAGTCGCCAAAAATTGTTGGTTTGGTTTCGCAACCAAGCTTTGTGCAATAGGCACCTATCAACAAGCGATAGCAGTTTCAAATATTGAAAGCAAAAAACAATTATAAATCTGAATCTAAAACTAAACTAGCATGTGCATATAACAATAAACTTTGAAAAGATTGAAGAACAAGAATAAGAAATAAGATAAAAAATAACTTTTGTATTATGATACCTCAAATGATGAGGATGTTGTGGTGTTGAGCAGCTCCAAGGTGAGTAGCTCCAGGCTCCAATGGTCTCTTCTCCAAGATTTCTACAATGGTCAAGAACTCATGAGATATTTTGACAGCATGAGGATAGGATGATGGATGGATCGAAAGTGAGGAGCCCCTACCACCATTTTATAGTATTTGGTGGTGGGGAATACCATTATGGTTTTGAGGAAACCAATGGTATTGACCAACATGGTTTAGGTGCCTTTTCCCTCCTTTTTCTTTTTCTGAATATTTTTAATATTTTTATTCCCTTTTTAATATTTTTGGGAATTCTGGACCTTTTTTAAGGGGTTTTTATGCTTTTTGAGGAAAAATATTAAATTTGAGGGTAAAAGGGGGTGTATTATGGGCTTTTGGTGACCTTTTGATGGGTTTAGAGGCTCAAATGGTGGAAAAGTGGACAAATGGGTCATGTGAATAAGGAAATGAGCTAGTGAGCACTTTTTGGGTGTTAACACTATCCCCGGGTATGTACCTGCATCAACACTTGCAATCCCTTAACATTCTTTTTATGTAATTTGTTAACTATATTTGTTTTTTCTTCCATGGTGGTGGGTTTCCACATGGTTACCTGAATGCGGATATCTTCATCCAACCCATGCAAAAACCTTTCAATCTGCCTAGTGTCGTCAGCCATGTATTTGACATGATGCAATAGGGAATAAAATTTGGCCTCGTATTCTTCTATCGGTCTACCCCTTTGTTGAATAGAATGGAAGGCCACCTTCTGTTGATGCTTGTATTCATCAGATAAATATTTACTTCTGAAATGCTCCTCAAACAACTCCCACGACACCTCTAAGGGTCCAATGTGCATCTTTTTCTCTATGCTTACCCACCACACTACAGCTTTATCTTTCGGCAAGCTCAGTGCTATCTGAGCTCATTCATTTGTGGTGTAGTATTTGAAACTCGATGCCCTTGTAACTAACATCAACCAAGATTCTTCTACCAACCCCTATTGTTTCCCCGTGAATTCTAGTAGGTTAGACTTATGCACTTCCTTCATAACATCCAAGGGTGCTCATTGAAGGGATGTGTATATGGCACATTTTGTTCTCTTCTTTTTTCCTCGTTTATATATTTTTCACTAGTTCCTATACCACTACTAGCTCTTTTTTCTACACCTATCAAAGTTTTGGCTCTAGTAAGGATTGATCATGTTTTAGTTGAGTATTTTTTATTTGCTAGTGATTTGGGTAGGGTTATGCTGCTATAATTTCCTAATAAATAAATGGTGTTTGAGGTCCATTGTTGTTACAGTTTCAGGTTGTGAAAAGGAGGCACTAAGGATAGTTGTGGAAAGAGTAGTTGTGGAAGGATAAAAGGCTTGTATATAAGTCTCAAGTTTATACAAAAAGACAAGTAACTCCAATACATGTTCGATGAAGGATTCCGATCATTTTATATGATCCTGCTGGTCATTATGCATTATCATGGTCAAACTACAAAATGAATCCGTGCTTTCGTAGCTGATTTGGGAATCAACAACTCGCAACCAACTCAATGATCACGTAAACTCTTCAATGATTTGAAATATGTTGAGTCATCCAGTAATTGCACCTGTTTGTTTGGAATATTTTTCAGTTTAGAACCGCATCCACGCTTCACGATAGTAGCCTCCTGAATTGGCTCATGAAACCTCTTGGAGAATAAATAGATGTATTTTTATTTGGTAATCAGTTGTAACCGTATAATATTTCATAATATTTCTCATGGTTTTTGATGTATAAAAAATTTCAATATTCTCTAGTGGAGGTTATCCATCATCTTGCCTAGAATTGTTGAACCTTTCTATATCAGACATTTTAATATATAACATCTGCTATTTCTGGTTCTGGAAGTGTTGATCGATTTCGTGTGAGTGAGTTGCTTTCCCAGCTCCTATGTCTGAAGGCAAGGGACCCTTCTGGCGACATGTGTTGTTGTAGTTTATATTTTTCTTTATTTATGCAAGTTAGTGTTTTCTTAATTGTTTGAATTTATAAAGAGTGTGTGTCGATTACAAATTGGTGTGTGTTCTCAAGGTGTGAAGTGATTAATTGGTCACAATTGTTCGTCATATTTATTATTGGATAATAGGGGAGTGTATGTGTTGTGGATGCTTGATTGAAATAATACTATGGTGAAGGGTTGTAGGAGGCATTGTTGAGAATTTTCATTAATGGTTAGAAGCACTTCTTAATTCTAGTTAGTCCCTTGTAATTATTTATTACTAGCTACTGGTTTCATAGGATTTATCTTCTACATAATTAATGAACAATTAGAATTGCATTTTGTTTTTCAATTTCCTTCTTGTCGTATAGTTGGGGCAATTTGTTGTAATTGGTAGAACAATGCTTATAGGTTAATCAAGTTAAATACTTTCCTTTAGTTGTTATTTAATTGAAACCTTTCACCAACAGTTGCATTTTCTTGATTTATCCCCATAAGTTCATCAATATTCCCTATATTGGAAATAATCAAAATTATAGTGTTTGGCATATATTTTTTCAGGAAGCTCATAATTCTTTTATGACCTTGTGTTGATAATATATGAACAGCTTTAAATTACTCTTTTAAGTTAATTAGAAGGTAACAGAAAAGCTTGTCATTTGGCGTCATTTTCGGGGAGCTTCCAAGGACATTGCAATTTTGGTTGATTGTTTGGGTGTCATTTTTTTTCTAATTTCTTGAGTATGTTGTGTATGATATTTTCTGGAAGTAGCTTTGTGTGATATCTGAGGAGGGACAAGTAAGATGCATAGACAATCCCACTGGTTTATTTCCCTCTGCAAGTCCCTGTGATTCTGATTCATGCCAATCATTCATGCATAGAATAAGAGATAGAACAGGTAGGCTTGTATATGCATATGATATCCCCCCAGATATTAACCATGCAAGAAGTGTAGGAAGTTCAATAAGAGGAGGATGCACCAAGAGGATACCATCTTGTATTAACATTCCTAAACATGAAAATCCTGAGCATTCCACCACTCCCACTGGTATAGTTGTTTTACTGACTCACAGTGATGATGAACTGTGAATGACAAAGTTTGTTCAGGGAGAACAAATTTCCAAACAACTAAGTGCTGACAGTCAACTGAACGAAGAACAAAAGTCTACCAACTCCCCATTGTCAGCTAGATTACAAGATTTTGGGGGAAATATGGATGGTAGGAAGGATCACATTCCAAACAGGGAGGAAACCAACCGAGGAGAAACAAATGGGGAAGAATCAAGCATCAGGACAAATACTTTTGAATTTCCAATCAGAAATTCAAGGCCTACACTTACAAACTAGATGAACAATATTCCACATTCAGCACTGCCGAATTTTCATGGCATTGCTAGTGAGGACCCATATACGTTTCGATTTGAATTTGATTTCCTCTGAAGGAGCTACGATTACATTACGGATCATCAGAGACTGATGCTTTACCCAGCCACATTGAAGAATCGGGCACTTAGGTTGTTCATGGGGCTGGGAGGGGATAACATCTCAACCTGGGTACATATGAAGAAAACGTTCTTGGATAAGTATCAAGAATATGGTAAGGATAAATATCAGAAAGAAGCAATTTTCAAAATTACCCAGCAAGAGGATGAAAGCTTGGAGGACTATGTGGAGATATTTCAATACAACTTGCAGAGTTCGAGACAGAACGCGTTAAACGATGATACATTAAAAATTCAGGTATTACGAGGAATCAGTGATGACTTCATTGAAATTTAAATTTAATGGGTGCAGGGGATGTTTCCCTACTAAAATATACATAAATATGTGACCTCTGGAGGAGATATTCAAAGAATACTTCCAGATCAGGAAGAGGAACCAAGGATTTAGTAAATAGAACCACCAAGGCTTCAAGGGAAGGTGTTTCAAGAATGGATATTGGTAACTTCTGGAGGACTTCAAAACTGATATACTTAGTTCTTTGAGATCTTAGTTGGATGCACTTCAGGCAAAGAAAAGGAAAGAAGAGGAAGATTGAGCCTTGGCTATTTTTTGTCCTAAATACAGAAAAAGACATCTCCTCAAGAACTGCCCATTAGATCAAGTGGAATTTTTCAGCCGCCGTGTTTCGGCCGCAAAGCCGTGATGTGCAACGCGGGTTTCGGCCACACAGTTGCGATGGGTAGCGAAGGTGCGATGTACATTGCGAGTTTCGATCACATAGTCGCGATGTGCAACGCGGCAAATGGCCGCGCAGCCACGATGTGCAGCGCGTAAAATGGCCGCAAAGTCGCGGTGTGTCGCGGGGAAAAAAGTCGCGAGGTCGCGATGAGCAGCACGACTGTCGTGCAAAAAACCGCGAGGCGAAAGCTGAAAAACGAACCCAAAAATGGAAATTTCAGGCTGTTATTGGCAATAGAAAGGGCCAAGATCCAAAACAATAATGGATCTGTTGTCTAGGATGGCAGATCTTTGAATTAAAATGATTAAAACTAACAAAAACTAAGATCTAAAGCCAAGAAATTGAGATCTAAGAATTCGTCCCCAGTGGAGTCGCCAAAAACTGTTGGCTTGGTTTTGCAACCAAGCTTTGTGCAATGGGCACCTATCAACAAGTGATAGCAGTTTCAAATATTGAAAGCAAAAAACAATTATAAATCTGAATCTAAAACTAAACTAGCATGTGCATATAATAATAAACTTTGAAAAGATTGAAGAACAAGAATAAGAAATAAGATAAAAAATAACTTTTGTATTATGATACCTCAAATGGTGAGGATGTTGTGGTGTTGAGCAGCTCCAAGGTGAGTAGCTCTAGGCTCTAATGGACTCTTCTCCAAGATTTCTACAATGGTCAAGAACTCATGAGAGATTTTGACAGCATGAGGATAGGATGATGGATGGATCGAAAGTGAGGAGCCCCTACCACCTTTTTATAGTTTTTGGTGGTGGGGAATACCATTATGGTTTTGAGGAAACCAATGGTATTGACCAACATGGTTTAGGTACCTTTTCCCTCCTTTTTCTTTTTCTGAATATTTTTAATATTTTTATTCCTTTTTTAATATTTTTGGGAAGTCTAGACCCTTTTTGAGGGTTTTTTATGCTTTTTGAGGAAAAATATTCATTTTGAGGGGAAAAGGGGGTGTATTATGGGCTTTTGGTGACCTTTTGATGGGTTTAGAGGCTCAAATGGTGGAAAAGTGGACAAATGGGTCATGTGAATAAGGAAATGAGCTAGTGAGAACTTTTTGGGTGTTAACACTATCCCCGGGTATGTACCTGCATCAACACTTGCAATCCCTTAACATTCTTTTTATGTAATTTGTTAGCTATATTTCTTGTTTCTTCCATGGTGGTGGGTTTCCACATGGTTACCTCAATGCGGATATCTTCATCCTACCCATGCAAAAACCTTTCAGTGTGCCTAGTGTCGTCAGCCATGTATTTGACATGATGCAACAGGGAACAAAATTCGGCCTCGTATTCTTCTATCGGTCTACCCCTTTGTTGAATAGCATGGAAAGCCACCTTCTATTGATGCTTGTATTCGTCAGATAAATATTTAGTTCTGAAATGCTCCTCAAACAACTCCCACGACACCTCTAAGGGTCCAATGTGCATCTTTTTCTCTACGCTTACCCACCACACTAGAGCTTTATCTTTCAGCAAGCTCATTGCTTTCTGAGCTCATTCATTTGTGGTGTAGTATTTGAAACTCGGGGCCCTTGTAACTAACATCAGCCAAGATTCTTCCACCAACCCCTATTGTTTCCCCGTGAATTATAGTAGGTTAGGCTTATGCACTTCCTTCATAACATCCAAGGCTGCTCATTGAAGGGATGTGTATATGGCACATTTTGTTCTCTTGTTTTTTCCTCATTTATATAGTTTTCACTAGTTCCTATACCACTACTAGCTCTTTTTTCTACACCTATCAAAGTTTTGGCTCTAGTAAGGATTGATCATGTTTTAGTTGAGTATTTTTTATTTGCTAGTGATTTGGGTGGGGTTATGCTGCTATAATTTCCTAATAAATAAATGGTGTTTGAGGTCCATTGTTGTTACAGTTTCAGGTTGTGAAAAGGAGGCACTAAGGATAGTTGTGGAAAGAGTAGTTGTGGAAGGATAAAAGGCTTGTATATAAGTCTCAAGTTTATACAAAAAGACAAGTAACTCCAATACATGTTCGATGAAGGATTCCGATCATTTTATATGATCCTGTTGGTCATTATGCATTATCATGGTCAAACTACAAAATGAATCCGTGGTTTCGTAGCTGATTTGGGAATCAACAACTCGCAACCAACTCAATGATCACGTAAACTCTTCAATGATTTGAAATATGTTGAGTCATCCAGTAATTGCACCTGTTTGTTTGGAATATTTTTTAGTTTAGAACCGCATCCACACTTCACAATAGTAGCCTCCTGAATTGGCTCATGAAACCTCTTGGAGAATAAATAGATGTATTTTTATTTGGTAATCAGTTGTAACCGTATAATATTTCATAATATTTCTCATGGTTTTTGATGTATAAAAAATTTCAATATTCTCTAGTGGAGGTTATCCATCATCTTGCCTAGAATTGTTGAACCTTTCTATAAACAGACATTTTAATATATAACATCTATTATTTCTGGTTCTGGATGTGTTGATCGATTTCGTGTGAGTGAGTGGCTTTCCCAGCTCCTATGTCTGAAGGCAAGGGAACCTTCTGGCGACAGGTGTTGTTGTAGTTTATATTTTTTTTGTTTATGCAAGTTAGTGTTTTCTTAATTGTTTGAATTTATAAAGAGTGTGTGTCGCTTACAAATTGGTGTGTGTTCTCAAGGTGTGAAGTGATTAATTGGTCATAATTGTTCGTCATATTTATTATTGGATAATAGGGGAGTGTATGTGTTTTGGATGCTGTTGATGTATATGTAACTTTGGAATGTATTTCACATATATGTATATTGTATTCCTATAGAGATGTTATTATTCCTCTATACGGAAGTGTCGTCATTTATATTGTAAGTGTCGTAACTTATACTTGATGGGTTATTAGACCACCTTGTTTGGGGTCGGCCATGTATAAGTCATGTGGGTCAAAGGGTTATTAGACCACCCTATTGGGGGTTGTCCATGTGGGTCAAAGGGTTATTAGACCACCCTATTGGGGGTTGTCCATGTGGGTCAAAGGGTTATTATACCACCCTATTGGGGGTCGGCCTAGTCAGCATTATGTTATGTGGTTAAGTTCGAGCCTACATGAGTTAGGTAAAAAGGCAAGTCAAGTCAAGTATAAATAGAGTGCGGGAGGCACTCTATTTACTCACTCACTTCTCACACATGCACTCAAGGAGGAGTGGCGCACTTATGGAGGAGGAGGATCTGCTGCTAGGTTATGTCTATCTCTCATGGTTGGTTGTTATGTCTACACTCCAGTGGTTTATGAAAGGATGTAGATATTCAGAGGGAGTTGACCATCTCTCTACATTCCACAACAGAAAGGTGTAGAAGAAGCTACTGTAGATTAGGACTCCAGTAGCTACTGCAAGAAAGTGAAGACTCAGAGGGAGTCCACCCAACGAACAAACAAAGATAAGTATTTTAATTATCATTTCTTGCATATGTGTTTGTTTAAATAAAATTGTTCAATGATGTATATGCTCATGTTCCTAGACTTAGGATATGTATTGTGCATATTAGAATAGTTGCATTTATGAACCGTATACTACTAATATACATGGGTAAGTGGCCTATGGCACTATTCAACATTCCATTGCTACTTATCTAGAATGAAACCTCTTTGCTGACATGTTGGGAGTTGTGCACACTCTTAACAATGTTCTGGTAGAGATTGGAAGGCATCTAGAAAGTTACGGGATATGGCTAAATGTTGTATTGAAGCATTGGCTAAGATAATTGCATGACTGTATGACATATTTCTTTATGTGTAAGATTTTGTTCTGAAAACTATGAGATGTTTTCTAATCATGCAATTTAACTTGTTGTGTAGGAAAGATCGTATGCCATCTCCTACAAAAGAAGAACTACAACATTTGTTCCAGCAACAAAGATATCTATTGAAGATATTGAAGTTCCCAGGATCTGGGATGAAGAAATGAAATGCCATGATCCGTTGATCATGAAGAATGATGTTTGGGATGTAGTCCCAAGACATGAAGGGAAGTTTGTTATGACTTCCAAATGGAACTATCAGATCAAGCATGTTGCAGATGGCAGCATTGAGAAATATAAAAGTGATGAAATAGAAGATGCACCAGATGGATTTCAAGACAACATGGTGTAGTCATATATGTGTGCAGAACTTGGCATGGTAGGATAGACAACTTTCTATCCAGTTTGGGATTTACCAAGACTAAAGCGGATTCCAACCTTTACTACAAGGTTGAGGAAGGCAATCCAGTGATACTACTTTTGTATGCGGATAACCTGTTTGTTACAGGTGAAAATAGATTGATTGCCGACACGCATCGGAAGCTTACTACCGAGTTCGAGATGAAGAACTTGGGGATGATGCACTATTTGTTTTTGGCATGGAGGTGTGGAAGAGTGCAGATGGAATCTTCCTTGGACAAGGGAAGTATGCAGTAGAGATCCTGAAGAGGTTCGGGATGATGGATTGCAAGGCCATGGCCACACCTATGGCATCGAATCTGAAGCTTCTATGTGATGCTTCATCTGAGCCGGTTGATGTCTCCATGTATCGTCAAATGATTGGGTCCTTGATGTACCTGACTAACATGAGACCAGACATTTGTTTTGCTGTGAACACATTGAGCCAGTTCCTGACGGATCTGAGGAGTGTTCACCTGGTTGCTGTAAAGCATGTTCTGAGGTACCTAAAGGGTACAATGGATTATGGGCTCAAGTATGAAGCAAATCAAATCAAAAGTTTAACCTACAGGGTTATGTTGATTCATATTGGGCTGGCAGTGCTGCAGATAGGAAGAGCACATCTGGGTGCTACTTCAATATGGGATCAGGTGTGATCTCTTGGTTTAGCAGGAAGCAGTCCTGCGTAGCACTGAGTACAACTGAGGCGGAGTATGTTGCAGCCTGTTCATCCAGTTGTGAGGCAGTATGGCTGCGGAAGCTACTATCCGAGTTATTTGATCTCCCGTTGGATACTACTGGTATCTTCTGTGATAACCAGAGTTGTGTGAAGCTGTCCGAGAACCCAGTGTTTCATGACAGGTCGAAACACATAGAGATCAAATATCACTATATCAAGGATATGGTGTAGAGAGGAGCTGTGAAGCTCCTATATGTTGCGACGGACGAGCAGATTGCAGATGTGTTGACGAAGCCACTAGCCAGGGTGAAGTTAGAGTACTTCAGAGAGAGGCTTGGCGTGCTTCAGATCGAGGATACTTCGAGGAAGAAGTGATGGACACATTTGCTGAAGCCATTCCAAGCATGTTGGAAGGGGGGTCTTTCACATGGCTGTGGATGTAAGCGCTGGATGATGAGCATCAGGATGATGTTCTGGTTTCTGCTTGGATATGATCAGTTGGATCATTTTATTTATGTATGTACGCATCATGCTAGATGCTGGATATGATCAGATGGATCATTTTTTGGATATATGTACGCATCATGTTGGATGCTAGATATGATCAGATAGATCATTTTTATGTATGTGTGTATGCATCATGTTGATGCTGGATATGATCAGTTGGATGTGGATGCTTGGATCATGTATCTGTATATGTATCAGGTGGATACATTGTATGATCAGGTGGATCATGTATGGTGATATGTATCATGTATTTGTATTTGTATCAGGTGGATACACTGTATGATAAGGAGGATCATGTATGATGATATGTATCAGGTAGATACTTGGTATGCATCAGGTAGATGCATTGATGATCAGGATGATCATGGATGACGAGCTTCAGGATGTTTCACTAGATGACATGCAGCAGGACATTGCAGTGATGATCAGGATGATCATGGATGACGAGCTTCAGGATGTTGCTCTAGATGACATGCAGCAGGACGTTGCACTGATGATGATCAGGATGATCATGGATACATCAGGATGATGTATGGTGAGTATCAGGTTGATACTCTATGGCCGTGGATCAGGTTGTGCAAATGAGCATGTAATCCGGTGCCCTGGGAGATTTGCAGATGGTCTTTCGAGGTTTTGCCTATGGCACGTAATATTGGTGCCCTGGGACATCTGGCAAATGCTCTTTCGAGGTTTTGCTCTGGGAGGACATGTAATTCGGTGCCCTTGTAGATCTGCAGATAGTCTTTCGAGGTTTTGCCTATGGCATGTAATAGCGCCCTGGGATATCTGGCAGATGCTCTTGCGAGGTTTTGTCCTATGGCATGTAATAGCGCCCTGGGAGATCCGATAGGTTGGGCTGTGTGCCCGTAATCAGTCCTAGGATGCTCTTGCGAGGTTTTTCCATGACCACATATAATAGCGCCCTGGGAGATCCTACAGGTCAGATTTGTGTACCCGTAACATCCTAGGATGCTCTTTCGAGGTTTTGTGGTGGGGTCACATGTAATAGCGCCCTGGGAGATCCTACAGGTCGGAGTTGTGTACCCGTAATATCCTGGGATGCTCTTTCGAGGTTTTGTGACGCACGTAATAAGTCCTGAGGATTCCACAGTATGGCCAGTGATGTTGAAGACCTGCAGGTGGTGGGCCTACATCCAGTATGAAAAAGGACTGGCTCTGTAGAACTTCCTATGATGAGTAGATTTAGAGATTGATTGAGATAGCAGCAGTAGTGATGATGATGATGACTCGATGACGATTATCCAGTGACGATGATCCAGAGAGGATGACTTGTGCTAGAAGAACTGTGCTGAGAAATACCTTCCTAGTTAAGAGGGAGTGTTGCTGTATATGTAACTTCAGAATGTATTTCACATATATGTATATTGTATTCCTATAGAGATGTTATTATTCCTCTATACGGAAGTGTCGTCATTTATATTGTAAGTGTCGTAACTTATACTTGATGGGTTATTAGACCACCTTGTTTGGGGTCAGCCCTGTATAAGTCATGTGGGTCAAAGGGTTATTAGACCACCCTATTGAGGGTTGGCCATGTGGGTCAAAGGGTTATTAGACCACCCTATTGGGGGTCGACCCAGTCAGCATTATGTTATGTGGTTAAGTTCGAGCCTACATGAGTTAGGTAAAAAGGCAAGTCAAGTCAAGTATAAATAGAGTGCGGGAGGCACTCTATTTACTCACTCACTTCTCACACATCCACTCAAGGAGGAGTGGCGCACTTATGGAGGAGGAGGATCTGCTGCTAGGTTATGTCTATCTCTCATGGTTGGTTGTATCATTGCTCTATCTATCTCTGAGGAAGTTATTGGGGTTTTTTTTTCACCTTTATGGTTTTTCCCAAGTAAATCTTTGTGTCTCTTGTGTGCTTGCATTATTGTCTCCATGAGTGATATGATGTAGATATGCTGTACATGTTGTTCTCTCAGTTAAGATCCTAGATCAGATTGAAGTAAATTCTGAAAATTTAACAGATGCTTGATTGAAATAATACTATGGTGAAGTGTTGTAGGAGGCATTGTTGAGAATTTTCATTAATGGTTAGAAGCACGTCTTAATTCTAGTTAGTCCCTTGTAATTATTTATTACTAGCTACAGGTTTCGTAGGATTTATCTTCTATGTAATTAATGAACAATTAGAATTGCATTTTTTTGTTCAATTTCCTTCCTGTCGTATAGTTGGGGCAATTTGTTGTAATTGGTAGAACAATTCTTATAGGTTAATCAAGTTAAATACTTTCCTTTAGTTGTTATTTAATTGAATCCTTTCACCAATAGTTGCATTTTCTTGATTTATCCCCATAAGTTCATCAATATTCCCTATATTGGAAATAATCAAAATTATAGTGTTTGGAATATATTTTTTTAGGAAGCTCATAATTCTTTTATGACCTCAGGTTGATAATATATGAACAGCTTTAAATTACTCTTTTAAGTTAATTAGAAGTTAAAAGAAAAGCTTGTCATTTGGCGTCGTTTTCGGGGAGCTTCCAAGGACATTGCAATTTTGGTTGATTGTTTGGGTGTCATTTTTTTTTTCTAATTTCTTGAGTATGTTGTGTATGATATTTTCTGGAAGTAGCTTTGTGTGATATCTGAGGAGGGACAAGTAAGATGCATAGACAATCCCACTGGTTTATTTCCCTCTGCAAGTCCCTGTGATTCTGATTCATGCCAATCATTCATGCATAGAATAAGAGATAGAACAGGTAGGCTTGTATATGCATATGATATCCCCCCAGATACTAACCATGCAAGAAGTGTAGGAAGTTCAATAAGAGGAGGATGCACCAAGAGGATACCATCTTGTATTAACATTCCTAAACATGAAAATCCTGAGCATTCCACCACTCCCACTGGCATAGTTGTTTTACTAACTCATAGTGATGATGAACTGCGTATGACAAAGTTTGTTCAGGGAGAATAAATTTCCAAACAACTAAGTGCTGACAGTCAATTGAACGAAGAACAAAAGTCTACCGACTCCCCATTGTCAGCTAGATTAGAAGGTTTTGGGGGAAATATGGATGGTAGGGAGGAACACATTCCAAATAGGGAGGAAACCAACCGAGGAGAAACAAATGGGGAAGAATCAAGCATCAGGACAAATAATTTTGAATTTCCAATCAGAAATTCAAGGCCTACACTTACAAACTAGATGAAGAATATTCCACATTCAGCACTGCCGAATTTTCATGGCATTGCTAGTGAGGACCCATATACATTTCTATTTGAATTTGATGTCCTCTGAAGGAGCTGCGATTACATTACGGATCATCAGAGACTAATGCTTTACCCAACCACGTTGAAGAATCGGTCACTTAGGTTGTTCATGGGGCTGGGAGGGGATAACATCTCAACCTGGGTACATATGAAGAAAACCTTCTTGGATAAGTATCAAGAATATTGTAAGGATAAATATCGGAAAGAAGCAATTTTCAAAATGACCCAGCAAGAGGATGAAAGCTTGGAGGACTATGTGGAGATATTTCAATACAGCTTGCAGAAATCGAGACAGAACGCGTTAAATGATGATACATTAAAAATTTAGCTATTACGAGGAATCGGTGATGACTGCATTGAAATTTAAATTTAATGGGTGCAGGGGATGTTTCCCTGCTAAAATATACATAAATATGTGACCTCTGCAGGAGATATTCGAGGAATACTTCCAGATCAGGAAGAGGAACCAAGGATGTAGTAAATAGAACCACCAAGGCTTCAAGGGAAGGTGTTTCAAGAATGGATATTGGTAACCTTCTGGAGGACTTCAAAACTGATATACTTAGTTCTTTGAGATCTTAGTTGGATGCACTTCAGGCAAAGAAAAGGAAAGAAGAGGAAGATTGAGCCTTGGCTATTTTTTGTCCTAAATGCAGAAAAAGGCATCTCCTCAAGAACTGCCCATTAGATCAAGTGGAATTTTTCGTCCTATGTGATCAATATCATCCTATTAAATACTACCCCTCGTTGCCAGGACTAGAAGCTATATATGTGGAGGCATGGACAAAAGGAGAATCAGTTTGCTTCATATGTCAAAAATGGCCATGGAAACATCGACCCTAAGGTACCATGCTAGATCCTATGCAATCATTTAATCCTTTTTAGAACAATGCGCAAACACTCCAAGCACAAGCCTCACAAGTTCCACAAGTCCATCAACCCTTGTATCCTCCTATGCCACAACAAACCTTGGTACCTCCATATTCACAAAACATACCCTGGCAATTAAATTGGAGAAATCCAGGCTTGGGAAATCAACAAGAAACTCAACCACAACCTACTCAAATGCAACGCCCTCATCATTTCCAATTTGCACATGTACAACCATTAATGCAATCACCCCCACAAACCCAATTAACACTACCATTGAACAACCCACCTTCTCAACCAATCCTTCCTGCACAACCCGCCCCTAACCCTAATAACAAGGATGGAAAATATATAATGGATGTTAAATTACCGAATTATCCAACCTATTTTATTTTTATGTGGACTTCCATGAGATTCAACTGCATTCTGGCAGAAACATTAATAAAACCACTTCCCCCATAATTACAGAGGAAGATACCGAAGAGACACTAGATACTTTACCAATTCAACTAGAAGATAGTATCCTACCCATCCCACCCAGGAAATCGCAAGAAACAGAGGAGAAGAAACATCCACCATATCCTCAACGGTTAATCACAGATAAACCAATGGCTCAGCCAGATTTTGATCTCCTAAGAAAATTACAAAATGTTTGCATGAAAATTCCACTATTCCAAACTATTAAAGGTATTCCCATTTATTCAAAGGATGTCAGAGAGTTGTGCTTGAGGAAGCTAAGAAGAAATAGGAAAGACCCCTGAAGAGTCCATGTGGTAGGAGACTTGGCAGAATTAATGATGGGGAACACTCTTGCTGCTAAATATTCTGACCCTGGTAGTCCCGTTGTCAGGATACAATTAAATGGCATTTCTCTCTCTAACACATTGATAGACTTGGGATATTCCATTAATGTAATGACTAAACAAAAAATGGAAAGTCTAGGACTCACAAATATTTAGAAAACTACTACTGTTTTACATTTGGCTAACCAATCCTTGGTAAGACCAGAAGGCATGTTAGGAACCCATGTCAACCCTTCTCTTTACTTTGTTAGTATATTGTTGTTGGACGCATATGCTTCGTAAGTCTTCCCATAGTGTTTTTTGATCTATAGTTTGTATTATTGTTGTTGGACGCATATGCTTTGTAAGACATTTGTTGATCCATAGTTTTTACTGTCCCATGGTTTTGATCAATAGTATTGGCTCCTAGATTTAGTATATAAGTTTGTGTTGAGGCCAATGTAGGCACCGTGAAGTTATTTTGTATTGATCTAGCTCAAAGGAGGTTTCTCCCTCGAAGTGGCCTACGATCAATAAAAGTATTATGTGATCTATTATATCGTGTATTTAATTAATTAATTATTGTGGGTTCTTCACATCTGGTATCAAAGCACTTTCCCGGGCTCGTTGGGTGAAATTTCTACCATTTTTCTTTTGCATCTATTGCAGGTTCAAATCTAGGAATAATCCCTATTCGCTTAATAGTGGGAAGTACTTGGGCATAATCCCTAAAAATCATTGTGAGGAGTACCACAGGAACCCCGAAGTAGATGTCCCATTGAGAGGACCTTCCAATGAAAAGGGAAACGACCCCTACCTAATTGACTAGTTCCCACCCGTGAGGTAAACCAAGAGCTGCCGTTTGTGGCAAAGCGGTTACAGTTTTACCTGAGCCATAGAGTGAGTGGTACTGCCCCAATACGTAGGCCATCAGACAGCATTGGTGGTCGATTGAATCCCCTGAACCGTTAGAAAGCTGAGCATACCTAGGGTCTATATCTATTTTTCAGCTGATAAATCGCAGATTTCCTCTGTCTGGAACAGTTTCTGATCACTTCCACGCCATTGCAGATCCATCTGTTTCCAATCCCTTCTACGCCATAGCAAATCCATTCCGTTTTTTTGCCATATATACCTTGTTTTCACTCTGTTTCCCTTGAAATTCTCTAACACCCTTGTAATCTCATTCTGCATATTTCTTTCATGAGGACCCTATCCCAAATTCCACTTCCCAAAGCCATAAATCCCACATTTGTCTATTTTTAGGGTTTGTCATAACTTCTTCGACTTTCACCCAATCAAATTCAAATTTTACCACAGAGTTCCTTTCCTATTTCTGCTTCTTTGTCCCTCTCTGCCAAATTTTCTCATTCTTTCACCCCGCTTCTGAAATCCTCCTTTTCTGCTTCCCTGTGCATTAGAAAGTGTCCAAAACCTAGTCAAGCCCAAAGTATCCATCAGATTTTTTCTCAAATACAGATTTTCCTTTATTGAAATAGTTTTTGTTTTGTTTTTTCTACCCACTCAAAAAAAAACTCCTGGTTATGGTTGTCACCCGTGCAGGAGCAAAAACCATGGAGGAAGCACTTGCCGCCATCCAAACCAAACTCCAGGATCTGGATGAAAATTTTCTTGGCCTCCATCTTGAGCATTCAGCCATGAACAACAAACAACAGTCCGAGTCTTCATTAGATAATGGGTTCTTTTCTTCCAGCAATTTCCATGGTCTGAAGCTTGATTTTCCTCACTTCAATGGTACTGATCCGACTAGATGGATCTATCATGCAGAACAATGTTTCAATCTGCATAATAATTTAATGTCAACAAAGTTCCACTTTCATCCTTTCATTTGGAACAAGATGCTCTTTAATGGTACCATTGGTATGTCAAGGCTCATGAAGACCCAAAATGGCCATATTTTGGCCAACTCCTTTTGCAACGATTTGGTCCTAGTACTTTTGATGACTTCACAAGATCCCTCACTAAACTTCACCAAATTGGCACTGTGTGTCACCTACCCAATTTCTAAAATTATTATTTTATTGGAAAAATACTTTATGTTAAATTTTAATTACAAAGTTTTGTAATTATGACCAAGTTTGGTCAAGGATGAATGTAATTACTGAATTATTATTATTATTTAATAAATTAAAGTAGGAGACAAACACCCAAGGGAACTATTAAATGAGTTTTCACTAACCCACTAGGAGGAATGGAAGTTGTTAGAAGGCATGGGATAGATGGCAGCAATTGCACTTCACCACTAGATGTTGGTTATGGGACAACTACCCTTACAAATGTGGCATTATCCCCTAGGTGGAGGGAGTGAGCAGGCAGCTCATTTAATGACCAGTTAACAACTGAAAAGGCCTAGGCAGCCTACATAAGGCAAATTCAAATTGAGTAGGCAGCTCTTACACAATATTTTCTACAGAAATATTCCTCATGTGCATCAGGTGATGACTGAGAGATTCGAATAGGGAGGCTATGTGAGTGCATTGTAATTCTATAAATAATTCTGAGAAGGAGAACTAGAGGTGCTAGTGCAGGTCCCTTTGACCGTTAAATCTTTAAGACTGGATAACTATTACTACTACTAGTTGAGGTCCTAAGATTCTAAGTTTCTTCCTCCTGGTGGTTCAGTGAACAGGCTTGGGGGTCCTAAGGTAAGTAATTTGGCTGTCTTCAGGAATTGGTTTGGTGGAACAGGCTCCTTGGGCTGTTTGTTTCCTTACAGATTTACCAGGTTTTATTGTTTCCTATTTTGTTTACAGTTCAATATTCTGTCTAGTAGGATTTATCAAACTCTATTTTATAAAAGAATTTATTTTATTTCTGATTTATGTTCCATAACTACATGATGAAGTTTGTGAATTATTGATTTGAAACCATCTCTATATTTTTCCACATGCTATTATTTGCATCGTACTCTAGTATAGAGAAGCAAATTAAATAATAGATGAGAGATAGGCAGATTCCATTTGATTGGATAAATAATTACAGTAAGTGTTTTGTTTACAATTCTGTCCTATATCTAAACAGAGTAAGAATTTTACTCTATAAGCATAGACAGTGATATAGGATTCCTTTGTTATTTCATGAAAAAAAAACATAGTCTAATTTTTACATAGTCTTATATTTTCCTCTTATCTCCATACATCTAAGATAGCAAACAAATGCAATTAAAATCATACATATCATGTTGTCCAAGTAATAGTATTTCTAAGGTTCTTTTCACAGTTGCAAGAACTAATCAACTTATAGTTTTCTGATCATCATACATACTTAAATTCTGCATGAGTTGCCTGTTTGATTTCATATATCAATTGTTTATTGTAATAGTCTCAAAAACTAATACATTACAAACCCTAACTCTGTATTTAAACATCGTATTTTCTTTCTCTTTGGATTTTCTTTTAACAGCTATAAAAATAAATATATTCCTTTTTGAAAGTTATTATAAGCATTCTAGCCTATGAAAGCAGAGTTTATAGTATTTACATGCAATGATATTGTAGAATAATACTATACTAACTTATATAATTACTTCTTATTTGTATCAATTTCTGAGTTTACAATATTCTTTTGTTTTAGTATCTTTCAAATCAAAAAAATGTGGAAACCTTTGTTCTACTTTTCTTTCATACAATTGCAAGATCAAACTCCTAGATAGATCCCTTATTTACTGAGATTCATTTCTAAGTTCATCTCAAAACTGTGCTTATTGAATCTCGACTTTTATTTCAAAAACTTGTCAACAGTAGTAACTGAACTTTTAGAATTTACTTTATCGAAACACAAACTTTCATTTCAGAATGAAGTCGAGGTAGGGTTCTAACATATCTGTCGAAAACATTTTCAACATAGAACGAAATATTACCAAAGCAGAACACATATCCTCTAGTTATAAGCTTGTATCAAAATCTCCCATTCTTCAAACTTAGGTTTCGATTGCATAAGTTTTCAAACTACTATATTATCGTAAATAATAGGTACAAATTACACAAGTCTACACAGTGTTTGCAATAACCAAAACCATGATTTATTTCCAAGTCATATGAATTTTAAATCCAAAATGAAGCTTACTCGTTGTACTATGGAAAAGTGCCATTACACAAAATAAACAGTTTACAATGCAGGCTTGAAGCCTCAGCAACACAAAAACTTATTACTCTCTACAGCTTAACCTAAACAGAACATGTTAACTTCCGATGAAGTCCAGGGTTATGGATGAACCCGAGACTTACCAGGATAGTAGAGTCCTTGGCGTCCATCTTCAACAACGAGCGAGGTTTTCAATCCATCACAAACCCTGCATTGTATATATAAGGAAAATGCAGTTAGCATTCGCATTATTGGAAGAATTCAATTCATACAAGCGAATTTTGGGAGAACTTCTTCAAAACTTACCTTCGATTTTTGACAGAGATGCAGACTATAATCGTTGAAAAAGACGAAGTTTGAAACCCTTACAAAGACAGGTTATCACCTTCCCTCTCGACCACACTGAAGTCATAACATCGAAACTCTAAACAAACACTTGAACCCTGAACAAGCATTCGATTTCTGGAGTATCAGGTTCAGTACCACCGATTAGGACAAACACCAAGGTCGTAGTTTCAACCTTGAGAAAACACGACGAATACCCTGAATCTTTTACCTCACAGCTACCTTCTATAAGGACTGTAAAATACCATTAAAATAATGCAGAGGTTGTGAGTTCTAAACTGAAACCCAACTCTTCTAACCCTAAGACTTCACGGCCTATCAGCCTCACACCAAAAGACAACATCAACAATGAATTTTAGGGTTTAGACATAATCGTTTAAACCAACACTTATGCGAGATCACAGAAACCAAGGCAAACCCATGTGATACAACCCATGTATGAAGCCACTGTGGAAATCCACAGGACATTGAGTCAAAGCCATTTAATGCTTGGTGCTGGCCAACCTACACACTAAACAATGTGGAACCCTTACTTATTACACCATGAGCATAATGTCTTTGATCTATTATCAATTGCATTGTACCATAGTTAACATTGGATTTAACACGTTAATGACTATAAAAACTATATCCATACTTATGATTGAAATACTATATCATCGCATCGATTTTTATTAACACTTCAATTTATCACAATAATAGTCCAATACATTGGCTAGAATTATATTATAGGCTAAGGTTTCATATATTGATTGTATTTATATTTCTAATATAGAATAAGTCTAAGATCGTTACATTATATCTGTTGTAATAGGTATGTTTTGGTTCATGACCCAACTCTAGACCAATACTAATATTACTTCTTTTTGGATGTATAGAATAGAGTTTAGAATGTCATGCATCTAGTTGACTATATTGTTGATATTCTAAACATTTAGATATTGAAATTATACACTATACATCACTATAATATATATATCCATTGGACACAATTGCAATATTAGTATTATTGGCTAATTTATAGGATGATCTAACTTAGGTTGACTACATACTATAGGTGTTATCACTATGTGCTTATAATATGACAAATGTTCATATGACATTAGAATTGTATCGTCATATTTTGTCTTTTTTATTCATAAATGACAATTGGACTGTATAAAATTATGGTCATTATAATTGTAACAACTCTTGGATAAAATTATTTATGGGCATACTTGATTGTAGAGTTTTATACTAACTCTTGTGTAAATGGTAACATTCAAGCTTACGATACTGTATGTTCATTTTGCTGCTATTGTTTTTACAGTTCTGACACATATAGTAACTCATGATAGATTTGGGAATAGGTCATTTTACCTTCCTACAGAAGAAACATTAAAAATAGAGATCTCACCTGAATAATCTTCAATTAAAAATACAGTTGTTATTTTAAATGCTGGTAGATCACAAAATAACTTCAATGACTGGAATTTACTCTTACATGTCAACCTACGTCAAGATAAATGAATTTAGCATTGCAGTTAAGTAAGCCCCGTTTGTCAAAAGACCCCTTCATCATCAGAAGAAGACAAGTAAAGTTAGGAAAATAATTTAATCAAATATAAATTAGAAATCATAGCAAACTGCTATTAAACAACAATAATATGTTTTAGTATTGCTAATTTAAAACAAACAGATAATTACTTCCGCATAATTAATTTTGTATTTATTGACATTATCAAAAATTTTAAATTTTTATGAATTTTTGGGATGTTGCACTGTGAGAGAGTATCAAACCGAATTTGAGAAACTAGCCAACCACACCGAAGGATTTCCTGGTGACTTCTACCCGAGTTATTTTATCAGTGGTCTAAAGGATGCAATCTGCTCTGAGATCAAAATGTTCTGTCACAACACAATGATGGAAGCCCTGGGGTTGGCTAAGTTGGAAGAAGACAAGATTGCATCCCAATAGCGCTCCAAACCACCTTTTGTTCCCTTCCGAAAGTTCTCAACGACCCCCATCCTACCAGCTCCTCGACCAACTCCTATCGAACGTTTGTCTGAAACAGAGATGCAGGCACATAGAGAAAAAGGGCTTTGTTATAATTGTGATAAGAAATTCACTCGGGGACATAGATGTGTTTAGCAAAATCTCTATCTCTTGGATGTGGATTCTCTGCCTACCTCTGAAATTGGTGAAGAAGCTCCAGATACAATGGATGATCAGGTCAACATTCAGGAGCCGCCTATTGACCCTCCATCTCAATACGACCACCCAGAGATATCTCTCCATTCCTTAGCCAAAATCACCACCGCCCAAACAATGTGGGTCAAGGGTTACTTCAAGAAGCTTCCTTTTACAATACTCATTGATTTTGGTAGCACTCATAACTTCATTGACCCTTGGATCGCCAAACAGGATGGTTGTTTTTTCCATCCTTGCTCCAACTTTGAAGTCATGGTTGCCAATGGGGGCACCTTACCTTGCAAAGGGAAGTGTCGTAATGTGCGTATCTCTATGGGAGATTATAACCTATGCTCTGACATGTTTTCCTTGACCTAAGGCAGATGTGATGTGGTTTTGGGTGCGAAATCACTACACACACTTGGCTCCATCTTATGGGATTTTGCTAAACTTTGGATGTAGTTTTCACCCAATGGAAAAAAACAGACATTGACAAGCTTACAACTAGGGTTTTTCAGCATCATTAGTTCACATCGCATGGAAAAAATCCTTAAGAAGAATTCACATGGTGTCATCGCTTAGCTCCAATCCGTTAAGATGCAACCTTCAGCAGTCTCCACTACTCCTTTGGATCTATAACAAATTCTTGATCGATATACAAGTGTCTTTGTTGAACCAGTGGGAGTGCCACCTTCAAGGTTAGAGGACCATCGTATTCCGCTCCTTCTTGGAAGCATTCCTCCCAACATCAAGCCATATCGCTACCCATTTCACCAAAAAACATAGATTGAAATGCAGGTTCAAGACTTACTGAAGTAAGGTATTATTCGCCCAAGCACTAGTTCCTTTTCTTCACCAGTTCTTCTTATCTACAAAAAAGATGGGTCATGGCGCCTCTGCATTGAATCCTGAGCACTTAATCACCTCACAATCAAGGATAAGTTTCAAATTCCTATTGTTGATGAGCTTCTTGATGAGCTTCATGGTGCTCAATTTTTCTCGAAGATGGATCTTCGTTCTGGGTATCATCAAATCTGGGTTCATGAGGATGATATCCCTAAAACAAATTTCCGCACACATGATGGCCATAATGAATTTTTGGTCATGCCCTTTGGCCTCACTAATTCTCCTTCCACATTCCAGTCCTTGATGAATAAAATCTTTCGGCCCTACTTGCGGAAATTCATTCTGGTCTTCTTTGATGATATCCTCATCTACACTAAAACATGGGCTGAACATCTCCAGCATCTGGATCTTGTAATGCAACTTTTATCTGACCATCATCTCCACGCCAAACATTCTAAATGTGTTTTTGGACAGAATTAATTAGAGTATCTTGGGCACATTATTTTAGCACAAGGGGTTCGCGTGGATCCTGCCAAAATCACTGCCATGAACAATTGGCCACATCCTCAGACATTCAAGAGCCTTCGTGGTTTTTTGGGGTTGACTGGTTACTACTGTTGTTGATGTATATGTAACTTCGGAATGTATTTCATATATGTATATTGTATTCCTATAGAGATGTTATTATTCCTCTATACGGAAGTGTTGTCATTTATATTGTAAGTGTCGTAACTTATACTTGATGGGTTATTAGACCACCATGATGGGGTCAGCCCTGTATAACTCATGTGGGTTAAAGGGTTATTAGACCAACCTATTGGGGGTCATCCGTGTCAGCATTATGTTATGTGGTTAAGTTGAGGCCGACCTAGTAAAGGTTATTAGGCAAGTCAAGTCAAGTATAAATAGAGTGCGGGAGGCACTCTATTTGATCATTCACTTTATCACACATACACTCATTGGAGAGTGGCGCACTAGTGGAGGAGGAGAAGCTGCTGCTAGGAGACTATCTCTTATGCTTGGGTTTTGTATCATTGCTCTATCTATCTCTGAGGAAGTTATTTTGGTTTTTCACCTTTATGGTTTTCCCCAAGGAAACTCTGTGTGTCTATTGTCTCTTGTGATTGATATGCTGTACATGTCATTCTCTCAGTTAGGATCCTAGATCATATTGAATTGATGCTAAAAAACAATCATAGTATCAGAGCTAACCTGAGAAGAAGACACTATGCAGTTACAGAAGCTAGGGCTTCTTGTTTATTAGGTTTCTCTCCACGGATCTTCAAAGGAAGTAGGGTGTTTTGACTCTCTTTAGCAAGGCGCATCTTTCTGTCCAATCAGAACTCAATTCTAGGCACTTTCATTTTTGGCCCTAAAAATTAGGGTTTCCACAAAAATAGGAATTTCTAAAATCTGAGACCATGGCTGGATGCTCCTCAGAAAAATCGAAGTTTAGAGCTTTGTATCAAACTTTTGGGTTGGGTGAAGCTCCGGGAAAATCAAACCCTAGTTTGGGATCCTGTCTAATGAAGCCGAAAATCAGGGCTTTTGCAAAAGTTGAAATTTCTGAAATCTAATACCATGGCTAGAAGCTCCTCTGAAAAATTGAAGTTTAGAGACCAAGATCGAACTTTTTGGATGGGTGAAGCTTCGGGAAAATCAAACCCTAATTCAGTGTCCTCCCTAATGAATCCAGAAGTTTGGAAAGCAAATTTGAGGGGTGAAACTTTGCAGTTTTCAAATTCTGAGTATACCATCTTGATGAGCTCATTAAGGCGCATCTTTCTATCCTTTCAGAAGTTTGAAATTCAAAGTTTGATTTTTTAGGGTTTCTCTGACAAACCCTAATCCAGCTCCATATCCAGATTTCTGCAAATCAAGTGGTAAGACCTAAATATTTTCTATTTCCATTTGTAGTACTGTTTAAGATGTCTCACCACACCAAGCTTGAGGATAAGCTTGAAGGGGTTGATAAATTCCGATCATGGAAGTATAGGATTGGGTTAATCCTGGAAGAAAATGAATTGGACACCTACATAAGTGAAGAGGTTCCAGTTCTAGAGGGAGAAGAGGCTAAGGTCTTACACAAGAAGAACTTGGTCAAGGCTAAGAGGATCATTGATAAATACCATCTCATACCCCATGTGTCTTCCCTAAAGACACCTAAGGAGATGTTTGACTCCTTGTGTCACGTACCCACCCATTCGACCATGGCAAAGCAGGGTACATGATGCCAAATTCAGGGCTTTCACATGATCTCAGTCCATTAGTTAGATTCATATAAATAAAAATGTTAATGTGCAGATGTAAAACAAATCAACTATGCACAGCGGAATTAAAATAACATCCACACACATTACTCATGCATACAGCATATCATCAGTCATTGAATTAATATAGTGCAGAAGTAAATATAGAGGCATAAAAACACTTATCTTCATTATGCACTGCCCCAGCAACTAGCTATGTCGCTGCAACGTTCCACCCAGCCATAGGCTCTTCGACAGCTTATACTGAGTCCGTCTGAAGGCCACCCCCGAGCTGGGCATGATTCTCACAAGGAAAGGGAACATTCCGGCTCCCACGCATCCCATTAACCATTTCATCTCAGCCAAGCCAGTCCAACTGGGTTTATTAGGCTACACTTGAACCCTGGAGGCTTACACTCATGCTCAAGCCAAAGCTATGGATACCCATAACCCATACCCAACATACTCTTCTCTCACACAGCATGCACAAACAGGGGCAGGGATACACATTTAGACAATAGTATTTACCAATAAGATGGCCATGGGTTTTCTCAAAAAAGTTCCCAACCAAAAATGGATTGTGGGGTGGGGAAAACAACCACAGGGAGGAAAAATGATTTCTTCCCCAATATCTCAGCCTTCAACAGCCCAAAACGGTCTCTATTGAACCCCCCATTCGATTTCCCTTCTTCCCCATTGGTATACAACACAGAAAACGCCCTTCTCTACTGGGGAAAAAGAAGAAACACTGTAACATGCCTGGAAAACACCCAGGTAGCTCTAAACTCGTGAGGGAGGAAGAATGATCATGGATAATGGCTTGGGGGAGAAATTCATGGCTCTTTTCTTGCCCAAGGAGACAAACACGTTTTTCAATAAAGGGTGGCTTTCCCATACCCGAATTTGGACAGCCATACTTCCCCATTCCCAAGGCATTAACTACCTCAACCAACTCTTGGGAGAAATCAATGGTTGGGTACAAAAGTCAACATGGGTAGTTGAGGGTTTGATGGGTTCTCTCATTGACACTTGGCTTGAATCTAGTGGCCCAAGGGTTTGAATGTTTTCCCTCCCAATTCCTTGTGAAATCATGCCCCCATCTCTTTGTTTCATTGCATAGATAGTTGTGGGTATTTTTATTAAAATGCATATTACATGATATTTGAATTTCCAATGTGCATTGCTAACACGCAAACCATATGCATCACTAAATCGATGGCGAGGCCTTGGCCTTGAGCTCCTCACCATGATTTCACAACAATATTACATCATTTATAATGTTAATGCCATGGGGTCAAACTGGGGGCATTACACCTTGACTAAGTTGTTTAAAGAAAAGAACAGAAATCAGAAGATGACTCTGCAGAACCAATTGAAAGGGTTAAAGCTTCAAAATGGAGAGACCATTCAATCCTACTTTTCTAAGGTCTCTCAAATCAAGGAACAACTTGAAGCTATGGATGAAGTGGTGGATAATGGAGAAATTATCATGACCACTTTGAATGGCCTACCCAGGTCATGGGACTCCTTCATCCAAGGAATTTGTGCAAGAAAGAAATTGATCTCTTTTAGTAGGCCGTGGGAGGAATGCTCAAAAGAAGAAGCTAGGCTTGTGGCCCGAGAAGAAAAAAAAAATGAAGATCAAGCTCTCACAACACATACCAAGAAGAGGACACTTTTCCTCGGATTGTGCTAAGAACAAAAGGAACAACAACAACAACTACTACAAGCAATCTGACAGGTATGTTTTGAAATATGTTCATGATTAAGTTTATAATATGATTGTCTTCATGAGTTTATTAACAATTTTGCTTAATTTTAGACTTGTCTTATCACCCTAGTAAAAGTATGAATGCATGGTAGAAGACATTCATTGATTAGGGTTATGACACTTATGATTGTTCTAATGCACTGTGGTGTTGTATGAGGTTGATGTTGTCCACTAACATGAAAGGTACATCAAGAAAGTTCTAGTTCAAGAACATATGACCATGGTGACATGAAGACAAAGACTCATCCATAGTCATGGATCACATAGAGGTATGTATAATTTGGTTATGCAGGTTATTGAAGAGAACAAGAAAACATTGCTAGACATAACTAGCAAATATGATGACTAGGTATGTTTTTCCTATATCAAGTTAGAATCCTACCCTATGTAAGGATCTTATAATTTTGTATGATTGATAATGATTATTCATGAAGTTACAAGTTTGAGTAATCTAGGGTTTATGCATATTATGTCTCTTACCTTGATTGATGATATGACTAACCAGAAGAGTTCTATGGTCAAATATGAATAAGCATGAGTAAGAGAAGTCTTCTCTGAAACCTTGAATACTAATGCTTATTATCTGTGTTTGAAATGATCATGAGTATACATGTTTAAGATTATTTTGTTTTATACTAATGAATGTGAGATTATGTATGAAATCTTGAGGATGGTACAATCATGACACTATTGCACACTTAAGCATGCATAGTGGTCCAGGATAAGTATAAGTTCAAGGACAGGTAGTCCAGGAAGCAAAGATCAAGAGGGAGCACACTCCAGTGGTTCCTGCAAGGAAGCAAAGATTGAGAGGGAGTCCACCCAACAAACAAACAAAGATAAGTATTATCATTGTTCAAAGATGTATATACTTGTGTTCCTAGACTTAGGTTGTGTATTATGCATATTAGAATAATTGCATTAATGAACAGTATACTACTAATACGCATGTAATAGGTAAGTGTCCTACGGCACTGTACAACATTCCATTTCTACTTATCTATAATGAAACCTCTTTGCTAACATGTTGGGAGTTGTGCACACTCTTAACAATGTTCTGGTAGAGATTGGAAGGCATCTAGAAAGTTACGGGATATGGATAAATGTTGTATTGAAGCATTGGCTAAGATAATTGCATGACTGTGTGACATATTTCTTTATGTGTAAGATTTTTTTCTGAAAACTATGAGATGTTTCTAGTCATGCAATTTAACTTGTTTTGTAGGAAAGATCATGTACAATCGCCTACAAAAGCAGGACTACAACATTTGTTCCAGCAATGAAGTTAAAGAAAACTATCTATTGAAGATATTGAAGAATCTGAAGTTCCCAGGATTTGGGATGCGGTAATGGAAGGATGCCATGATCGAGGAGTACCAGTCGATCATGAAGAATGATGTCTGGGATGTGGTCTCGAGACCTGAAGGGAAGTCTGTTGTGACTTCCAAGTGAATCTACAAGATCAAGCATGCTGCAAATGGTAGCATAGAGAAATACAAGGCAAGGTTTGTCACTTGTGGCTTCTCTCAGAAAGAGGGAATAGGTTATGAAGAGACTTTTGCTCTTGTATCTAGATACACTTCCATCAGAATAGTACTTGCTCTGGCTGCAGTGATGAAGTGGAAGATACATCAGATAGATGTCAAGACATCTTTCTCGACTGGTGTCGTCGAGGAGGAAGTGTCTGTGGAGTAGTCACTTGGATTTGAGACACATGATAGGGAGTCATATGTGTGTAGGTTGAAGAAAGCCTTGTATGGCTTGAAGCAAGCTCCTAGGACTTGGTATGGTAGGATAGACAAATTTCTATCCAGTTTGGGCTTTACTAAGAGTAAAGCAGATTCCAACCTTTACTACAAGGTTGAGGAAGGCAATCCTGTGATACTACTTCTGTATGTGGATTACCTATTTGTTACAGGTGAGGATGGATTGATTACCGATACCAAGAGGAATCTTGCTGCCAAGTTCGAGATGAAGGACTTGGGGATGATGCACTACTTTCTAGGCATGGAGGTGTGATAGATTGCAGATGGAATCTTCCTTGGAAAAGGGAAGTATGTAGTATAGATCCTGAAGAGGTTCGAGATGATGGACTGCAAGGCTATGGCCACACCTATGGAATTGAACCTGAAGCTTCTATGTGATGCTTCATCTAATCTAGTTGATGCCATGATGTATCGTCAGATGATTAGGTCCTTGATGTACCTAACGAACACGAGACCAGATATTTGCTTTGTGGTGAACACATTGAGCTAGTTCCTGACGGATTCCAGAGGTGTTCACCTAGTTGCTATAAAGAATATTTTGAGGTACCTGAAGGGTACAATTGATCATGGACTCAAGTATGATGCGAATCAAAAGTTTAACCTACAGGGTTATGTTGATTCAGACTCGGCAGGCAATGCTGCAGATAAGAAGATCACTTCGGGGTGCTGCTTCAGTATGGGATCAAGTGTGATCTCTTGGTTTAGCAGGAAGTAGTCCTGTGTAGCACTAAGTACATCCGAAGCAGAGTATGTTGCAGCTTGTTCAGCTAGTTGTGAGGCAGTATGGCTGAGGAAGCTATTGTCTGAGTTATTTGATCTCTCTCTAGAGGCTACTGGTATCTTTTGTGACAACTAGAGTTGCGTGAAGCTATATGAGAACCCTGTGTTCCACGACAGGTCAAAGCACATTGAAATCAAATATCACTATATAAGGGATATCGTGCAGAGAGGAGCAGTGAAGCTCCTGTATGTTGCGACGGATGAGCAGGTTGCAGATGTGTTGAAGAAACCACTAGCTAGAGTGAAGTTTAAGTACTTCAGAGAGAGCCTTGGTGTTCTTCAGATTGATGACACTTAGAGGAAGAAGTGATTGACACATTTGCAGGATCCATTTCAAGCATGATGAGAGGAGGATCCTTCCCATGGCTATGGATGTAAGCGTTGTGTGATGAGCATCAGGACGATGCTTCAGTTACTGCTTTAGATATGTATCAGGTGGATACATTTTATGATTAGGATGATCATGGATGACGAGCTTCAGGATGGTGCTCCAGATGATATGTATCAGGATGATGTTATGATGATGATCAGGATGATCATGTGATGATGTACATCAGGATGATGTATGATGAGTATCAAGTTGATGCTCTATGGCCGTGGACAGGTTGTGCAGATGAGCATGTAAGTTTACCTGGGAGATCCAATAGGTTGGGCTGTGTGCCCGTAATCAATCCTGGGATGCTCTTTCGAGGAATTTCTCTGGGAGGACACGTAATATTGCCCTGGGAGATCCGATATGTTGGGCTGTGTCGCTGTAATAAGTCCCTGGATGCTCTTGCGAGGTTTTGTCCTATGGCATGTAATGTAGTCCTGGGAGATCCGATAGGTTGGGTTGTGTGCCCGTAATACGTCCTAGGATGATCTTTTGAGGTTTTGCCATGACCACATGTAATGTAGCCCTGGGAGATCTGATAGGTTGGGCTATGTGCCCGTAATAATTCGTGGGATGCTCTTTCGAGGTTGTGTGGTGGAAATCCTAGATTTGTTCTAGGTCACATCCAGTATGAAAAAGGACTGGCTCTATGGTGGAAATCCTAGATTTGTTCTAGGTCACATCCAATATGAAAAAGGACTCACTCTATGGTGGAAAATCCTAGATTTGTTCTAGGTCACATCCAGTATGAAAAAGGACTGGCTTTGTGGTGGAAATCGTAGATTTGTTCTAGGTCACATCCAGTATGAAAAAGGACTAGCTCTGTGGTGGAAATTCTAGATTTGTTCTAGGTCACATCTAGTATGAAAAAGGACTGGCTCTGTCGTGGAAATCTTAGATTTGTTCTAGGTCACATCCAGTATGAAAAAGGACTGGATCTATGGTGGAAATCCTAGATTTGTTCTAGGTCACATCCAGTATGAAAAAGGAATGGCTCTGTGGTGGAAAATCCTAGATTTGCTCTAGGTCACATCCAGTATGAAAAAGGACTGGCTCTGTAGATGTGATACATCCAGCATGAAAAAGGGCTAGCTCTGTAGATGATGAAGACCTCGCAGGTGGCAAACCTACATCCAGTATGAAAAAGGATTGGCTTTGTATAACTTCTTATGACGAGTAGATTGGAGATTGATTGAGATAGCAGCAGCAGTGACTATGACAATGATTCGATGATGATGATCCAGTGATGATGATCTAGAGAATAAGACTTGTGCTAGCAGATCTATGTCGAGAAATACCTTCCTAGTTAAGAGGGAGTGTTGATGTATATGTAACTTCAGAATGTATTTCATATATGTATATTGTATTCCTATAGAGATGTTATTATTCCTCTATATGAAAGTGTCGTCATTTATATTGTAAGTGTCGTAACTTATACTTGATGGGTTATTAGACCACCTTGATGGGGTCAGCCCTGTATAAGTCATGTGGATTAAAGGGTTATTGCACCACCCTATTGGGGGTCGGCCCTGTTAGCATTATGTTATGTGGTTAAGTTGAGGCCGACCTAGTAAAGGTTATTAGGCAAGTCAATTCAAGTATAAATAGAGTGCGGGAGGCACTCTATTTGATCATTCACTTTATCACACATACACTCATTGGAGAGTGGCGCACTAGTGGAGGAGGGGAAGCTGGTGTTAGGAGACTATCTCTTATGCTTGGGTTTTGTATCATTGCTCTATCTATCTCTGAGGAATTTATTGGGGTATTTCACCTTTATGGTTTTCCCCAAGGAAACTCTGTGTGTCTATTGTCTCTTGTGATTGATATGCTGTACATGTTATTCTCTCAGTTAAGATCCTAGATCATATTGAATTGATGCTCAAAAATTAACAACCGCAAGTTTGTCAAGGATTATGGGAAGACTGCAGCTCCATTAAATTCTCTATTGAAAAATGATGCTTTTACATGGACATCTACTACTGAGTGTGCATTTTCCAAACTGAAACAAGCTATGTGTACTACACTTGTTGTAGCTATGCCAGATTTTTCCAAGCCCTTCACTATTGAGAGTGATGCTTGTGGCAATGGACTTGGTGATGTTCTCCTTCAAGATGAAAAACCCATTGCGTTCACAGTAAAAGCCCTTTCAGGTAATAATTTATCTGCCTCTACATATGAGAAGGAAATGATGGCTATTTTGCATGCAGTCCAGAAGTGGCGACCCTACCTATTAGGGAATCATTTCTGCATCAAAACGGATCACCGGAGTCTGAAATATTTCCTGGAACAACGTGTATCCTCCCCAGCACAACAAAAATGGGTTAGAAAACTCATGGGTTATGACTATGAGATCACTTACAAGAAGGGTAAGGACAATATTGTGGTGGATGCTCTTTCTCGCACATTAGATGACCACGGTTCTCTTTCCACTATTTCTATGCCTATTCCAAATTGGTTGCAATACGTTCAATAGGGCTATGTCAATGACTCTTCATTATCTCAAATAATCCAACGCTTGGCCAACAACCCTTCTACTGTACCACATTACTCTTGCGATGGTGCCTCCCTGAGATACAAGGGTAGTCTGATGCTTCCCCAGAGCATGGATCTTCAACAGGATTTCTTCTATGAAATCCATGCTTCTCCATCGGCAGGGCACTCTGGGTTCCTCAAAACATATGAGCGGGCAAGACGTAACTTATTTTTGCAGGGAATGAAAAGGACAATTCAATAGATGGTGGTTGAATGTGATACCTGCCAGTGCAATAAGGGTGAAACGACACTCCTTCCTGGATTTCTCGAACTCTTTCCCATACCTACACAGATTTGGATAGATATTTCTATGGATTTCATTGAAGGGCTCCCTAAATCTGGCAAGAAGACAGTGATTTTGGTTGTGGTTGATTGCCTCTCCAAATATAGTCATTTTTGTGCTCTCACCCATCCCTATACAACCTCCTCAGTCACTCAAATTTTCCTGTACCAAATATTTCGCCTTCATGAAATCCCTTCTTCCAATGTTTCGGATCATGATGCGCACCAGTCATTTTGGAAATAATTATTTCGCCACACTGGCACCAAACTAAAGATGAGTTCAGGGTATCACCCACAAACAGATGGTCGGACTGAAATTATCAATAAATGCTTGGAAACTTATCTTCGTTGCTTCACCTCTGAACAACAACATCAGTGGGAAAAGTGGCTCCCTCTAGCTGAATGGTGGTACAATACCTCTAAAATGACTCCATATGAAGCAGTCTATGGTTAGCCACCACTAGTTCTTCTTCCATACACCCCCAGCAGTTCACCAATTCAGGAAGTTGACACGGCCCTTCGGAACCACAATCAGATTCTTCGCATTTTGCGAGACAATATTCACATGGCAATAAATTGCATGAAGCAACAAGCTGATCAGCACCATTCTGAGCGCACTTTTCAAGCAAGTGATATGGTTTTTCTTCATCTCCATCCTTACAAGCAATCCTCCCTGAAACTCAAAGGGTGTCATAAGCTCGCTCCAAAGTTCTATGGGCCATATAAGATTCTTTAGAATATTAGCTCCATTGCTTATAAATTGGAACTTCCTCCTTCTTCCCGCATTCATCTAGTATTTCATGTCTCTTGTCTGAAGCAAGTTCTTGGCACCAACATTAGAGGATAAACTATTTTACCAGAACTGGATAATGAAGGATCCATACTTTTGGAGCTAGAGGCTATACTCAATAAGCGCACTCGTCAGCTTCGCTCTTGCTCTAGCACAGAGGTCTTAATTCAGTGGCATAGAATGCAACCAGAGGATCCTACATGGGAGCCACTCCTTCATATTCAACAACAATTTCCACATCTAAAGCTTTGAGGACAAAGATTTTTCTAAGGGGGATGGGATGTTAGGAACCCATGTCAACCCTTCTCTTTACGTTTTTATTATATTGTTGTTGGACTCATATGCTTTGTAAGTCGTCCCATAGTATTTGTTGATCTATAGTTTGTATTATTGTTGTTGGATGCATATGCTTTGTAAGTCGTCCCGTAGTATTTGTTGATCCATAGTTTGTATTGGCCCATGGTTTTGACCCATAGTATTGGTGCCTAGACTTAGTATATAAGTTTTTTTTTAGGCCAATGTAGGCACCGTGAATTTATTTTGTATTGAGATTTCTCAAAGGAGGTTTCCCCCTCGAAGTGGCTTGTGATCAATAAAAATATTATGTGATCTGATATATCGTGTATTTCATTAATTAATTGTTGCAGGTTCTTCACAAGGCATTATAGAAGATGTTGTCATTTCAGTGGATTCATGGGAATACCCAACATATTTTATGGTTCTGCAAACAAAATCAAATCTAGGAGGATACCCTTTGATTCTAGGATGACCATGGATGATTCTTATATTGGCTGTCGATCAGGAAATATGCGGATATCCAATGGTAATGCTATCAAGGAGCTCATACTGTACCACCCTACGAAGCCAACGATACAACAAGCACTTTCTTTGTGGTCAGAAGGTGAAGACTCAGATCAAGAAGATAAGGCCCTATAGCTTTACATGATTGAACAATCCCTTACAATGGAAGAGCCAACAAAGGATGATCTGCTCAATCTAGTGTTTTCCACCCAAAAAATGAACATTATTTCGAGTTCACCAATGATCCCTGGTACTAATCCCAATTTCCTTACTAATCGCGTGATCAAGGAAGTGGAAATTGAACCTAGAAAAAGATTTAAAGATCAGCTCCACATTATCATATCAACAAACACAAATGCTTATCTCTGTATTGAAAAAACATAAAAATGCATTTACCTGGGACTACAGGGATATGAAGGGCATCCAGCCTAATTTTTGCACACATCATATCTATACCAAGGAAGAATACAGACCCATTAGGCAACCTCAAGGAAAGATGAATCCTGCATTAAGGGAGGTGGTCAAAGATGAACTTCGAAAATTGTTGGCTGCAAATTTTATTTATGCTATCTCTGATAGAAAGTGGGTGTCCCTACTTTTAATAGTTCCCACAAAGAATGGGAAATGGCGCATCTATGTTGATTATAGAGAGCTAAATAAAGATACACATAAGGAACACTTCTCATTACCTTTCATCGATTAGGTACTGGATACACTTGTAGGAAAAAAGTATTTCTCCTTCATGGATGGATTCAGCTAGTACAATTAGATTAGTATAGCACCGAAAGATCAAGAAAAAACAACATTCACATGCCCATGCGGAACCTTTGCATACCGTGTGCTACCTTTCATATTATATAATGCTTCGGCTACATTTCAACGTGTAGTTCTCATCATTTTTGTAGATCTCATTCATGAAACCATGGAATCCTTTATGGATGAATTTACCTCTCATGGTGGATATTTTGAAGAAGATTCGAATAATCTAGAAAAAATACTTACGCGATGCATAGAGGTGAACCTGTGTCTCAGCATCGAAAGTGTAGGATGATTTGTACACAACGAGTTTTTTTGGGTCATTTAATATCACCATAAGGCATCAAATTGGACCCATCAAAAATTGAAGTAATCCTCAACTTACCAGTACCATGCACACAAAAAGAGTTTGAGTGGTCGGATTCCTGTCAACTATCTTGGGAAACATTGAAACATAAAGTCTCCACAACACCCATCCTAAGAGTACCCAATTGGTCCCTACCCTTTGTAATCTCAACAAATTCTTTTGATACCGCCATAGGAGGAGTATTGGGCCAGCAAGAAGACCATAAACCATATTCCATATGTTTTATTAGTAAAAATATGACTGCTGCAGAACTAAACTATACAGTGGTAGAAAAAGAATTCATGTCTGTCATTTATATTGTTAATCGATTCCGCCATTACATCATCGGATACCCAGTAATGTGCACACCAAACATTCTGCTATTAAATACCTTACGAACAAACCCATTACAAATGGCAGAGTCACTCGATGGCTCTTGTTGTTACAAGAATTTGACATTACAATAATGAACAGACCGGGTAAAGATAACTTGGTTGCTTATTTTATTTCTAGAATAATTAGTACCGATGAATATCTACCGGTTGATGATGCTTTCCAGATGAACATTTGTTTTCTATATCTACTAATGTACCTTGGTTTGCATATGTAGAAAATTATTTGGTTGCAGGAAAATTTCCAAGGAATATGACATCAAAAGAAAAGCAGAGAATTGTGCAGCGCAGTAGTAGATTTTCCTGGATCAATGGGTATCTATTCTACACGGGACCTGACCTGGTAATCTGCAAATGTGTTCGAGAGGATGAAATCTACCCAACTCTTAGAACTTGTCACGATGGCCCCTGTGGGGGACATTTTGCAAAAAAATGAAAAACCCAAAAGATCTTACAATTAGTTTATTATTGACCTACCATATTTAAATATGAAAGAGAGTATGTATGGAGCTGTGATAGCTGCCAAAGAATGGGGAAGTCAGGGAAGTCAAATGAAATGCCACTATAGACTCAGCTTGTGGTGGAACCATTTGAGAAGTGGGAATTGGATTTTGTTGGTCCTATCAAACCATCATCTAGGAATAAATCATGTATATTAGTATGCACAGATTATGTGACAAAGTGGGTAGAGGCGAGGGAACTTCCACGAGCAACAGAACAAGCAGTTTCAGATTTCTTGTATGCAAAATATTTTACCAGGTTCGAAGTCCCTAGGGAGATCGTTACCAATGGAGGATCACAATTCACATCCAAACTCATCAAAGCTCTTACAGAAAAATACCATATCAAGCACAGGGTAACTTCACCATATCACCCCCAATCCAACGAACAAGTGGAAGGTTCAAACAGAATCCTGGAATCCATACTCACAAAAATTGTGGAGCTCCATCGAAGGGAATGGGATGATAGGTTTCCGAAATCCTTATGGGCCTATAGAAAAAAATGGAGAAGCACCACAGGTTTGAATCCTTATGAACTAGTATATGGCAAGCAAGTCACCCTACCAATAGAATTTGAAATTAAAACATTAAGGAATGAATTTCAACTAGGCATGGACCTATCACAGGCTCAACACAATCGCCTACAGCAACTTAATGAGCTTGATGAATTGCAGTTGGCTTCCATAGAGCGTACAACAATTGTTCAACAACAAAGAGCTAAGTGGCATGATCAATTCATCAAAAGAAAGTATTTTTAGGAAGGCGACTGGGATCTCCTTTACGAATCGAGGTTTAAATATTTCAAAGGAAAACTTCGCACCCGTTGGCTGGGACCGTATGAGATTGAAACAATTTATGATAATGGTACAGTAAGACTCAAAACTATTAATGATGAAGGAACGATCCTTATGGCCAATGGTCATCGATTAAGGCCATATAAGAAGCCATTATCCAAAGAGGTGTTCATTCGAAATATCACTGCATGTTGGTTTACCAAAGATTTCGAGATAGCCATCTCGAATTTTGAAAAATAATAGTCCTCTTGTTTAAAAAATTTAAAAATTAACTGTGAAAATCCCTTTTTGGGACACAGCCACAAAAAACAATAAAAAATTGATACTAATAAAATTGTTTGCAAGTCTTTGCAGGAATATTCATAACATTTTGCAGAAGGCTTGGTTTCTAGATTTTTCTTGAATAAAACCCTACCTACTCACTTGTCTCACTTCCCATTACATCCTCCATATCCCATCCATTTCCATCCCCTCCCCACCTTTTCTGTCCCTCATATTTTCATCACACGATTGACCATTTACATCCCTTTCCCTACAGATTGAAGGTACTTCCTGAAGCTTCATACGTTACACTAAGCACACTCTATCCGTAATGTTGCAGAACCTTTTTCCATTACATTGCGGAAATCTCATCTGTAATGTTACAAAACATTTTTCTGTCACATTGCGGAAATTCCAATCCGCCACATTACAGAAACTTGGTTGGCACAGAACCCTCTCCTACACGTGGTGGATCCTTTATTACTTACACATGCCCAGCATCAGTACCATCTCCAACATCTGCAGTAGCGGCATTGCAGATAGAAACAAAACACAACATAGATCCGCTCCATTGTGGATTTAGTTTCAATATCCACCCGGAGTCACATCAAATCTCAACCAGATCTGATTCTACCCTATAAATTGACTCAAACTTCTAGCACGAAACCCAATAATCCATTAGCCCAGGAAGGAAATATAGAGGATAACCATACTACCTCATCAATAGAGTGAATGGGAGCATTCAACCATAATTCTCACCGTCGAAATCAACTTGATCGTAGATCGCCATCCATATCTTTTCAGGTAATAAAGGTATGTAACCACCCTTCATTAACATTTGATAAGTACAATAGGACTGATCATGAATGACCAAGCCATCTTTCAAACACGAGTTCGTGCATAGGATTGGTTGGGGGAGTAGAGGTGTCTCTATATATCACTAACCATAGTTGAAACAACCAAATGGGCTACGGAAAATTACCAAATTCGGCTTGTAAACAACTTCGTGATTCATGAGCCTACTGGCCAAATCATTACCGAAAACACCACTACACTACCTTGTGATGCCATTATAACTTACCCTCCTATGGTTCAAGTTCATTTTTTTTCCTTTTAGTGAAATCAACAAAAATATCTAAGTGTTGAATAGAATTAGAAAGAGTCGAAGGGAGAACAAAGAACTAAGTACAATGGGTGGAGCAATCCGAAGTGAACCAGACAATGCAAATATGGTCTATAGGAACAAATAAGTGAAAATGATATTCCAATAGGCAATATGGTTGAATTATTTTGGAAAAATGAAGGAAGGTGATGTTGGGATTGCAATGGAGTTTGATCAAACATTTGAATACACAGCTGCAAAAGTAAGAGGATTAAAATTTCAGGCGGACTGGGTGACAATTGCACGGGTTTCAGGGTTATCTCAGGAGGGCGAAAAATGGTTTGAAAGGCGAGTACCGATGAAGCCACTCAGAGAAGAATTCTCGGTACTAGGTGAGGAAGTATAAGGGTCATAAAAAGGTACACAGAGGGTTTCGTTGCCAGCTCCATGGGATGAAGTGGCTCCTTGTGTGCTCAAATTTATCACATGTGAAGGTCGGTTCAGTTTGTTGTTTTCTTATCATTTCAAAATTCTGAGTCATTTGAGACATCAAAAGTATATCAACATGACATATTTTATGTGGAATATCTCTAGATTTTATGTGTAGAATGGTTAAGAGAAGTAGTAATCTAGACACCATTCTGGCATACCATGGGCTGATCAGGTTGTTGGTAGAAGATGATTTGCAAAATAAAAATCAGACCTATGAATTATTAATCGAAATATCTCCAAAATCTAGGAAGGTAACGAAGAAGAGAAAAAGTATATCAGCAAATACCCCTGAAACCCCAAAGAAGATACCATCTCATGAAGAAAGAAAGAGGGGCTCGCAGAATGAAACCCCAAGTAGCTCAACAGAGGGACCTCGAATTAGGTCAAGGTCAGTAAATAACAGTAATCCAGATAAAAGAACGGAGGATTTGAGTGCACCAAGGAGCACTAGAGAAAGTTTGGAAAAGGAATTCGAGTTGCAGGACCTAGGGGAACAACGGAATAAGGTGGAAGGGTGGACAACTACATTAAAAAGAACACGAGGCATGAGGATGAGGAAGTTTAACACTTTTTTGTTGAGTAGATATAGGAGGGCATATAGTGAGCTAAAGAGGGCTTACCGGAAACTAAGGTGGACCTATAAGAATCAAGATGAAGAAATAACGACCCTAAAAGGGAAATTGCAGAAACTCGAAGGCCACAATATGGATACCCTGTTGGAATTCACAGAATGAGAATTCGATCCGAATGAAGAAGCAATGGAAACATTTAGTGAAGGAAGAGAAAAAATTAGCAAGTGGGGAAAGAATATAGAACCAGATGAGGGGTTTGAAGAAGAAAAAGAGGATAATCAGGAAATTTATGAAGATGCCCCATCGGATGATACTCGAATACAGAAATTGGAGAATATGGTGACCCAGTTGCAAGAAACAACAGGTGAATTGAAGGAACAACTAAAACTTTCCAGGGATCAGAAAGAAGGGAAAGTGCAGGAAACAATGACAAAACAACTCCAGATACATGACTATGCCCTTGCCACAAGGAGTCTTAATCAGGAAATTGAAAAAATAAAGTTTGAAAAGGAGTATATGAACTATTTAGCCCATTCTATGAGGAATTTGAGATCCCATTTAAATAGTTATTTCGTGTTCTTGAAGGAGCAAGTTATATCTTTCAGGTTGTCGTCAGTAACAATGGGGTGCAATGACCAAATTGAGACAGAGGATCAGTTTATCGCTTCCTTTTCCAAAAGTAACAATGAAGAATTGGAATCCAAATCCTCATGTAGGGGAGTTACAATTACGAGAATTCATGTCCTTCATGAGAAATCAATCGAAATGGGATAATGCTGCAACTTTTGTAGAAAATATTGAATGGGAAGATACTCTCTGGGTAAGGGGTTCTCCCTCACTTGAAAAATTGTTCACAGCTAGGAATAAGGTTATGCAAGATCGGGCATTTGTTACACTTCTGGAAACTGCTGAGATTAAATTTGTTCAATAATGTAGGAATTGGATCCCCTTTCACAAATTGATAGCCTTACTATGTCTATGAAGAAGGGTTAATGCCTTGATTACTGAGCTTAAACAAAAGGATCCTTTCTCTATTAGAAGGTTTGAGAAGTCCTTAGACATAGTACAAACTTACCTTAATTGTTTGCATCTGCATAAAGCTCAATGGATTGGGCTCCGATTCCATTTTTCTCTACTTTGGTGTCTTGTGATGGATGGAGAAGACAGTGAATTTTGGATAATTGTTACAAAATAGAGAGGGTTTTATACAGTGACTGAAGGGGGGTATTCTTCTTATAAGTGGAGTGATGAATGTTCAAATAGTTCCCTAAATACCCCTGTTAGTGGAGCATAGTCTTCATTCACATGAGGACATGAAAACCTTTTGTTTGGGGGGAGATGAAGGGATGCGTATATGGCACTTTTTGTTCTCTTTTTTTTCCTCAGTTATATATTTTTTACTAGTTCCTATACCACTACTATCTCTTTTGTCTACACCTAGAAAATGTTTGGCTCTGGTAAGTTTCAAGTTGTGAAAAAGAGGCACTAAGGATAGTTTCGGAAAAGAGTAGCTGTGGAAGGCTAAAAGGCTTGCAGATAAGTCTCAAGTTTATACATAAAGAAAAATAACTCCAGTACATGTTTGATGAAGGATTCTGGTCATTTTATATGATCATGTTGGTCGTTAAGCATTATCATGGTCAAACGATGGAACGAATCTGTGGTTCCATAGCTAATTTGAGAATCAACAGTCCACAGCCAACTCAGCAATCACGAAAAATATTCAACGATTTGAAATTTGTTGTGTCATCCAGTAATTGCACCTATTTGTTTGGAATATTTTTTCAGTTTAGAACTGAATCCACACTTTACGATAGTATCCTCCTGAATTGGCTCATGAAACCTCTTGGAGAATAAATATATGTGCTTTATTTGGTAATCGGTTGGAACCATATAATATTTCATAATCTTTCCCGTGGGATTTGATGTATAAAAAATTTCAATCTTCTCTGGCTGAGGTTAGCCATCATCTTGCATAGAATTGTTGAACCTTTATGTAATTAGACATTTTAATATATTACATCTGCTATTTCTGGTTCTATATGCGTTGATCGATTTCGTGTGAGTGAGTGGCTTGCCCAACTCTTGTCTTTGAAGGCAGGGCCCCATTCTAGCGACAGGTGCTATTGTAGTTTAGAGTTTTCTTTGTTTATGCAAGTTAGTTTTTTATTAATTGTTTGCATTTATAAAGAGTGTGTGTCAATTACATATTGGTGTGTGTTCTCAAGGTGTGAAGTGATTAATTTGTCACAGTTGTTCGTTATATTTATTATTGGATAACATGTGAGTGTATGTGTTGTGGGTGCTTGATTGAAATAATACTATAGTGAAGGGTTGTAGTAGGAATTTCTAAGAATTTTCATTACTAGTTAGAAGCACGTTTTTATTCTGGATAGTTCCTTGCAATTATTTATTACTAGTTATTGGTTTCATAGGATTTATCTTTTGCAGAATTAATGAACAGTTAGAGTTGGATTTTGTTGTTCAATTTATTTCCTGTTGTATAGTTGGGACAATTTGTTGTAATTGGTATAACAATTCTTCTAGGTTAATGAAGTTAAATACTTTCCTTTAGCTATTATTCAATTGAAGCCTTTCACCAACAGTTTCATTTTTTTATTTAGCCCCATCAGTTCATCAATCTTCCCTATATTGGAATCTATCAGATAGTGTTTGGCATATATTTTGTCAGGCAGCTCATAAGTCTTTAATGACCTCGGGTTGATAATTTATGACTAGCATTCAATTACTATTTTAAGTTAATTAGAAGGTAAAATAAAAGCTCGTCACTCGTACACCCTTTGAGGAAGGCAGCTGCTCTTTATCTTGTTTCAAATTTTTCTCAAGCTTCTGATCTTGAATCGGATCATGATTCTAACCCACATTTTGGTTTTGGTTCTGCCCATCCATTCAATCCCTAAGAATGCCGGTCATTTCTCGTAAGGAGCGCAAGATGGCTTGCTACCAAGGTGCATTCTCAGTATTAGTGGAGGATTGTCGACGACGTTTTGGAACCATTACTCTCTCGATTTAACAAGAGGGACAGTTAAATTAGTTTCATTCAATTAATGGCTAAAAGGTAAATCTTTAGTTTGAGGATAAATGAAAGCATGCATAAAAAAATACAGTGTTCCAACTATCAAAAATAACAAAGTGAGTAATGAGTTTTAAAAATGTGGTCCCTATCCTTATTATTTTTGTAATGATTATTCTAATTACAACTAGTTATGTAGTGTGTTTGAATCTAAGGTCGCATCGCCCATATAGTCATTTGTAAATCATAACAATTGAATTCAATGAAAACTCTTAAGGTTTTATTTGGATTTGATGGTTTATTGTATAAAATCATACACTCTTGAAAAAAAAAAACGAAACGAATTTATATATACAATCCTTTTTAAAGTCCAAAATACTAGATATGTCCCACAAGTCAATAATACATCCATTAACTGTCGAAAGTCCCAATTTTCAAAATTGATCCACATTTACGAGGTTAAGTAGCACTAGCCACATAGCTAGTCATAGACACAAGCATATTAGTGACATCGACAACACCACATAAATTCTATTGTTTGAGTCGGGTGTTCCCGGCAAGTTAACCGGTCTGCTCGCAACACCCTCATGGTGTCTCTCTCCCGTATATGTATAGTTATTTCCAACAATGCCTTTAAACTTTGCAACAATGTTATGACTGGGTGCATCAGGTATATCGGCAGGTGAATCGCGGAAGGAACCGATTCTCTATGTCTCTCACCACTTCGTTGTTTTCTGTTATCTGTTGACGATATTCATGTAGGCTAGAGAGGTAATCCATTGCTTGTTGTTTTGACATCAAGGAAACAATTTTATTACAGAGAAGTAAGTGGTGGAACCATACGAAAGTCCAATAACAACTATGTCTTCTACTTTATTTAGATGGTGTCTTTTAAATCTTAATTAATTTGATTCACCTTTTTTTGGAATTGGGTGAAGCTAAAATAATTTTGCTAGATTTTATTATTATTATTATTTTATATTTTTAATCTATTATGATTATTGATTCCGAACCAATTCATCATAGTTATTCAATAATGAAAACCAAACCATCTAAAAGGACTATTTTTTATATTTAAAAGAAAAACAAACTCTTAACTATTAATTTTTTTTTTTTACCATAATAATAAATATTAAATATTCAACTTAGCATCACCCTAGATAAAGATTATTTTTCAATTTGACCTTTTACGTCATATGTATTGTTCCTTGAATTTCTTTTGACTGTAGTAGAGAAATATTGTGCTACTAAAAAAAAATAGGTTTTACCACTTTTCAAGAAGAGTTAATCTAACTTTAAAAGATAATAATTTGTGATATATATATATATATATATATATCACAAATTATTATCCATTATATATATATATATATATATATGCTTTTCATACGAATATAAAAATTAAATACAAAAATTAGTAATAATCCATTATTAACTTAATAATTAAAGTTTAGATATAAAGAAAAATATTTATATTAAGACAAATCTTATGAATAAAAATGTATATATATTTAAAGATATTTGGGATAATAAAATAGGTTCTACGAGATCCAGTGGGGGACAGCTTAAGTGGTAAAGATGAGAAGTTGTAATTGGAAGGTCACATGTTTGAATCCCGCAATCTTACCCCTGCTCCATGGATCGGGCCCTGTGGATGCACCTAGGGGTATAGTGGTAACGAGATTGGATCCCTGGACCCTGTATCATGTGAGTACCATCCCAACTCCAATTGTCAATTCCCCTAGTAAAAAAAAGAAGAAAAAAGGTTCTACAAGAATGGGATTGTTTCATTTAGAAAGTAAGAAATGTTATTAATGCCTTACCATGTTGTGTGGGTATATATGAAAATATTTTTATTAGGAAATCATTGAGTAGTGCTATTAAAATAGGTAATATTATGGAGTACACATAACATCTTTCAAATTGTGAAAATCCTATAACCTCTTCATTTCAAATGAAGGCATTATCTTGAGTAATGTATGTTAGGATATTTGTATGCTCCATCATTGTCCTACTTGCATTATTTACCATTTCCTAATACTTAGTGATGTTATTTTACCCCTAGTGGTGCAGATGTCATCCGAGACTCAGTAGCTACCTAATGCACCCTACATACATGATTTTAGGACCGTTAGAGGCATTTCCCTTCTTTTTGGGAGCCAACTTAGTGTTCTAGTAGAGTCCACCTGAGTGAGCTGACTCTTGTGGGGGGTTTATGCTCTGAATGCCACTGATTGTGGCCTCGTGCACCTTTTTCTGAGTGATTTGCATGTCAAACTCACTGATGTTCCCTCCTTGTCCAGTTAACTAACTATGTCTTCAGTTAATTGAGTTTGGTTGAGTTTAACTGAATTTGAGAGCTCTAGAGCACTGATAGAGGTGACAATTACTATGCTAGATCAACTGAGACTCGAGTTCTCCTAGGTGATTCGAATTCTCTCCATTGTAACATCATTTTTCATTATACTAATTATTGGATCATGTGACATTATTTTGTTCCTATCTTAGTTCTCATGCATGATTAATTGTCTGCTCAATTATATTACAGTTTTCACTCTAATTCATCTTTTATGCTCATTCTTTCTCTATGAGGTATACTTAGCTCTTAGATATGTTGTGATTAATAACTTCACATATGTTGACACAACAACTGTCAACAGGGGTTCACTTTGCACTGTCGTCAACAAATCATCAACCTAACTCCCTTACGCACCTTCCCCGAAAGGTTTTACCCTTTCCAGCAACACTCGTTGCGCGAGTGAGGTCTCACCTAAGATGCACAAGGGGGCTGCAGGAACAACATTTCCACAATGGAGTTGAGGGCATGCATCAAACACACTTTTAAACCACATAAACCAGAGATTATGGATTTCGCACTATGCTAATATTTCATCATTCGCATATTCATCAATCGCAGCATCAACACATAATAAGCATTTGCATCAACATGATCTAACTATTCATTGGCATAAACAACGACTACCAAATCCACAGAGCACTTAAACATCTCATCAACATTTTATTCATCATCTAACAGAAATAAAGACAAAGGTAGAACCGTAATCAAACATCTTCATGCATTCATTAAAACCTACGGAATGGCCTTCGCAGAAACAGTCAATACACCATACCGCAGATACAAAACAGATAAAAAAAAATCAAAAGCTCGATAGCTCTATCCATCGATGAATCTAGATGCCCTTAGGCTTACAAGCATACTCCTATTTATACAAAACTAAGTGGTTACAAAGTAGTCCACATGACTCTTATCTAACTAATTAACTACTTTCGCGCTTTCGCATTCTCCACGAATGACCCTTTCTTCCGCGGATTATCCCTTTCACGGCTGTCAGCATCAGCACTTCCTACGGACTAATCTCATGTCAAAAATCCCCCAACACAAACTTGTGGCTCGCCCTCGATCCACCTCAGCTGGACACCGCCGGTACTAGTTTCGTCTGTCACTATGGTAAACTTCTGAAGCTATTCTTGAATTTGGAGCTCGCTGTCATGTACTTCTCAAAATCATCCTCCATTCTCTTGAAGCCTTGATCATATACCTCGAACTCGTCCTCCAGTCGCTTGAAACCTTGATCATCTACCTCTTCGGCACCTTCTCAGGCACTTCAGGCTTGCTGCGATCTGTGGAGAAGTTCATCATCGTCACCAAATTTGAAATAGGTCAGCTGCTCTGTCACATCTGTTTCACACATTGGACCGTTCACTGTTGGAGCCAGCTGGCCTCCGTCACTAGCGTGCTGGTGGTCGGGGATACCACGGCCCTTCTAACTACTACCACACTCTTAGACTTCTCGAGTGATACCTCATTTATGCCCCGCCTAGGTGTCCGCACTTCTGCCTTCACTGGTTGTTCATGCATGGTCATCGTTCTTGCTCTTAGCGCCCCTGGAGTGCTCATGCTCGAAATGAAGTGCACCATTGCAACTATCGCACTTCCCTTTTCCACATCTTCCTTCGGCTTGGTTACTCCACTTCCTAACCCTCTGTATCTTACTTAAAGACTCATATCATACAACCCACTAATTCTCCTCTTCGGACTCTTTCTACTTTGACTTGCATACTGCAATCCTTCCGTCGGTATTTATGCTTGCTGCTCAACTCTTGCTCATCATTTGGAAAATCTTATCCACAACCATCTAAATATGTCCTCATACTCCTCCATTGTCTTCCTGTGATGCCAATCCGCAGTGATCATACTCGAATTTGACTCCCGCGTGCTAAAACGTGCAAAGCATCGACAATCAAACTAGATGGCCATGCTTCTCACATGCTTTCCACACACTTTCCACATGCGTTCCACTTTTTGTCATCATTGTTTTTTTTAACCTGTGTTTCTCATTCGCTATCTACGTGATCATGGAGATAGGGTTTCAACCGATTCTCGTTTACTAGCTTTGGAAACAACATGCCATCCAAGCTTTTCAATTGCGCCGCACCTCTGTCAGTAACAAAATCTATTATGTAGGGACCCAAACAATGCATCTGTAACTTACCTAGGTGCTTAGCGAACTTACTGTCGTATAGCAGAACTATATCCCTGCGCTGAAAGTGATTTTGTTTAACATGGAAATCGTTCCAAGCCTTCTGTTGGTCCTTTTCCACCTTTTGATGAAATCCTGCAATGAATCGGTCCTCATCGAGCTGTACCAATTGTGCCAACCGTTCCTCCAGTGCTCCATCGTCGCTCATGCCTATGACAACTGCAATCTGCATACTGGGGACAATGTAATCCATCGGCATTACTGCTTCCTTCCCGTAAATGAGCTTGAACGGTGTCTGGCCGGTCAACTGTTTACAAGTTGTATGATATGCCCAAAGTATCGGAGGGATATTCAAATCCCAATCATCTCGATTCATGTTTCATACCTTCCTAAGCGCATGCTCTAGAATTTTGTTGAATGGCTCCACTATTCTGTTTGCTTGCGGGTGGTAAGGGGTGCTCTTTCGGTGTTGTCTTTGAAATTCCTCTGTCATTGTTGCAATTGTCTGATTAAAAAAATAAGTCCCTTGGTCACTCATTAGTATTTTTGGGCACCTAAACCTGGTGACCACATTGTCGAAGAGGAATCTTGTTGCCTTCGCAGCAAATCAATCCTTTACCAGTGTTGTTTCTGCCGATCGAGTCAAGTAGTTCATCGTTGTAATTATGTAGTGCGACCTTGTTCTTTTTCCTGGTGGGTTGATGGGTCCCACAAATTCAACTGCCCACTTGTCGAAATCCTTCAACATTAATTGAGGTACTAGTGGCATTTCATCCCTTTGTGATGGCTTCCCTGTCCATTGACATACGTCGCAGCTTTTAGCGTAGTCTGCAACATCTCCATGCATCGTTTGCCACCCTAATCCTGCTCAAACGATCTTCCTCACAGTGGCATGTCCTCCATAGTATCCTCTAGCGATCCCGTCATGAGCTTCCGCAAGAATCCTCTCCTGTTCATGCGGAAGGACATACCATCGAATTATCTTGTACGACCCCATTTTATACAATTGTCTTGTAATAAACTGAAAATCTGCATCTCTGACGACTAGCTTCTTATTTTGGTTGGTATTGAATCCTTCCAGTGCCTCCCCTGTTTCCGAAAAATGAATGAATTGTTCGTAATGGTTGTCGACCATGACAACCCTAAAAACCTGAGCATCCGACAATCCTTCGTCAATGCTCCTTGGATCTTCCCCTGACTCAATTAGTGACAAGTGGTCTATTCCTACATTCAGTCGTCCTGGTTTTACGATTATCTCAAAATCAAATTCCCAGAATACTAATAACCAGCGACAAAGCATCCCCCCCAACACAGGCTTGTTCACCAAGTATTTTAATGCTGAGTGATCAGTGAACATTTTAAAGTGGCCCCCGAGTAGATAGTGTCATAATTTCTGTAAGGCGTACACCATCACCAACCCTTCTCATTCTATGGTTGTATAGTTCTTCTCTGCAGTAGACAACTTCCTACTTGTGAAGGCTATCGGGTGGTCAATGTCGCCTTATCCTGGTTGGTCCAAGATGACTCCTAATGCGACTGATGATGCATTGACGTGAACGTGGAACTCGTTTGTCCAATCTGGAAATGCCACTATAGGTGCGGCGACCATATTTGCTTTTAATATGTCTAGACTGGCACCCTTCATTCCACTCAAACTTGGCATATTTCTTCAACAATTTCTCTATTGGTGCTGTGATTGTTGCATACCCTCGGATAAACTTCTTGTAGTAGCCTGTGTGGCCCAACGTCACTCTCAATTTCTTGACTGTAGTCGATGGTGGGAGGTCTTCAATAATTGCAATCTTCGTCGGGTCTACCAGCATTCCTTCCCTGCAGACAATGTGCCCTAACAAAATCCTGAACGGAGCATAGAAGATGCACTTTTTTAGGTTCAATGAAATCTGGTACTGTCGACATCATTCCATCATTAACCTTAGGTTTGCAACATGATCCTTGACCAATCCATACACTATCGAATCGTCCATATAGATGGCAAGAAATTTATGAATGTAACCTTTGAACGTCGAAACTACTAGTCTTGAAAAAATTGCTAGAACATTCCTCAATCCAAATGGCATCACTATATACTGAAAGAAGCCACATTCTGTGATGAATGTAGTCTTATGTCGGTATTCCTTCGCGATTTTGATATGGTGATAGCCTAAAAACCTATCCGTAAATGAGTAGATCTCCTGACCTCCTACTGCTTCCGTCACCTCATTCATGAATGGTGTCGGGAACAGGTCGTGTAAGCATGCATCGTTCAATTTCCGCAAGTCGACACAGATTCGGACTTCGCCAGTTTTCTTGTCCTGGACCACCATCGAGCTGATCCACTCAGATTCTTCTATGGGTTCTATGATGCCTGCTTTAAGCATCCTTTCAATCTCATCCTGCACTCTCTCCTTGTGCCTTGGATTCAACCGGTAGGGCCGCTACTTGACTGGATTCACATCAGGTTTCAGGGGGATCTTCATTTCACCTAAGTCCCTAGAAATTCCTTTCATCTTTGAGAATTTCGTTGGAAACAGATCCTAAAACTCATGCAAAAGATCAGTCATCTTTGCAATAGTGGAATCATTCCAATAATCCCCAATGCTTGAAAACTTTGGTTTTTTTTCCAACCCAATGTTTACTTTATTAATCTTCAACGGTTGCTAGAATTTGTCGGAACGTATTTCTGGTGCCTCAACACTGCGACTTCCCTCCGAATATGGTACATGTGTAGCCCTCGGATCATCCTCATCATCTGGCTCTCCTATGATGTTAGAGAAATCCATCACCATTTCTGGTGTTGTAGTCCACCAAAGTTCTAATGGTTGTGTTGTTGTTACTGCTTCAAATATCTTCTCGCGGATCACTTGTAGCGCACTATGGATGAAGGGGTTCTCATCTGAGAAAGAAAACGTTTGGATGAAGCCAATTGTTAGCCACTCCCAAGAAGTTGTTCTGCATCGCAGTTCTATTGTGACATACCAAATCCACAGTACTTCATCCAATGTGTGAACGAATGAATTGACCTACTCCTCTTTTGCTCGTAATCCCCATTTGCTTTCGCACTCAACCAAATGTGCCTTTGGGTCACTTCTTCCATTGAACCTCCTTCCGCTATATCCTTCCGCATCGCCGAACCTAACTGTCATTAGGTGAAGACAGAGTGGCCAGTTTCTGATAGTAGACTTGTGTGCCACCCACCAGCACGCAAGAGTAGCCTTCAGTGCTTCCTCCAAGGCCAATAGACGTTGCAGTTCCACCACTTTCTCCTCAAAATCCATGAGAAAGGTGCTCAAATTGGGAATACCTCATATGTTGGTAGCGTGCAATCCTCTGTGGCTACCCATCGTAGTGACTGTGTGATCTGGGCACACCTTCTAAATGACACTTCATGCATCCGGTTCTGCCAATTCTCGAGTGCCTCATCCGAATCCGACAACGCTGAACTCACACTGTGCCATCCCAATTCTCTGTCTCCGGTAGGATTAATGTAATCCTGGGATATGTTGTATATACTATCCCATCCGTCTGTAAGTTCATCTCGCACCAATTCAATGTATCGCTGCCCTTCTACAGGATCCAAAGGTGCAATGACCCTCATCTCGTGATTCTCAACTGACCTAGTCCGCTTCTTAAAGTTGATAACCGCTAGATTGTCGATTTCCCAATCAATCCCTAACAGCTTTGGGTAGGGACTGGTATTGTCCACGATTTCAATTACATCAAAATATGCATAAGTCTTGAGACCCTCAATCTCAACGGGAAGCTAGTACGCTCAACCAAGTGGAGTAACCTTACTCTGGTTTTCTAATCGCAACTATACTGGTGACCAAGCCAACTGTGGTTTCCCCATTGTCTCCCATGTCTGCTTGGTCAAAATGTTAACATATGACCCCAGGTCCAAGATAATTGAGTTGACATCAAATGCTCCAATTTGTGCCAACATTAGCATCTCTCTCGTTCTCTTCCTATTGTGTATGCGATTGGCCTTTTGTTCCTAGCATACACCCTCCCGTCGAGTCAATAGATTGGATATCTCCTCCAGCGCTTCCTGATCCTTTTCCAACTCCAGGTAACTTTCCAAGAAGGATTTTAAGGTGTTATCCTTTCCCCGCGACTTCGTCTTGTCAAACGTCAGTGGCATATCATAGATAACTTCTTCCTAAAGAGGTAACTACCTCCTCTGTCTCATCCCCTCCTACGCTTTCAAGAAGATATCTCTTTTAACCTCCGCATCAAAGGTGACATGTTTCTGTATTGTTGGTCATATGGTAGCTCGTGGCCCATCAGTTCTTGTCACCACTCCTCCTCGTGTCACCACTCCAACAGTCACATGGTGTCTGTGAGCTTCCATTGATATCATATGTACAACCGGTGGATTCTGATTCTGGTTCTGTGGAGGGGCTGGCGGATTCTTGGTCTACCATTTTGTGATGAGCTGCAGATAGTCTTTGACGCTATGATCCACAGTGCTGCAATAATTGAACTGTGGCACTGGATTCGGGTAATCGCACTGATAGTGCCCCTGCTGCCAAAAATTGTAGCACATAATCAGTCCTTTTCCTCGTCCAACAGCTCCTCCTTGTCCCGTGCCAGCACCTCAACCTCCATGGAATCCTCCTCTAGCCCCTCCACCTGGTGGGACATATCGGGGGTACTGCGGTTTCCCATATTGCGGCTACTGTGGTCGTCGATATGGTGGGTACTGTGGTGGTGAATACTACAATGCTGGATACTGTAGCTGACCATACTGCAGTTTTCCACATTATCCTTGATCATACTGTTGCGGTTGGTGATTGTTGGCTTGGTTTTGCAACCAAGATTTGTGCAATGGGCACCTATCAACAATGTGATAGCTGTTTCAATATTGAAAGCAAAAACAATTATAAATTAAATCTAAATCTAAACTAGCATGTGCATATAACAAATAATTTTTTTAAAAACGATTCAAGAACAAGAAATAAAAGAATAGATGTTTTGTATTAAGATACCTCAAATGGTGAGGATTTTTGTTGAGCAACTCCCAAGGTGAGTAGCTCCAAGCTCCAAAGGTCTCTTCTCCAAGGTGCTGAAAATGGCCAAAAGTCTCATGAGAGATTTTGACAGCGTGAGGATAGGATGATGGATGGATGGAAAGTGAGGAGCCCCTACCACCTTTTTATAGTTTTTGGTGGTGGGGAATACCATTATGATTTTGAGGAAACCAATGGTATTGACCAACATGGTTTAGGTACCTTTTCCCTCATTTTTCTTTTTTTGAATATTTTGAATATTTGTATTCCCTTTTTAATATTTTTGGGAATTTTGGACCCTTTTTTAGGGTTTTTTATGCTTTTTGAGGAAAAATATTCATTTTAAGGGGAAAAGGGGGTGTATTATGGTCTTTTGGTGACCTTTTGATGGCTTTAGAGGCTCAAATGGTGGAAAAGTGGACAAATGGGTCATGTGAATAAGGAAATGAGCTAGTGAGCACTTTTTGGGTGTTAACAGATTGCCCCCTGATGTGTGAGGGCAGGAGCTCATCGTATGGCCGATAGACATCATAGTTCTTTTGTCTTTTTTTCTGGGGTTTGGGGAAGAGAAGAGACCGGTTGGAGACTGGATCTACGGCCCTTGGAAGCTATAGAAACAAAAAATATTACATGGCCTCAATATGAATGAGGAATAATCTCTGATAATGGATGAGGCGGGCATACCCATGCTCGTATCAAGACATATACATAACAATTAGTCCCAAGAAGGGGGACCTAAATAAAAAATATGCTGGTACATCATAATGGTCCAAAGGGGACACTATTTTTGGATGTACTCATGATCAAAACATGATTGATCTCAATAACTGATACACTGGAATAAAGCGACAACTATTCTGAACAAGGTCTCAGAAGGGTTGATGAACTACTGAATCTAAAGGTGTCCAACATCTGTAGGGACTCAATGACTCTGAGTCAACTCTGAGGAGTATATGTAACTGTATACTCGAGGGAGTATAAAACTGGGGTACATCTGAATACTGTCGCCATGCACAACCCAGATATCTATAGAAAAAATGTAACTGGTTGTTTCCATAGGTAGACTCTCAAATGTGGAAGAGTCAGGTGGTATCCGGGGTCTTCTACCAATAACTGAAAGGACCAATACCCTGTGCGAGTCTCAACGATGCGATCAAGGTGTTGAAGTCGAGCATGTGAGAAACAATCATTTGGAGAGGTACTGAGGACTCTTCTCGAAATGATTTGTAGGCACTCATCATAAATGGTGATGAGTCCAAGACACGGGGACCTCTAGGTCTATCCTATGGAATAAATTTGGTTGTCGTCGACAGAGGGATACTAGCAATTGAAAAGGCAATGATGTTTCCTTGATAGGAGCACGAGGTGTAGAACTAAAGTGTGGTAGTACTGATGGTAGGACTGACATACTTGTGGGGATAGGAAGTAACTGGGGTCATAGAGTGGGTAGACTCAAACTTCCTTTGTTCAGAGCATGATGACATGGTTGACCTGGAAGCGTAGGGAACTGATTTGTAGGTGTGGGGATCATAGATTTTAGGGACTGAAGGGTATGTATTGACTCTGGGGGGTCAAGTTGATGGGTGTTGTCGAGGGATTCTCAAGGTGACATACTGCAGAATACTCTGAACAAAGGCGACCAAAATGGGGAAGCTGTCATATGAGTAGACGTGATCTGTTGTGGCGCCGAGAAGCACCATTGGGTCCTTCTTCATAGTTTTAATGAGCTCCAAGAAGGGATAAAAGTGTGCTCTGAAATGGTATTGTCCTGTGGATTTTGTGAGCCCAGGACTGTTCGTGCTCATGGGTGCTTTCATTTTTTAGTCTGAAAATGATAAGAAGACTCTACAGTGGTTGTGAGTACCGTCCTGTGGGTTTTTATGAGCCCAGGATGGTGATTGCTCGTGGTTGCTTTCATGTTTAGAGAGTCTGGAAGCGGTAAGTGGACTCCATTGGTGTTCTTTTTCGTAAGTTAGTCTCCAAGGCCCGAAAAAGCATAAAATGATGCAAATGGAGAACTCTTCTAACCGATGTGACTAGAGTATTCATTTTTCGTAATTAGTCTACAAGGTCCGGAAAAGGGGTAAACTTATACTAGGTAGACACCCTTTCAGATATGTTTAGCGATCATGAAAGAAAGCAAGGTTGCTTGACGATCTTTTCATTTTTTTTATTTTTTTTTAGGAGTCAGAAAAGAGCTTAACAGAAACTCCCTAAGTGCCTTTTTCGTAAAAGGGACTGCTCGGCCCGAAAAAGGGGTAAAACTATACCGAACAAAAAGGGATTGATGAGAGCGAGAAAAGGTCTCAAGCATCATCATGAGTGCGGAATACTAAATCCGGTGACATAAAGATTGTCAAAAAGGGGCAACGGCCAATGTGGCATGCAAACTGAGGTGATGATTGGCATTTTGAAAAAATGCCTGAAAAGTATGGGGCGAGAGTGAGAAATGATCTCAAGCAACATCACGAGAGCAGAAAACTAAATCTGACGATATCAAACTTGTCAAAAACGGACGACGGCCTATGTGGCACGCAAACCGAGGCAACGAGGGGGCATGGAAAAAATGCCCAAAAAATCTGGAGGTGAGAGAGAGAAATGATCTCAAGCATCATCATGAGCGCGAAAAACTAAATCCGGCGATATAAGACTCATCAAAAATGAAGAACGGCCTATGTGGCACGCAAATCGAGGCAAGGAGGGGGGCATGGGAAAAATTCCCCAAAAATCTGGGCATGAGAGCGAGAAATGATCTCAAGCATCATCACGAGCGTGGAAAACTGAATCCAGTGATATAAGACTCATCAAAAAATGGAGAATGGCCTATGGGGCATGTAAACCGAGGCAACGAGGGGGCATGGAAAAAATGCCCAAAAAATTTGGAGGTGAGAGTGAGAGATGGAGGAGGACTTTGATGATTCGAATTCGGACCGATCAGGGGGTTTGACAGGCTCTGGCTGTGAGTGGGCTCCTGAAGTTCGCTCAGATTCCACCGATGCATTAAGTAGGACCACTATTGAACAAATTGGTGAGTCTTTGGGTCCCTGCAGAGGGTGCGTTCATTGTTGGGGGTGAGAGGTTAGAGATCACCCTTACTGATGTGTACTTTCTTACCGGGTTGCCTCTCTTAGGGGAGGTAGGGGATCTTCTGCCGAGGATCCCAGCAGGTTTGGATATCGAGGATCTCCTGGAGACCTTCTGTGTTGCTAGGGCAATTGTGCAGAATAGCGCTTTGAGCCTGAGATCTTTGCGGGAGTGGGACATGCGGGATGTTGGGGCTTGTGTTCTGCAAGTGTTGGGTGCTGCAGCACCACATCGTTTGTCGGGGGGACAAATGATGATGGTGGATTCTATGCTGAGGGGGACCTGCTACGCGTGGGGTCAGATGTTTTTGGCTAGTGTCCAGAGAGATCTGGACAAGGTCAGTCGGGAGGGGGGAGAGTTTTGCTATGCCTCTTTCCTCTGTTGTTTCTTCTTTGAGCGGGTACCGAATTTGCGGCCACAGGTGCCCGTTTGAGACGGGTTGGTGAGCGAGCCGCGCATGGTGCGGTGGGGGAAGATGATGCCCTGTGGTGGTGGTGGTATCTGTGGGTTCTTTTCACAGGATATGTATGAGCAGTGGGAGCAGATCCCCCTGCTGATTGATGACTATCCATATGCCGGTATGGATTATCGAGGAGATCTGGAGATTCCTCGAGCCTAGGGATAGGCCTGGGGTTTAGATGGTATGTTTTTGTGTTTTGTTCTCTACTATATCATGTGTTTTAGATGTTTTTGTTATGATTATAGTTAGATATTTATATGATGGTTCACTTGCGTGATTGTGCAGATGTTGGTCCTGTACCACCGGTCGACCATGTGGTTCGTAGGGGACGGGCAATAGTGGTCATTCCACCTCCTATAGCAGTACTTCCTCCTCATGCTCGTGGAGTTGGGCCTCGCAGTCGAGGAGCTGGGCCTTGAGATGATGCCGTGGAGGGTGTTCGAGAGACACTAGACATGATCCTGGCAGGATTTCCAGAGGATGGGTGGAGGGATTTGGATCGGGACATCGTCGAGCGTTGTTTCGATGCACCTCGTGAGTGGTGCTCGATATTGCTCAGAGCAATATTGTTGGCGACTGAGTGGAGGGATGGGGCTTGGAATGATCCGGCAGGGCCGGTAGAGGGGATGATTCGGGTGCGAGATGATCCAGCGGGGCCAGCGGAGAGGAGAGTTCAGGCTCGGCATGATCCGACGGGGCTAGCGGAGGTGGCACCAGAGGAGCCTGGAGACCGTGATGATTAGATGATCTTGTATCTTCCCCCAAATGCTGATGAGCATATGGGGAAGTACCTTTTTTGTACGGCTTATGTATTTTTGTATATTGGGTGCTGAGGGAACCTATGACATGTTTGACTATATTATGATGTATATATATATATATGATTTGGTATATAGTCATGTATGCACATGGATACATTTATTGTCTATTTTCTTGCCCGTGGAGGCATGTTTGATTTTCTGTATGCTAGTGGAGGCACATGTTATGCATGCGGATGCAACATTTTGATTTTTGTATATGCCCGTGGAAGCACATGTTATGCATGTGGATGCAATTTTGTAATTTTTTATATATGCCCATGGAGGCACATTTTGTGCTTACTATATGGTTTGATTGGTGTGCCAATCAAGAATGTTGTTGGCCATATGGTCTGCTACACTGTTGAGATTCCTTGGGACATGTGTGAATGAAATGGATTCAAACTATCAAACCATTTGTTTAGTGCGCAAGAATTTTCTGAAAAGACAGGGATCGCGTACCTAGTAATCATTGTTGAGCTGGGAAACAAGGAGTTGTGAGTCCAAGAAAATGTTAAGGTGACTTATGCTCATTTGGAGAGCTGCGGCCAGGAGACCGGTCATGGCATCGTATTCAGCTTGGTTGTTGGTGGCGGCACCTATGCACACTTCATTGATGTGGACCAACTCATGTGAAGGGGAATATATTACCCAAGCTGCGGAGGCCAGATTGGGGGACCAACAGCTTGCACCATCAGCGAAACTAACGTAGCAGAGTGGAACACGATCCATCTGTGGTTATGCAGAAAAAACAAATATTTAGGTTTTTTGAATTTTTTCTATGGGTAAAATCGCATGAGGTACAACCCGTTGCGTGGGTTGCATAGGGGGTTTCCTTTTGAATCAGTCAGAATGTATGCCCCCTGTCCGAGGCAAGTGTGTATAATGTATGGGCCTTGCCACATGGACACAAACTTTCCTTTTTTGGTTTTGTCATGAGCTTGATCATAGGCGAGGACAAGGTCCCCTTTAGTAAAATTTCTTGGGTGGACATGTTTGTCATAACTTAGTTTGGATCGATTCTTGGCTGCTTCCATGGTTTGGAGGGCTGTGCGCCGATCTTCATCGGCTTGCTCCAAGAGTAGTAAGCATTGCTCAACTGGGGAAGTGTCTATTAGGAGTTCAACGGCCATATGTAGGGATAGAATCTGGCACTCGATGGGGAGGATGGATTCGACACCATGAACTAGATGGAAAAGGGGTAAAACCGGTGGCGATTTTGGTTGACGTGCGGTATGCCCATAGTGCCGGGAAGAGCATGTGGTGCCAATTTGATTTGTGTTTGTCCACAGTGCACTGGAGGATGGTCTTCAAAATTTTATTAATCACTTCGACTTGGCCATTTCCTTGGGGGTAGTAGGCGGAGGAGAAATGGTGTTCACATTTCAGGAAGGTTGATAATTCTCTCCAAACGGCATCTTCGAAGTGAGAGCCGTGGTCTGAGACGAGTTGCTTTGGCACTCCAAAACGAGCGATAACATGGTTGAGGAAAAAACGTGCTGTGGTGTCGGCTTTGCAATTGTAAGTTGGCATGGCTTCTTCCCACTTGGTGAAATAATCTACGGCCACAATGATGTGTTTATGACTGTCGGCTGATGTGGGATTGCAATCTAGGAAGTCGATGTCCCATTCGTAGAATGGTCCGACAGTGACAACTGGATGAAGGGGGGCGGGTAGGGTTCTTTCCTTGGGGGAAAAAAGTTGGCAGTTTTGACAATGTTTGACTGCGGTGATGCAATCAGTAAATAATGAAGACCAAAAGTAACCTACACGGATGATCTTTTGGGCAGTGGCCATGCCGGAGAAGTGGCCTCCACAGGCACCACTATGGCAGTCATTAAGGACTTGTTCTGCCTCGTTATGAGATAGGTAGCGTCGTAAGATGGTATCGACGCCGTGTCAATAAAGTACATCACCTAACAGGAGATATCGGGGGGCCTGGTGTCGTATATGATGGCGTCCATCACAATTGATGTGGGGTTGAAATTTTTGTGTGCGGAGGTAGATTAAGATGTCGCCGTACCATGGGTCGTCAGAATAAATGATGAAAATGTGATCGTCAATGAGATCCATTTGGATAGCGGGTGATGACGAAGAGGATGGGAGATTTGTGATTAGTTGAGCGAGTGCTAGGGCCTTGGTGCTCTTTGGGGTTTTGAAAGTTAGGTTGTATTCTTGTAGGATAATCACCCATTTAGCTACGCGGCCTTGAAGGAGGTGATGTGTCAAGAGGTAAACCATTGGATTGGAATTGGCTACAACCGTGGTTTGGTTCAGGAGAATGTAATGTCGCAGCTTTTGTACTGAAAAGACGACAATGAGGGCCATCTTTTCTTCATGTGGGTAGCGGAGGTGTGGGCCTGACAAGGTCTAGCTCACATAGTAGATGACATGCTCTTGGCGAGCAGTATCTTCTTGCACAAGAAATATAGATACGGCATATTCGGATGCCAAAACATAGAGGGTGAAATCTTTTGTGAAATTTGGAGGAGAGATCAACTGGGTGTTCGTGAGTGCTTTCTTTAAGTTAGTGAAAGTTGTTTCTGCTTGTTGGTCCCATATGAAATGGGTATACACATGTAGTAGTCATAGGAAACCGTGGAACATTGTGGCATAGTCAGGGACAAAGCGGTGGAGGAAGTTGGAACTCCCTTGAAGGATTTGAAGTTGTCTTAATGTACGGGGTGACGGTAAGTCTACAATGGCTTGGACTTTCAAGGGGTCTACAGTGATGCCTTTTTCTGAAATGACGAATCCCAGCAGGTGACCTGATGTAACATAAAAGACACACTTGAGAGGGTTCAAGCGGATGTTGTATTTTCGACAACGCAAGAAAACTTGTCAAAGGTCGTCTAAATGGTCAGATCGTTTCTTGGATTGAGTGGTGAGGTCGTCCAGATAAACTTTTATGATTATGTGTAGATCGTGGAAGCAATAAGTCATGGCACATTGGAAAGTGGCTCCAGCATTCTTGAGACCGAAAGGCATGACACGATAGGCGAAGGTGCCCCATGGGGTAGTGAAAGCTGTCTTGTATTGATCTTCTTTATGGATTTTGATTTGGTTATATTCGGAGAAACCGTCCATAAAAGAAAGGACCTCATGTCCCGTACATTCATCGATTAGTTGGTCAATGAAAGGTGTGGGGAAGTTGTCTTTGGGACAAGCGAGGTTGAGGTCTCGAAAATCAGTACAAACGCGTATGGTGCCCACTTTTTTGTTTACTGGCACTGGGTTTGAAACCCAGGTGGTGTAGGCAATAGGATTAATGAATCCTGCTTTTTAGAGTTTCTCAATCTCAGCCTTAATAGCTGGGAGCTTGGACGGGTGAATTGGTCATTGTTTCTATCGGACAGGAGGCACATGGGGCCAAGTGTTGATGTGATGTTCCACAATTTTGGGATCAAGGCCAGGCATCTCGGTGTAAGACTAGCCGAAGACATCATGAAACTCTTGGAAGAGTTTCTTATATGCCTGAGTTTTCGCTTGAGTGCATGATGCACCTAGCGAGATGAGCTCAGGTTTTCCAAGTGTGGTGGAAATGTTGATTTGTATAATAGGGGAAATGTTGGACATGTTCCCCTCTTCGAAGGCATCTGGTGCTGGGATGGGGTCTTTGAACCAATCAACCTTAGTTTGTAGGAAATCTTTCGATTCGACTGATAGCTGGTTTTTTGTGGTGGATGTAGACACCTCAGGGAGGAAGTATGAGCGATGATTCATATCGTCCCAAGGGTAGTCTGGTGCAGTGAGTGTTTCTAGAATTTGCTCATCAGTACAAAAGTAATCAGACCATAAATCAATGGGTTCTGGTTTGTATGTGGTTGAAATCATATAGATGGTATTGATTTCTTCTGAAGAAGATGATTTCGGTGGGTAGATCTCCTCGATGAGGGGAGGAGATATCTCTAAGTCGGCATTGCTCATATCATATAAGGATGCTCTATAATCTGGGAGATCAGGGAAGTGGCATGAATAATGGCCATAAATGCCGCATATCGCACAAGGGTGGTTAGTACATAGCGTTTTATCACGAGGTTGAGGAGGTGGCTCAAGTCTTACCACTGGAATTCCAGTGTCGTCATCCAACATATTCATGTGTTCTTGGAGTGCAGGTAATTGCGGGCATTGATGAGTGGCATGGCCTATGTCGTCACACAACGAGCAGTTAGGGGGAATGCGAATAGTTGGGGGGTTTTAGCTACCTTGGGGGTTACTGGGGGGGTGTGAGTTATGGGTCCAGTGTTATAAGTTGGTGGGCCTCTGCCCCCTATGTTCCATAACGGAGGTGGGGCGTTTCTGGACATTGATGTCATAGTCACTATTGGGGGTGGTCTGTTTTGCAGATGAGCGACAGGAGGGGGTGGGTGGTTGGTAGTAGCGATAGGTTGTACCAATTGTAAAATAATAGTTGGAGTCGGCAGGGGGGCTCAGAGCAGGTAAGTACCATACAGGTATCCCTAATGTTAAACCAAGAAGGTTGAGTGTAGCCATTACTGGCGAACTGACAACTCCGAAAAATGGGAACAAGAATGGGATAGTATGAATTGGCGTTGTGCCAATATGAGTAGGCACTGTGGGTGTTTGTGGTAGTGACGAAGGCTGTTGTGTGGTGTGCGATAGGGTGCACAAATCCGATGTTTTTGTTATCAGTAAAGGTGGTGAGATCGATGGAAATGTGGAAGTCATAGGTGACTCGGTGTAGATTCCAGGACCAATTGACAACACAAATGATGTTGGTGCGGTTTGAATGGTTTGTTCAATCATTGGTAGCACATTTTGAGGGGCTGCGGGGGCGTTAGGATCATAATATGTGAGTTGATCAATCTTGATAATAAGTCCTTCATGTGGGAACATCATGAGGCGGAAAACAGATGAACCCACTGCTTTCATTTTGTACATATAGCTACGTCCAAGAAGGAGGTTGTAGTCGAGCGGGGCATTGATCACTTTGATGTCGATAAGAACTAATTTGCTGCCTAGTTCTATGGGTACATTCGCTAAGAGGCCTTGTGGTTGAGCTGAGCATCTGTCGTAAGCTCGTAATGCCATGGTGGATGGTTGTAAAGCGGGGGAGCCAAGTTTCTGCCACACAAGGGTGGACATAACACAGGTTGAAGCTCCTTCATCGATGATGCATCGATGCACAACAAGGTTTCGAATGTTTACTGATACTTGGAAAGCCAAATTTGATGGAAATCGAGGTTCAGCTTGGTCTAAGTCGAAAGCCATCATGTGTGTGTCGTCAGGGTCTACTCCTACGATGGAGGATAGTAGTAGTTTTCATTGTGCATGGCATGTTTTCAGTACCTCTAAAGCAGACATAGCAGCGGGGGATTGTGCTAGGTCTTCCACGACGTTATAATTGGATGTTGCGCGAGCATTAGGATTGTTGTTAATCCTTCACAAAGGGATGCGAGGGATTTTAGGTCCTCCGTCCAATGGCATATTGGTATGCATAGTGGTTGATCTGGTGGAAGGGAGGTGGATGTGTCAGTGGGAGGAGTTTCTGGGGGTGGTCCATACTGATTCCTGTAAGTTTGGAGGTTAATGTCATTGGATGACATCATTAATAAATGGTGTGTGCCTGGATCCATATGTTGATAATCAGTTGCGGCATAGGTTATTTGCTGCTGGGGTGCAGCAGATCCTTATGGGGGATCCACAGGGTGAGTATTTACTACTCCCTGGTTTGGCAATGGGTTTTGTAATATCATGGGTTGCGGTTGATTAAGTGGAGCTGGCTGTCCAGCGTGGCCCTAGCATTGGGCATCGTCAGCCCAAAGTTTATGTGCTTTCTCTAAATGGGGGCAATTGTGAGTGTAGTGTCCATAGAGGCCACATATAGAACATGGACGGTTTGTTCTCAGGTTATTGTTTTTTGGCTGCTTGGGATGACAATCAGGATTCTAGTTGGGAGGAACAACATTGTTATTATTTGGAGGATTAGGAGGTGGTGGACCTTGATTATGTTGTTGGTTGTTGTCGTGGTTACGTCCTCTTCCATGGTTTTGTTGTCCACCCTGGTTGCATTGGTTGTTTTGATGTTGGGGCTGATTGTGTTGTGTGTACACTTGCCCTTGAGTAGTGGGAGGATTTTGGGGTGTCGCATGTGCGGGAGAAGGTTGCGGTGGATAATAAGCTGGTAGGTCTGGAGGTGGTCCAGTTTCCTGCTGGGGTTGTTGGTAACCCTGACCTATTGGAAGTGATGGGTTAGCTGGTGTAGCTTGCTGTGGGTAATACATTGGTTGGGCTGGTAAATGGATTGGGTTCTGGGTGGCTGGTTGGTTATAGTATGTGGGTGGTACATATGTAAATGGTGCTTTCCCATAGCAATGTTGTGGACAAGAGGGTCCATGAGTGTGATGAGTCTGATTCGTTGGAGCGTACGAAGTTGTTGCTCCAGAATTAGATGTAGCCCTAGAGAGGTATGGGGCATTTATGATGCTCACCATGCTAAAATTTTTATTTTGTGACATGACTTGGCCGATAATACCATCAGCGGCATGTGATGCCCCCAGAGCGTCACCACGTGAAGAATCGCCTCATGGGGCATCTGGTATGATGGTGTAGAGATAGCCTGACTATGCATAAATCAGGTCGAATTGTTGAGCTTTTAAGATAGCTTCTTCCTCTAACTGGGGTCGTTCGGAAGCTACGTCTTTGGCTATGAGGGGTAGGAGTGATTTAAGAAACCAGTCCAAAAATATACGGTCATCCAGTTTTATCTTATAGAGGCTACGACACTTGCGCCACTCATGGATATGGTCGGTGATGTGGGTAGCTGTGTTTTGTCTGCAAGACAACAGTATTTCAACTCCTGCATCATAGCGTACAGGTAGCTGAAAAAACTGAAGGAAAGTGGAGGTGAGAGACGTAAATGTATGGTGTGTCCCATGTGGTTGTTCGATGTACCACTTGGATGCAGAGCCAGTGAACATTCATTGCAACAGTCTTAGTCTAATGGAGTCATCCACTATGGAGTTAGATGAACACCATAGGTGAAATGACATTATATGGTTTTGGGGATCCTCCCCAGGTTTTCCTTCAAACTTGGGGATGTCCGAGGGGAGCTTTGTAGGCATGGGTGGCCATGTAGGGTTGTGCCTGATAGGATCGTTGGTTAGCCTGGCTAGGTCTGGTAAGTTCAGACTAGCCATGTAAGGTAAACTAGCAGATGGGTGTGGCGTAGTGACTGGGACATAACTATTAATGGTGGCATTATGTAGTGGTCCAGTAGCCCCTAAGGGTATGCTAGGTATTGAAGGTATGTGTCCTCCAACCGTTGTGGTTTGGGATGGGCCAGCGCTCCCAAGTGCAACATGGGTTGCAGAGGGGTTAGGAATAGTTCCAGGAATGCCTAGGATCTGGGTTGTGGTAATGAGAGGTGGTGACTGCAAGAGGGGATGCAACAAAATTGGTCAGAATACCAAAAGTCAAACAGTTCCTAGAAAAAAGGGGTGTTACTAGACCAAAGGTGGGTAATGTATCATGCAAACACCTAACTAGAAGTATTGTGAGTCAACAAACGATATTCTCTGCAAGGTGATGAAATCCAAGTCAAACAATATAGAGTGTTGAATCAATGGCTAGATATCCCCCTACCAGGAGGGACACCGGGTAGACAATCCTAAAGAGTGGCAACTAGGATACCCTGTTCATGACATGTTCGGTTGGGTGAATCTGCAGTTTGGTTCTATCATCGTTGTACACCCTCTTGGGTGTACACCGAGAACTTCGAAAGGTATCCTTTGGTTACTGAATGGATTGCGGTATTCCACTCAGACTTCCAGAACCAGTCTGGCTACTTCAAGTCTCCTAAGGGAGAGGCCTTCCCGATAAATTGGTTGATAACCGTGTCAAAATTATAAGGGATTTTTGGACCCTAAAGACAACCATTATGTATCAAATGTAAATAATTGACAGGTGTTATTGGTACACCTATCTTCTCAATTCTACCTAACTACAAGATTCTTTTAAGTGCTCCCCAAGTGGGGTTAAAAGTTTGTTGAGTTAAGGTAAATTTTAAGGCTCAATTTAAATTATGTGGCAGAGTGGGTGCAAGTGTGGTATTTAAACTGAAATTGATTTACCTCGCTTGGGCGATTGATTATAGATGAAAGAAAAGACGCTTACAATTTTACAAAAAATAAAGGTGTTTTTGAAATGTAAATGCTTGAAAAAACTATTCAAAATAATGGTTCTTTGAAATAATTTAAAGGGAAGAAAATAACATAAATATTTCAAGAAATAAATGTATCTCTTAAAAATTGCTTGGGCAAAGTATTGAGCAAATAAACAATAAAAATTTGATCTAAATAAAATGTAGAAAATATTTCTTTCAATTAGTGAAAAAATTTTAAAAAGACTTTTAACGGAGCATATATAAATAGTGAAAGATTTAGTATAGCTGTAAAAATGCAGAAAAATTAATGTTGTAAAATATGCTAAATGGGCAAAAAATACAGCAAAAAATATTTTCAAAAAATTGGCCGAATTCAAAAAATTGCATCACGGGTTTTGGGATCTCAGCCACGATGTGCAGCGTGGGTTTCGGCCGCGCAGTCGCGATGTGCAGTGCTGGTTTCAGCCACGAAGCCGCGATGTGCAACGCAGGTTTCAGTCACACAGTCGCAATGTGCAGCACGGAAAATGGCCATGAAGCCGCGATGTGTAGCACGTAAAATAGCCGCGAAGCAGCGGCGCGCCGCGTGGAAAAAAGTCACGAGGTCGCAATGAGCCACACAACTATTGGGAAAAAAGCCGCGAGGTGAAAGCCGTAAAACAGATGCCGAAAAATGAACTAGAAAATGGTAATTTCAGTCTGTTAATGGCAATAGAAAGGGCCAAGATCTAAAACAGCAATGGATCTATTGTCTAGGATGGCAAATCTATGAATTAAAATGATTAAAACTAACAAAAACTAAGATTTAAAGCAAAAAATTGAGATCTAAGAATTCAAAGCCAGCGGAGTCGCCAAAAACTGTTGGCTTGGTTTTGCAACCAAGCTTTGTGCAATGGGCACCTATCAACAATGTGATAGCAGTTTCAATATTGAAAGCAAAAACAATTATAAATTAAATCTAAATCTAAACTAGCATGTGCATATAACAAATAATTTTTTTAAAAACGATTCAAGAACAAGAAATAAAAGAACAGATGTTTTGTATTAAGATACCTCAAATGGTGAGGATTTGTGTTGAGCAACTCCCAAGGTGAGTAGCTCCAAGCTCCAAAGGTCTCTTCTCCAAGATGCTGAAAATGGCCAAAAGTCTCATGAGAGATTTTGACAGCGTGAGGATAGGATGATGGATGGATGGAAAGTGAGGAGCCCCTACCACCTTTTTATAGTTTTTGGTGGTGGGGAATACCATTATGGTTTTGAGGAAACCAATGGTATTGACCAACATGGTTTAGGTACCTTTTCCCTCCTTTTTCCTTTTTTGAATATTTTGAGTATTTTTATTCCCTTTTTAATATTTTTAGGAATTCTAGACCCTTTTTGAGGGTTTTTTATGCTTTTTGAGGAAAAATATTCATTTTGAGGGGGAAAAGGGGTGTATTATGGTCTTTTGGTGACCTTTTGATGGATTTAGAAGCTCAAATGGTAGAAAAGTGGACAAATGGGTCATGTGAATAAGGAAATGAGCTAGTGAGCACTTTTTGGGTGTTAACAGTGATTATACTGGGCCGACGGTTGGTTATACTGCTGCTTTTGCTGACCCGGTGCCTGTTCTTCTCCTGCCATGAAATATGTGGCTGGAGTTCTCTCCTGGAGTAGACCATAAGCTCTATAGTTGTTTTCGTTGTGGCCAACCGATTTATAGAACTTGCAATACAAGTTCTCTGGTTTTGACACCATCTTCTGCAGATAAACACACTCTTCTGGTTGATGGACTCTCGTTTGGCAGATATGACACCAAGGTAGCCCTCCCTGACTAACAGGATTTAGTGCACTGGATTGCAAATATTATCAGAAATCTAGGCACTCGTCCTTGTGGTGTCCCTCTGTCCTATGCCCGGTACACCAGACCTCGTCACAAACCTCTTTCCCTTTCTTCATGTCTTTCATTTGGATCATCAAATTTTCCAGCTGCGCTTGTATTCGATCCATACCCAACCCCATTTCATTGATTGGTGAAGCCTCCAGCTTCATCGCAATCTCCAATGCTTTCAGTTGGGTCACAACCTTTTGTTGCATTAGTGGTCCGCGGATGTGTGCTACCAATCCCACGATGAACCACTCCTTGTGCTGCATATCATTTATCCCAAAACTCACCTTCGCTATCAATGTTTTGTATCACTGATCGAATTCCCATACCGACTCATTTGGGTATTACTTGATTTCTTTGAGCTCGGTGACATACTGCGATTCCGACTTTGGCTTCTTGAATTCATAGATCATTCCTGCTTTGATCTATGACAATGACTTGGCTAGTGTTCCCGTTGGAACCCTTGTAAACTTCATGAACCAATCTAGTGCATAGACCATAAGGGTTGTTGCTAGCTTCCCTTTTTTAATATCTTCATCCTTGACCTACTTCACGGTCCATATTGCTTCGTACAGAAACCAAAACTGCTCGGGATCCTCATCCCATTCCCTTGGAAAGTGGGAATTTTTGTGTCATCTCCCATTCTAAAATTCCTACTGTTATTGCTTACTGATGCACTACTTTTACTGCTACACGTAGGGAAACTTTTGCGAATAGCTTGGGTTTCTTCCTGTAAAATTATAAGTAGTGCGCGGGGTTGTAGGTATGTTGTAACTTACAATCCATCTCTCTTCTGCCTCTGGGGTAGCCTGGTTATCATCCTCATCGCAATAGGGTCACTATATCCCTTATGGTCATGTTTCGCAGTTCTTTGTTTCGATCCTCTCAGGAGACTCTATCTCAGTCCTCCTCTTCTTCTCAGGATGTCAGAATATCACCCCACTCCTCAAGGTACCACACTCTTCACCAACTTCCCTTATAAACTCATCGTCTCTCATGTCCATCTACCCCACATCTTTCTATCAGATTCGCATTCACGCGATACCCACAACCTCCGCACACTGATCTGTCTACTCGTCGGAAGTCATCCTCAATATTCCCTTTTTGCAGATGAGCATCTTAATCCACATTTTTAGCAATAGCAAGAACCTTCCCCTTGGTCCCCTGAAAAATTTCCTCTCCGCGTCGCTATACAACTTGATGGTGTCTACTGCAAACTCAGTAATATATCCCTCTAGGATACTATCCACCCAGAAATCAACAGCCCTTGATACTGTGTTGTCGACACGTTTCAGTTGTTGAATCAGTTCTGGTGTCCAATGGTTAGGATCAGTCTTTTGGAAATGGTGCTTCTGAAATGTTAGCTATGCTAACCACTCGTGTAGTAGTACTAGGAATTTGCAGAAAAATATTTTGTGGATATCTAAATAAATGTACTTCTGCAACCAATGGCTTACAGTCTATCTAGGGTTTTTCTTCTCTCCTTCTACGAATTCTTCTATCTTTATGTCAAACCACTCTTGAATCTCTGGTTTCATCAGGTGCCACAGCATATCCTCTTCTTTTCCTCTTCAGGGTCCCAGCAACGAAACCATTTGTTGACATAGCGACTATTGACAGGGGTTCACTTCGCACTGTCATCAACAAATCATCAACCTAACTTCCTTATGCACCGGCCCAGAAAGGTTTTACCCTTTCCAGCAACACTCGCAGAGCGACTGAGGTCTCACCTGAGATGCACAAGGGGGGATCCAGGAACCATGTTTTCGTAGTGGAGTTGAGGACATGCATCAAACACACTTTGCAACCGCAGAAACCAAAGATTATGTCTTTTGCACTATGCTCATATTTCATCATTCGTATATTCATCAATCACAGCATCAACACATAATAAGCATTCTCATCAACATGATCTAACTATTCATTAGCATAAACAACGACTACCAAACCCACAGAGCACTTAAACATCTCATCAACATTTGCAGTCATCATCTAACAGAAATAAAGACAAAGGTAGAACCATAATCGAACATCTTCATGCATTCATTAAAACCTGCGGAATGACCTTCGTAGAAACAATCAATACACCATATTGTAGATACAAAACAGATCAACAAAACTCAAAAGGTCGATAGCTCTATCCATCGACAGATCTGGATTCCTTTAGGCTTACAATCATACTCCTATTTATACACAACTAAGTGGCTACAAAGCAGTCCACATGACCCTTATCTAACTAATTAACTACTTTCGCGCTTCTGCATTCTCCATGAATGACCCTTTCTTCCGCGGATTATACCTTTCGCAGCTATCGGCTTCTGCACTTCCTACAAACTAATCCCATGCCAACAACATGGTATCAAAGCCATTGAGCATAGCCTAAGCAACTACTTTCAATAGTGCACCGGAATTCTCTCGATTTCCACAACAAATCTTGTTTCCATTGCATTGAATTCATTGGAGAAATCCTTTGAGGTCTAGCCAAGTGTGAAGGATCTAGAAAAATGTTCCTATTGTCATAAAGCAGTGCTCAGTAGTATTCCATGTCCAAAAATCAAGAGTTTTTTGCAATTTATTGAAATTTTTTGAAGTGTAGTATTTGCAATAGTATCACCTTGTATTCACTCTAGCAGTTCTCATGGATAATTCAAACTCTCCTCTCTCTCCTAGGACCCTGACACCCTTCAATTACCTTGATTGGACGGATGATATGCATATTTTCTTGCACAACAAGTCATTGTACAGGGTAACACATCATATGACCCTATGTATGATGAAGATGAATGTTTCATACCACCAAAGGCTAATCCTATGAATGAATTAAAAATATTGAGAGCAACATGTAAATACTTGCCTCAACAATATCAAGCATATATTGATTTGAAGGGAGATATAAAAAAGACCATTCCTTTTGAATACTTTTTCGATTGGGTGTTTGTATATAGGCCCAAGAATGAAGATGTGGAGTTAGTGAAGAAAGGTCTATGCCCTTCTTGCAAAATACCTTGGAGAGAAAATCATATATGTTTGAGTGAAAATGAGGAGACTCATGAGCCACCTAGTTTTGAAATAGTGTTGGACGCATTTTCTATCAGTGGCCAACTTAAGGAAAAACAACCCACATAAAGAGCTTAACACAGCCCTGTGTATGTTTGGAATAATTGTTTTTCACAGGATTAAGGCCCTGTTTTCTTTTGTGATTTGCTCTCCGAATAGAGATTCTCTTTGGTGATTATGAATGTCTATTTTCCCTACTAGTAAAGCTAAATAACAAAAGATTAATTTAACCAAAACCTAAATCTAGTGTTTATCCTAACTATGATTGGAAATTTAGTAGCTACTAAATTTCAACTAGAGATAGACTAAGACTATTTTCCTAACACCTACCTTCCCTATCCTGGCCAAGAGCATAAATGAAAATATAATTCAGAGTCTAAACAACATTGTTAAGGCATGTAAGTTCGATTTCATTAAAGATCAGATCTACATATGATAGTAAGTTCGATTTCATTAAAGATCAAATCTACATATGATAGTTCAATATATATATGCAGATGATAAAGTAAATACAGTCGGAAAGATCTGAGAAAGATATAGTATATGTGTGTGTGTGTGTGTGTGTGTGTGTGTGTGTGTGAGAGAGAGAGAGAGAGAGAGAGAACCTCTAATAACATAGGAGTCTTCAAATAGTGCATTAAAATTGTCTTAAGATCAATCCAGAAAAAAAATAATAATAATAAAATAAAATAAAAAATATAAATATAAATATAAATCATAAATCATAAATCATAAATAAATAAATAATAAATAATAAATAAAAATAAAATAAATAAATAAATAAAATAATAAATAAATAAAAATAAAAATATATATATATATACATATAAAATAAAAATAAAAATAAAAATAATAAAAAAATTAAAAAAAATTAAAAAAAAAATAAGCATTGTAAAAAATAATTATAACTGTTTCAAATCTCCTATTCTAGTATCAAGGAATTGAACCCCTTATCTTATGACCAGACTTGTATTATATAGTAATCCCCAAAGTAACTATCATTAAATTTCAGCCAAGCTACTATGACCACATAGACTAAAAATGAGATGTTAGAGTAGACTCAGCGTGATCTGGAGTATTGACTCTTAACAGATGTCAACACTTGACGTAAAAGCATCTTCGAACTCAATAATTCCAAGGATGGCTCCAGATTGACGAAGAGGAAATTGGAAACAAACTTACTGGACAATGCCAGTAGTGAGCCTCTTTGATTGAAGCTATTGTTGTACTCGAGATTCTAGCACCTGCCTCGACCAAAATAGAAGAGAGTAAGATGGAGTATGGATAAGGGAACACAGATTCATCCTCGATCATGACGTCAATCATCGAACAGGATCAAGATATATGCCTAATTTTCCTGGAGGTGACGAACGACCCCCATTGAAGACCAAAAACGAAACCTCTGACAATTCAAGAAAAAAATTAATAATTGAGATGTTGTGAAAAGAAATATAATAATTTTAAGGATGTCTACAGAATATTCGATTCTATAGGTATCCTCGTAACATCATAACCAATTAAAAATATTCAAAATAAGTGACTGATATTACCTGTAACAGTCGATGCTTAAAGCCTATGGATAAAAAAAAATTGAGCCAAAAACAAGCTTTTAACTGTTTGCGAAAATCAGGCCTTACGTGACGGTTCAAAGGAGAAGTCCTTCTGGCCTTAGTCAACTTGGCTTTAAATTTAAGAACCCTTTTATTGCTAATCCTATTCTGTTTAAGCAACTTTTGGTTCTTTAAAAACAATGTTTTCTTGAGAGCTAAATACTTATCCCTTTTACCTTTCATAGTGGTCCATTTATCAATACAGGCAACTAATTCACCCTTCAGATTTTCAAATTCTTCTCTAGCTATTGTATTGATCAGTTCCACTTCTTTAAGGTCAATTTCTAGGGAAGATGTGCTTGAGTTACTATGGTGGATTCCTCTATACATTTCATACTTGGCTCCCAAACTATATCTTCGGATTTAACAGGTTTCTAGTCGACTTCTTGGTTTGACTGAATTGAATGTTTTGCATCTTGAGCATTTCTAGCCCTTGTTTCAGAGGTAGAGTCGTACAGGAATTTTGGATCTACTTGGTCAACTAAATCATTATTCCTTTGATATTCAGAAGAATCGCTAAGCTCGACAACAAGGGCATTATCGTCATGCAAGTTTCTCCTAGCCAAAAGCGCAGCGGTCATACTTTTGGTTTTTCTGAAAGTTTCCCTATCGCTCATAGCCTTAATAGTTTGCTCTTCCCCTTCCGGCCAACTAAGGGTTTCAATCAAGAAATGAAATTCTGACTCTGGGTTATCATTATTAGGCAATAAATTGTAGGTTCATGTTTGAGAACCCTCAATTTTTACCTAAGAGTCAACATTGTAAAGGGTTTTGATTGAGGCTAGCCCTGCATCTTCATCACTAAACCCTTGGTTTGGATCTTCCATAACAGATCCCCTACGCTTACGTCGAGTTTATGATCTATTAAGAGGCCACTTGTTACACCAAAATATCATCATCATGAGTCCTGCATCAACTTCATGCCTCAATCGCTGAAGTTTCCCTTGACCAGAAATCATCTAGAGCAAATTGTTGATCTTTTATCCACAATTTCTAGTTGTGTTCGCGCAGCTTGTATTCCAGGAAGAAGCACCAGACTAGGCCTGATGCATATTGTCATCTGGAATCCTACGCCAATGGCTCAGGTTTTTCTTATGCAGCCTGTGCTACCCCATTCCTAGCGCAGATTTCTTTCATGCAGGGTGTGCCAGGGTTGGTTTAAATGGATAAATAAGACCTTCAAGCGACTTCTCGAAGCATGATAAGGTGGAATTCTATCCCTAATTGATAGGTGATTTGTCCTTCGGTTCCCTAACCTCAAGGGAATATCCCTTAGACTTCTCCCCATAATCTTCAACCTAATCTATCCACTTGCTCTTATAAATATGAATCCTCTCCCCATTGGAAAGAGAGGAAGGTCTATAACACTCTCATGCTGGTGGAATTATCTTAGGTGACCCTTATTCATATTTGGGAGGCTTACTTCATCCTTGGAGGTTTGGTTTGTCTTTTTGGAAGGAAGGTTGTGATGTTAATGCATAGGTTGTAACGTTCTCTCTTATTGTACTCTCTTTTATTGCAGTTAATACAATCTCTTCCCATATGCATTATTGTGTTGTTAATTTTTAGAGCTTACAGCTTCCTTAATGGTTAGCTTAGATCAATCATGTGAAATATATGCTTTTATTGTTTGTTTGTGTCTACTTGTTCAACAGGGATTTGCAGCTGTAGATCTGATGGTTTTGAAGCATTGGATCAAGCAAGGAGCAAAGGGAATTGTGAATCTCGGGTGAGAAATCTACTTGTTACTTTTCACTTCTGTTGATATAGGGAAGTTGATTATATTTTGTACTTATTTGATCTAGATCCAGTTGGACTAGGGAGATTTAGCCTTTAAGTCCGCTTAGGTAGATTGTCCGGAAACAAATCTGGCGACCATACTGGGGAGTACCATATCTCTTATTTTAGTTTGAAGTGTGATTTCATTTCATTTCTTAGTGATCCATTTATTAGACTTCTAAACCCCTCCCTCCATCAGATCTTATCAATAGAGAGTCTGTTGGCTTACCCTGGTTTTCCTAGGATCAATATCAAGTCATTGTTTTTTCAATTTTTGGAGATATTTTGATTTTTGCTATTGACTATTCGCCCGACACACCTGGGTTGTGAATCCTATGCACCACTGCTTCTCCAACACCTTTTCACTATGTGCGAACTGTGCCACCGGTGCTATTGTCGTTCATATAGTCTACACCACTATCACCTTTTCCATGTGGACAGAGTGCGCCAGGCACTCTAGTGTATACTGATAGAGTGTGCCAACCCTTTAAGCTTGGTGCTTGGTACAAAATCCTCTCCAAATTTTGCTTTTGATCTAATTAACAAGCCTCTGTGTACTGCATCTTACAGTCACAGACCTGTTTACTCAACCTACCTATTTTTGTTTTTGTTGGTTTTTGGGTTCCATTTCGACAAGTGAGAGATTCGGTGGTGGTGGGAAATTTCAATCCCCTACGTTCATTCGCTCGATCTTGCATTCCCTGATCACCTTAACAGGTCTATTCATTGTGTTAGATCTAATTCCAAACCATCCCTGCACTTAGCCATTTACTTTTGGTTGCATTTGATCGATTTTGAGTGATTTGAGTGTCTTTGAGTCCATTTGGGTGCTTGTCATTTTTCTTTGAGAGTTTCTGAGTCATTAGAGTGATGCGATTGGTCTCTTGTTTTATGCTATCACATCTGAAAAGCATTATTATTGTCATATTTTGTTTTGATACATATATTGAAAAATCGAAAGTGCTTCATTTTGTCTATTTTCAAGATCATGTGGAAATTGTTATAGAATTGTTTCGTGTTTTGGAATTCGTTATGTACCAATCTTTGAGAAGTTTGAAAAGAAAATCGGTTGATCATATTTTTCTTAGTTGTGACTCTTTCATCTCTTTGAAAAAGTCAAGTGAACCCAAGCTCTGCCAAAGCATTCCAAATTTGAAACGTTCTATGCACTTTTGGTATTTTTGTGCTTTTTAGCTCATCATTGCGAAAATTGACAGTTAATGCATTATAAGTAGAAATCCTCCTTTTCATCATTACTTAGATTCATTCTAGATTGAAAAAATAAAAATAAAAAGTTTTGATTTGGTGTATTGTTATTTTTTTGTTTTGTTGGAAAAAACAAAAAGAGTGCTTTCAATAATCTTTGGTAGATCTTTGAACTTTTTGGGATTTCTTATTTTGTTGAGACCATTGGAAAAAGAAATTTCTCCTTGCCTTAGATAGACTTCATCGAAAGAAAAAGAAAAATGTGCACCTTCATGTAGCTAGGGTTGCATTATTTTTAAATTTCTGTCTACATCTCATGCATTCACCTAACCGCATAAGATAAAATTAATCAGTAGTGTTGGGTTAAAAATTACTAGTAACTTTTGTGTTAATTTAGTGACGTGTTCCAATGTCGTAAAATGTGGCAGCTGTCGTTATTTTCCTGCACTACATCCCATGGGCTTGCAGTTCTTCCACGTACCAAACAATATATCAAAGGCTCTTTCACGTACCCTTGGGTATATAGAAAGGCACTTCATGTACTCGATAGTATATCGGAAGGATCTTGTCATACGGTTGTGAATTAGATAGCACCACTACGGATTTGAGCTCCCATGTACCTTGAGTATATCGGAAGACTCTCCTAGGATTCTTGAAACCAACCGAGTTAACAATTTGGTCATCTTGGAAGAGAAATACATTGAGAACAACACTCGGGGAGCTACTACGCACGTGCTTCTAGGTATTCGAGTTATGCGGTCAGGGGTATGGTCCCAATCCTCCCTGGTTAGTTCTCTGAAAAATTGGGTCGAGTATAACTATTGGACCCTGGGGTATATCACGAGTTGTGAATCCTTGACAATCTCGTGAGGTTCCATAATTTTGAATCCACTCCTGTCACATAAGTTTTCTTATGGCCTTAGTTTGTGTAGATTTTGGATTGATTTTCTTTTTGTATAGAAGACCCTTAGGAGAAATTTCGCTTCGGTCATTCTGGTTGAACAACCTTTGAGAAGGTCCCGTATACTTTTAAACTTTCCACCTGAATATCCCCTTAATCTAGAGGTACATTCGAGGGAAAATATGGATAAACCAATTATCGTCATGTCTCCTGAAGAATAAAACTCCACCATGGATTCGGGAGTGAACTTATCACTTCTCTTGAGTCCACCAATCACTGATCCTCCAAGGTCTATGACCATGGAACCATCTGCTTCACGAGACACGTCTTTCCACCATTCGATGGAAGGAGAACCTGGGGTTGTAGAATGGTACAATCAACCCTAGGATGACCTTGTATCTACAGCTTTTGGTCCATATGCATCCTTTTGGGAACCACTCTAGGGAAACCATGGGCTCATTTCATTGTACTTCCATCTGCAGGAACCACAACCCCTTATTGGGTTCCCAACGATGAGTTTCTAGCACCCTTCTATGATTGCATTAACTAACTATGTACTGTCAGTGACGATCTCAGACAACAAAGTCTCTCACAAGGGATTCGAAACTCGGAAGTTCCCATGTCTCAACATACCCCAATTCATTCTCTATCCTTCACTTCCCCGGAAACACCTATACATAACGTGACCACTTACAAACCTAGTAAACCTTCACTTCTTATGAGTAAACCTCTTAATCAGGAGACCAGTTCCATAACCCAGGTGAATCAAAATATTGAAGAGCAATTTCCGAACACCCCTCATACTACTACTGGAACACTACCCCCACGTCCCCTGCCCAAAAATTCGAGGGGAGGATACTCTTTACCTCTTAATTTCATCACGAGTAGTGTTCCTCCACTACAATAACGGAGTTTTGAGGTAAAACATGGGCCTCAAAAAAAATAATGTACCATAAAAATTCACTTTATAAGAGCCAATAGGATTCAAGATGATGATGTCAACCATAAGGGTAAAATTTGAAAAACAAATTGGAGGGAAAAAGAACAACTATTTTTTCTTTTCGTATTTTTGACATATCTCCTTAACAGTTTACCCAAATTTCAAGTTTGGGCACTCGTTAAATGCGTATTTTAATTCCGCGTCCAACCCATACCCACACTGCATACTTCTGAGGCACCCACGACATGAAAAAATGAAATTTTCAATAAAAAAACGTATTTTAATAATTCCGCATATTAAAATACGTTTTTTTTATTGAAATTTTAATTTTTTCATGTCATGGGTGCCTCAGAAGTATGCAGTGTGGGTATGGGTTGGATGCGGAATTAAAATTTGCATCCAACGAGTGCCCAAACTTGAAATTTGGGTAAACCGTTAAGGCTATATGTCAAAAATATGATAAGAAAAAGTAGCTTTTCTTTTTCCTCTCTAAAATTTAGAACTATTATTTTATTATTAAAAATCTTATTTTATTATATCCCTTAGGAGGCCCATTTTAGAGGTCTCAAAAATCCCCTAATGGTTAGTAACCATCAACCTACTGTGATTCAACTATTAATGAGTGGTCAAAACATTGTTATTGGGGGGAAACCTTTGTTCCGTAGCCATAATATGAGTGGAGGGCTTCCAACTGGTCACTTCGTTGGTAGCTCCTTATCGGTTGTGGAACCTACCATGGGATTACATCATAGTGGGAGGCCATCCAACCTAACTCAATCACTATGGAGCCATACGTATCTAGGTAATTTCAACCTTGCGTCAAGACAATACCGTCCCGGGAACATTATTCCTAGGATACCTTATCCCGGAAACTCAAACACTCCATGGGGACATCATAATGTTATGCCAATTGGACCCCCACCAACCTTTCATCACGTCCCACCACCACCACCACCACCACCATTTGGTCCACCTCCACCTCCTTCTGGAGGCAACGAACCCCCACCTCATTCCGGTGGGGGTGGAGGCCCACCTCATTCTAGTGGCGAAGGCCCACCTCATTTCGGCGGCGGAGTCCCACCATAATCCAGCGGCAAAGGCGGAGGTCCACCTTATTCTAGCGGTGGCGTACCCCCACCTTCTAGCGAAGCTCACCTCATTCCGACGACGGAGGCCCACCATACTCTGGCGGTGGAGGCAGAGGTCCACCTTATTCTGGCGGCAATAGAGGATCCCAACCTTTTGGCAGGGTCCCACCTTATTCCGACAGCAATGGACCCCCACCTTTTGGTGGTAGACCACCCTATTATGGAGGCGGGCCACCATCAGGTCCACCACCCAACCCAAGTGGCCCACCTCCTTACAGCCAATTCCCTATGGGAGGACCTTATAATTAGTCTATTCAAGGTTCTACTAGTATGCAAATTCCATATCAATACTATCAGTATCCACATCCAAACCAACAACTTCCATTTATGGCTACTTTAGATCTGCCAAATCTGTCTCGTTTGACCAACGATCCCATCCAGCACAGTTATAATTGGTCACCCATTCTGATTAAGTTACCTTATGATATTCCAAATTTTGATGGTAAGCCTGGTGAAGACTTGAAGAACCATGTGATGGAATACCACCTATGGTGCTCATCCAATTCCTTAATGGATGATTTGATCCGTTTGAGTTTATTTCAAAGGACCCTCACTGGTACAACTACCAAGCGGTACATTAAACTACCACCGCACTCGTTTCCTGATTTTTCGTTCTTTGGCTATTTCATTCCTGACTCACTTCTAGTTACCCATCCGCTATGAAACTGGTACATACCTATTGACTTCTCTCCTCCAGACCACCGCAACTCATATATCCGATGATATCCATGAGTGGCGTAGGAGATGACGTCTCATTAAGGCTCCCATCCCAGACCAATTATTAGCTGACTAGTTTACAAAGTCTCTTTTACCCACCATAGCTAGAGATGTAGCCATGGGTGGGGCCATAACCAAGGAACAAGCCATAGGACGTGCCTAGTATTTAGACCTTGTCTATGTTCAATTTGGCACATTATACGATATTGTTCCTGACACCCCATGCCCTACCTACGAACCTGCAAAACTGCCCCAGGGACATCATGCCGATGGCATTATTGGTTTCGTCCACTCCCATTCTTATCCTCAAATCGATGGATCGTCGAACCACCATGGTTCTTCCCCACCCTCGACAAAGGCTAGCAGCAGCACCACTAATTCACCCACTCCTCCTCCCACCAAGAAGGTGAATTCTATTCAATCAGCTTCACCTCAAAAATCCGGTAGCAAGAAGAAAACCAAAGGAAAATCCAAGAAGTCTTTCAATCAGCAGGAACCCAAGAACCCTCCCGAAGACATGAAACAAAAATGGAATGTCAAGTATCCTTGTTCACTGTGTGGCGATGACCATTTCACCAAAGAGTTCCCTCACAAAGATGAAGTACAAGAGTTTCTTAAAGGAAACTCCATGCCCACAGTCCTCAATGATCCCTTCCCCTCCTAGAATCAACAAAATGATTGCTCAACCCCCTCCTTTGCAAGGAGAAACATCCTCCACCCTGCACGTTCTCATGATGCATAGTGAGATGGTTGACTTAAATACCCGATCACAATCTTACGACTCGGTCCCCAATAAGGAATCCAATCGAAGTAATACTAAAAAATATTCCACGTCTATCCCAAACATTCTTGTGCCTCAAGGCCCTCTCACCATCGATAATCCTTCTTTGAATTCAGTGTCTCATCCGCCTAAGAGCACGATTAGAAAAGCAGTTTTCAATCCCAATGCTCAAGCCACTTAGCACTATAACATTTTTGAGGACTTGGCACAAGCACCTTGTGCCAAAGTCTTGCACAACTGTCCAAATCAGCACAAGAGTCTCCTCGTCACAATTGGCACTGTAGACCCGGATTCCTCGAACAAAATAATGTTCAAACTTGAGTACTTTAAACCAAGGATTTCCCACTAACTGGAATTCCAAATTGCCACCAATGTCGCGGGGAATAAAATCCATCATACTGTGTTAGACAAAGGAGCATCCACCTCGGTAATGTCATTATCCTATTGGAGAGCCATCAACTCTCCTGAGTTAAACTGTTCTCCCACCACCTTGAAATCATTCGACGGTCAAGGATTCCAACCCCGTGGGCTACTACAAACCTTGGATGTAGAGCTGGGGGGAAATACTGTTACCATCAATGTGGAAGTAGCCATCACCCCATTGGATTATAACCTCTTGCTTGGTCGTAACTGGTTTTATGCCATGAATGCGGTTTCATCATCTATCTTCCGCATTGTGCAATTTCTCCATCAAGGATGAATTGTCACCATCGACCAACTAGACTTCTGGACACCAGACACCACTACTCATCCTGCAGACAATGTCCCTTTTCTAGGGCAGTCTTCGCAGCTATATGAGAGTCTAGGGGTCGGCCTCATAAAAGATTCATCTCTTATGGGCGTCTTTCCAACCCCATATCCCCCTAACCATATTGCCACAGTGAACATGATCTCCTCCATGACTCCATCCTCTTCCAACTCTACAAATCAATGGCTCATGCCCAATCCGGCCACCATGCATTTGATTGGAGATACCATGATTCTGTCATCAACTGAAGCTACCTATGAGACTATCTAGTTATCCCCTGAGGACCACTTAGCCATGGACTCTACGTCTTTTTCTCTACAATGAATGTCATCCTTACCAGATCCTCTGCTCCGGACTTTTCACACTGATGAGTCCATTATGGATATTATGAGTGCAGATGACCCCTCCGTGGGAAGACCTCCACCATCGATCATCTTTCTTACCCCCATTGGACTCTGTGGAGAACAACATCGCAACCATTTTTACACCAGATGTCTTTCATTGTCCACAATCATCGATCCTCACTTGTGATACGGTCACTGAGGGAAATTTAGCGAATATTATGCCTACCATTCCGATTGACATCTCGATTCAACCTGGAGTCATGGAACATATCCAACTTGTCCATAATTGTTATCCTGAAGAGATCACCACATACACGGCATTTTTCAAACATTTCTGTGACATCTTCGCATGGACCTATGAGGAAATTCCTGGGATTGATCATGCTATCGTTGTGCATGATATCCAGACATATCCTGATGCTAAACCTGTCCACCAAAATTTATGACCAGTGATGTTGAGATATTGTAACTTCAAAGAATATTATATTTGTACTTTATTATTCCGGAGATGTTTCATTCCTCCGTGAAGATCTTATTGTATATCCGGAGATGTTTATTCCTCCGTCGGAATGTGGTAACTCGGGTTATTAGACTTCCCTAGTAGGGGTCGGCCCTGTATGTGTTATGTGGGTCAAAGGGTTATTAGACCACCCTAGAGGGGTCGGCCCAGTTAGTTGTAGTGGGGTATTTAACCTATTGGTTAAATACGAGCCTACGTGTACTTGTGTAAAATACATATCAGAGTAGTGTATAAATAGAGGAGGTGTGTTCCTCATTATACACACTCACTCACTTGAGAAAGGCGCATTTGTGGAGGAGAGGTCTGCTATGGAGGAGAAGGAGCTTATGCTCAGGGTTTGCATCTTTGTATATTGCTGGTCATCTATATTGAGGAAGCTTTGCTGGGTTTTCTACCCCATGAGGGTTTCCCAGGATAAATCTCTGTCTCTTGTGTTTATGCTATGCTTGTTGTTTCTTCAGTGATCCTGTATATGCTATTATTGTGAAATGGAATGTAATGCTGCTATTTTCTGTCTTATCATATTGAATTTTAACATGGTATCAGAGCGGACCTGAAGGAAGACAAGGTATGGCACTAAAGACACTTGCTTTACTTACGACAATTTGAAGGTTAGGGTTTTACATAGCAAAAACCAGTCATCGTAGCACTTTCGCTATAAATCCGTTTTGGCGAAGTTTTCGGATCTGAAATTGTTACAGGACGAAGCTAAAATCTCCAGGTACCTTGTGTCCAAAGTACAACCTCTATGTCGTTGTACTTTGTGATTTATGATCTGTACAATATAGGGTTTCTGCCTCTTCCAGATCTGAGTCAAAATCAGGTGACCTTGGGAAAAAGGTCATATCTTGGGCTAGGAATCTCCAAATGAAATTTCGTAAAAAGTGACAGGTAGTACACAGTCTGCACTATCTCAGAAAACATTTTCAGAGGCCGAAGTTGAACCAGTGACACGTGGTACTCCGTACAAGTGCGCTCTCCTGTATTATCCCATAAACAGGTCACGTTGCGAAACTTGGCATAACTCTCTCTCAGAAAATCCAATTGAGGTCATACCTATCAGGATGGAAGGATAACAGGCCGGGCTATCTCAGAAAAACTTTTCAGAGGCCGAAGGTCAAACAGTGACGCGTGGCACGCCGTACAAGTTCGCTCTCCTGTATTTTCCCAAAACAGGTCACATTGCGACATTTGGCATAACTCTCTCTCAGAGAATCCAATTGAGGTCAGACCTGTCAGGATGGAAAGATAACAGGTCAGGATATCTCAAGAAACTTTTTCAGACCCTGTGGATCAAAAATTTCAGAGTTACACCAGAAACAATCAGGTACATATTTCTGTCAAAACAGAATTATTTTTTGGTACCTTCATTCATGACTTCCGGAATTTAGGGCTTTGGAGAAAGTTGGAATTTTTGTAATCGAAGACCACGGCTGGATGCTACTCATCAAAATAGAAATTTAGAGACCAAGATCAGAATTTTTGGTTGGGCAGAAGGCCGGGCTTGATTAGACCCTAGTTCGGGACTTTGATCAGAAAAGCGGAAAATTAGGGCTTCTGTAAAAATGGGAATTTTTGAAATCTGTGACCACGGCTGGAAGCTCCTCAGAAAAAATAGAAGCTTAGAGCTTTGGATCAAACTTTTTGATGGGGCAAAAGAGTGGGCTTCATCAAACCCCAGTTCAGGGTCACGTCCAGTGAATCCGAAAGTTTCAAAGGCAAAATTAAGGAGTAAAACTTTGCAGTTTTCAAATTCTGAATATATCAGTTTGATCAGCTCATTAAGGCGCATATCTCTATCCTTTCGGAAGTTTGAAATTCAAAGTTTGAATTTTTGGGGTTTCTCTGACAAACCCATATCCAGCTCCAGGTCCAGTTCTTGCTAATCAAGTGGATAGGGTTAATCCTAGAAGAAGATGGATTGGTCACCTACATAAGTGAAGGAGTTCATGTTTCAGAGGGAGATGAGGCTAAGGCTTTACATAAGGAGATTACAAGCGATGTCGACAGGTATGACTCATCGAGGTATGTTTTGAGATTTGTTCATGATTAAATTTATGGTATGTTTGTCTTCATGTTATTACAGTTAGTACAATCTTGATTTTAGATTTGTTGTATCACCTTAACAAAATTATGAATGCATGATAGAAGATATTCATTGGTTAGGGTGTTGACACTTATGATTGTACTAATGCATTATGGTGTTGTGTGAGGTTGAGGTTGTCTGCTAACAAGATACAGGTACATCACAAAAGACAAATCAGGCTCCATGACCATGAAAACATGAAGACAAAGACTCATCCATAATCTTTGTTCTACTTACGAGGTATGTATGACTTTGTTATATTATGATTAACCTATGAGACATGCAGGTTCTAGCTCAGGATCTCTAAATCATTGAAGAGGTTGTTTAGGTATGTTGTACATAACCAAGTAGGTATACTAATCCAGGTATGTTTCCCATGAATCTTACCTTGTGTTAGGATCCCTTATATAAGTATACTTGGAATGATTGGTTATGCTTATTCATAAAGTTAGTAATCAAGGGATTACGCATATTATATCTTTTATCAATGATATGCATGAGTAAAAGAAGACTTCCCTGAAATCTTGAATACTAATGTTTATTAACTATAATCATGACTATACGTTTTCAAGATTATTTAGTACTATAATGTTTTGATAGCATTTAGAATATACTAATGAGTGTATGTTTGTGTATGAGATCATGAGGATGACTCTTGAGCATGCACAGTGGTACAGAATGAATAGAAGTTCAAAAGACATACAGAAGATCAAGCGGGAGGCAGCCACACAAACATAAAAGATAAGTATTTGAGTTGCTATTTGAAATAGTAATGATATTGCCTGCATGCATATTTGTATTCCTAGAATATATAATGCTGAGTGTAAACATTCATAGAGCATTGAACAGTATACAACTAATGTGCATATGTTTGGACAAACATTCCATTGTTGCTTGTCTAGAATGAAACCTCTTTGCTGACATGCTGAGAGTTGTGCACACTCTCGATAGTATGTTCTGGTAGAGATGGAAGGCATCTAGATAGCCACTGTATGCATACAGGATATGGGAAAGTGTTGTGCCAAAGTATTGGTCAAAATAGTTGCATCACTATGTAAATGATATCTGTATGCATAATGGGTTATCTTTTGATGATTATGAAGTATTACTAATCATGTACTTAATTTTGATTTGTAGGAAAGGTCATGAAGAATGATGGACACCGTACAAGTGGTGGATGTTCAAACAAGAAGATTTACAAATCAAACAAAATATAGAAGGCTCATGGCTAGAAGATTCTCTTAGAAAGGGGAAGAGAATCACGACAAGATGTTTGCTCCAAGTATGGTGTAATTAAAGAAGTATGAATCAGGTTCTGTATAGGTACCTAGGATCGATAATAATTTGATAAGCTTAATGATCACCATGGGTGATGTGGATCTCAACCTTTGCTACAAGGTTGAATATGATACACATATGACATGGATGCAAGAAGGAACTCACCACAGAGTTCGAATGAAATTGAGGCTCATATCAGTAGACCCATCTAACGAGAGATGGCACAGATAGATATGCAGAAGATCATTCAATGCAGAAATGAAAAATGAAAGATCTCAAATTGATGCTTTACTTCCTAGGTCTGGAAGTATGGCAAGTCTCAGAAGGAATATTTCTCAACCAGGGAAAGTATGATGAGAAATATGACTTGAGGTGTTGGAATGGCCACTCTTATGGATTCCAACTTGAAGCTGTTAGGGGATAACTCATCAGAGTTAGTGGATATAACTCTGTACACTCAATTTATTGGGTCTTTGATATATCTAACATATACTAGGTTAGATATATGCTTTGTTATGAACACCTTGAGTTAGTATCTAGTGGAAACTAGATGTGTTTACCTGATAGTTGCAAAGTATGTGATGAGGCACATAAAGGACACGATAGAATTTGATCTATGCTATCTTGAAGATCATGACTTCAGATGGCTATTCAGATTCTGTTTGGGCAGGAAGTGTATCAGACAAGAAGAACACATCGAGAAGGATGTTATTGTCTGGGATTAGCCATGATCTCGTGGTTTAGCTGGAAGCAGTCTAGTGTGGCTCTCAGCACAAGCGGAATATATGGCTGCTTGCTCTGCTAGTTGTGAAGAAGTTTGGCTTTAGGATTGTTTGACTTAGAGATAGAACCAACTGAGATCCTATGTGATATTTAGAGTTGTATCAAGATGACATATAATCTAGTGTTCCATGATAAGTCAAAGAACATAGGGAACTAACAAGATATGACACAGAAAGGAACTCTAAAAGTTTGAATACATGCTAGTTGTGATGTATACATGTTTTGATGTTAGATGTATTAGTAAGAATACATGCTAGTTGTGATGTATACATGTTTTGGTGTGATGTATACATGTTTTGATGTATTGGTGAGAATACATGCTAATGTGATAACTGCTCTTGTATAGATGAGAATACAGAAAGGGATTGGATCATCCCTGGACTTTCAGTCCTAAAGAGAGCCGTAGACGTGAAGTCTCCGAGAATGAAGTCCTTGGCGGACTTGAGGGGATTGGATCATCCCTGGACTTTCAGTCCTAAAGAGAGCCGTAGACGTGAGGTCTCCAAGAATGAAGTCCTTAGTGGACAGTTGAGGGGATTGGATCATCCCTGGACTTTCAGTCCTAAAGAGAGCCGTAGACGTGAGGTCTCCGAGAATGAAGTCCTTGGTGGACTTGAGGGGATTGGATCATCCCTGGACTTTCAGTCCTAAAGAGAGCCGTAGACGTGAGGTCTCCGAGAATGAAGTCCTTAGTGGACAGTTGAGGGGATTGGGATCATCCCTGGAATTTCAGTCCTAAAGAGAGCCGTAGACGTGAGGTCTCCGAGAATGAAGTCCTTAGTGGACAGTTGAGGGGATTGGGATCATCCCTGGACTTTCAGTCCTAAAGAGAGCCGTAGACGTAAGGTCTCCGAGAATGAAGTCCTTAGTGGACAGTTGAGGGGGATTGGGATCATCCCTGGACTTTCAGTCCTAAAGAGAGCCGTAGACGTGAGGTCTCCGAGAATGAATTCCTTAGTGGATAGTTGAGGGGATTGGGATCATCCCTGGACTTTCAGTCCTAAAGAGAGCCGTAGACGTAAGGTCTCCGAGAATGAAGTCCTTAGTGGACAGTTGAGGGGATTGGGATCATCCCTGGAATTTCAGTCCTAAAGAGAGCCGTAGACGTGAGGTCTTCGATAATGAAGGGATTGGGATCATTCCTGGACTTCGGTCCGAAAGAAGAGCCGTAGACGTATGTCTCCGATAATGAAGGGATTGGGATCATTCCTGGACTTCGGTCCGAAAGAAGAGCCGTAGACGTATGTCTCCGATAATGAAGGGATTGGGATCATTCCTGGACTTCGGTCCGAAAGAAGAGCCGTAGACGTATGTCTCCGATAATGAAGGGATTGGGATCATTCCTGGACTTCGGTCCGAAAGAAGAGCCGTAGACGTATGTCTCCGATAATGAAGGGATTGGGATCATTCCTGGACTTTGGTCCGAAAGAAGAGCCGTAGACGTATGTCTCCGATAATGAAGGGATTGGGATCATTCCTGGACTTCCGTCCGAAAGAAGAGCCGTAGACGTATGTCTCCGATAATGAAGGGATTGGGATCATTCCTGGACTTTGGTCCGAAAGAAGAGCCGTAGACGTATGTCTCCGATAATGAAGGGATTGGGATCATTCCTGGACTTCGGTCCGAAAGAAGAGCCGTAGACGTATGTCTCCGATAATGAAGGGATTGGGATCATTCCTGGACTTCAGTCCGAAAGAAGAGCCGTAGACGTATGTCTCCGATAATGAAGGGATTGGGATCATTCCTGGACTTAAGTCCGAAAGAAGAGCCGTAGACGTATGTCTTCGAGAATGAAGGGATTGGATCATTCCTGGACTTAAGTCCGAAAGAAGAGCCGTAGACGTATGTCTTCGATAATGATAGGACTGGATCATCCCTGGACTTCGGTTCAAAAGGTACATGACTGGTTTACATCATTCCTTGACGATGCCGATGATCGTGTGATGACGATGCTGATGATCGTATGATGACGATGCTGATGATCGTGTGATGACGATGCCGATGATCGTGTGATGACGATGCTGATGATCGTATGATGACGATGCTGATGATCGTATGATGACGATGCTGATGATCGTGCGGTGATGATGTTGATGATCGTATGATGACGATGCTGATGACGATGCTGATGATCGTGTGATGATGATGCTGATGACGATACTGATGATCGTATGATGACGATGCTGATGATCGTGTGATGACGATGTTGATGATCGTGTGATGACGATGTTGATGATCGTGTGATGACGATGCTGATGATCGTATGATGACGATGCTGATCGTGCTGCTTTTGATAGTGTGATGATGATGCTGCTGATCGTGTGATTACGATGCTGATGATCGTAATGCTGATATTGATGTTGACGTTGATGTACCAGTAACTGTTTGAGTTACTGATGAAGACAAATTGAAGAAAGCTTCCAATGATTTATAGATGTATCATGTATGATGTTGATGACTCCTTGCTCGTGCAGATGTTGTTATAATATCCTTCTCGTTAAGGGGGAGTGTTGAGATATTGTAACTTCAAAGAATATTATATTTGTACTTTATTATTCCGGAGATGTTTCATTCCTCCGTGAAGATCTTATTGTATATCCGGAGATGTTTATTCCTCCGTCGGAATGTGGTAACTCGGGTTATTAGACTTCCCTAGTAGGGGTCGGCCCTGTATGTGTTATGTGGGTCAAAGGGTTATTAGACCACCCTAGAGGGGTCGGCCCAGTTAGTTGTAGTGGGGTATTTAACCTATTGGTTAAATACGAGCCTACGTGTACTTGTGTAAAATACATATCAGAGTAGTGTATAAATAGAGGAGGTGTGTTCCTCATTATACACACTCACTCACTTGAGAAAGGCGCATTTGTGGAGGAGAGGTCTGCTATGGAGGAGAAGGAGCTTATGCTCAGGGTTTGCATCTTTGTATATTGCTGGTCATCTATATTGAGGAAGCTTTGCTGGGTTTTCTACCCCATGAGGGTTTCCCAGGATAAATCTCTGTCTCTTGTGTTTATGCTATGCTTGTTGTTTCTTCAGTGATCCTGTATATGCTATTATTGTGAAATGGAATGTAATGCTGCTATTTTCTGTCTTATCATATTGAATTTTAACAAGTGAACCCTCGAAAAAGTATGGAAATAAAGGCTAAAATTAAAATGTTGTTGAAGTTCAGCTTTATTTACCCTGTTACCTTAACATATTGGGTCTCTAATGTCATCCCTATTTCTAAAAAGCAGGGTACCATTTGTGTTTGTGTCGATTATAGGGATCTAAACCAGGATTGTCCAAAGGACAACTACCCCACCCCTTTCATCGACCAAATCATAGACAACTGCGCCGGAGGTGTCATCTTCTCCTTTATGGATGGATTTTTTGGTTACAATCAAATCGATATCCACTCGGCCGACCAACATAAAAGTGATTTCATTTGTCCTTGGGGTGCATTTGCTTATCGTAATCTCCCCTTTGGTCTTAAAAATGTTGGTGCCACATTCCAGCGGGCCATGTCGTATGCTTTTGATGATGTGAAGGACTTTGTGGAGCCCTATCTCAACGATCTCCCTGCTCACTCGCAGTGTCGTGAGTTCTACATCGATCATTTGATGGTTGTATTCCTCAGATGTCGACGGTATAGCATCCATCTAAATCCTCACAAGTGCATATTCTGCATCGAATCAGGATGCCTCCTAGGTTTCATCATCTCAAAAAGATGGGATCCATAGTTGATCCCTTGAAGATGGAAGCCATTGTTTCCCTCTCCCCTCCTACTGATATCACAAAACTACAAAGTTTGCAAGGGAAAAAAAACTACTTACGACGTTTTGTTTGTAATTTTGCTGAAAAGACACGGGGTTACATGCGGTTGTTAAAAAAGGATGTCCCTTTTATTTGGGATGATTATGCCCAACAATCTTTCGACAACCTGAAGCATGCCATTACTCATGCCCCTGTGCTTCAACCACCCAATTACCGCAAGGATTGTATCCTTTATCTTGCCGCTTCAGCCACCACAATGGCCATGGTCTTGGTTTAGGAAAACGATAACACCCAAGAACATGTGAACTACTACCTAACTAAGGGTCTTATTGAATCTGAAACTCATTATTCACATGTCAAGAAACTCGCTCTCGCAGTAGTCATTGTTGTCCAAAATTTATGCCACTACATACTCCTCCGCACCACTACCATCATTTCCGACTCAAACCCCATGTACCATGTCCTTACATGTTAGGTGATCGGGGGAAAGTATTCACATTGGATCATGATACTTCGGGAATTTGATCTCCTATTCGAGAAGGCCAAGTCAAAGAAATCTTTAGTTTTTGCGGAACTCATTTGTGATCTTCCCCGTGCTGATTCAGGAACTGAGCCCACTGACTCCATCCCAGATGAGTCATTGTTTCTCATCAGCATGTTTGACCCATGGTATGGATATATCACATTATATATTCAAGCCCAATGGTTCAACCCTCAACTATCTCATGACGACCGTCATCGTATATGCCACCACGCCAAGTACTACTTGATCATTGGTGATACCTTGTATCGTCGTGGTGTCGACTCCATCCTTCAATGTCGTTTAACACACGGGGAGGCTGAACACATACTAAATGACTGTCACTCCAAAGCTTGTGGAGGTCATCTTTCTGGGATGGATGAATCCCAAAAAATACTATGCGCAGGATACTACTGGACTTCAATCTTCAAAGACTATATAGAGGTCGTTAAGAAGTGTCCTCCATGCCAACACTTTCAATTCAAAAAGCACTCACATCCATCCCCTTTACATCCGGTTATTTCCGTCGGCCCCTTTGCTAAGTGGGGCATTGATTTCATGCAATGTAAGCCTACCTCGGCTGAGGGGCATGGTTATGTCATTGTAACTGTTGACTACTTCACTAAATGGGCCGAGGCTATGCCTACGTACCATGAAGAAGGAAAAACCATTGCACTCTTCTTGTTTAATCATGTCATTGCGCGTTTCAGAGTCCCACAATCCATCATCACCAATCACGCATCTCATTTCCAAAACAGTATGGTGGACGAATTGAGCGCCAGACTGGGTTTTCTCCATGAGAACTCAACCCCGTACTACCCACAGTCCAATGGGAAAGTAGAGGCCATCAATAAGGTCTTGAAAACCATGATTCAATGCATGGTGGGTACACATAAGTCAAACTGTCATAACATGCTCTTTTCATCCCTATGGGCATACAGGACCACCGTTAAGACTTACACTGGGTTCACACCTTTCCAACTAGTTTACAGATTGGAGGAAGTTCTACCGATAGAGTGCGAAATTCCATCACTAAAACTTGTAGTCGAACTTCTCCCGAACACCACCTTCGAGGAAGAACATTTCCTTCACTTGGAAAAACTCGATGAGACATGCTGCGATGCTGCTCTTGCCAATGAAGCGCATAAGAAACGCATCAAATCCTAGTATGATAAGTCAGTCAAACCTCGTATCGTCAACGAAGGGGATTTGGTCCTCACATATGACCAAAAACATGATAAGCTCGGGGTAGGCAAGTTTGAGTCCATGTGGCACAAGCCATATGTTGTAAAACATGTCTTGGAGAAGGGAGCATACGAGCTTAAGGATTACGATGGGGTATCTCTCTAGGAAAGCCTTGCAATGGGCTCTACCTGAAGAGGTACTACGCCTGAGTCTTTCACGCATTAGTATCTTGTATATACTGTACATGGTGTGTGTTTTGTGTGTTGTGACACTTTGATTTAGTGTGTTAGGATCTTGGTTTTACTCTTATATCATGTTTTTACTGCATGTGCAGATGGAAACCTGTTTTGGATTCACTGACGGTGCCAGTCGGCATACCCATAGCCTTGCTTTGGCAGGATAGGTACTTTATTCCCCTATTGGCGAGCTCATTCGTTCAGGAGGGAGTTGTCTAGGGTATGAAACCAACAATGCCTTTGATTATCACACGGTGATTGGAGTCTTAACCAATGCCCTCGGTATGGACCACATTGTCGTCCACCTCGACTCACAATTAGTGGTTTCCCACCTTAACCATGTCTACACCATCCGTGATCCCACATTACTCCGTATTTTCCGACGAGTTCATCTCTTGGAGATGAACTTCGAATATATTCAGTACCTGCACATTTCGAGAGACATGAACACCGTTGTTGATTCCATGGCCAATTTCATATTGGACTGGTATATTGCACATACATGAAACATTCATAAATATAAAAATGGCATGACATGTACATCATGCATAAACAAACACATAAGACAAGATCCCTTAATCATCCATAAGAACACATTGCAGAAATCCGCCAATAGAGTTTTTATATATCATGTCGGTATAAAGTACAAAAATGTAGTACTAATACAAAAATATGAAGCATGTAAGATTTCAGTAAATATCTCTCGATACAAAATCTGAAGCCCATAGCTTTCAGTACATATACATATACACACAAGTCTATTCCCCACGATGCTCGTGATAGCAGATAATCTCCCTCACTACTTTTCTAAGCAGCGAACCGAAGCGCTCGAACACTCCAACAATGTGTCACTGGTATCGACAAGGTAAGTCATGAACCGCCGGATCTAGGATATATAGAGTCAAACTTTGGAGTTTCTCCTCCAACTCATCCATCTCCTTGATTGCATCGTGCGCTGCAACATCCATCTCCCACACTGCCACTCTCCGCGTAATCAGAGAGACACCAACTAGTCGTGATGGGACCACATATGCATCAAACATATGTCAATCATTAGTACTACTCCAAAAACATCTAAAAAATATAAAATGAAAAACATAGGAGAGTTTTTGTTTTTACCCATGTCGTCCCACTACATCCCCTCAGGGAGATCAAAATATGGATCCCCCCTGAAGTGAGTACCATCATAAGGGTAGTCCTCAACCATGAGGAGATGACCCCTCAACCACCTGAAGAAGGGTGCACCATAAGTAATGATGGGACCACCACCGCTGTGGCGGGCCATCACCTCTGACCAACAGACCATCTGAGTATCCCTCGGATCCAGATCCTCTACCTTGACCTGTGGGCACAAATGTGGCACCCGCTCCAAAAAGAACGAGACTACGACTGATCCATAGCCGAAATACTTCAATGCACCACGTTGACACTTGGTGAGCTGATATCGCAAGTTTGGGAGGATTCCCTTGTACTAGTTAAAGACAGTGGGAGCCATGCACTCCTCAGTATATAACATATGGGATTTGCTCGCCAGATGAGCATCCCTAATACCAGCCACTCTCACAATGGTGAACAAAACTGTACGAAGAGGTCGATCCCTAACCTCCTTTATGGGAACCTTCCCACCAACCATCTTGGTGCCATCAGTGTACCACTGGTCTATCAAGTCCTTTGTAGTTCGGTCACTCCCTCGTGACCCTGATAAATACAAGGGACTCCCCCGTCAGGACAATCCTGTCAGGAAATACATATCCTCGATATCTATAGTCAGTATGTGGACGCCAATATGGAAGTGTTGTTGCACTGGATCCCAACACTGGATCAAATTCTCCAATAGTGGCACTTGGGCTCTCATGCCTGAAACATGGAGGTATTTCAACAACCCACAGTTCCGCAATGTGGCCATGCATTGTGGGTCGTGTGCTTCTTGAGCATCATCAAGCTCATTCTCTCTCTCTCACACACCATTCAACCATTGTGTCCACCCAAACCTGTCCAAAAAGAAATAAAAACATTATCAGAAACTTTCCCAACTATCCAAATCATCAATTTTTGGTTAAGTATTGAGTTTTCCAAACGGACCTGCCTCGACGCACCCCGTCGTTGCAGATAGGGTGCCATTGGTGTAGGCCTCTTTGTCAGGATATGGTCTAGCGAGCCCTTGGTGCAATTCCCGAAAAGGGAAAGTGCGTAGGGCTAAGAGTGCAATTTCCCTCCACAATGCAAGCCCAAAACCCAAAAAAATGGAAAGAAAATGAATTTGTAAACCGCTGAAAATGAAGAAGAAAGGGATTAGGTTTACCTGACGCTGGTAAACCTACTGCAATCGATAGTTGAAAATTGCACTCCAAAGGGTCACTTTCACCTCCCAATTTGGTAAAAACAAATGGTAACTATTTTTTACTATTTTTCCCTATATATATTGAAAAGGTTATATTTCCTTTTTAATTTTTTCTTTTATGGGTTATTTAACTATAGTTGGGATTATTTTTATATCTAAATACTCAACTGATCATTTTGACCTAGTCTTTGGAGTCCACAGGTGAAGCAAAATTCCGCATCATGATCTTTGGTCATGATCGTAGTCATCTCACACACATTGCCAGGTGTGAACAACTCTCTGAGCGTTCTTTGTGTTATTATCCTGCTCATTAAAATCAAATATTAATGACACCGAGCTCACTCTTTGTTCCTTCTCGTGCTCGTAAAACAATGAGAATAAGTCACCGAGTTACATTTTATCGCTTTTTCGGGATCATTAAACTTCCACGAAAAAGGAACCCCTCAGAGTCCTTCTTTAATCTCTTTTCAAACTCCCTAAATACAAAAAGATCACCAAGCAAACTTGATACGTTCATGCTTGTAAAAGTATTTGAATTATCATCATTCTGGTGATAATTTACCCCTTTTTCGGACCAAGAGGTATTGTTTACGAAAAAGGAGCACTCCAGCCAATCATTCTTGGAAGAGTTCTCTCGCGTTGTTTTAACCTTTTTCGAGTGAAGAGATTAACTTTACAAAAAAGGAACTTTGGAGTCTTCTTTATTTCTTTTCATACTCTCTAAACATGAAATGACGCCGAGTTTACCTTCTTTGGACTCTTTAAAATCTAAGATCGAAGGGCACGTCATGGGAAGAACCCCTCCTATCCTAGGTTCGTAAAATATTTGGGATTGGACTCGTCCATGGGATGAGCTATATTGATCATATGTTACCCCATCAAGCTCATTAAAAAACAAAAGAGGTACTCATCAATCATGATGGGGAATAGGGATGAGATTGTGTTCATTGTAGTTATGGAAATACATCGTCACTCTTGAACATGGCACTCAGTTGCATATGCATTTCAGTACTTGGGTAATTTTTTTGTCTTGGAGTCCTGCTAATTATCCAAATAATGTTTCCACCATCAGTTGCATTCGGGGTCAGTACTATTCTCATTGTTTCAATACTGCCAAGTCATGCCATGACCATGTTCAAGAGATGTTCATTATTCATTATCTGCATTCAATCTAACTTCCATCATGTTGGTTTACCTGATTCAGTATTACACATCACTCTATCGTTCGATCCATGCCAAACATTCTTGATCACGTTTTGTGTCAATGATGGGGATTCATCATGGCCCTCCTTCGACGGATTCATCCTTGTCAACTTCAACAAATCATCCGGGGATTGAATCTAGAAACCAATCAAGTACCTTGGGCCTGCATGCCTCAATGGTAGGTTACCTTTCTTTCAACATGAGTTTACATCATTGAATCTTGATTGAGAGATCTCCTCAAGTGTTCGACCTCAACTCATTAATTCACGCCCGATGGCATGTACTGTGATACCTTGGGAATCATTGACATCAATGGTGATTTCCCTCGCGCTTGTTAATGGTATACATCAATGATTGGTAATCAAATGGTTTCTACCATGTTCAAATCCAATAAATTGTAATCACATGGATAGATTCATATCATTGCAGGTTCAATTTTAAGACCCTGTGTTGCCTCATATTTCACCCAAGTTGCAATGGATATTGTTTGAGTTATATCACATGGATATTAGTCGTGGTTACATTATCATCTCATCATGGATCTACGATTGTGTCTAGTAGCCATGATTGTGTTCAGTCGGTCTTTACTACCATGGATCTGCAATGTATTGGTTGAAATCCATGGTGTGAGTCATGTGAGACTTGTATCTCAGAGTCAAAGTGTGTTGCAGTAGCACCTTCCAACCAACAAGTCCTTGCCATCTATCTTTTAAAGAATATCACCTATCTTATTTTTCCAGCTTCATGTTTTGGGGGGGATTATGTTACACCAAAATCTCATCATCATGAGTCCTGTGTCAACTTCATGCCTCAATCCTTGATGTTTCCCTTGACCATAAATCATCTAGAGAAAAATGTTGATCTTTATCTACAATTTCTAGTTATGTTGGCGCAACTTGTATTCTAGAAAGAAGCGCCAAACTAGGCTTGGTGCTTAATGTGATCTGGCAGCATGCGCCAGTGGCTCAAGGTGCTCCTATTCAGCCTATGCTTCCCCATTCCTGGCACATATTTCTTTCATCCAGGATGCGCCAGGGTTGGTTTAAATGGATAAATAAGACCTTTGAGTGAAGCTTGATGAGGTGGAAGTCTATCCCTAATTGATATGTGAGTTTTCCTTCGGTTCCCTAACCTCAAGGTAAGTCCCTTAGAATTATCCCCTTAATCTTAAACCTACTATATCCACGTGGTCTTATAACTATGAAGCCTCTCCCCATTGGAAAGAGAGGAAGGTCTATAGCACTCTCATGCCAGTGGAATTATCTTAGGTGACCCTTATTCATATTTGGGAGGATTACTTCATCCTTGGAGTTTTAGTTTTGCTTGTTGGAAGGAACGTTTTGAAGTTAAGGCATAGGTTGTAGCATTCTTTCTTATTTTACTCTCTTTTATTACAGTTAATACAATCTCTTCCCATATACATTATTGTGTTGTTAATGTTCAGAGCTTACTTCCTTAACTGTTAGCTTAGATCAATCATATGCAATATATGCTTTTACTGTTTGTTTGTGTCTACTTGTTCAACAGGGCTTTGCAGCTGTAGATCTGAAGGTTCTAGAGCATTGGATCAAGCAAGGAGTAAAGGGAATTGCAAATATCAGGTAAGAAATCTACTTATTACTTTGCACTTCTGTTGATCTAGGGAAGTTGATAATATTCTATACTTATTTGTTCTAGATCCAGTTGGAATAGGGAGATCTAGCCTTTAAGTCCACTTAGGTAGATTGTCCAGAAACACCACTCTTCATTGATCCTAAAACTATTGCACGTAAGGAAAGAATCCCAATTATTTCCCAACTGGGCCAACTTGTGTAAAACAAGAATCTTGATTAAACCGTGGTGAAAAATACTTATTTCCTTATCAGTCGTATTATTCTAAACAAAATAAGCCATCTTCTGGAGGCTTATGAGAATATAGAAGGGAAATATATTGATGTCATGACCTTTGAAAGTAAGCAGTAATCTAAGATGATAGTAGTGGTTTTGAGAGTAGCATCCTTAACAAGTACCATACCTCATTATCAGTTCCAGAAGAGATTGCCACTGCTTCTTCACCATGCGTGAAGGGAAGCCATATTTGGACTCAACTTGCTGGTTCGATTTAAACAATAATTCCTTCCATGCGAGACTCTTCATATGCTTCCATTTGAACCATTTTTCACCATCCATAGGTAGCTTTGTTTCTTGAGAAACAAACTCCTCTGTCAAGTCAAGATTAACATCACCCACACGAGCATTTGTGCCATCGAAAGACGTAGCAAATGCCAGGGTGACTGCTATATTAAACCCTGACAATTTAAATAGAAATGAAAACCAACCTGCCTTCACTACGGGCTCAACGCATTCTTGACAGATATCTAAATATTCAATCCCACATAATTCAAACTGTGTAACAAAAGCCATTAGATCAGAGATAATCTTATGAGATGCATATAGGGCCGAAATCTCAGTGAGAGAATGAAACCGATTCGCCTTCGAAACCTAAACCTTAATCAAAACGATAACCGACTCCATATTGTTCAGGTACATTGAACACTCGAACATGCTTCAGGAACTTAGGGTAATGAGTTTCATGATCTGCAGGAGGTTTCTCGATTCACAAAACCAATAAATGAGATAATTAATTTGAATATTATGGATTATAGATTGAGATTTGTGCATGACACTTGTATCTCTATCAAATTCAAGTGGCGGCGTGTAATGATAACCATGTCAGAGCATAATATTTCATGGTTCGACCAGTTTAGCATGTATTAGCCCATAACAATGTTCAAATAAATTTCAAAATCAAAATACTTCATCGTGTGAGTTTTACGAAAATGATGGAGATAGGGTATCAAAGATATATCAAGATTTCACTATGGGTCGTAATCATACCGAAATGAAGATGCCAGATACCACCAAGTACTATTGATGACCTTGATATTAACATGTATTTCAAATATTTAGTTTGTAAATACATTCCACCAACTGGCACGTCAATCTGTATTATTTATTTACCTCGATCCTCCTAAGCGAATGTACAGAAAAGTGACTAATGAGAAAAATTCTTGTAGAATCAAACATGCAGATTATGTACAAGGAAAACAAGATAAGAATATTCACATCTTGTGAAATTCAAAACACAACTGAAACTTGATAGTTGAAATCGAGAGATGACTATTCTAGACTAATTTTAAAATGAGAAACCAAAAAATGTATAACTCAGAGTACTGAAGTGATATGGTTTTTCATTACATCAGCACTAGCTTCTAAATCACTTCTAATTGTAATGATCTAGGAAGAGTGAATTATCTTATGAAATCATTCTATTAGAGCATGTGAAAGAATTAAAGTGATGACTGAATTGGAATTAACTTACTCAGCAAATGCATGATGCCCAAATTACAGCTATAATAAGTAGGCTGGAAACTATACAGTCACCAAAATAAGGAAATTAATATATACAAAATATACACAGCGGATATGTACAATGAAAATGGGCACTATATGTAAGATTATTGGAAGTATTTCTTTAGGATATTCCCATTGCCGAGAAGGTATCGAAATGTCCTTGCAATGTTTGTAGACGAAAGGTACTTGGACCTAATTTTTCTGCTACTATATAAGGACCTAACTAGAGGTGTTAAAACTTCATGTGCTCTCGCTTATCCTCATGAGCTTTGTCCCATTTTAACACCAAATCGCCCACTTGAAATTCCCTATTGGAGGATGTTCCCTGATCAAACCATGATATTAACAATCTGTTGATTCTTTGCGAAGTGTCATTTAGCACTTTCCCTATCCTTTTCCAATTTTATTAGCATGTTGATTCTTTTTTCGATGGCTGGACAATCTATGTCTTGTACAGATTGTGTGAGTTGCAACGAAGTTAAAAATAAATTAGGAGGAAGGATATTCTCTGTGCCGTATACCAAAAATAATGGAGAGTTTCCAAAAGATTCTTTTGGGGTGACCTGTTAGGAACCCATCTCTTTACTTTGCTAGTATATTATTGTTGGACGCATATGCTTTGTAAGTCGTCCCGTAGTATTTGTTGATCAATAGTTTATGTTATTGTTGTTGGCACATATGCTTTGTAAGTAGCCCGTAGTATTGTTGATCCATAGTTTGTAGTGGCCCATGGTTTTGACCCATAGTATTCGCGCCTAGAATTAGTATATAAGTGTGTGTTGAGACCTATGAAGGCACCGTGAAGTTATTTGTATTGAGCTTGCTCATAGGAGGTTGCCCCCTCGAAGTGGCCTGTGATCAATATAAAAGTGATTCTGAGTTCTGTCATTTCTGCTATTTTGCATATTCTTATTAATTAATTGTTGCAAGTGCATCACATCTGGTATCAGAGCACTTTCTTGGGCTCGCTGGGTGAAATTTCTGCCAAACTTTTTTTTCGCATCTGTTGCAGGTTCGGATTTGGGAATAATCCCTATCCGCTTAACTCCGGGAAGTACTTGGGCATAAGCCCTAAAACTCATTGTGAGGAGTACCATAGGAACCCCGAAGTAGCTGGCCCATTGAGAGGACCTGCCAGCGAAAAGGGCAACGACTCATACCTAATTGACTAGTTCCCACCCGTGAGGTAAACCAAGAGATGTCGTTTGTGGTAAATCAGTTATCAATTTTACCTGAGCCGTGGAGTGAGGGGTACTGCCCCAATACGCAAGCCGTCAGACAGCATTGGTGGCCAAGTGAAAACCCTGAATTGTTAAGAAGCTGCACATACCTGGGGTCCATATCTATTTTCAGCTGAACTGTTGTCGATCACTGCTGCGTCGTTTCAGATCCAGTCGTTCAGATCCATTCTGTAAGCCATTCCAAATCCAGTCGTTTTCAATCCATTCGGCGTCGTTTCAGATCCCTCTATTTCTGCTCACTTCTAGGCCATTGCAGATTTATCTGTTCCAGATCCCTTCCGAGCCGTAGCCGCTCCAGTCTGGAAAAAAAAAAGTATAAAATCAGTTTTTTCTCCATATCTCCCTTGTTTTCACTCTGTTTCCCTTGAAATTTTCAGGGAACCCCTGTCATCCCATTCTGCATATTTCATTCCTGAGGACCCTATCCCCAATTCCCCTTCCCAAAGCCCGAAATCCCACATTTGTCTATTTTTAGGGTTTGTCATAACTTCCTCAGATTTCACCCAATCACCTTCAAATTTTACCACAGAGTTCCTTTCTGAGTTCTACTTCTTTGTTCCCCTCTGCCAAATTTTTCCATTCTTTCACCCCGCTTCTGAAACCGTCATTTTTGCTTTCTTGTCTATTCGACAGTGTCCAAAACCTAGTCAAACCCCAATTACCCTTCAGATTTTTTCCCAAGTCCAGATTTTCCTTTACTGAAGCAGTTTCTGTTTTTGTTTTCCTACCCATTCAACCAAAAATAAAAAAATAAAAAATAAAAAATAACTCCTGGTTATGGTTGTCACCTGTGCAGGAGCAAAAACCATGGAAGACGCACTTGCAGCCATCCAAGCCAAACTCCAGGATTTGGATGAAAATTTTCTCGGCCTCCATCTTGAACATTCAGCTATGAACAACAAACGGCAGTCCGATTCTTCATCAAACAATGGGTTCTCTTGTTCCAGCAATTTCCATGGTCCAAAGATTGATTTTCCTCGCTTCAATGGTACCGATCCAACTGGATGGATCTATCATGCAGAACAGTGTTTCAGTCTGCATAATACTTTTGATGTCAACAAAGTTCCGCTGGCATCCTTTCTTTTGGAACAGGAAGCTCTTCAATGGTACCGTTGGTATGTCAAGGCTCATGAAGAGCCAAAATGGACAGACTTTTGCCAGCTCCTTTTGCAACGATTTGGTCCTAGTGCTTTTGATGACTTCACAGGAGCCCTCACTAAACTTCGCCAAATTGGCACTGTGAGAGAGTATCAAACCAAATTTGAGAAACTAGCCAACCACACCGAAGTATTGTCTGATGACTTTTATCAGAGTTGTTTTATCAGTGGTCTAAAGGATGCCATCCGCTCTGAGGTCAAAATGTTCTGTCCCAACACAATGATGGAAGCCCTAGGGTTGGCTAAGTTGGCAGAAGACAAGATTGCAGCCCAACAATTCTCCAAGCCCACTTTTGTTCCCTTCAGAAATATGGGTTCTCAACGACCAACTATACCGCAGGCTCCTCGACCAACTCCTATCAAGCGTTTGTCTGAAACAGAGATGCAAGCACGCAGAGAAAAGGGGCTTTTCTATAATTGTGATGAGAAATTAACTCGGGGACATAGATGTGTTCAGCAAAAGCTCTATCTCTTGGATGTGGATTCTCTGCCTGCCTCTGAAATTGGTGACGAAGATCCAGAAACACTGGATGCTCTGGTCGACATTTAGGAACCTCCTATTGACCCTCCATCTTAGGATGACCAGCCAAAGATATCTCTCCATGCTTTAGCGGGAATCACCACTCCACAAACAATGCGGGTCAGGGGTTACTTCAAGAAGCTTCCTCTTACAATACTCATTGATTCTGGTAGCACTCATAATTTCAATGACCCTCGGATCGCAAAACAAGCTGAATGTTTTATCCATCCTTGCTCCAACTTTGAATTCATGGTTGCCAATGGGGGCACCTTACCTTGCAAAGGGAAGTGTCGAAATGTGCTTATCTCTATGCGAGATTATGCCTTGCACTCTGACATGTTTGCCTTGACCTTAGGCGGATGTGATGTGGTTTTGGGCGCTCAATGGCTACGCACACTTGGCCCTATCTTATGGGATTTTGCTGAACTTTGGATGCAGTTTTCCCTCAATGGACAAAAACACACATTCACCGGATTACAACCAGGTTCTCTCAACATCATTAGTTCACATCGCATGGAAAAACTCCTCAAGAAGAATTCACATGGTGTCTGAAGCAAATAATTATTTGCTTCACACAAATAACTTCACCAGAAGATCTGGTATATACGATAAGCCATAAATATGGAGTAAAATAGATAATATATTAGATAAGGGATAATAGGTTACAATAATGGCCCTGCCTTAAATATAGCTTGGGCATTTTGATGTTGAGGAGACACCTCCTTTCATAACCTATCTTTAGTTAACCTAACTATTAATTATTTAACTATTATCTTATTTTATATTCGTAGCATTGCCACTCTCTTAGAAAGGCTTTGTCCTCAAAGTGTTATAATGTTTCTACATCATTTTATGTGGTGTCGTAGATGACGAAACATGTCGATACGAATTGCTAAGAGTCGAACATAACTTCTGATATGTCGACGGGTCAATCCATCCCAAATTGATTTGTTGTGGACTGATGGGATTCCCTCCTGATGTGTCATCAGGAGATTTGATCACATTAGTACCATTATCTTTTGACATTTCCCACTTTTTCAAATATCGGTTTTTATGGTTGGGGTGTCGATAGGGAACTTTCACGATGTCATTTCCGTTTACGACTATCACCTTTAGAGCATTGATCTGAGTTGGAAGTTGTATTTTCGTCTCTTGAGGATTTAAGTTTTTGTCCTGTATCTTTTCCAACTTGTTTTCTAACTGCCTATTATCATTTTGAAACTTCTTAATCAATTCGACTTGCGATTTTCTGTCATCTTCAGATGTATTAAGTTGTTCCTTAAGATCTTCATTATGACTTATGATACAACTATTTTCTTCCTGCTTGTCTAGAACTTTCCCTTCAATGTCGTCCATAGATTGTTCTATCTTTCGGCTATTTTTCAACTTCTTAATTTTTGTTACTAGTATCTTGTTATGATTTCTTAGTCTAAAAATTTCTTCAGCATTGTTAGATAATGCTTTATTACTCTTCGCGATCTCTGACTTATGTGTCTTTTTAGAGTCATCATTTTTTGTTGAAGAACTTTTATTTGTTGTCGACACTGGCTGACCTCTGATTCTTGACTTTCTAATTTATGTCGTAACTGCATTAGTTCTTCATCTTTGTCACTAATGATTTTGTTCAAGTGTATAATTTCTGCTTCATAATCGTTTATTTCTTTCTTTATATCTTGATTTTTCAACCTCTGATTGAAATCACTCTCCTCTTTTAATTCCTTGATTTGTGCACATAATTTTTCTATGTGATTTTCCTGGTTGGACATTGTTTGTTCATTGAACCATTCCTATATCTCATGTAGTTCAATCCTTACTTTTGATTGTGTATTAATGTCTCGTAATTCTTCATTGTCTTTTCGATAGTGCTTTAACTTGGCTTCTAATTTCTCTATTTGTAGTTGCAACCCAGCTTCCATGGCCTTGACTTCTTCGGTGATAGATGGTCTTTCTTTGATTTCTTCAGCGATAGATAGTCTTCGACTTTTTCGATGATAGAGGGTCTTTGACTTTTTTTTACGAGTCTTCCTTTGACTTTAACTTCTCTGATGATAGATAGCCTCGACTTATTTTGACGAGGGAGTTTTCTTTGACTTTTTCGATTTGGTCTTCGACTTCTTTTGACCAACGATTCTTCCTTTGACTTGACTTTCCTTTGTCTTCTTTGATGTTGTTTTTTTTTTCTTTGATTTTGTTCTTCTCTTATTAGGTTAATAACCTTTTTTTTTCTTTTCTTTTTTTCCAAAAATAATTACTATTTTAATAATAATTATTATTATTTCAATAATAATTTTAATTCTTTTTAAATAATAATAATTATTAATTAATTAATTAATTAATAATAATAATAATATTAATATTAATGTCTTATGTAAACTATATATATAGTTTAATATATAGTTTTTTTTTCACAATAAAATAATTATTATTTCAAAAATAATAATTATATAATAAAATTATAGCTATATAATAACTATAATAAAAAAAAACTTTAATAAAACAAAATGTTAAATAAATTTTTGTTTTATTAATTTTTTTTTTTTTTTTTTTTTTGCAGGTGTGAAGGCCGTGGGGATGGAGAGCGGTCGCGATGGAGATGGCAGGTGGGAGGGTGGTGTAGGCAGAGGTGGTGCGGTGGTGGTCTGAGTGCACAGAGGTGGGCGGAAATGGAGGTCGGTAGAGCGGTGGGCGACTGCGTAGAATGGTGGTAGAGGTCGAGGCGTGCGCAGTGACAGTGGCGCAGGTGGTCGGTTGACCGGGGCGCAGAATGGTGGGCTAGAAATGGTGCTGTTTAGGCGATGTGTGGATGGAGGCTGGGAGGAGGGAGAAGGGGATGGCTGCGGGGAGGGGAGGAGCAGTGGGTTAGGGAATAGGCGGAAGCAGTGGAGATGTGAGCGTAGGAGCAGCGTGTGTGTGAGGGCACGCGGCGCAGAAGGGTGGCGGGGAGGAGATGGAGAGGGGCGTTGGGATGTACGTGGAAGGATCGAGGGAGATGGGAAGGAGATGGTGGCGGTGAGAGGTGGAAGCCGAGCATGGGGAAGGGAGCGTGCATGTGTCGGGAGTGGAGAGTGGAAGGAGGGAGTCGAGCGATCTAGGTAGCGGATGGATGGAGGAAATGTGTGTGGAGAAGAGTGCTGCGAAAGCACTGGATGGGGATGTTGCTGAATTGCGGAAGCGGGGGAAGTATTGTGGCCAAGGGCATTTTTCGATTAAAAACCAAAATTTTCAGAAACTATGAAGTGATGGCTACCAGCCGGATCAGAGTTGGATCTGATACCAAATGAAGCAAATAATTATTTGCTTCACACAAATAACTTCACCAGAAGATCTGGTATATACGATAAGCCATAAATATGGAGTAAAATAGATAATATATTAGATAATGGATAATAGGTTACAATAATGGCCCTGCCTTAAATATAGCTTGGGCATTTTGATGTTGAGGAGACACCTCCTTTCATAACCTATCTTTAGTTAACCTAACTATCAATTATTTAACTATTATCTTAATTTATATTTGTAGTAGTGTCATCGCTCAGCTCCATTCCATTCAGATGCAACCATCAGCGGTCTCCACTACTCCTTTGGACCTACAACAAATTCTGGATCGCTATACAAGTGTCTTTGCTGAACCAGTGGGATTGCCACCTTCCAGGCTAGAAGACCATCGTATTCAGCTCCTTCCTGGCAGCGTTCCTCCCAACATCAGGCCCTATCGCTACCCATTTCACCAAAAAATGGAGATTGAAATGGTCGTTCGGGACTTATTGAAGCAAGGTATTATTTTCCCAAGCACTAGTTCCTTTTCTTCTCCAGTTATTCTTGTCTGCAAAAAAGATGGGTCATGGTGCCTCTGCATTGACTTTCAAGCACTTAATCACCTCACCATCAAGGATAAGTTTCCAATTCCTGTTGTTGATGAGCTTCTTGATGAGCTTCATGGGGCTCTCTTTTTCTCCAAGTTGGATCTTCGTTCTGGGTATCATCAAATTCGGGTTCATGAGGATGATATCCCTAAAACAACTTTCCGCACACATGATGGCCATTATAAGTTTTTGGTGATGCCCTTTGTCCTCACTAATACTCCTTCCACATTCTAGGCATTAATGAATAAAATATTTCGACCCTACTTGCGGAAATTCATTCTGGTATTCTTTGATGATATCCTCATCTATAGTAAAACATGGGATGTACATCTCCAGCATCTGGATTTTGTCATGCAACTTTTCTCTAACCATCATCTCCATGCCGAGAAGTCTAAATGTGTTTTTGGACAAAAGGAAGTTGAGTATCTCGGGCACATTATCTCAGCACAAGGGGTTCGCGTGGATCCTTCCAAAATCGATGCCATGAACAATTGGCTGCATCCTCAGACACTCAAGAGCCTTCGTGGTTTTTTGGGGTTGACTGGATACTACCGTAAGTTTGTCAAGGATTATGGGAAGATTGCAGCTCCATTAACTTCTCTATGAAAAAGGATGCTTTTACATGGACACATGCTGCTCAGTGTGCATTTGACAAACTAAAACAAGATATGTGTACTACACCTGTTCTAGCTATGCCTGATTTTTCCAAGCCCTTCACTATTGAGAGTGATGCTTGCGGCAATGGACTTGGTGTTGTTCTCCTTCAAGATGAACACCCCATTGCGTTCACCAGCAAAGCCCTTTCAGGTAATAATTTAGCTACCTCTACCTATGAGAAGGAAATGATGGCTATTTTGCATGCAGTATAGAAGTGGCACCCATACCTATTAGGGAATCATTTCTGCATCAAGACTGATCACCAAAGTCTGAAATATTTCTTGGAACAGCCTGTCTCCTCCCCGGCACAATAGAAATGGGTTAGAAAACTCATGGGTTATGACTATGAGATCACTTACAAGAAGGTAAAGACAATATTGTGGCAGATGCTCTTTCTCGCACATTTGATGCCCAAGGTTCTCTTTCAGCTATTTCTATGCCTGTTCCAAATTGGTTGCAATCTGCTCAACAGGGTTATTTCAATGACTCTTCCTTATGTCAAATCATCCAACGCTTGACCAACAACCCTTCTACTGTACCACATTACTCTTGGGATGTTGCTTCTCTGAGATACAAGGGTCGTCTGGTGCTTCCCCGGAGCACAGATATTCAACAGGCTGTCTTCTATGAACTCCATGCTTCTCCATCGGCAGGGAACTCTAGGTTCCTCAAAAAGTATGAACGAGCATGGCATAACTTCTTTTGGCAGGGCATGAAAAGGACAATTCAATAGATGGTGGCCGAATGTGATACCTGCCAGCGCAATAAGGGTGAAACAACACTCCTTCCAGGATTGCTCGAACCCTTTCCCATACCTACATAGATTTGGACAGATATTTCTATGGATTTCATTGAAGGGCTCCCTAAATCTGGCAGGAAGAGAGTGATTCTCGTTGTGGTTGATCACCTCTCCAAATATAGTCATTTTTGTGCTCTCAGCCATCCCTATACAGCCTCCTCAGTCACTCAAATTTTCCTGGACCAGATCTTTCGTCTTCATGGCATCCCTTCTTCCATTGTCTCGGATCGTGATGCGACTTTCACCAGTCATTTTTGGACAGAACTATTTCGCCACACTGGCACCAAACTGAAGATGAGTTCAAGGTATCACCCACAAACAGATGGTCAGACTGAAATTATCAATAAATGCTTGGAAACTTATCTTCGTTGCTTCACCTCTGAACAACAACATCAGAGGGTAAAGTGGCTCCCTCTCACTGAATGGTGGTACAATACCTCTTACCACACTACCTCTAAAATGGCCCCATATGAAGCATTCTATGGTCAGGCACCTCCAGTTCTTCTTCCATACACCCCCACCAGTTCACCAGTTCAGGAAGTTGACAAAGTCCTTCGAAACCGCGATCAAATTCTTTTCATTTTGCGGGACAATCTTCACATGGCAAGAAATCGCATGAAGCAACAAGCTGATCAGCACCGTTCTGAGCGCACTTTTCAAGTCGACGATATGGTTTTTCTTCGTCTCTAGTCGTACAAGAAATCCTCCCTGAAACTCAAAGGGTGTCATAAGCTCGCTCCAAAGTTCTATGGGCCATATCGGATTCTTCAGAAGATTGGGTTTTTGCTTATAAATTGGAACTTCCTCCTTCTTCCCGCATTCATCCAGTCTTTCATGTCTCTGGTCTAAAGAAAGTTCTTGGCACCAACATCAGTGGACAAACGATTTTACCCGAACTGGATAATGAAGGATCCATCCTTTTGGAGCCGGAGGCCATCCTCAATCGGCGCACTCGTCAACTTCGCTCTTGCTCTATCACAGAGGTCTTAATTCAGTGGCACGGCATGCAACCAGAGGATGCTACATGGGAACCACTCCTTCAAATTCAACAACAATTTCCACATCTAAAGCTTTGAGGACAAAGCTTTTTTTTAAGGGGGAGGGGATGTTAGGAACCCATCTCTTTGCTTTGTTGGTATATTGTTGTTGGATGCATATGCTTTGTAAGTTGTCCCGTAGTATTTGTTGATCAATAGTTTATGTTATTGTTGTTGGCGCATATGCTTTGTAAGTCGCTCGTAGTATTGTTGATCCATAGTTTGTAGAGGCCCATGGTTTTGACCCATAGTATTGGTGCCTAGACTTAGTATATAAGTGTGTGTTGAGACCTATGAAGGCACCGTGAAGTTATTTGTATTGAGCTTGCTCATAGGAGGTTGCCCCATCGAAGTGGCCTGTGATCAATATAAAAGTGATTCTAAGTTCTGTCATTTCTGTTATTTTTCATATTCTTATTAATTAATTGTTGCAGGTGCATCACATGACCCTATCATCCCAAAGTTCCTGATACAAGGTGGTGTGCCAATTCTTATGGTGGTCAGCTATTGATCCTTTTAGAATTTTTAGCAAATTCTTGTTCGTTGATTAGTAACTCGCTGGATAATTAATCCTAATTCCCCTTTCTAAGGAAAATTTAGTTAGTTCACCCATAGCTAAATAGGATGTGTTTTCAAAGACCAATGATTTTGGCACGCCAAATCTTGTAATTATATGAGTTTCTAAAAAATTAATTACATGATTGGTATTTACAACCTGTAAAGGAGCAGCTTCAGACCACTGGGTAAATAATTGGTAGCGGTGATAATGTATTTTTGTTGTAAGGATGGGGAGGATTAATTGTCCCAAATATGTCCAGTCCCCATTATTGAAATGGTCTATCAATAGTAACAAAATGAAAAGGGAAAGCGGGTCTCTTAACCCTGCCAGAGGCCATCTGATAGTCTTGACATTTTTGAGTGTGAGAATGTGCATATTTGAACAATGTTGGCCAAAAATAACCTGCTCTTAGGATTTTATATGCAGTGGTGTCACCCCCAAAGTTTCCACCAGCAAGGCCATCATGAATTTTTTTAATACTAATTCAAACTCTTCTTTCTCGAGACAACGAAGAAGATCACCATCTGCATTTCTCCTAAACGGGATATTATTTATCAATTGATATGGTGTTGATTTTATCCTAACATCTCTTCTTTTCTTAGGTTGTAAATAATCTGGAGCACTTCTTGTTTCAAGATAAGTCCTAATTTCATTGTACAAAGGGTTTGGGGTATTAGGGATGAAATAGATTTCCTTTTGTAACAATGAATCGTCAGCAAATGAATCAAGATGATTAGCAGGAAAGTGTGTTGATTCTACTACTAATTTACAAAACCCTTGTCCCTACACAACCTGTGAAGGTTTAATATCCAGATCATACTCTTGAAGGGCTTCCATCTAATGGTCCCTTTTTTCCCCTAATTCTTTTTGAACTAGCAAGTTTCTCATAGCTGAATAGGGAACAATAATTTTAGTTTGTAATTTCAAAAGGTAGGGACGGAAATGTTTCATTGCTTTGAAAACAACAAATGCCTATTTGTCAACTTCGTGATAATTCAGTTCATCCCATTTTAAATTTTAGCTCATGAATGAGATGGGGACTTCATGGTCTTGTTGATTTTTCTGGGTGAGAACAACTATGTAGGATAAATCTGAGGCAAAGGTATAGAGGATAAAATCTTTCTTGAAGTCAGGACTTAGGAGTGCAGGAGCTTCTGCTATGGATTCTCTGATCTTAATAAATGATTCCTTTTCTTTATTTCCCCATGTAAAATTTGCATCCTTTTTTATCATATTCTGAAGAGGAAGAATAGTTTCAGAAAAACTTGTGACAAACCTTCTCACAAATTTGTTTTTTCCTAAGAAGGACTGCATTCCTTTCTTCATGGGAGGATAGGTAATTTTGGAAATGGCTTTAGTCTGTTCTAGGTCAATCATAATTCCTTCTTTTGACACTATGAATCCTAATAGAATTCCCTCATTGATTGCAAAAATTGTTTTCCTATGATTAACCGAAATGTCGAATCTTCTGCAACATTCGAAAACCTTGTGGAGGTGTGAAATATGATCAGACCTAGTTTTCGAGAACACAGTCATGTCATCCAAATAGACAACAACCACATGGTTAATAAGACATCTAAAGGAAACATTTATTTCCCTTTAGAATTTATCTCCAATGTTTACTAGTCCGAAAGGCATTTTTTTGTATGCATAGTTTCCCGAAGGGGTCCTAATGGTGGTTTTCAACTAATCTGCGTGGGAAACTAGGACTTGGTCGTAACTAGAGAAGCCATCAACCAATGAAAACATCTCAAACCCAGATACTTTATGGAGGATTTGTTCCATGGGTGGAGTTGGGTAGTTATCCTTTACAGATGAGCGGTTAAGGTTTCAGAAATCCACCCACAGTATAATGTCTCTGTTTTTCTTCCTAATTGGAACAAGGTTAGCCACCCATTGAGTGTGACATACAGGAAATATGATCTTGGAAGCTAACAGTTTGTTCAACTCTTTTTTCACTGTAGGTTCTACGGTAGGGTGCATTTTCCTAAGTTTATGCTGGAAAGGTTTTGATTGAGGCTTCATGGAATTATGTGTTTCATTATTTGTGGATCAAAAGTTTTCAGTTCGTCATATGTCCATGCAAAAGCATCTTTGTACTCATTAAATAATTTTATGAACGATGATTTTTCCATGTGATTGTAATCTGTCCCTAAATTTACGTTCTGTGGGTTTACCGCAATACCTAGATTTACGGTTTCATAGTGCATGCATGAACTATTCATTTTGCAATTGGGAACCCCTTTGAATTTATCCCGTAGATCATAAAATTTCTCTAATCTAAGTATTGATGTAGGAGTAGATTTTACCAGCTCGAAAGACTTTTCAACTGAATGATGAGGATGAATTGTTGAGAAATTGTGTAATTCTTCATCATGTTTAATTTAATCAATCATTGATTCCTTAAAGGCATCTTCCCCAGTTAACAAATTTATGATCTGCGAATCATCATTGAAAAACCGTCAATTAGTGATGTTATCAAGAATCAATGGCCTAAACATTAACTCAACTGAAAAAGCATTAGGAGAAAAATTTTCTAATGGGATGAGCCTAGAGGCCACATTTTCTAATAGATCAGCTTCTTGGTTCTGCATACGAGGAATTGACTAGATATTAAAAGTGTCAAGTGTTGAAATTGAATTCCATACCTCTTTTTGATAACTGCACAAATGATTTGATACACAATGTATAAAATTGCAAACCTATCAGACGATAATGTCATAATCATCGAATGCAACCAATACCTTCGCATTAATATCCAATGCTTTCTTGAGCCCCTAGATAAGAGCTTTGTATTCTGTTGTGTTATTGTTGTAGAGAAACCCAATTATGCAATCTATAGGATGTTTATTTCCTAAAGGATCAAGGAGCATGCAGCCTACTCCTGCATCTTCCTTAGATCTCTAACCATCAAAATATAAATGCCAAACCTGATTAGTTACATCATTTATAGGATTTACAATATTAACAAGATTAGGGGGAGCTTCCACAAAATTGCAATGCAAAATTTCTGATTTGTTTCCAGAATTAACAAATGTTGATTTTTGCATAGGGAAGGTCCCTAAATCTAAATCATAGCCATAGTCCCCAAAAATATAGTCACTAAACATCACTAGTTCATTGGGCACATTTATTTCAGTCACATTATGTTTCATATACCTCTCTCTGTCTATTCTAACCTAATTTGGTCGCTTGTTTTTGGGTAGCCATAGATGGGACCAGTTGGTTGAGAAATAACCCTTTAAAGCTTGAGACCAGTCACAACTTAGAAATAACCCATATACATCAGATATGTATGCTACCACTATGTTAATAATTTAAAAAAAATTGTGGATTAGAATCCATCCTAATCATCACCCCTTTTAATTCCCCTAAAATTTTCACATTTGAGCGATCAAGTTGACTAATTTGAGTTTCGCAAGGTGTGAGTTTAGCGTTCATATTTTTACAAACCAAGTAACACATGACATTTGATGATGCTCCAAAATCGACCATGCAGTTGTGTACATTCCAGTTAAAAATTTCAAATGTCAACAAGAAAGGGGGGTACTGGATTTGGAATTTTTTCCTATCAGTGCATCCCTATCTACAGCTATTTTTTTGTTGTTATTGAATCCAACAACATTTTTACTGGTACTGGGATCAGAATTATTTACCACAGGGGTAGAGATCTGATTTTTCTTAGAAACATTGTTTGATTGGGTTGTCAATTGGGAGAGAATCAAACCTCCCGGCATCGGGATAATTTTTAATAACTCGAACATATTGGTATTTTTTAAGATCTTCAATTATATCATATTGCAAGTCTAAATTCTGAGCCACAACATGTTGACTTGCAGGGATCGGTTTATTCCTAGGAGTTGGCAATTATTGTGAAATAGCAGGTCCCTTACTCCTGGTATTGTGAGTGTGCCGGTTTACGAAAACAGATTGGTTATCAGATTTATTTTTTTAAAGTGAAATGTCCCATAAATGACAATTAAATGAGAAGGGATCTTCCAGAGTCTCTTCTTCAGTTTCAGGCTTTTCTTCTTCTTTGCTTCCTTCGACCTCTTGGTCGGGTGGGATCTCTGGTACAGAGTAAACAACCTTGATAGTATTGAAGATTTCTTCATTGGTTGAAATATCAGGAGAGGAATTTTTCCTTGTATTAGGGGAAGTATATGGACGATATGGAGTTTTGAAATTTCCCCTATTAGAAGTACCCTCCTTGTTCGGGTACACAGGGTACTCCCAAAATACTGAACACCTAGAGCAACCACTTCACACAAACAAATCACAAATCGACACACCGATGTTTTGATGTGGTTAACACCCTCTAGAGGGAAACATGTTAGAAAAACAGGATCACAGAGCAATAAAAATAAACAGAAATGCAAATGTAATCACACATACACATTACAAGAGAGACACAAATATATCGTGGTTCACCCAATTTGGGATATGTCCACACTAAAGTTTCTAGTCCTTATTATTATTATGTCCAGCAAAGTGAAGGGATACAACTTGCAACACAACCGCTGCACTTCCTCTTCACTATCTCAGAGTCTCTCTCCCGATCTCAGAGATATTTACAATGCATAAAACCTAATACATCAACCCTAGCCGTGTTACAATGTCCTTCTTTTATAAGGGAAATACAATGGGAAAATACCACGAGTTACCCAAAACCATGGGCCCAAAAACTGGTGGCGAAAACAGCCCCAAAAATTTTCCTCGGGGGCTACACCCCCAAACCCCCTTTCTCAGGGGAGTGCAACCACTCCCCCAGACCCCCTAGGGATCGTGCTAAGATCATAACCAAACCTGGGGTACGGACACGGCTGAATAATAATATCTCTGAATCTGGAGATCAGGCTCCACAACCAACAATCTCCCACTTGGAGACTGATCACAACAACTCCACCGTTGCTACACTTGCTGGACTTGGACTTGGCAACTTTCTCCTCTTCACCTTCATGGTAGAAATCCAAATGAAACCGAGTAGGTACTCAATTTCTCTCTGCTCACTACCTTTGTGAACATGTCTACAGGATTCTGGCTAGTATGTATATTTTCAAGTTTCAACAGTTCATCTTCCATAACAGAGCGTATGAACTGGTACTTGAGCTGTATATGTTTAGCCCTAGAATGGAATGCTGAGTTATTTGCAAGATGAATGGCACTTTGGCTGTCACTATACAACCTGCTATCCTTCTGCTTCTTACCCAATTCCTCCATAAACCTATGCAACCAAATCATCTCTTTACTAGCCTCTGTAATAGCAACATACTCTGCTTTCGTTGTAGAAAGTGCAACAACCTTCTGCAGTTTCGAAATCCAACTTACTGTTGTTCCACCTACAATAAACACATACCCTGTGGTGCTCCTCCTACTATCATTATCACCTACCATATTTGCATCAACATATCCCTGTATAACAGTGTCTGAACCTTCAAAACATAATGCCTAAGTGGTAGTACCTCTCAAATACCTGAGAATCCACTATACTTCCTTCCAATGTTCTTTACCTGGATTGTTCATATATCTGCTCACAACTCCCACTGCTTGTGCAATATCTGTTCTTGTCCACAACATGGCATACATCAGGCTGCCAACTGCTGATTGATAGGGAATCTTCGACATGTAATATGTCTCTTCCTGTGTCTTGGGACACATTTCCTTACTTAGATTGAAATGGCTGGCCAAAGGTGTACTTACTGGTTTTGCATTCTGCATTCTGAACCTCTCCAACACATTTTGTATGTACTTTTTCCTGAGACAATGTCAATTTGCGATTTTTCCTGACTCTCATTATTCTCATACCAAGGATTTGCTTTGCAGCACCCAAATCCTTCATCGCAAATGAATTGGCTAACTTCCTTTTGAGTAAATTTATATCCGGCATGTTATACCCTGCAACAAGCATGTCATCCACATACAATAACAATATAATATATCTTTCATTGTCTAGCTTCTTGAAATAAACACAGTGGTCAAAATGACATCTACTATAACCTTGTTCTGTCATAAACCTATCAAATTTTAAATACCACTGCCTTGGAGCTTGCTTCAAACCATAAAAACTCTTTTTCAACCTACATACTAAGTTCTCCTTCCCTTTGACCTCATACCCTTGTGGCTGCTGCATATATATCTCTTCCTCCAAATCCCCATGGAGAAAGGTTGTTTTTACATCTAATTATTCAATATGCAAATCTTCTACCGCCACTAGACTTAAGATAATCCTAATTGAAGTCATCTTAACAACAAGAGAAAATATTTCATCAAAATCTATACCTTGCTTCTGTGCAAACCCTGTTAAATTTTGAGCATTGATTCACAATACTCTTGGATCTTTACTGAGAGAATAACATATACAGTATATCAATGCATAACAATCATAATAAGCATGACAAGCATCACAAGAATCAAAAGCATGAGAGACAACAGACACAGAGTTTCCGTGGGGAAAACCCTAAGGTAAAAAACCCCACAACTTCCTCAGAGATAGAGAGGGTAATGGCTCAACCAAAGTACAACCAAAATACACTTGAGATAGTCTCCTAGAAGCAGATGATCCTCCTCCTCACTAGTGCACCACTTTCTGAGTGAGAGAAGTGTGACTTTCTGAATGATCCAAATAGAGATCTCCCAATCTCTATTTATACTAACCTATTTGCCCAGTTACACTATGGGGCCAACTTGTCTATCTAGATACATCCACAATATAATATATATTTTAGGGCCAACCCCACACATGGTGGTCTAATAACCCATCGTCAAGTACACACACTTGCGACACTTGTCAATCCACATGACGACACTTCCTTATAGAGGAATAACACATCTCTAATAAGGGTACAATAAATATATATGAAATACATAGATGAAATACATTCCGAAGTTACATATACATCAACACTCCCTCTTAACTAGGAAGGTATTTCTTGACACAGATCTGCTAGACAAGTCTTCTTCTTGGGATCATCGTCATTGATGCATCGTCACTGCTACTGCTATCTCAACCAATCTCTGAGTCTACTCGTCATAGGAAGTTCTACAGAGCCAGTCCTTTTTCATACTGGATGTAGGCCCACCACCTACAGGTCTTTGTCATCACTAGCCATACTGTGGAATCCTCAGGACTTATTACGTGTGTCACAAAACCTCGAAATAGCCTCCCAAGTTGTTATGAGCACACGGCTCTACCTATAGGATCTCCCAGGGCCATATTATATGTGACCTCACCACAAAACCTCGCAAGAGCATCCCAGGTTGTTACGAGCACATAGCTCTACCTATAGGATCTCCCAGGGACAAATTATATGTGTTCACCACAAAACCTTGCAAGAGCATCCCAGGCTGTTACGAGCACACAGCTCTACCTATAGGATCTCCCAGGGACAGATTATATGTGGTCATGGAAAAACCTTGCAAGAGCATCCCAGGACTTATTACGGGCACACAGCCCAACCTATCGGATCTCCCAGGGATAGATTATATGCCATAGGAAAAAACCTCGAAAGAGCATCTGCCAGATATCCCAGGGCCAAATTATATGCCATAGGCAAAACCTCAAAAGACTATCTGCAGATCTCCCAGGGCCAAATTATATGTCCTCCCAGAGAAAAACCTCGAAAGAGCATTTGCCAGATATCCCAGGGCCAGATTACATGCCATAGGCAAAACCTAGAAAGACTATCTGCAAATCTCCCAGGGCCAAATTATATGCTCATCTGCACAACCTGATCCACGGCCATAGAGTATCAACCTGATACTCACCATACATCATCCTGATGTACACATGATCATCCTGATCATCATCACTGCAACATCCTGCTGCATGTCATATGGAGCAACATCCTGAAGCTCGTCATCCATGATCATCCTGATCATACAATGCATTTACCTGATGCATACCAAGTATCTACTTGATACATATCATCATACATGATCCACCTGATCATACAGTGTATCCACCTGATACAAATACAAATACATTATACATATCACCATACATGATCCACCTGATCATATAATGTATCCACCTAATACATATACAGATACATGGTCCAAGATTCCAACATGATGCATATACAAAATACATACAAATGATCCTACTGATCATATCCAACATCCAACATGATGCATACATACATATAAATGATCCAACTGGTCATATCCAGCATCCAACATGATGCGTACATACATATACATATAAATGATCCAATTGATCATATCCAGCATCCAACATGATGCGTACATACATATATAAATGATCCAACTAATCAAATAAAGTAGAAACCAGAACATCATCCTGATGCTCATCATCCAATGCTTACATCCACAGCCATGTGAAGGATCCTCCTTCCAACATGCTTGGAATGGCTTCAGCAAATGTGTCCATCACTTCTTCCTCGAAGTGTCATCAATCTGAAGAACACCAAGCCTCTCCCTAAAGTACTCGAAATTCACCCTGGCTAGTGGCTTCGTCAGCACATCTGCAATCTGCTCGTCCATCGCAACATACAGGAGATTCACAGCTCCTCTCTACACCATATCCCTGATATAGTGATATTTGATCTCTATGTGTTTTGACCTATCATGAAACACTAGGTTCTCGGATAACTTCACACAACTCTGGTTATCACAGAAGATACCAATAGCATCCAACGGGAGATCAAATAACTCAGATAGCAGCTTCCGTAGCCATACTGCCTCACAACTAGCTGAACAGGCTGCAACATACTCTGCCTCAGCTGTACTCAGTGCTACGCAGGACTGTTTCCTATTAAACCAAGAGATCACACCTGATCCCATACTGAAGCAGCACCCAGAAGTGCTCTTCCTATCTGTAGCACTGCCAACCCAATCTAAATCAACATAACCTTGCAGGTTAAACTTTTGATTCACTTCATACTTGAGCCCATAATCCACTATACCCTTCAGGTACCTCAGAACATGCTTTACAGCAACCAGGTGAACACTCCTCGGATCTGTCAGGAACTAACTCAATGTGTTCATAGCAAAGCAAATGTCTGGTCTCGTGTTTGTCAGGTACATCAAGGACCCAATCATCTGACGATACATAGAGACATCAAAAAGCTCAGATGAAGCATCAGATAGAAGCTTCAGATTCGATAGGTGTGGCCATGGCCTTTCAATCCATCATCCTGAATCTCTTCGGGATATCTACTGTGTACTTCCCTTGACCAAGGAAGATCCCACCTGCACTCTGCCACACCTCCATACCTAGGAAATAGTGCATCATTCCCAAATCTTTCATATCGAACTCAGTAGCAAGCTTTCTCTTTGTATATGCAATCAATCTATCATCTCCTGTTGCAAATAGGTCATCCACATACAGGAGTAGAATCACAGGATTCCCTTCCTCAACCTTGTAGTAAAGGTTGGAATCTGCTTTACTCTTAGTAAAGCCCAAACTAGATAGGAAACTGTCCATTCTACCATACCAAGTTCTGCGAGCTTGTTTCAAGCCATACAAGGCTTTCTTCAATCTGCACACATATGATTCTCTGTCATGTATTTCAAAACCAAGTGGATGCTCCACATATACTTCCTCTTCAACTACACCATTCAAGAAAGCAGTCTTGACATCCATCTGGTGTATTTTCCATTTCATTGCTGCAACCAAGGCAAGTACTGTTCTGATGGAAGTATACCTGGCTACAGGTGCAAAATTTTCTTCATAATCTATTCCCTCTTTCTGAGAGAAGCCACGAGCTACGAATCTCACCTTGTATTTCTCTACACTGCCATCTGCAGCATGCTTGATTTTGTAGATCCATTTGGAAGTCACAACAGACTTCTCTTTAGGTCTTGGGACAACATCCCAAACATCATTCTTTATTATTGATTGGTATTCCTCAACCATGGAATCCTTCCATTCTTTCTTTTGTGTTGCTTCTTCATAACCGGAAGGTTCTTTGTTCATAATGTCATAGAGTAAAGCAACATAGCTAGTATGAGATCTAGTTCTCTTCTTTGCTCTGTGTTCTTCTTCTGGAATGCCAAATATTTCTGCATCTTGAATGAGCTATCTAGCCCATGCAGGTTTCCTCTTGTGAGAGTAATCCTCATGGGGTGTATCTACAAGTTCTTGCAGATCTTCAAACTCATGAACAACTTCTGGAATTCCTTCAGTCATGGTAGTGTCTTGAAATCTAGTTTCCTTAAGTTCTTCATAAACTTCGATAGGTGCCTTCCTTGATTTGATGAATGCTAAGTTTTCATCAAATGTTACATCCCTGCTGACATCAAACTTCTTGAACCCTGGAAAGTATGTTCTGTAAGCCTTCGAGCTTTCACTGTAACCCACAAAGATACCCTTCTTTCCTTAAGGATCTAGTTTGGTCCTCTTTTCCTTTGGGACATGAGTGTATACTGGACAACCAAATATTCTGAGATGGCTGACTTCAGGTTTCTTTCCAGAAAAGACCTCTTCTGGTGTCTTGTTGTCCAATATCTTGTGTGGTGTTCTATTCTACACATATACAGTTGTTCTAGTTGCTTCTTCCCATAGGTGCATAGGTAGAACCTGGTCATGCAACATTGCCCTTACTGCTTCCATGATTGTTCTGTTCTTCCTTTCTGCAACTCCATTTTGTTGAGGCTAATAAGGAGCAGTCAACTCCCTCTTAATCCCTGAATCACTACAAAGCTTCTTGAAGTCACCTAAGGTGAATTCTCCACCATTGTTGGATCTGAATGTTTTGATCTTCTTGTCAGTTTGATTCTCCATCAAGGTTTTGAATTCCTTGAACTTATCAAACACCTCATCTTTGTTCTTCAAGAAGTATACCCAAGTCTTCCTGGAGAAGTCATCAATAAATGAGACATAATAAACATACCCACTAATAGAATTGGATGACATAGGACCACATACATCTAAGTGGATGATTTCCAAAATATCTTTTGCCTTGCTTTCACTGCTTGGGAAAGCCTTCTTAATGTTCTTACCTTTTGCACATCCTTTGCAAACACCTTCATGTTTGGTCTTGATTTCAAGAAGACCTTCTACAACCTTGCTTGCAATTGGAAGTGCCCTATAGTGCATATGATCAAGTCTTCTATGCCAAAGTTCACTTGGCTCCATGGATTCATGCACCATGGCATGTTCACGTTCTCCCTTCAATTTATACAAACCTCCCTCTTGCTCTCCAATCATTACTGCATCATCTATGGTCTTTCCCTTTGGCCATCCACAAATGCAACCCTCATACCTTTTGCATCCAATGCAGAGATGGAGAGTAAGTTCTTCTTGAGCGCAGGTACATAAAGGACTTCTTTCATCTTCAAAGATTTTCCATAATCTAGGTTGTAGGAGGCTTCACCACTTCCTTTGATTGGGTATTGATAATCATCCCCAAGTTTCACCTTATGGGGTGATTCATGTTCAGATAGATTCACAAAAGATTCCTTAAACCCAGTCATGTATTTGAAAGCCCCACTATCAATCAACCAATCATTACAAGCATGGGAGATAGTACCTGTGAGAGCAGAGATTAGAACATACTCTTCTTCACTTGATGAGTCATCATCACTATCATCACTTTCTGCCCTAGCCTTCTTCTTTGGAGGTTCATCATCCTCGGCAGCATGAGCATAGAACTTTCTTTTGTTTCCATTCTTCTTCTTGCTAGAGTTGTTGTTATTATCCATTTTGTTCTTGGGACAATCTGAAGCAAAATGACCCTTCTCATTGCATGTGAAGTATCTTAGATCCTTCTTATTCTTTTGATGGGATCTCTTTTAGTGAGAGTGTTCCTTCTTAGGCTTGCTTCTTTTGGTGTGAGCTACAAGTGCTTGATCTTCACCTCCAATCTTTTCCTCATGAGCTACAAGTCTAGCTTCTTCTTGAGAGCATTCTTCCCACAATATGTTGACGGAGATCAACTTCTTCCTTGCACAAATTCCTTGAATAAAGGAATCCCATTACCTGGGTAGGCCATTTAGAGTGGTCATGACAACTTCACCATTCTCCACCATTTCATCTACCGCTTCCAGTTGTTCCTTAATCTGGGAGACCCTAGAAAAATAAGATTGAATGGTTTCTCCATTCTAAAACTTTACTCCTTTCAATTCGTTCCGCATGGTCATCTTCCGATTTATGTTCTTCCCTTCAAATAGCTTGGTCAAAGAGTCAAACATCTCCTTGGGTGTCTTTAGAGAAGACACATGGGGTATCAGATGGTCTTTGATAGAATCAGCAATGATTCTCTTTTCCTTAACCAAGTTCTTCTTGTGCAATACTTTAGCCTCTTCATCCTCTAGGATAGGGATGTCTTCTTTTATATATGAGTCCAACTCATTCTCTTCCAGGATTAACCCAATCGTATACTTCCAAGCTCGGAAGTTGTCAGCCCCTTCAAGCTTATCCTCAAGCTTGGTGTGGTGAGACATCTTAAAGAGTAATTCAAATGGAAATAGAAAAGATTTAAGTCTTACCACTTGAAATGCTGAGAACTGGATCTAGTCCCGGATTAGGGTTTGTCGGAAAAACCCTAAAAATTCAAAATGTGAATTTCAAATTTTTGAAAGGATAGAAAGATGTGCCTTGATGATATGATTAGCCTGGTGCATTCAGAATTTGAGATCAGCAAAGCTTTACCCTTCAGATTTGTCTTTTTGTTCTCTCGAGTTCACTAGAGAGAGCCCTGAATCAGGGTTTGAGTTTCCCAAAGATCTACCCAGCCAAAAATCTCACTCCAAAGCTCTAAAATTCGATTTTTGCAAGGAGCTTCCAGCTATGTCTTCAGATTCTATAAATTCCTATTTTTGTGGAAACCCTAAGTTTTAGGGCCAAATCTGAAAATGCTCAGAAATGAATTCTGATTGGACAGATAGATTCTCCTTGATGAGTAGAGTCGATCTACTATACTACTTTTCCAAAATCTGTGGAGAGAAACCCAATAAACAAGAAATTCAAGTTTCCGTCACTGCAAAATGTCTTCTTCTTAGGTTAGCTCTGATACCATGTTAAATTTTGAGCATTGATTCACAATACTCTTGGATCTTTACTGAGAGAATAACATATATAGTATATCAATGCATAACAATCACAATAAGCATCACAAGCATCACAAGAATCAAAAGCATGAGAGACAACAGACACAGAGTTTCCGTGGGGAAAACCCTAAGGTGAAAAACCCCACAACTTCCTCAGAGATAGAGAGAGCAATGGCTCAAGCAAAGTACAACCAAAATACACTTGAGATAGTCTCTTAGAAGCAGATGATCCTCCTCCTCACTATTGCGCCACTTTCTGAGTGAGAGAAGTGTGACTTTCTGAATGATCCAAATAGAGATCTCCCGATCTCTATTTATACTAACCTGTTTGCCCAGTTACACTATGGGGCCAACTTGTCTATCTAGATACATTCACAATATAATATATATTTCAGGGCCGACCCCACACATGGTGGTCTAATAACCCATCGGCAAGTACACACACTTGCGACACTTGTCAATCCACATGACAACACTTCCTTATAGAGAAATAACACATCTCTAATAAGCGTACAATAAATATATATGAAATACATAGATGAAATGCATTCCGAAGTTACATATACATCAACAAACCCTTTACAACAAGTCTGGCCTTGTACCACTTCTTACCTCCTTCTTCTTCCTTCAACCTGTAAATCTATTTGTTCTGCAATGCTCTTTTACCAGCATGCAAGTGAACCAGATCCCAAGTCTGGTTTCCTACCAATGAGTCCATCTCCTCATTCATGCATTTCTCCCACTTCTTTCTAGTTTCCACCTGCATTGTTTCTTCATAACACTCTAGTTCACTAGCATCAGTCATCAATAAATAATACATTGAAGGAGAGTATCGTTCAGGGAGTTTACTTAACCTGGTAAATCTTCTTGTAGTTGCAGGAGTTTCAGGTACTTACTGTTATTCTTGATTTTTTGGCACCTTTGGAGCTTCATTTTATTCAATTTCATCAAGTACTGTGTAATCTGTGGTTTCCTTTTCTTGTTTCTTTCCCTGCAACTGATCTTTATACATGATCTTTTCATTGAATATCACATCTCTACTCCTGATAATTTTTTTATTTCCATAATCCCATAAGCGATAATCAAATTCATCAACCCCATATCCAATAAAGGTACATTTCTTGGATTTAGCTTCAAGATTTGTTCTATTTTCTTTATCAATATGGAGAAATGCTTCACAACCAAATGTTCTCAGAAATGAGTAGTTTACCTTTTTATCTGTCCATGCCTCCTCTAGAATACCACCATCCAAAGCACTTGAAGGTCCTCTGTTTATTAAATAAACAGCGGTATTTACAGCATCCGCCCAAAACTATAAGGGCAACCCTACATGAAATCTTGTACACCTTGCACGCTCCATGATCGTTCTGTTCATCTTTTTAGACACACCATTTTCTTGTGGTGTTCCTAGGATTGTCTTCTCTCTACGAATCCCATGGTATGAACAGTAACTATCAAACTCCTTGCCGCAATACTCACCTCCATTAGAAAATCTAAGACACTTCAACCTTTTTCCTGTCTCATTCTCAACCAAAGCTTTCCATTTCTTAAAAGTAACAAACACATCAGATTTCTGTTTAATGCAATAAACCCAAGTTTTCCTAGTTGCATTATCAATAAATGTAACATAATAATGAGAGCCACCAAGAGATTGTACCTGAGCCAGTCCCCATACATCTGTATGCACTAGCTCTAACTTTTCATTCTTCTTTTGTTTCCCAACTCTGAGAAATCTGACTCTCTTATGTTTTCCATAAACACAGTTTTCACAGAATTCCAAACTTACCTGCTTCAAATTTGGCAGCAACTTCCTTGAGTGGAGAATCTGCATCCCCTTCTCACTCATGTGGCCAAGCCTATGATGCCACAATGTTGTATATATTCCTATGGAAGCTAAAGAGATAGAATAGTCAGTATTATGACATAAATACAACGTACCTACCCTGTCTCATTTTGCTATCACCATTGATCCTTTAGTAATCTTCCACCACTTTTCTCCAAATGTAGATAGACAGTCGCCATCTCCCAACTACCCTGTTGAGATCAAATTTATTTTCATAGCAGGAATATGCCTTACATCTTTCAACAAACAATCAGTTCCATTCTTAAATTTTATCCATACCTTACCCATTCCAACAATTTTACATGGCTCATCATCACCCAATAAAACATGTCCAAAATCGCCTAGAACATAATCATGAAAATATTTCCTATGGGGTGTAGCATGACATGAAGCCCCTGAATCTACTACCCAATAATCACTAGTATTATCTAATGCAAGAATCAAAGCATTTTGTAACACATCACCTGCTACATTTGCTTCTTGGGTAGTTTCCTTCTGTGCATCTCCTTTATTTTTTAGAGATCTGCAGTCTTTCTTCAGATGTCATTTCTTTCCACAGTTCCAGCACTCTATCTTTCCCAGTCTGGACTTGGATTTGCCCGTTTTAGACTTGCCACGATTACCTTGGCTCATTCCTCTCTCTTTTTGTCTTCCTCTGCTCTCCATGGTCAACGCATTACTTGATGTCTCACCCGTGATTTTTCTTCGCATTTCCTTGCTAAGAATAACACCAATAACATCATCAAATTTCAAGGTGTTTGAACCAAAGACAGAATTACTTACAACCATGACCAAGCTATTCCAGCTTTCTGGCAATGAACACAAGATTAGAAGAGCCTTAACCTCATTTAAATGATCAGTAATAGATCCACCTTCAGACATATTCATATTAAATAAACGCTTCACTAGAAATACCTTGTTGGAGGCCGAGGGTTTTTCATACAGCTTACCCAGTGCGCTCATCAAACCCTCCATTATCGTTTCTTTTGACATATTGAAAGCCACCGACGAATCCAGGCTCAGCCATATTGTTCCAAGAGCCTTTATGTCAAGAACCTCCCATTCTTCATCCTTCATAGTTGTCGGCTGCTTTTCTCTTCCTCCCAATGGTAGGAATAGATCCTTCTGGTATAGATAGTCCTCCATTTGCATCTTCCATAACTGAAATTTTTGGCCGTTAAACTTCTCGACCTTAAACTTTCCTTCTTTTGCCATTGCTCCCACTCGAACCAGAAACCCTAGCTTCCTGCGGGTTTATCTGCCAAATAGACTTTTGGCTCTGATACCAATTGTTAGAAAAATAGGATCGCAAAGCAATAACAATAAACAGAAATGCAAATATAATCACACATACACATTACAAGAGAGATACAGATATATCGTGGTTCACCCAACTTGGGCTACGTCCACACTAAAGTTGCCAGTCATTATTATTATTCCATCCAGTAGATAAATAATATTGAATGCATGAAAAATCACTTGGATTTAAAGAAATCAACTCATTTTCGAGTTGATGACCTCAAATTTCATTGTGTTTACCAAAAACAGCTTCCAACTTTTTCCAAGCTGTATCAATTTCATCAATTCCAGATATGTGGAATCGCAAATCAGTAGAGATTGACATCCCAATCAATACACGAGCTTCATCACATCTATTCGCCCATTTTATTTTCTTATCATCATCAGTGGGTTCTATTTCTTTCCCTGAGGTAATTCTGAAAAGTCCCCTACTTCGTAGAACATCCTCCATACGAGATTTCCATGAGAAATAGTTGGAACTAGTAAGTAGAATAACACAAGGGGTGGTCATATTGTAAATTAATGGCTATAAAAACAAGAACCAATAGTCTGGATGTGAAGAGCTTAAAAAAACAAGCGGTTTAAAAAAAACGGCACTGAAAATTGACTATGTATGATGAAGTTATGCTTGATCAAAGAAAATGTTGAAGATGTTCCCAATAGTGACATGGCAGATAGAGAATGACCAACTAAAAAAAAAACCCTCTTCCCAAGATGAACCTTTGAAAATCACTTTACAAGAAAGTTGCTTCAAGTGAATCACTTTTGTAAAATAAGTGATTTTCACTTTTACAATATGTTACTTTAAATAGTGCAGCAAAAAAAAGAACTTAAGTGACTCGCTTTTTATTTTTAATTTAAGTGAGATGCACTTTTACAATAAAGTAACTTAAAATTAAAAATTGCATGCACCTTTCTTTAAAAGTAACTTAATAAGACTTGAACTCAATACCTATTAAGGAATAAAGCAACTTTGAACCAAGTAGGCTAATATTAAAACGTATGTAAAAGAAAGGAAGGAGGAAGGGGGCTTTTGTTTTTTTTACTCTTCTCTCTCAGCTTCTATGCTTGCCTCTTTTTCTGCAAATCACACCACAAACCGAAACAAAAAAAAAAACACACTTTTGGGGTTATATCTCGTTAGCTTTCCCAAAAATTCTACATTTTATCTTTGTTTCTGATTCGCCGCGATCGCACAAGGTGCACGGCAAAGAGCATACGCAGCCGAGAAAAACCCTTTCCCCTTCTATTTCTAATTCACTGAGATCGCACAAGGTGCATGAAAAAGAGCATACGCAGAAAAGGAAAGCAATAATCCGAAACTAAAAAAAAAAATATAATAATAAAAGCTAATAAAATATGAGATATTTTTTTAAAATAATAAAAAACGTCATTGTAACATTATACCTTCAGATCTGATGAAATACGCGTTTCTGAAGCAACTGGAAACCGTTTTTCGATCAAATGAAAACTATTTCCTATTGGAAACGACGCTCTGGATGCAATGGAACACCTCCCATAGCCCATAAATGCACAGAAATTCCAGAACCAGAAACCCTTTCAAGTTTCGGCAACACTAGTTCAAGATCTAGATCATAACCGAAAGTGGCTCTTCATAATCGCTCTGATACCATGTTCGGGTACACTGGGTACTCCCAAAAGACCGAACACTTAGAGAAACCACTTCACACAAACAGATCAAAGATCGACACACTGATGTTTTGACGTGGTTAAAACCCTCTAAAGGGAAACAGTCCACGGCCTCGGCCAAATAGCTTCTACGGAGCAGTTTATTATGCAAAAGAAAGAAAGTTACAAATGAGCTTCTCATAATCGATCAACTAGCCAATGACCCTCCATGCTCTTTAAATAGAGATCATGGACCAATTGAGTGTTAAACCATGAATCAAGGGTAGGTATGATCTAAGAGAATTTGAACCATCAAATCACTCTATGTCTAGAACATATCGTGACCATCGAATTAAATATTTACAAATGCATACTAATGCATATTAAAGAAACACACTTTACCTAACGGATATATTACACAAGTTGATCTTAGCTAACTCCTAATTGTCTAAATATCCTAACACTCCCCATTGTTTCATTTCAACATAACCATTTCACTCGTAAAGGCCCTGATTGCTTGCTGTAATTTTTCAACATCAAAATTCGGAGCATCTCTTTTCTCCATATTGGGTCTTGACATAGTTTCATTTTTTTTCAGGAAGGATTATCAGTTTTCTCATTAAGGATTATCAGTTTTCTCATTGTTTTCAGGTTCGAATGTCATGGAATTCTTTTCTACTTTTATTGCTTCCTCAAAATTTTCAGCTAAAGAAGTTTTACCAGCTTGCTTAACAAACATGACGAGAGATTTAGGCAGGGCTAAGGCATAATTTTCTATGATGATATCCTCAGGGGGTTGAGATGCCACTGGTATTTTATTTTTCAAAGTAAGGAAACATTGTGAAATCCTTAATACGCTCTTTGTTTTCCATTTTAATTATGGATAATTCCAAGGCTAAAACAATAGGAGTTTTATCTTCACTAAATTTATTCAGAAATGCCTGACTAAAATATGCCCAGTTAGCTATAGACCCCTAAGTAAGGGAGAAATAACACACTGAGGATTTTCCTTCAAAGTTCAAAGGAAATAAGTGACATACAATGTCTTCATGTTGGACATTCATACTCTAAACAACCAAGATGAACTTATCAATGTGATTTTTCAGTAGGTTCCTTATTATCTAGGTCAAATTTAGGTAGGAGTTTTCAGGATGTTTGGGTAGACTGTGTTGAGGTCTGGGTACAACGATGGCACCATGCCATAACCATGTCATATTATTATTTATATATCCTCCCCTAGCGTCAACCGTGCTTTGATCAAATTCCGAATCTCACGAAGATTCGTTGTCGTGATCACTGGTGCTATTGGAAGGTGATTTGGGAGGTGAGGGTGATTGATCAGATCCACCTAAGGCCACTAGTCATCATGAAGTATTTGTGTTGATATCCTCTAAGAATATTACTAAGATGATAATCAGAAGATCCCACTAGGGGTTCAAGAATTTCTTCAACAATTGGATCTACGACTATATCAGTTGGATGGTGCGACCTATTTGGCAAGCCAAAGTTCGTAGGGGGATTTCCTGTCTGGAAAGAATAAGCTCTGGTCAAAATACATCGGGATTCCTCCGAGGCTTGATCTATCTCCTCAAGGGTAAATAATGGACTAGTATTATCTCGTTCTGTGATATCCCTAAATACATTAAAGAAAGGTGTGGAAGTGGATTCGACTTGTGAGGTTGCGATTAAGTTAGACACAGTTTGGGACAATTGTGTTTCAAAATTCCTGAGAGGGGAGCTAGGTTGACTATTGGTAGGAGTGTTGTGTGGTTGGTCAGCCATTAAACTTTAAGTTCAGTCCCTCCTTCTAGTTCCATTTGTTGGTTGCATTTTCTATCGGTGACCAACTTAAGGAAAAATAACCCACACAAAGAGCTTAACATAGCGTTGTGTATGTTTTGAATAATTGTTTTTCACAGGATTAAGGCCCTGTTGCCTTTGTGATTTTCTCTCCGAAGAGAGAGTCTCTTTGGTGATTATGAATGTCTATTTTCCCTACTACTAAATCTAAATAACAAAATATTAACTTTTAACCAAAACCTAAATCTAGCGCTTATCCTAACTATGATTGGAAATTTAGTAGCTGCTAAATTTAAAATAGAGATAGATTAAGACTATTTTCCTAACCTACCTACCCTATCCTGTCCAGGATCATAAATGAAAATATAATTCAGAGACTGAATACCACTGTTAAGGTTAAATTTCAAATTATAGATATCTTCTAACACTAAAATATAACCTTTTGCATTTCATACGAAAACAACAATTCCCATAAAATGGATAATACTAAAAATTTCAAACCCAAAATCAATTAAGATTAACTGTCATGCAAACTCAAATTTGTGTAAAAGATAAATAAACCTTATCATGTATTTAACAAAATAAACATACATTTAAGAGTAATGAAAATACTAATTTAAACAAATCATAAGATAATAGGAAATAACAACCTATTATAATAGTATTTGAATAAATTCACAAAAATCTAAAAGACCATGTAAGTGATTTCATTAAAGATCGGATCTCCATATGATAGCTCAATATATATATGCAGATGATAAAGTAAATACAGAGAAAGATCAGAGAAAGATACAATATATATATGTGTGTGTGTGTGTGTGTGTGTGTGTGTGTGTGTGTGTGTGTGTGTGTGAGAGAGAGAGAGAGAGAGAGAGAGAGAGAACCTCTAATAGCATAGGAGTCTTCAAATAGTGCATTAAAATTGCCTTCAGATCAATCCAGAAAAACAAGTTTAAGCAGTGGAAAAAAAAAACTATAACTTTTTCAAATCTCCTATTCCAATATCAAGGACTCAAACCCCTTATCTTATGACCAGACTTGTATTATATAGCAATCCCCAAAGTAGCTATCATTAAATTTTGGCCAAGCAACTATGACCACGTAGACTAAAAATGAGATGCTAGAGTAGAATTATCATGATCTGGAGTATTGAATCTTAACAGATGTCAACACTTGATGCAAAAGCATCTTCGAACTCAATAATTCCAAGGACAGCTCCAGATTGACGAAGAGGAAAGTAGAAACAAACTTACTGGACAATGCCAGCAATGAGCCTCTTTGATTGAATCTGTTCTTGTACTTGGGATTCTAGCTACCTCGACCAAAATAGCAGAGAGTAAGCTGGAGTATGGATAAGGGAACATAGATTCAACTTCGATCTCAGCATCAATCATTGGGTAGGATCAAGATATATGCCAAATTTTCCTGGAGGTGATGAACAACCCCCAATGAAGACCAAAAATGAAACCTATGACAATTCAAGATAAAAAAAATAAAAATTAAGATGTTGTGAAAAGAAATATAATAATTTTAAGGATGCCTATAGAATCTTTGATTCTATAGGTATCATCATAACAACATACTCAATTAAAAATAATCAAAATAAGTGACTAATATTACCTGTAATTGTCGATGCTTAAATCCTTGTGGATAAAAACAAAAATTGAGCCAAAAACAAACATTTAACTGTTTGCAAAAATCAGGCCTTACATGGCGGTTCAAAGGATACTTGGACTGGAGCAGTCCTTCTGGCCTTATTCAACTTTGGTTTAAATTTAAGAACCCTGTTATTGCTAATCCTATTCTGTTTAAGCAACTTCTAGTTCTTTAAAAACAGATTTTTCCTGATATCTTTATACTTATCCCTTTTACCTTTCATAGTGGTCCATTTATCAATCCAAGCAACTAATTCACCCTTCATATTTGCAATTTCTTCTCTAGATATTGTATTGATCAGTTTGGATTCTTTAAGGTTGATTTCCAGGGAATAAATTCGATGTGCTTGAGTTACTACGGTGGATTCCTCTATACCTTTAGTACTTGGCTCCCAAACTATATCTCCAGCTTTAACAAGTTTCTGGTCGACTTCTTGGTTTGAATGAATTGAATGTTTTGCATCTTGAGCATTTCCATCCCTTGTTTCAGAGGTAGAGTCGTATAGGAATTTTGGATCTACTTGGTAATTTAAATCATTATTCCTCTGATGTTCAGAAGAATCGCTAAGATCGATAACAAGGGTGTTATCATCATGCAAGTTTCTCCTAGCCAGAAGGGCAGCGGTCATACTTCTGGTTGTTCTACGAGTTGCGCTATTGCTCATAGCCTTACTAGTTTTCTCTTCCCCTTCCGGCCAACTAAGGGTTTCAATTGAGAAATGGAAGTCTGACTCTAGTTTCTCATTATTGGGAAATAGCTTGTCTGTTCCTGTTTGAGAACCCTCAAGTTTTACCTAAGAGTCAGCTTCGTAAGGGGTTTTGATTGAGGTTGGCCTTGCATCTTCATCACTAAACCCTTGGTTTGGATCTTCCATAACATGTATCCTACGCTTATGTCGAGTCTGTGATCTATTACGAGGCCACTCTTAATTGATCCTAAAACCATTACGCGTAAGGAAAGAATCCCAATTATTTCCCAACTGGGCCAACTTGTGCAAAACAAGAATCTTGATTAAACCATGGTAAAAAATACTTCTTTCCTTATCAGCCATATTATTCTAAACATAATAAGCCATCTTCTGGAGGCTATTGAGAAGATAGAAGGGCATATTGATGGCATTACCTTTGAAAATAAGTAGTAACCTAAGATGATAGTAGTGGGTTTGAGAGTAGCTTCCTTCACAAGTAACGTACTTCATTATCAGTTCCAGAAGAGATCACCACTGCTTCTTCACCATGCGTGAAGGGAACCCATATTTGGACTCAACTTGCTGATTTGATTTAAGCATGATTTCCTTCCATGCGAGACTCTTCATATGCTTCCCTTTGAGCCATTTTTCACCATCCATAGGTAGCTTTGTTGCTTGAGAAACAAACTCCTATGTCAGGTGGAGATCAACATTACCCATGCGAGCATTTGTGCCATCTAAAGATGTAGCAAATGCTAGGGTGACTTTTATATTAAACCCTGAAAATTTTCGCAGAAAGGGAAACCAACATGCCTTCATTATGGGTTCAACGCATTCTTGATAGATATCTAAATATTCAATCACACACAATTCAAACCGTGTAACAGGAGCCATTAGATCAGATATCATGTTGCAAGATGCACACAGGGATGAAATATCAATGAGAGAATGAAACCAATTCGCCTTCAAACCCTAAACCTTAATCAAGACAATAACCGACTCCATATTGTTCAGGTACATAGAACACTAAAAAATGCTTCAAGAACTTCGGGTAATGAGTTTCATGATCTGTAGGAGGTTTCGCGATTCACAAAACCAATAAATGAGATAATTAATTTGAAGATTATGGAATACCAATTAAGATTTGTGCATGACACTTGTATCTCTATCAAATTCAAGTGGTAGTGTGTAATGATAACCATCTCAGAGCATAATATTTCATGGTTCAACAAATTTAGCCTGTATTATCCCACACCAATGTTCAAATAAATTTCAAAATAAAAAAACTTCATCATGTGAGTTTTGCGAAAATATTGGAGCTAGGGTATCGAAGATATATCAAGATTTCATTATAGTTGTTTGTTCGATCATCGATTAAGAAATGTCCTCCAATACAAAGTGATCATAATCAAAGTCAATAAAGTAGGGTAAATATTACAAGTAAGCGTCATAGGGTTCTGATTAAAATGATATTACATGAATACCAACACATTGTATTATGATAACCAACTTCCCATACTTTACCTTCAAAATGCCTCCATTATATGGTTGTATTAAGAATGCAAGAAGCTTGAGGACTACTTAATAACACAAAGCGTGATCAATAAACTGAATAATAATAAATGATTTATTTCCCACTTTGTGTGACCAAAATTTATATCATTAGTTCAATCCAAATGTTTTATGAGCTGCAAAAATTTCAACACATATCGATAATCATTTGATCACAACAAAAACTTATGTACGAGGAAGAAGTAAAATGATCAAATGAAATCATTGTCCTTAATGCTTAGCTTCATATGCTCTGATCAATATATTTGATTTATTGGGAGTACCTTCAGAATCGAATGTTCTGAAGGAACTCCTAAAATATATATTTTATGAATATGAGTCGAAGAACACAAATCTGAATCGAAGATCATGATTGGAATATTGTCTTTTGGAAGAAAATAGTTTGAATTGAGCTAAGACTAATATGGAGGGTTGTTTCCTGCCAACAAACAAGTAAAGCAGAAGAAGCATTACATGAAGAGGGTCGAAAGACACTCCCAAGTGACTCTGAAAAAGATGAAGAAACATCACATGAGCATGAAGAAGATTCCATTGAAAATATTGAAGATCATTCTGAGACACACTCTACTTTGGACATGAATCAAAGAGAATCTATTGATGGATGCTTGAACTATGAAGGAGTACCTACTCATGGGTGCTCACACCTCTATGTTGGTTACATAGAGATCACTTTTGAAAGTGTTGTTGCAAGAAAAATTTCCATTAAGCATGAAAATGAGGGCCTTGTAGAATTTGAAGAAGAACCAAGATCAACTTCCCCATCACCACTTGAGCTAAATGAATTTGGTCCAATCAAAAAGTAGAAATAAGAGGAGGTCCCTCTACAAGAGCCTCTTTTTCTTGAAGGGTCATAAAATATGAATGAAAAGAAGATCCAAGGGACCCTTAGCATACTCCATGACACTCGAGCATTGGTGTCAAATTCTTGTTGGAGAGTTTCTTCATTGAAGGATCCATCCTTCCTTGAAGATATGGAGAAGATTCAAAGAGAAATGTTCAACATCGAAGGTAATGTCATGTCTTTGATTTTTTATAGAAACAATTTGGTTGAGCTTAATGAATGGTTACTGTTAAAATTCAATATGCTAAGACAGAAAATAGCAGCATTACATTCCATTTCACAATAATAGCATATACAGGATCACTGAAGAAACAACAAGCATAGCATAAACACAAGAGACAGAGATTTATCCTGGGAAACCCTCATGGGGTAGAAAACCCAGCAAAGCTTCCTCAATATAGATGACCAGCAATATACAAAGATGAAACCCTGAGACATGATCTCCTCCTCCACAATAGCAGACCTCTCCTCCACAAGTGCGCTATCCTCAAGTGTGTGAGTGTGTCAAATGAGGAACACACCTCCTCTATTTATACACTACTCTGATATGTATTTTACACAAGTACATGTAGGCTCGTATTTAACCATTAGGTTAAATACCCCATTATAACTGACTGGGCCGACCCCCACATGGTGGGTCTAATAACCCTAGTTACCACAGCCAACTCGGAGGAATAAACATCTCCGGATTTATAGTATAATCACATCGGAGGTATGGAACATCTCCGGAATAAATAATATACAAATATAATATTCTTTGAAGTTACAATATTTCAACACTCCCCCTTAACGAGAAGGATATTATAACAGTATCTGCACGAGCAAGGAGTCATCAACATCATACATGATACATCTATAAATCATTGGAATCTTTCTCAACATCATCAGTAACTCAAGCAGTTACTGGAACATCTTCAATACTGGAACATCAACATCTTCAGTACTGAGTCTTTATCTTCTGTAGCACTCGAACAACTACAACAACATCAACATCTGGATCCTCACGATCATCAGTATCGTCATCTCACGATCATTAGCATCGTCGTCACACGATCATCAGCATCGTCATCACACGATCATCAGCATCGTCATCACACGATCATCAGCATTGTCATCTCACGATAATCAGCATCGTCATCACACGATCATCAGCATCGTCATCTCACGATCATCAGCATCGTCATCACACGATCATCAACATCGTCATCACACGATCATCAGTATCGTCATCACACGATCGTCAGCATCGTCATCAACACAGGTATCCATAACAATACAAGTATCCACATCATTAGTACAAGTATTCATGCCAATACAAGTATACATATCATCAATACAAGTATCCATACTGATACAAGTAATCATGTCATCAATACATGTATCCTACCGATACAAGTAACCACATCATCAATACAAGTATCCATACCGATACAAGTAACCACGTCATCAATACTAGTATCCTACCGATACAAGTAACCACATCATCAATACAAGTATCCTACCAATACAAGTAACCACATCATCAATACAAGTATCCTACCGATACAAGTAACCACATCATCAATACAAGTATCCTACCGATATAAGTAACCACATCATCAATACAAGTATCCTACCGATACAAGTAACCACATCATCAATACAAGTATCCTACCGATACAAGTAACCACATCATCAATACAAGTATCCTACCGATACAAGTAACCACATCAAAAATCACTTTCTCGGAGACCATACGTCTACGGATCAATTCAGGGACCGAAGTCCGGGGATGATACAATCCCCACTTCTCGGAGACCATACGTCTACGGATCAATTCAGGGACCGCAGTCCGGGGATGATACAATCCCCACTTCTCGGAGACCTCACGTCTACGGATCAATTCAGGGACCTAAGTCCGGGGATGATACAATCCCCACTTCTCGGAGACCTCACGTCTACGGATCAATTCAGGGACCTAAGTTCGGGGATGATACAATCCCCACTTCTCGGAGACCTCATGTCTACGGATCAATTCAGGGACCTAAGTCCGGGGATGATACAATCCCCACTTCTCGGAGACCTCACGTCTACGGATCAATTCAGGGACCTAAGTCCGGGGATGATACAATCCCCACTTCTCGGAGACCTCATGTCTATGGATCAATTCAGGGACCTAAGTCCGGGGATGATACAATCCCCACTTCTCGGAGACCTCACGTCTACGGATCAATTCAGGGACCTAAGTCCAGGGATGATACAATCCCCACTTCTCGTAGACCTCATGTCTACGGCTCTCTTTAGGACTGAAAGTCCAGGGATGATCCAATCCCCTCAACTGTCCACTAAGGACTTCATTCTCGGATACCTCACGTCTACGGCTCTCTTTAGGACTGAAAGTCCAGGGATGATCCAATCCCCTCAACTGTCCACTAAGGACTTCATTCTCGGAGACCTCACGTCTACGGCTCTCTTTAGGACTGAAAGTCCAGGGATGATCCAATCCCCTCAACTGTCCACTAAGGAATTCATTCTCGGAGGCCTCACGTCTACGGCTCTCTTTAGGACTGAAAGTCCAGGGATGATCCAATCCCCTCAACTGTCCACTAAGGACTTCATTCTCGGAGACCATACGTCTATGGATCTATTCAGGGACCGAAGTCCAGGGATGATACAATCCCTACCTGTCCACTAAGGACTTCATTTTCGGAGACCATACGTCTATGGATCTATTCAGGGACCGAAGTCCAGGGATGATACAATCCCTACCTGTCTACTAAGGACTTCATTTTCGGAGACCATACGTCTACGGCTCACTTTAGAACATGTGTTCAAGGATGATACAATCCCCACATGTATTCTCATCAATAAATCTATCATCAAAAGCATGTATTCTTACTAATACATATAACATCAAAAGCATGTATAAGTAAAACTAAGTATTCTAAGTATACGAGTCCTAAATCTAAATATTTCTAAGTATCTAGGTGTAGAGAACAGGTTACCTCATCATCGACCTTGTTGTTCGATGAGACAATCTCATCATCAGTGACTATACTACTCCCCCTTTCGAGGAGGGTCCTTTTGAGCTACACCAATCTTGTCTCGAAAGTATTCAAATTTCACTCGAGACAGAGGCTTGGTTAGTACATCGGTAACCTGTTACGAATTCAAACTTTATAGTTCCTTTCTGTGTCATATCTTGTTAGATCCCTATGATCTTTGACTTATCATGGAACACTGGATTCTATGTCATCTTGATACAACTCTATTTGTCACATAGGATCACAGTTGGTTCTATCTCTAAGTCAAACAATCTTGAAGCCAAACTTCTTCACAACTAGCAGAGCAAACAGCCATATATTCTGCTTGTGCTGAGAGCCACACTAGACTGCTTCCAGCTAAACCACGAGATCATGGCTAATCCTAGACAATAACATCCTCTTGATGTGTTCTTCTTGTCTGATACACTTTCTGCCCAATCAGCATCTGAGTAGCCATCTGAAGTCATGATCTCCAAGATAGCACAGATCAAAGTCTATCGTATCCTTTAGGTGCCTCATCACATGCTTTTCAACTATCAGGTGAAAACATCTAGTTTTCACTAGATACTGACTCAAGGTATTCACAACAAAGCATATATCTAATCTAGTATATGTTAGATACATCAATGACCCAATAATTTGACTGTACAGAGTTATATCCACTAACTCTGATGAGTTATCCCCTAACAGCTTCAAGTTGGAATCCATAAGAGTGGCCATTCCAACACCTCAAGTCATATTTCTCATCATACTTTCCCTGGTTGAGAAATATTACTTCTGATCCTTGCCATACTTCCAGACCTAGGAAGTAAAGCGTCAAATTGAGATCTTTCATTTTCATTTCTGCATTGAATGATCTTCTGCATATCTATCTGTGCCATCTCTCGTTAGATGGGTCTACTAATATGAGCCTTAATATCATTCGAACTCTGTGGTGAGTTCCTTCTTGCATCCATGTCATTTGTGTATAGAAATCATATTCAACCTTGTAGCAAAGGTTGAGATCCACATCACCCATGGTGATCATTAAGCTTATCAATTTATTATCGATCCTAGGTACCTATACAGAACCTGATTCACACTTCTTTAATTACACCATACTTGGAGCAAACATCTTGTCGTGATTCTCTTCCCCTTTCTAAGAGAATCTTTTAGCCATGAGCCTTCTATATTTTGTTTGATTTGTAAATCTTCTTGTTTGAACATCCACCACTTGTACAGTGTCCATCATTCTTCATGACCTTTCCTACAAATCAAAATTAAGTACATGATTAGTAATACTTCATAATCATCAAATCATATTGACATGATAACCTATTATGCATACAGATATCATTTACATAGTGATGCAACTATTTTGACCAATACTTTGGCACAACACTTTCCCATATCCTGTATGCATACAGTGGCTATCTAGATGCCTTCCATCTCTACCAGAACATACTATCGAGAGTGTGCACAACTCTCAGCATGTCAGCAAAGAGGTTTCATTCTAGACAAGCAACAATGGAATGTTTGTCCAACTTACCAATCATATGCATATTAGTAGTATACTGTTCAATGTTCTATGAATATTTACACTCAGCATGATATATTATAGGAATACAAATATGCATACAACCTATTACAGGCAATATCATTACTATTTCAAATAACAACTCAAATACTTATCTTTTATGTTTGTGTGGCTGCCTCCCGCTTGATCTTCTGTATGTCTTTTGAACTTCTATTCATTCTGTACCACTTTGCATGCTCAAGAGTCATCCTCATGATCTCATACACAAACATACACTCATTAGTATATTCTAAATGCTATCAAAACATTATAGTACTAAATAATCTTGAAAATGTATAGTCATGATTATAGTTAATAAACATTAGTATTCAAGATTTCAGGGAAGTCTTCTTTTACTCATGCATATCATCAATCAAGATAAAAGATATAATATGCATAATCCCTTGATTACTAACTTTATGAATAAGCATAACCAATCATTCCAAGTATACTTATATAAGGGATCCTAACACAAGGTAAGATTCATGGGAAACATACCTGGATTAGTATACCTACTTGGTTATGTACAACATACCTAAACAATCTCTTCAATGATTTAGAGATCCTGAGCTAGAACCTGCATGTCTCATAGGTTAAGCATAATATAACAAAGTCATACATACCTCGTAAGTAGAACAAAGATTATGGATGAGTCTTTGTCTTCATGTTTTCATGGTCATGGAGCCTGATTTGTCTTTTGTGATGTACCTGTATCTTGTTAGTAGACAACATCAACCTCACACAACATCATAATGCATTAGTACAATCATAAGTGTCAACACCCTAACCAATGAATATCTTCTATCATGCATTCATAATTTTGTTAAGGTGATACAACAAATCTAAAATCAAGATTGTACTAACCGTAATAACATGAATACAAACATACCATAAACTTAATCATGAACAAATCTCAAAACATACCTCGATGAGTCATACCTGTCGAGATCGCTTGTAATCTCTTTATGTAAAGCCTTAGCCTCATCTCCCTCTGAAACAGTAACTCCTTCACTTATGCAGGTGACCAATCCATCTTCTTCTAGGATTAACCCTATCCACTTGATTTGCAAGAACTGGACCTGGAGCTGGATATGGGTTTGTCAGAGAAACCCCAAAAATTCAAACTTTGAATTTCAAACTTCCGAAAGGATAGAAATATGCGCCTTGATGAGCTGATCAAACTGATATATTCAGAATTTGAAAACTGCAGAGTTTCACTCCTCAATTTTGTCTTTGAAACTTCCGGATTCACTGGACGTGACCCTGAACTGGGGTTTGGTGAATCCCACTCTTCTGCCCAATCAAAATGTTTGATCCAAAGCTCTAAGCTTCTATATTTCTGAGGAGCTTCCAGCCATGGTCACAGATTTCAAAAATTCCCATTTTTACAGAAGCCCTAATTTTCCACTTTTCTGATCAAAGTCCCGAACTAGGGTTTGATCAAGCCAGGCCTTCTGCCCAACCAAAAAATATGATCTTGGTCTCTAAATTTCTATTTTGATGAGTAGCATTCAGTCGTGGTCTCCGTTTACAAAAATTCCAACTTTCTTCAAAGCCCTAAATTCCGGAAGCCATGAATGAAGGTATTCAAAAATAATTATGTTTTGACAGAAATATGTACCTGATTGTTTCTGGTGTAAATCCAAACTTTTCAATCCACAGGGTCTGAAAAAGTTTTCTAAGATAGCCTGACCTGTTATCTTTCCATCCTGACAGGTCTGACCTCAATTGGATTCTCTGAGAGAGAGTTATGTCAAATGTCGCAACGTGACCTGTTTTGGGATAAAACAGAAGAGCGAAATTGTACGGCGTGCCACGTGTCACTGTTTGAACTTCGGCATTTGAAAAACTTTTCTGAGGTATCTCGGCCTGTTATCTTTCCATCCTGACAGGTCTGACCTCAATTGGACTCTCTGAGAGAGAGTTATGCCAAGTGTCGCAACATGACCTGTTGATGGGATAATACAGGAGGGGGAACTTGTACGGAGTGCCACGTGTCACTGGTTCAACTTCGGCCTTTGAAAACGTTTTCTGAGATAGTACAGACTGTGTACTACCTTTCACTTTTTACGAAATTTCACTTGGAGCTTCCTAGCCCAAGATATGACCTTTTTCCCAAGGTCACCTGATTTTGACTCAGATCTGGAAGAGGCAGAAACCATATATTGTACAGATCATAAATCACACAGTACAACGAATTAGAGGTTTTCCTTTGGACACAAGGTACCTGGAGATTTAATATTCGTCCTGTAACAATTTCAGATCCGAAAACTTCGCCAAAACGGATTTATAGCGAAAGTGCTACGATGACTGGTTTTTGCTATGTAACACCCTAACCTTCAAATTGTCGTAAGTAAAGCAAGTGTCTTTAGTGCCATACCTTGTCTTCCTTCAGGTTAGCTCTGATACCATGTTAAAATTCCATATGCTAAGACAGAAAATAGCAGCATTACATTCCATTTCACAATAATAGCATATACAGGATCACTGAAGAAACAACAAGCATAGCATAAACACAAGAGACAGAGATTTATCCTGGGAAACCCTCATGGGGTAGAAAACCCAGCAAAGCTTCCTCAATATAGATGACCAGCAATATACAAAGATGAAACCCTGAGACATGATCTCCTCCTCCACAATAGCAGACCTCTCCTCCACAAGTGCGCTATCCTTAAGTGTGTGAGTGTGTCAAATGAGGAACACACCTCCTCTATTTATACACTACTCTGATATGTATTTTACACAAGTACATGTAGGCTCATATTTAACCATTAGGTTAAATACCCCATTATAACTGACTGGGCCGACCCCCACATGGTGGGTCTAATAACTCTAGTTACCACAGCCAACTCGGAGGAATAAACATCTCCGGATTTATAGTATAATCACATCGGAGGTATGGAACATCTCCGGAATAAATAATATACAAATATAATATTCTTTGAAGTTACAATATTTCAACAGTTACATGGAGCATACTTTAAGAATAATGAGGATATTCATAGGCTCAAAATGAAAAATGAGCAACTTCTTGATAGGTTACAAGATACTTGTTATTCCTCCTATGTTTCAGATTGTCAAATGGTAGATTGCTTGGAGGGTTCTCATGACATGATGGATCATGAGAAACATGGAAACTTGCATGTGCTTGATGTGTTTGAAGATGAGCTTGATGAGAGCCAAGCACTTGTTATGGTGGAAGAGGAACTTGAGTTGCCTCTTGGAAATGGTTACACACTTTTTGAAGAAGTGTATGATTCCACTACCTTGGAACCAACCTATGAGGAAAGTTTTGCACTTTTAAGGGAGGTGCATAATCCTACCTTTATGGATCCTTCACATGATGAAACTTTTTCATTTTCTAATCATTTGGGTGAGTTGGTTCATTCTCCTACATCCTACACTTCCATATTATGTAGCATTCATCCTAATGAAGTATGGGTGAAAGGTTTCTTTTTTAAGGTGCCACATGAGTATAAAAATCCTATCTCCCATTTTGAGGATGACATGAATATAGCACTTTATTCTTTACATTTGCATAAACATCCTCTGTTATTGTATGATGGTACACATCTACATGGATGCACCTATGAGTTCACTTGAATCACTTAAAGATTCACGATTTTCCTGGCTCCTTGTTTAGTTCATTTAATGCTGGAGGAAATTCATCCAATATTGGGTGAAGAAATATATGATTGAAGAAAATTATTATTGGAAGAAACATCCTTTTTTATTTCTTGATGATACACATATTCATGGGTGTCTTGATGAGACTTCTTTGAGCTAGTTGAAGTCTCCCTATTTTCTTTGCTCCTTACTTGGTTCATATTTTAGTGGAGGTTCTTCATTCACTTCTTGGATGAAAAAACACATGGATCATTATTGTGTTGCATCTTGCATTCTTTTGGAGCAGCATGGACATATTTTCTTGTTCGATGATTTGTACTCTTTTGGTGATGAGACATGGGACTTTCACCCTTGTCCTTTGAGCTTCAATTCTCTCACTCTTGGTTCTTGTGTGCATTTGGCACATAAGAACTATCCAGTTGATTAGGGGAGACCTGTTTGCATTCAGCCTCACTTTGAGGATATGTATTTCATGATGGAGAGTCTCTCTTGGTCTCATCCCAACCTTGAAGAAGTTCATATTTTGATGCAGGGGCCCTCAAAGTTTCAATTGTGCACTAAAAATGTTGAACATCGAGTGTGGTGGTATGATCTTTACATCTTTCCTTACATTTTTCATAGTGACGAATTTTTATTGTTGTTACTGATGTTTGGAAAGATGCAAATGAGACAATGGGATCCTGGCATTCTTTGGAATTTGAGGTTTCCACATGTGACACTGCCACTCAAAGATTTGCAACTAAGGCAGTGGGATCTGGGCAATCTTTTTCTTGCAAGTTTTTGTGGTAGATCATGCCTATCTTTTGGAATGCAGCACAAGCCATGGGATCTCAACATTACTTGTTTTCAGTTCATTTGGAACAGTACCTTGGTTGTTGGCTTGATGGAGAAATATAACCTTCATTTCATTGAGTTCATTTATGAATATTGTTTCAGTTTCTTTAGTTGGACTCAGTTTTCACATGCTTGGTGTGTATGGAGTTTAGCTGTAGATATTTCTCACCATGCATACTACAAGATCATTTGGGACCCTGGGATCACTTTTGGTCTCGTTAGTTTCAAATTTGGGGTGCAGCAAGCAATTGGAAGTTCAAGTCACCACTTACGAAAGTGATTGTATTAGAGTGGAGCGGCAGAAGCATGGCATTTCCTCTCATAAATTTTCTTGGAAACCTGAAATTTTGAAAATTTTGGCAAATCAGTGGCAACTTCAAGAGGTTTTTCAGTGCAAGTATGAAGGTTCAAATGATTTTTGAAACAAGTTAGAAGCAAATTTGGAAGGAAAGCAGGTTCTTCAACATCCCTGTTTGAAATTGCTTCAGGACAAGAAATCTTGGGTGGGGAGGACTATCATGTCCCCAATTAAATGGTTTTTCAGATAAATAATTAAGTTGGCCTACCCAATTCCTAAGGGTTATGTGGAAGAATTAAAATATTTACATTTAACCCCAAGGTCTATAGTTTCTGATGAAAATTCAATATTCTAAATTGATGGTGGAAAAATAAGCCATTAAATTATGTAATAACTGTTAAATGATCCAAAATGAAGTGGCATTAGGTCCTAGTTGGACTTGGGGGCGCATAAATGGACATGTGGGGTCCACATGAGAGAATATTCCTCCTTTAAACATGGAGCCATCCCCAAATTCGAGTTGGAAGGGAAGATGTAACATTCATGAAGGAATAGGAAGAGTCATATGGCTAAAAATAGGCAATGACAGATTCTATGACAACTATGACAAGCATTATGACACTTATGACAGATTCTATGACATCTATGACAATGTAAGAGCTAAAAATATACCAAGAGGGCGCATGAGAGGAGTTACACATCTCCAAAGCATCCAAAATATTCCCCAATTCGAATTCATGGAGGAGTTGGAGACAAAAGATGAGCCAAGTGTCATGTGGGGCTAATGAAGGGTCATAACTCCCACTAATTCGAATTTCATGAGTAATTAGGAGATAATTTGAGTTCTAAGGAGGTAAATGAGTCAACTAAAGTTATTAAAAGGAGGCAAAGTATAAATATAGTAGCTTTTGGTAATTTTTTATTTGCCACTTGACCTTATGACATCCTCATGCGCCCTCCTTGGAGTCTCCATCCCCTAATTTCTGCTCACATGATTTTGTTAGAATCAGTTAGACTCACTTGATTGACTATTACCATTTATGACTGATAGTACTGACTAGATGATGTCTCCAATGTTGTCCAAGCTAGACTTTGATCATGATTCGAATGACCTCCTTGGTTAATTTGAATTCTCTATCACAGTTATTGCATTATTTTATTCATTATTCACAGTGTCGGCTCACATCTGATGTATGATACTGCTATTCTCCATTTTCTGTGTTCATGAGTGATTATTGAGTGCATTCTTCTCTTCTTCTCTTCACTTCTTGAGATTTTTTTTTGTGAGTCTTGTTACATCTGTCAGATCCTACTACAGATTATCACATGGTATCAGAGCTTGAAGCAACTATTCGAATTGTAGCAGCAGCAATTGCAACATTTCTTTGAGCAGTTGTCTTTCACTTGAGCACCAAAAGCCTCTGAGTTTCCACAGCAAATCCTGGTGCCATTACCTTTAATTCACTGGATCAATCCAGTGAGGTCTAGCCAGGTGTGAAGGACTTAGTCACATGTTCCAAGTGTCCTAAGGCAGTGTTCATTTGAAGTATAGAAAATATCCATCAACAAAATTCTTCTTGTTTGTAGGTTTATTCATCTATTTGAATCCCTCTTCAACAGATTCGAATTTAGCAGTTATTATGGATCTCCATTGTTTTTGCAGGTTATTCGAAGTGTTCTGTAGTTACAGTTGTTTCCTGCAGTTGCAGCAGTTTCTAAATATTTCACACTGGGGATTCTGCACTGGTGATTCTGCACTAGTGATTTTGCACTGGTGATTCTGCACTAGTGATTCTGCACTTTTGCACGAATGCTTTCTCAACCAAAAACACACCAGTAGATTCGAATTGAACAACATATTCTATGTATTTGGAAGGAGTTCCTTCTCTCTCTCCATTCAACTATGATGAGTGGAAACCAAAGATGAAATCATATCTAAAGAGACCTGGTCTTTTTGATGTGTGTACTGGTATTAAGAGAGATTTTTCTTCCTGTGAAGAGAAAGAAGATTGGCTTGATGCTTGTGATGGAGCTGCAGGAAAAATATATATTACTACGTATTCCAATATGTACTTATACCTCATTGATCTTGATGAACATCCAAGTGATCTATGGACTAGATTGGACAGATTATTTGGAAATTAGGACGAAGAGGATGATGCTAGCCATTTGGAAAACAAGCTTAGTGATACTTCCTCCACTGCTCTCTCTATTCATGATTTGGCCTTCATCATCTCCCATGATGAGGTTGTTCAAGATAAAGTCGAAATACAACACATGGTTTCAGTTGATCCATCTTCTGATCTGAATTCTGAGCAAAAGATGTCAGTTACTACTCTAGAAGTTGAAGAGACCTTCACAATCTCTTCTTCCCATGAGCCTACTGATGTGCAAGATGATGACCTACTGAGCATTTTGGAAGTAAAATCAGATTTGGGAGGAAATGCATTCGCCCTCCTTGATCAAAATCTTCCTATGGACTCCTATTTGGTCATTGGCACATGTTTTCATAGTTTCACCGAAGATGGAAGACTCTATCATTCGCTTGGGTTCATGACTCATGCACCTTTTTGTGATTTTGGTTTTGATCTCACCCATGTTGGTTCAAAGGAGATAATGAGAACCCATCTTCTAATTCTTGGATCTGATTATTGTTAAAATATTGTAACTTCTAAGAATATTATATTTGTACTTTATTATTCCAGAGATGTTTCATTCCTCCGAAGAGATTCTATTATATATCCGGAGATGTTTATTCCTCCGAGAGAGTGTGGTAACTAGGGTTATTAGATCTCCCATGTGAGGTCGGACCTGAGTTAGTTGTTTAGGGGTTATTAGACTCTCTTAGGAGAGGTCGGCCCCATTAGGGTGAAAATTCAGTTAGAACATGAGTATAAATAGAGGAGGTGTGTTCCTCATTTATCTCATTCATTCACTCACTTGTTATTGGTGCATAGGAGAGAGAGAGGTCTGCATAGGAGGAGAAGGAGCTCTTGTTTGGGTACTACATCTTGTATTGGTTGATTATCTATATTGAGGAAAGGTTTGTTGATTTTTTTACCCCATGAGGGTTTCCCAAGGTAAATCTTTGTCTATCTTGTGAGTGTGTTTCTTTCAGTGATCTTGCTTGTGAAATTAGGCTAAACTTAACAATTTGAAGTCCAATATACCACCATCATGTCATAGTTCCTTTGGTTATGATCTCACCTATGTTGGTTCAAAGGAGATATCAAAGAACTATCTACACATTCATGGTTTTGATTCTACCTTAGTTGGTTCGAATCACATGCTCCATAATGAGCTTCATATTATGTTTTTGGAGCATGATCCAATTATTCCCCAGATGAAGATACCACCATCCTTGATTGATGATCAAGAGAGCAAAGCTTCATCACATGATATTTCAGATTCAGAGTTTGGAAATGATGATGAGCCAGTTTCACTTGCTTCTTCACATGATATTTCAAATTCAAAGTTTGGAAGTGATGATGAGCAAGAGAGAAAACCTTCATCACATGAGATTTCAGATTCAGTATCTGAAGATGGAGATGATGACAAGCGAATGCTAGACCCAGATCCACAAGAACCTGAAGGTCTAGCAACTGATGATGAAGATGAGTGAATGGGAGATCCAGATCCACAAGAACCTGATGATCTCTCACCTGATGATCCTCCTCTTCCTCGATGGGCATCCATTACACTCCGATCTGTCGGTGATTTGGTTGGTGATCCACATGATCAGAGAAGAAATAGATTAGATTTTCAGAATGGAAGGTTTCATCCTTCTCACATTACTGATCCATTTCAGATCGATCAATCCTTCTTCATAAAAGAAGGACACTTTCCTCCTTCTGGGGTGAGTGATGATATGCTACATTAGCATCCTTCAATCTATTTTTAGGCAAGGCTTTCTTCCCATTGGTTTTTCCCTCTTTCCTCACTTAGTTTATTTAGATGGATTGTATGGGGTGACCTTTGGTCTCAGTCACCAGGTCCCTATTTTTCAGTTACCAATTACCTCATAGTATAGCTTGCAGAGGGGTGTTGGAATATCCTCACCATCATTTTTCATATTTGCATGTCTGCATGCATTTTGCATGCATCCAGTCATCATCTTAGTGGTCCTCCCAGCACCTAGAGCCTATTTTCATCTCCCTAGATCCTGTCTTCATCCCCTGGTATCCCTCCTACCTACCTGATGCGCCCTATTTGACTCTTCTGTATGACATGTGCACCTTTTCTCACCTACCACCAGTTATCATTTAGTTAGAGCACCTTATCTCATGTACCAGGTGTCTAACAGTCAATTAGAGCATTGATTGAGCAGTTCTTCCACTGATTTCTCATGCTAACTACCTGTAGCTCCTATTTAGCTAGTTCTGGAGTGCCACTTGACCTTCTGACAGCCTCATGTGCCCTCCTTGGAGTTACATCCCCTGATGTGTGCTCACATGGTTCTGTTAGACTCAGTTAGACTCACTTGAATGACTATTACCATTTATGACTGATACTACTGAGTGGATGATGTCTCCAATGTTGTCCAAGCTAGACTTTGAGCATGATTCGAATGACCTCCTTGGTTAATTCGAATTCTTTATCACGGTTATTGCATTATTGTATTCATTATTCACAGTGCCAACTCACAGCTGGTGTATGACACTGCTATTCTCCATTTTCTGTATTCATGAGTGATTATTGAGTGCATTCTTCTCTTCTTCTTTGCACTTCTTGAGATTTTGTTTTGTGAGACTTGTTACAGCTATCAGATCCTACTGCAGATTATCACAGGGGGTCTAGTAATGGTCAATTGCATTAGTGATGAATAACTATGACAAGTCTGTAGGATCTATTTTTTTTATGTTCTTGAGATTTTGGTATGTAGATGGCTAAATGTATGTCCTATTTTCTCCTTCATGGGAGGGGCCCTAGGGATGGTTCTTTGTAGAATGATCATACTGCTTAATTGATTTTTCAGAATCAATGACAGAAAGGTTGAAGAATCCTAGTTTGTAATTTTTTGTATATCCTATTAATATAAAGTTTACTTATTTACAAAAAATAAATTCTTTTATTTAGATATATTGTTGAGGTAAATATCATACAAACTTCACCCCAAAATTGGTGTCCCTAACTGTTGCATAAATTTTCTTATTTAAGGTCAGTATTGCGACTGGTTGTAATCTCCTTCCAGCAAGGATTATGTATCTTTGCTACTGAGCATAAAATACTATTGGGAGAAATTAAATTTTAAATTCTAAGGATTCCATATCTCTCCTATGGCTTACCATCGTAATAGATCAGTTATAGGACAGATTTATTTGAAAGGATCTTATTCACTTCTTAATCAAACTAGTGATATATATTTATATCTATAGTAGGTGGGAGGTGGTTCATATCCCTTAAGGCCCTAGTAGTTGAACTGAGTGCTCCGATACCAAATGTAAGGACTCATCTGGTAATACCTACTATTATGAAATTGTCTACAGTTCTTAATGAATTTACAAGCTACAAGCAGAAATTTCTATTAAATTTACTTTTCTACAAATAATAATTTTGATAAAAATTTGATAAAATACTCTTTAAATTTTCTTATTTAAAAGAAATGGCTAACAAATTATGAATCTAGAAAAAATGAATAAAATTTTTACAACTAATAGAATTTAGAAAGACTAGGAAAAGGTCCTACTTACTTGGAAGAATTTTCTTGAAAAGTTGGTCCTTTTTCTTACTTGTGTGGATTCTCCCGTTCTCAATCATTGTAGATAAAGTGGGGGGACAAACTCTCCTCCCAAACAAAATCCTTAGCTCGAAGATAAGGACCCCTAAGCCTCCAGTATTTAATACTATGCAAACCTTTGAATAAGTCCAGTTGAAGCAACAACCTAACCCTCTACCTCAACAAACACTGCCCAACTTTTCCAAAAAAGACCCCCCAATAGATAGCCCACCAACCCCCAAAAACAACATCGAACCCCAAATCAGTCCCCCATTCCCGCTTTTATGCAGAAAATTTCATAATTTAATTAATTCAAATTAATTTACATGAGAGCCACATGGCCTCCATGCACATTTCCTTTTCTAATAATGCTTAGAAAAATTATGTATATTTTATTTGGTTAATTAATTTTTATTAGTTTTCTTTTCTTATTTTTTGTAATTAATATCATCTTTAATATTAATAACAGTTTACATAATACTAATCTCTAAATTAATAATAATTCCAATTTTGGGTGTTACAAAAATATTTTAGTGATGAACTATAAATAGTTGTACTACCTTGTGCATATAACATTCCCACACCTCAATGGATTTGAGTAAAACTAAATTCTTCCAAGATTTCTAATTTGTTGCATAGCTCAGAGTTTGGGTATTTGGTTCTTATAAACAATAATTGTTGTAGTCTATGGAAAGTTTATGAACATGAACATTGTAAAGATATATTTTCATCAAAGCATCAATTCCATTATTCTAAAAGGATGACTTGATTTCTGTTAAGTTTAAACCAAATACTCTAGCAAGATCACTGAAAGAAGCATAATCACAAGATAGACACAGAATTTACCCTGGGAAACCCTCATGGGGTAGAAAACCCAGCAAAGCTTTCCTCAATAAGATGATCAACCAAAATACAAGATGTGCTCCCTCCTTCTTTGTCTCCTTAGCAAATCTCCCAGACAAGTGCACTACTTTTCTCAAGTGAGTGAGTGTGTCTAATGAGGAATTCACCTCCTCTATTTATACTAACTCCCGACTGACCAAAATAACTAATGGGGCCGACCTCTCCTAGAGAAGTCTAATAACCCCTAAAATATGACATCAGGGCAGACCCCCACATGGTGGGTCTAATAACCCTAGTTAACACAAACCCCTAGAGGAATAAACATCTCCAGATACATAATAGGGTTACCTCAGAGGGATAAAACATCTCCGGAATAATAAAGTACAAATATAATATTCTTAGAAGTTACAATATTCAACACTCCCCCTTAACGAGAAGGATATTATAACAACATCTACAGGAGCAAGGAGTCATCATACATGATACATCTATATATCATCGGAAGCTTTCTTCAATTCATCTTCGTCAACAATGTCGATATCACTTGATCATCAGCATCGTCGTCTCACGATCTCAGCATTGTCATCACGATCATCAGCATTGTCATCAGCATCGTCAGCATCGTCATCAGCATCGTCAGCATCGTCATCACACAATCATCAACATCATCATCACACGATCATCAACATCGTTATCAGCATCCTCATCTCACAATCATCAACATCATCATCACACGATCATCAGCATCGTCATTAGCATTGTCATCACGATCATCAGCATTGTCATCAGCATCGTCAGCATCGTCATCAGCATCGTCAGCATCGTCATCACACGATCATCAACATCATCATCACACGATCATCAGCATCGTTATCAGCATCGTCATCTCACGATCATCAACATCATCATCACACGATCATCAGCATCGTCATCACGATCATCATATAGGATGATCAGTCTTGCTCTCTTTAGGACATAAGTCCATGGACGATACAATCCAGATTGAGTTCCAGGATGATCAGTCCTTATCAATTTAAGACAAGTCTCATGTCTAGGGACGATACAATCCCATCCGTACATTTAGGACCATGTCCAAGGATGACTTAATCCTTAACTGTACATTTAGGACCACGTCCAAGGATGACTCAATCCTCAACCGTACATTTAGGACCACATCCAAGGATGACTCAATCCTCAACCGTACATTTAGGACCACGTCCAAGGATGACTCAATCCTCAACCATACATTTAGGACCACATCCAAGGATGACTCAATCCTCAACTGTACATTTAGGACTACGTCCAAGGATGACTTAATCCTCACATGTATTCTCATCAATACATCTAACATCAAAAGCATGTATTCTCACTAATACATCTATCATCAAAAAAAAAAAAACATGTATTCTCACTAATACATCTATCATCAAAAGCATGTATACATCTAACATTAAAAGCATGTATTCTCACTAATACATCTATCATCAAAAAAAAAAAAAACATGTATTCTCACTAATACATCTATCATCAAAAGCATGTATACATCTAACATTAAAAGCATGTGTTCTCACTAATACATCTATCATCAAAAGCATGTATACATCTAACATCAAAAACATGTATAAGTAAAAACTAAGTATTATAAGTATAAGAGTCCTAAATCTAAATATTTCTAAGTATCTAGGTGTAGTGATCCGGCAACCTTATCATCGACTTTGAGTTCGATGAGGCAATCTCATCATCAGTGACTATACTACTCCCCCTTTCGAGGAGGGTCCTTTTGAACTACACCAAGCTTGTCTCGGAAGTATTCAAATTTCACTCGACACAAAGGTTTGGTCAAGATATCAGCAATTTGGTCCTCAGCGCTTATATACTCGAGTTTGATGGCTCCTCTCTGCACCATATCTCGTATATAAAAGTATTGAATCTCTATGTGTTTTGACTTATCATGGAATACAGGATTTTCTGTCATCTTAATGCAGCTTTGATTGTCACACATAATCACAGTGGGATCCATTTCTAAGTCAAACACTCCTGATAATAGCTTCTGAAGCCATACTGCTTCACAGCTGGCAGAGCAGGCAGCTATATATTCTGCTTCAACAGTACTGAGGGCCACGCTAGATTGTTTCTTATTGAACCATGAGATCATGGCAGATCCAAGACCATAACATCCACCTGATGTACTCTTTCTGTCTGAGACACTTCCTGCCAAATTAGAATCTGAGTAACCATGTAACCTAAGTTCATGACCTCCAAGATAATATAGACCAAAATCCAATGTACCTTTTAGGTACCTCATCACATGCTTTGCAGCTATTAAATGAACCTTTCTAGGTTCTACTAGATACTGACTTAGAGTATTTACAGCAAAGCATATATCTGGCCTAGTATTTGTTAAATACATTAATGACCCAATGATTTGTCTGTATAGAGTTAGGTCCACTAGTTCCGATGAGTCATTAACTAATAGCTTCAAGTTGGAGTCCATGCGAGTGGCCATGGGTTTACATTCCAACATATCAAATATTTTTAGAATCTCCATAGCATACTTACCTTGATTCAGAAAGATTCCTTTTGGTTCTTGCCAAACCTCTAGACCTAAGAAGTAGTGCATTAATCCGAGATCTTTCATTTCGAATTCTGAAGAAAGCTTCTTCTTGCTTTCAATAATTTGTTTCTCATTTCCGATTAGAAACATATCGTCTACATATAACAACAATATAACTGGTTCATCATCCATCACTTTGAGGTAAATATTTGGATCATCTTTACTCTTGGTAAAGCCCATGCTTGTTAAGAAATTGTCAATCCTTCCGTACCAAGCCCTGGGAGCTTGCTTTAATCCATATAATGCCTTTTTCAATTTGCATACATGAGTCCTTCCGTCTTTAACCTCAAACCCTTGTGGTTGTTCTATGTATACTTCTTCTTCAATTACACCATTCAGAAAAGTTGTCTTAACATCCATTTGGTGTAATTTCCCCTTCATCATGGATGCAAGTGCCATGATAGTTCTAATTGAAGTATACCTAGCAACTGGTGAAAATGTTTCTTCATAGTCAATTCCTTCCTTCTAAGAGAATCCTATGGCTACAAATATTTCCTTGTATTTTTCAATGCTTCCATCTGTAGCATGTTTTATCTTGAAGATCCATTTGGAAGAAACCACACTTTTGTCTTTTGGTTTGGGAACTATATCCCAAACATCATTTTTTATTATTGACTGATATTCTTCTCTCATTGCTTCTACCCATTCTTTCTTCTGAGCTGCCTCTTCATAGCTAGTAGGTAGTTGATCCACAAGATCACACATCAAGGCCATATAGTTGGATACTAGCTTTGGTTTCTTTCTTTCTCTGGTGGAGCCTTCAAGAGCTCCATATCTTTCAGCTCCTTGAATAATGTCTCTAGCCCATGCTGGCCTTCTTTTTCTAGATAAGTCTGAAATAGGGGGTTCTTGAGGTTCTATCATGTCATGATCTTCTGGAGTATCATCTTCAGGTATGTGTACTGCTTCTGTGATTCTAGGAGGTGTATCTTCTTCATAGATTTCTTCAAGTTGACACTTCTTGGATTTCTTGAGAGCTGCTTCTTCATCAAATGTTATATCTCTACTTATTTCCATATGATGAAAACCTGGTATGTAGATTCTGAAAGCTTTGGATGATTCACAGTATCCAACAAAAATTCCCTTCTTACCAAAAGGATCCAACTTGGTTCTCTTTTCTTTTGGAATGTGAATGTACACAGGACAACCAAATATTTTGAGATGACTCACCTCAGGCTTCTTTCCTGTGAACACTTCTTCTGGAGTTTTGAATTCAAGAGCACTATGGGAAAGTCTATTTTGCACATAGACTGCTGTCCTAGCTGCTTCAACCCATAAATACATAGGTAGATCTTGATCATGTATCATGGTTTTTACAGCTTCCATTATGGTTCTATTCTTTCTTTCAGCCACCCCATTTTGTTGGGGATTGTAGGGAGTGGTTAGTTCCCTCTTGATTCCAGCTTCCTTACAAAAGTCTTCAAAGTCCTTTGAAGTATATTCTCCCCCATTATCTGTTCTGAGAATCTTGATTTTCTTTTCTGAGAGATTTTCTATTAAGGCCTTGAACTCTTTGAATTTTCTAAAAACCTCATTCTTACCTTTTAGAAAGTATATCCATGTCTTTCTTGAATAGTCATCAATGAATGAAAGATAGTATTCAAAACCTCTTAGGGAAGTGGTGGGCATTGGTCCACATACATCTGAATGTATTAGCTCTAAGATGTTCTTAGTCTTTGTTTCACTTTTTGGAAAAGGATTCTTGACATTCTTCCCTTTTTCACATCCTTTGCATGAGCCATTATGATCAACCTTTAAGTCTGGTAGACCTATCACCACCTTGCTTACATAGGGTAGGGCTTTATAGTTAATGTGGGATAATCTTCTGTTCCATAGCTCACTTGGGCTAGATGCTTCATGAGCAAGGGCAACTTTTGGATGTCCCTTGAGCTTATAGAGGCCTCCTTCCTCTTCACCAATGACAACTGCATCTTCAATGGATTTTCCCTTTGGCCACATGAGTACTTGACCATCTATGAAGGCAACTCCAAAACCTTTCTTATCTAGTGCTAAGATAGAGAGTAGGTTTTTCTTTAATCCTGGCACATATAAGATTTCTTTCATCTTCAAGGGTGATCTAGAATCTAGCTTATAACTTGCTTCACCAATCCCCTTGATGGGATATTGGTAATCATCTCCTAGAGATACCTTTTGTGAAGAAGACTTTTCTTCAAGTTTTGAGAAAGTCTTTCTTTGACCTGACATGTGCTTAGAGGCACCACTATCAATGAGCCATGTATCTTCTCCAGGGGATACAGATCCAGAGAGTGCAGAGAATAGGACATATTCTTCTGGATCTTCTCTCTTTACTTTGGATCTTTTCTTTCGAGGCATTTCTTCCTCTTCTTCTTCTTCTTCTTCTTCTTCACTGTCATCTTCTGCCATATGAGCATGGTGTCTTTTGTGTATAAAATTCTTCTTCCTTTGTGAAGAACAAAATCTGGCAATGTGTCCAAGTTTAAGGCAATTGTAGCACTGGACTGTGGAGAGATCCCTTACTTGATTGGGTCCTTTATTCCTTTTGAATTTAGAGAAGTGTTGAGATCCCTTGTGGTCAACTTTATTGAAGTGACCCATTCTTTTCTTGGTGTGAGTATCCAAGGCTTGATCATCCTCTTTGAGAAGTGCTTCCCTGTTGGCTACCCTAGCCTCTTCTTGAACACAATCTTCTCATACTACATCAAACTTCATACTTTCCTTTCTGGCACACATAGTTTGTATAAATGATTCCCAAGATCTAGTGAGGCCATTTAGAGCAGTCATCACAAGTTCATCTTCATCAAGAGTATCACCAATGGCATCTAGTTGTTCCTTGATTTGGGAGATCCTTGAGAACTAGTCTTGAATGGACTCCCCTTTGGTACTCTTCAACTGAGTTCTTAGGTTCATCTTTCTATTGATGTTCATTCCTTCATACATTCTTCCTAAGGCATCATACATCTCCTTTGGATTTTTCTTGGAAGCCACTTGGGGAATCAAGTGGTCTTTAATAGAATCAGCTATGATTCTCTTTGCCCTAATCAAATCCTTCCTATGCTTCTCTTTGGTCTTCATCTCCTTCCGGTTCTGCAACTTCATCTTTGATATAATGAGCAAGATCATTCTCTTCAAGAATGAGACCAATTCTGTATTTCCATGCTCGGAAATTTTCTATGCCTTCTAGCTTGTCTTCAAGCTTAGTGTTTGGAGCCATCTTCTCTTGGGGGAGTCCAAGAGAAAGAATAGTACTTACCCGGAAATATTTACCTTTTACCTTTCCGGATTCTGGAACAGAATTTCTGGATGATCGCACTTTTGGTAAAACTAGGGTTTGGATTTCTCGGAGTTCTACCCAACCAAAAAGTTCGATCTAGGGCTCAAAAGATAGGTATTGAGAAGGGATATCCATCCATGTAATCATAATTCAAAAATGTCAACTTTTTTCTGAACCCAATTTCTGACTTATCGCACTTTTGATCAAACTAGGGTTTGGATTTCCCGGAGTTCTACCCAACCAAAAAGTTCGATATAGGGCTCAAAAGATAGGTATTGGGAAGGGCTATCCAGCCATGTAATCACAATTCAATAATACCAACTTTTTGCTGGAACCCTAACTTTCACCGGAGAGAGAGAGAGAGAGGTATTCTTACCTTGTGAAAGATGTTCTATTCAGTCTAGCTCTGATACCATGTTAATTTTAAACCAAATAGACTAGAAAGATCATTGAAAGAAGCATAATCACAAGATAGACACAGAATTTACCCTTGGAAACCCTCATGGGGTAGAAAACCCAGCAAAGCTTTCCTCAATAAGATGATCAACCAAAATACAAGATGTGCTCCCTCCTTCTTTGTCTCCTTAGCAAATCTCCCAGACAAGTGCGCTACTTTTCTCAAGTGAGTGAGTGTGTCTAATGAGGAGTTCACCTCCTCTATTTATACTAACTCCCGACTGACCAAAATAACTAATGGGGCCGACCTCTCCTAGAGAAGTCTAATAACCCCTAAAATATGACATCAGGACCGACCCCCACATGGTGGGTCTAATAACCCCTAAAATATGACATCAGGGCCGACCCCCACATGGTGGGTCTAATAGCCCTAGTTAACACAAACCCATGGAGGAATAAACATCTCCATATACATAATAGGGTTACCTCGGAGGGATAAAACATCTCCGGAATAATAAAGTACAAATATAATATTCCTAGAAGTTACAATATTCAACAATTTCGATACCATATGCATGTTCTGTGAATTTTTTTTGTTAGGTTGGATGACCATTGTTAAAAATTTATAAAGCTATTGACAATTGTAATGGAGAAAATGTAGGAATTGAATGAGAGGAAAAGATTTTGGATGGTATGCATTTTTTTGTTATTCATCAAAATTCAAATAAGATTGCATTTCATAGCAATATGGTAAGTTGAGAAATATAGTATTGCTTGATATACAAGATTAATTGTCCGGTGGATGGTCACAAGAGAGGGGGATACCTGTATTCTTAGGATTGTTGGTATGGAATCAAGTGTACAAATGTATTGTCGGTACATTTTTTCTCATATGGAATTTTGGCAAGTCAAAAATAGAAATTATCTGTGTTACAAGGGTCATAAGGGACCAAAAAGCTTCTATTATTTATATATTTTTCCAAAAGATGATTTAATTGTGGCTAGAAAATTCATGAATACAAAATTTTTTAGTACGGGTTCTCCAAAGCTCCACTTTTGGTGGCAACTCCAAAAACGTTGAGCTCTTTCAACATAGTCTCTTAGCATTGAAATCCATTTAATTTGACCTATGTAGACTCTAGTAATTAACCCAAGTGATGAAGTATAAATAAATGTACCGTTTGTGCATATAACGTCCCCGCACCTTATTGGATTTGAGTAAAACTAAATTCTTTCAATATTTTTAATCTGCTGCGTAGTTTAGAATTTGGGCATTCGGTGCTTGTAAAAAATGCTTGTTGTAGTCTATATAATCTATGTAAAATTTATGAAGGTGAACATTATGAAGATATCTTTCCATCAAACCATCAAGACCATTATTCTAAAAGGATGACAAGATTTTGATACCATATGCAAGCACTGTGACTCATTTTTTTCTCAAGTGGATGACCAACATTAAAACTTTATACAACTATTGACAAGTTGTAATGGGAAAATGCCTGAAATGGAGGAGAGGCAAATTTTTTGGATGGTATGCATTTTTTGTTATTCTTTACTACTATATCAAAATTTAAACGAGATTGCATTTGATAACAATATGGTAGGTTGAGTAATATAACTAAAAAAGCTTAGTGGATGGTCACATGAGAGGGAGCTTACCTGCATTCTCAAGACTATGGGCATGGAATTAGTTGTCAAATATCTTACATCCTTTTCTCTTGATCTATGCAAGTTATTGGGAGTGGAAAATGGGAGCACCACCTTATTGGCTTTGTTTTCACAATTTTTGTCAGCTGGAACTTTGTTTTGCATGTCAAAAACAACAATCATGTCTGTTACAAGGGTCATGATGGACCAAAAAGCCACTATGCCTTTAAATTGTTCCAAAAGATCAATCCATTGTGGATAGCAAATTCCTGCATGGCAAATGTATTATTACAAACTCTCCAAACCTTTGCAACTCCAAAGAAAGTGAACTCTTTCAGCATAGCCTCAAAGCATTGACATCCATTTAATATGAACTATGACAAAAGTTTAGTAATTACCTCAAGTGATGAATTATAAACAATTGTATTGCCTTGTGCACATAACATCCCCACACCTCAGTGGGGATTAAAAAAATCGATTCTTTTAATATTTTTAATCTGTTGTGTAGCTCACAACCTTGTAAGCAATGGTGGTAGTCTGTGTAATGTTTATGAACACGAATTCATAAAAAATTCTTTTCTGCAGATCCAAAGTCCACATAAGAATTAAGTCCATTCTTCTTAAAATGGTGACTATCTTTCTTTTGTTAAGTGGATGACCAACATTAACATTTTTTAGAATTATTGACAAACCGTGATGGAAAAATTGCAAGGAATGAAGCTTTTGGATGGTATGTTTTCTATTTCTTATTTTGATCAAATAGTGGAAACCATTATGGGTCAGAAACACTACAGCATGAGGCCACCCACAATGATAGATCCAATGATTAAGTGAATGGGACTCTTCAAGTAAAATAATTATAAAAGTTGAAAGCTTTTGAAAACAAGGTGAACTACAAAGAGCAGTAGATATGCCCCAAAAAATTAAATTGTATGAAAATATATTTGGACCACCAAAATACATAATCAATTATTATTTGCATTATTATTTTGATTACAATTGTTATATGTGGAGGATCAGATATGTCCTTGAGCATATTATATTAGATCTATTTTGTATCTTGGTTTCCTTAATATAATTTATACATTGAATGTATTAATGCTTGAGAGGTTTGAGATGGGTATTGTTGTTTGATTGTGTGTAGGTAGTAGGTGCAAAGGAGTTGGAGCATAGTTCACCAGCAAGGGATCTACATCAAAGGACATCACTAGTGACAAGGTGAGTTACATGTCTACCTTTTATTTCTATATACTATCAAGATTTGATCTAGAGTGGAAATCATAGAGATATGTCCCCCATATGCCTTGGATCAAGGGAAAGAGATCTAAGGGATATCTTGTTTTTCATAGAAGGGAAATCTATGCAAACACATATGAAGTTGAGGTAGGTGCCTGAGGCACCATGGGGGTGGGGTGCATAGATTTTTGTATAACCTCATGTTAGGAAACTTAGTTTGCATGGTTCATACATCATTGGTCCAAAAGGTTGGTCAGTTTTGCTTTGAGGAATATTGGAAACCAGAGATGGGGGAGGACCACCTTGCGATAAGTTGGGCATAAAACAACCATATGGGGAAAGGGTTTTTCCCTATTGAAAATCGCCCCAATGATCCCATAGAGTACTATGTGACATGATAAGGGTAAGTTTGATCTAATGACCGATGATGAGGGTAATTGGGTATTATTGTGTGTAGATACCCTGAATGGGCATTTATTAAATCAAAATTTTGGGATTTGAAGATGGTCGCATATTCAGTTTATGGCATGGTAGTCATGATGTCTTCGGTAATCATGGGTAGGATATACTTACAAAAGAAATCCAATAAGAATTCAGGTTGAATTTTTATTTTACACAATGTGTGCCATCGATGCCATTCTTGAATGTGGTCAGTTATGTGCTGAGATGTGTTTTTTTTAATTATGACAGAATCTCCCAGCCAAGATCATGTCAAACTGTAAGGTGAAAATAGGCTAGGAAAAAAGTAGCTATGTACTTGAAGGTGGCATGCGTGTCTGCTGGAAGATTGACATAGAATTTGGTTGTTGTCCATGTGAGGGTCCTCTAAAAGAACCTAAGATTAATGGTGTCTTCAACTATCATGCTATTGGATGAGCACCACAGGTGAAATGACACCACATGATTGGCTTGGACATCCTCCTATTTGCCTTCAAAATTTGGAATGTATGAGAGTAACTTAACAATCATTTAAGGCCATGTTGGTTCATTCTAAATAGGGTTGTCAATGAGCTTAGATCAATCCAAGAGATTTAAAATAGACATGAATGGTAAATCAGTTTGATCAAGCCCTACTATTGTGTGAGCCATGGGAGAGGAGGGTACCTGTGTGTGAAAGGGGGTGTTGAATAAAGTATGTCCAAGCACAACATATTCAATCAATACCACACATGTGCATACATTGATTGGTGACTTCTCGCATCAAGTACAGGGGGAGGTATATCAGGGACTCTTCCTCTGATGGGAGGAAGGATTTGAAGTCTCAAATAATGAGAATACATTGGTAGGTCCACTATGATTCTAGTTTTGAGAGAAGAATGCACAAATAGGGACTAAAAAAAAATTTACAAATGCAGTTGTATGACAGAACATATAAAAGATGCAAAAAAATGGTGTGAGAGTGTCTATAAAAGGAGCATAAATGTGTATTTTTATACATTCTCAATTACAAAAGGTTCTTTGTAATTTAGATAAAAAAAATGGTTTGATCATATTTGACTTATCATACTTTCTCTCAAAAGAGTAGTTGGGCCTTCCAATAGCCCTTGTTTCGGATGGTTATGAACCCACCAAATATGGCTAGTGAAGGTATGAATGAATTAGTTATAATGAGAGATATTAGGGCTATGTTATGGAAGGAATGGAAACATCTCCAATAGCCAAGAAACTCTAACTCAGGTGCAAATGTATCCTACAAATGCCACCTGGTGAAAATCCTAGTTTTTGGCCATTAAGATACCCATGTCAGGTGTGGATAAGTAGTTCAGGTTCAAACGGTCAAGTGCTACCTCCACAAAGTGTTGGATGAATATATACATGGTAAAAACAAACTGGCCTTAGTTTTAGCATCCTTGGGCATCGTTACTTGTTATTCGTGTTTGATCACACTTGCTATAACAAGATTTTAAAGGTTCCCTAAAAGTTAACAAGCATTAGTGTTTCAAATGAAAAAGATTGAGGGCATTGTTTGGATGCCTAGCCCAACAATACTAACTTAAACTATAGATTGTTTTATGACCTCTTGTTAGAAGAATTTATGTTGGTTCAATCTGTGGGTTGATTTTAAAGGGTCCAATTTGAATTTAGTTGTGATAAGGGAGGTATTCAAACCTCTCAATATTTCTAATTCATCGAGATTGCTTCATGGGTACAAGATAAAGATCGTACTCTAATAAGAAGAGTCGTTAAGTCCCTTAGTGTGTAATTGGAGTAGACAAACATGTGTGATTGGGATTTATTTGAAGTAAATGTTATTCAAAATAACTTATGAGAAAGTAAAGACAAAAAAATATGAACAAATATGGTCCATTGCTCTCTTTCAAAGAATTCTCCAAGTGACATTGTTTTGCAAAAAAAACTAATCAAAAGCAAAGTGATAATGGAGGCATTTCAGTCTTGTATTCTTTTTTTTATTAGTCAGTATTGTTTTATGGGTGCAAGGAAAAGAGCATACTAAGATTCCAAATTTTTTTAGGTCCCTTGTTCGTGTGAAGAGTGGATTTGATCTAAATTTCTTGAAAATAAAGAAATATGGAAATGGGTAGAACAGTTTTGATTCTGTTCTAGAGAGTAGGGACATGTAAGCTACACAGGGGGTCTACTAATAGGCCTAAACTATTGCATGTTAACTCATATGCCTAGACTAATAATTTCTTACAACTTGAAAGAAATGAAGATTGTGACAATATACTCTAGTGTAAGCTAGGAGGTTGTTAGGGATATCCAAGCTCAATCCCTTGGAAAAATAAAGTTGCAAAATATGATTTCCCCCTACTTAAACCAAGTGATTTGAATGCCTAAGGAAGTAAAAGCAATTTGTGGTTGATTTTAATTTTGTAAGTAGTGTGAACACCCATATGGATTGTAATTGTGAATCAAAGAAAGATAAAAAGATGAAAATTTAACTAAGACACATGGTTTTTTGGCCCCCCGATCGCACTACAGTGTGGATCTAACACTTAACTAGTCGCATGAAAAAACAAGACGATGAATATCACTTTTAACCCACATGAAAGTGTGGAATGTAGGTTATAGTGTCTACATGGAAGGTTTGTGTGGATGGAAACAAATATAAGTAGCATGGTAGTGTGACTGTCGGTTAAAATATATGCACTAATAATTCAAAATTTAATTATCAACCAGGGAGTCATAGACCTAGAGGTTCCATCACCGTATGTGTGGGGTTGAATCCTAGTCTAGCCTGGTCTAAAGCCGACAACACACCTTAATGCAAATAAAAATTATAGTACAAAGCTGATACAAAAATTGAAACTAGAGAAAAAACGGTTCCGCAAATAGAAAACTAATGAAATCATTCAAAGAGCATGAAAATCAAATTAAGCTAAAGAAAACAAATACAAGAAGGAAAAAATGAACTAAATGAAAGCAATCCACAACAAGTTCTATTCTAAATGTTCCTATGCTCAAAGTACATCTCCCACATGTATTTGACAACACCTAAATACAAAATATGTCAAAACACCCAACTTAATAAATATATATAAATGATGAAATATACAAAATTTATTAAATTACAAAATATGAAATCTAAAAAAAATTAGATTATAAATATTTACAAATTACCAAGTCATGAAATATACAAAATTACCAAATATACATAATTCATTAACAAATTATGATTTATTAAATAATTACACATTGTAATCTAACTAAAGTTCATTAGACTAATTACAAAGATAAACAAAAATAAATAAATTACAAAAATAAAAATAAAAAAAATTACAAAACAAGAGATTAAAGCATTTATACATTAAATATACAAAACATGAAATATACAGAATTACCAAATATACATAATTCATTAACAAATTATGATTTATTAAATAATTACAAATTGTAATCTAACCAAAATTCATTAAACTAATTACAAAGATAAACAAAAATAAAAAATAAATTACAAAACAAGAGATTAAAGCATTTATACCTTAAATATACAAAACAAGAAATTATGTAAACGTTAACAATATGGAAACACCTATATAAAATATAAAAGTATGAGAAAACATATAAATTGATCTTTATGAAAATGGCATTATATATAAAATTTAAATTTATCATCATAATAATATTCTCATGATAATAATATTTCAAACAAAGATTGAAAAAAACCAATGTTTGCTATTAGAATGCCATTTTGGAAAGTATGATGTTTTGCCATTTTGGAAAGTATGATGTTTTGACGGAAGCAATACGATTTCGTAGCAACGCTAAAATTTGTGTAAATGAAGCGTACTCAGTTTGCTAAACATATTGTGAATTCCATTGAATGATCTGTCTCATATAGATTCTGAAAATGTTTTGCATAATGTTTAGATAATCTAGACATGGAAAATAGAGTTATTTGAAAAATATTGTTTTAATGTGGGAATGGCATTGAATATTTAAAATGTTTTTGAAACATTCATTAATGCTCATAACAAAGAATTTGTTGGGTTACCACTTGTAAAACTGTGAGTGATTTGTTGGAATGCTGTGCTAAAAAATTTATCAAATTTCTTGGCAACTGAAGACAAAACAAAGGAAATAAACGCGAACCATAAAATTCTCAAAATGTGTACAAAGTGAGATTATTTACATATTAAAGTTTATATTCACTAAATCTCTTCACGTTATGTACATGTGAAAAATAGTTTTATATAAATTAGTTAAAATACATTTCTTATATTTCATAAGAACTATATATGTACACTCGGAAAGATAAAATAATTTTAATATATAAACATAGTTTTATAATAAAGAAATCAAGATATATGTACAACTATACTTTTTTAATTTTTATTTATATTATTTACAATGTTGTGTTTTGTTTTGCAGGTGACAAATTTTCAATTTGAGGCATATAATTGTTTATTCCGAAATGAGTGCTCAATGTCAAAAGCAAATTTTTAGATATGTTTCATTTTTATTTATATTATTTACAATGTTGTGTTTTGTTTTGCGGGTGACAAATTTTCAATTTGAGGCATATAATTGTTCATTCAGAAATGAGTGCCCAATGTCAAAAGCAAATTTTTGGATATGTTTCATTTGCACAAAAGAATGTAAATAACCATAAATCCTAAGCTACACATTTGATTGTCTTTTGAGTACATGAATAGCTTGCTCAAGAATCAATTCACCATTGATAAAACCACATTTAATACATTAAAAATAATGAATTAAGTATCTTTTACTTTGATTGAATTTAATTAATAAATTAAAGAAAAAGATAGTCTTTTAAAGTAAATGTACTAGATTATGGTTAAGTGTGTTGCTACATTGGTGAAGTATAGATGTGAAAAGAAACAATTTTTGGATCCCATCAGTGACTTTTGACGAAAAAGTCGCATTGTCTTGCATGAAATAGATGACAAGATGCACTCGAGAAAACTTGGACTTCATCCAGCCAAATTCATTGGTTAGGGGTATGAGCATCAATATAATGATCTTGCAAGAGCCCCAAATTAGTTAATAAACAAAAATACAACCTAAAGACATGAAAAATAAGAAAAAGCACAAAGTGGAGTTGTTAATCTTGTTGTGAGAAAAATTTCCCATGTGTGCGAAATTCTTCCTTCCCTTGTATGTTGCAACAAAGGAAATAGGTCAAGTGGGTGGTTAGTAAATCCAATAAACAATGTTGAATCTATTAAATAAATACGAACACATACAATGACTACTTGGATGATAAAACTTTAAAAAATGACATAAAACAAAACAATTAGATGAGCTTCAACCAAATGTTTATTTTCAATGGAAAAGCTTGAATATAATGGTGTCACCTAGGTCAAACATTGCAAACTTTAGTCAACCATCTTCAACCATGGTGAAACATAGTCAACCGATTTCAACTTACAAAACCATGGCCAAACCATGGTTAACCAAATTCAACCAGAAACAAACATGGTTCATCATAAACAAAAATGGTAAACCAAGTTTAACTAATTTCCAATATGTGAAACATGATCAACCATGGCCAAACATGTTGAATAATAGTCAAACATTATCAACTATATCCAATCATGGTCAACTAATTAATGTTAACAATACTTAACCATTAACCATGGTTAACAACATCAACGATAATCAAACATATCTAACCAAAGCCAAACATATTGAAGAAAAGTTAACCAAAATTGATCATGGTCAACCGTGGTTAGTGTTATTCAAACATAGTCAACCATGGTCAACTATGGTTGACCTAACTTAATCATAGTCGACCGTAGTAATGCATGATAAACCATGGTCAACTATACCCAACCAAACTCAACCATGGAAAAACATAATCAAACATGATCAGTCATAGTCTACCATTGCCAATAATAGTAAACCATGGTTAATTGAAATCAACCATGGTTACATGGTCAACAATATTACTAGAGTCAACCATATTCAACCAAACTCACCCATAGTTGAAAATCAAAAGTAATTTATGGTCAAACATTGCAAACTTTAGCCAATCATCTTCAACCATGGTAAAACATAGCCAATCATAGAGAAAAATGGTCAAACGTGCTCAACCATAGTCAAACATGGTTAAACATGCCCAAATCATGGTCAACCATAGTCAAACATGGTTGATTATAGTCTACCTTGGTTATCCATAGTCTACCATGGTTATTCATATTCAAACATGGTCAACCATGTCAAATCAAATTCAAACATTGTCAAACACTCTCATCTATTGTCAATCATGATCAACCAAATGTAAACTATAGTTAACCATTATTAACCATGATCAACCATAGTCAACCACGGTTAACTACAGTTAGTGATAATCAACCACATCAACCATAGTCAAATATAGCCTTGACCAAAGTCAAACATATTCAAGCAAAAGTCATCCAAAATAAAAAATGCTCAACCATGTTCAATATTTTTCAAATATAGTCAACCATGGTTGAACTAAGTTAATCATAGTCGATCATCTTAACACATGTTCAACCACCATCACTCATACCCAACCATAGTCAACCATGGACAAGCCTAATTAAACATGATCAACCATAGTCAACCATGGTTAATAATAGTAAACCATCGTTAAATATGCTTAACAATGGTTCAATGGTAAAAAATAAATAGAATTAATTATTCTCAACCAAAGTTACCCATAGTCAAACATCATACGTAATCCATGGTCAAACATCACAAACTTTAGTCAACCATATTCAACCATGGTGAAACATAGTTAACCAAAATCAACCATAGAGAGCCATGGTCAAACATGCTAAGCTATAGTCAAACATGGAAAACCATGGAAAAACATGGACAACCATGGTCAAACATGGCCAAACCATAGTAAACCATAACCAAACATGGTTGACCATAGTCTAACATGGTTATCCATAATTAAACATGATGAAGCATATTAATCCATACTCAACCACATACTAAATGCAAGAGCATATATCCCAAGTTCACATTATAATTGACCTCCAAAAGGCTTTCGAGTTTATGAGAGGAAGTTGGTTTTCTCATTAACATGAAATTATGTGAATCTCTAGAAGGTTTAGATAGGATGAGTTTTGTGCCAAGTATTGTAATATAAACTTCCTTTTTCATATTTTGACGCTTCATAAAGATTTTAGAGATTAGATTATGGATTTTTAGGATCAACTAGTTAAACGTTTGTTGATGAGTTGGAAGCTTATCTTCTAGCTATAAAATGTAAGCTTTCGAAGCATGTAGAGGGAACGAATGTAGATAGAACGGTCAGAGAGATATAATGATTTCTAAGTTGAAATCATGTACAAGGTTATTAATGAAGCATTATTTACACTTCATAGTTGTCTACAAATGCCTTGTATAAATATATATGATTGAATTTGTGAATGATAATTGTATGCTCAAATAAATTAACATAGGTTTGTGTGTAATATGTATACAATTCCTGTAAGTTGAATCCACTTTTAAGATTTTGTTTATGCAAGGTTAATTGCAGTGAATGATTGATCGAATGCATACATGACGAATTCACTAACATAGGTGAAGTTGAGGGATCAAAATTCTTATGAATTTCGAATCCAAATTAAAATAATTGCAGAAATTCAATTGAATTTGCAAGTCTGAAATCGCATTCATTAAGGGTATCTGACCTATTAAAAGAATCAATTTGTCTTTGTCAAGTTGTGGATTTTTTATTTTGATATCTCTATATTTAAATTCTATGTATGAAATTGATTGAGTTGTGTGGATAAATGAAGACGTTTTGAGCAAATTCATAACTCCTTTGAATTTTTTTGGTGATGGACAGCTTGATGGTCCTATTGAAGGACAAAATCCTTGTTAACTCAACGTTGAGACAAGTAATAACAAGTTAGAGGCGTAGAATAGAGTGCTAGAGTGAGTTAAGGTGCATTTATTTGAATGGAGTATTGTTAATGATGGAGATTTGCGTGTTGGTTTTGTCATATAATGGAGTTTTGGGAAGTTATATTGCATCACCATAATAGATAGAATAAGACACTAATCCCTCAGAGAATGAGCATGCATCACAGATTCGATAGGGTGTATCCATAGTTGAATTCAATACTCATCTGAGAGATTGATTTTTAATGAGCATGTAAATTAGAGAGGGAGAGTGAAGTTGGAATATAAATATCGATCAAGCATTATGTACTAGATGTCGATTCCAACTTGTGAGCCATAGAAAATTACTTAAAGTTGTTATCCCGAGGAATAAAATAGAAGGATCCATTTGACAAGGAAACTGTATTGGAGAGGAGAGGTACAAGGGTGTCTCATGGAATCGAGGTATGTAAATATTGTGGGTTTTCCCCTTTAGGTGATAGTCAAATTGTTAGAGAGAGATTGAAGTTTTAGTTCAGAGGTTGATATCTTGATAGCATGGAGAGACATTTGATGGTTTTGAGTTACAGTAAAAGGAGAAGTCAAGGAGAGGGTTAATTATTAAATCATGTGGCAACCATTCAGGTGGTAACTACTAGAACATATTCTTGTAACCAAGGCAAGGAGAAGAGTATTATCTTAGAGAAGAGGGTCCTTTAATGACTAAAAGGGATTATAGGAACCCTCTACTACATCAAGTGGTATCATAGTGAAAAACATATTGCATATTGAGAAGATGAATTGCATACTTATGATCACCAAATAGTAGAAGAGAGAAGGAGTGCTCTTAGAGAAGCATGAATTATCAGAGGAGGAAAATCTTTAGTTGAAGGACAAGTGATCAGAGCATATATGGGTAGGGGAAAACCAAAACTCGGAGAGAGATGGAATGCTCTTTGGGAGAAAACAAAGATTACAATTGCGGTGAATCTGGGAGGAAATGTGTAGAGTCCTACAAATGGAAACTATTCTAGTTAATGAGTAGAACTATGAAAGTGACAAAGAGAAATAGTTTTTGAAATTATATATTAAAGAACGAAGGTATGGATAAGGTTTGGTAAGTAAAATGATCCTTATGATTTGAATTTAACAGAGTATTCTTATATATTCTTGGCACATAGCGACAAATAGAATTGTGGTAAAGGGAGAACCTTACAGCAGAGAAATTGTAATGAAATCCAACTGAGGATGGGAGTAAGTAGAATAGTGGAAGTTCTTAGGAGAATGTGAGTGAAAGTGCAGAATCCTAGAGGAGCAGAGGAAGCTCGAGAGGTTTTAAGTTTGCAAAAACAAAATAATACCAAAAGGATATCTTCAGGAGAAACTTGGTGAGGTATTGTAGCAAGGTGAAATAGACTTGTTATTGCAGAGGCTTAGTGTATCTCACAGATGAGCATGGAGAAGATTACAAATGAAGAGATGAAGATGACTATGGATATCTATGTCAAAGGTTCATAATTAAACCATAGTAAGATGAAGGGAGATGTCAAATAAATTGGTAGAAGGAATATAAATGACAAGGAAAATTACTGAGATAAAGGAAGTGCTCAGTGCAATGATGAAGCCGCAATAGAAGAGAGTTGAAGAATACTATAGATATGGATGGAAAATAAAGATCAAGGTTAAGTGGCCTATCAAGAAATTATTTGCAAGAAATATAAAACACGGGGTGAGTGTTTGGTTGAAGAGATAAAATAGACCCAGAGAAGTTGGATATAGAAAGTTGGTGGAAGCAAGACAAGAAGTTCACTTTTGTGAACCTAAACAAGGATCAATCCTTGGAAAAGATGATGAGAATATCATGGAGTGCTCAAGCAACATAAGGAAGATATGTTTGAATCATCAAATAAGATAAAGAAGTCTCTAGTTTTACAAACTAACTGTTTATTTGAGCATGTGTTTATAGGTACTAAAGATGGTAGAGTTGGCATAGAAAATTCCACAAAGAAGGAAGCAGATCAACAAGATCATAAACAATCAAAGGATGCAAAGTTGTATATGGAAGACAAAGATGGAGGCAATATCTAATAATCACATCAAGTACTGGAAGAAGATAGATCCAAGGAGTAGTTTTAGACTCCAAGTGATGAAATGGAGGCTAAAAAAAAGAACTCACCCCAAAATATTGCAACATGACTAGAGGAGATCATGACATTTGGAAAAAGATACGATGTTCTGAAAGATGACAATGGAGATGAAGTAATACTGGACAAGAAGCAAAAATTAATGGTCATAATTTTGGAGGAGAATATTCAGGATTGTGAAGGTATGTGCTATTTTTCATATGGTTTCTTCTTTAAGAAATTAGTAACCTCTGAAAGTGAGGGGATTTTTAAAAGTATCTACAAAAATATTAGCCAATTGACAAATTGGAAGCATAATTTTATGATCTCAACTAGAAATATACGATCATGTGGATTCAACGGTCCATTTGCAGGTAGAAATTATGGGTTGAATGATTTTTCATTTGACAAAAACATGGTAGATTTTATGGCTAAGATGTTTTTTAGACAAATTATTGGCAAGTGGATGAGATGGGAAATGAAGCTATGTGCCTTACGATTAGTGAAGAAGAATGGAATCAAGAGTATATAAAACATATTTTTACATCTGCACAGTAAGAAAGTGCAGAACAAGAGGTCAAGATGTTTGGATGTGGTAAATTTCCAATTGTTTTTGTATATAACATGAATACTAAGTATAACCCGTAGATTGCAGAAGAACAATTGGTTCAAGAGGAAAATTATAAACATAAAGAACAACAAGGTTTAAGTGGTCATTCCTACATGATCATAAGCTTGGAAGGAAATCTACATATGTGTGGATTAAGGAGTAAGATTGAAGATATGAGTTGTGGGGTGTATGTTTTCATGATTGATGAGGATTTATTGCTTTTGGAGTTGGGAGGAGTTCATTTAAAACAATGAACAAGAGGATAATGGAAGGATAAAACTAGATATTTTCCTTACAAGCATATAGGCATAATGGAGGTAGATAAGTTATTATTACTTCTCAAAAACAACAATTGGTCATTGGATTGTGGATTGATCAGCATAATGATCTTAAGGAAGCATATTAGAAACACGGCCAACAAGAGATGAGGCTGATGAGTGATGAATTTAAGTGGAGTCGATATGTGACAAAATCAAAAGCAAGGGCACACAAAAATGTGCAGAAGCTAGAATATGATACCAATTATATGGAGCAAATGTTTGTAGGAATTAGGACATTGAAAACACAAAGACAAAAAGTAATTGAAGATTAAATGATCAAGAGGTATAGCCAAAAAAAGGGATGACATATGGAGCAGAATGAAGAGTTTGTTCTATTCAACATGTGTGTTACATGTATAGAGAAAAACATGCATTATGAATCATGGTATGAAGAGGGAAGCAGACAATTTACTACAAAAGGGATAGAAGATGCAGCATCAGCAACAACCATACACAAATTTTATGCAAAAATAAAGTAGCAAATAAGTAGCCATATCATGCACCAGCCGAAGGCAGAACTGGATTTTGAACTCAAATAATTATGTGAATATTTGAGGAAGTTTTCCAAATGCAAGATCAACTACTTGAAATAGAAAGTTAGCATCAAAGCATAGTTAGCTAAGAGTACTTTTGAAAGCAATTTGAATGAGTAGCAACAACATAAAGTATGGGACCCCGAAAGAGTGTAGACAGTAGTACAATAGTCAAGAAGAAAATAAAGTGAACAACAATAGCATAATGAAAGAGACACAATTGGAAAAATCATGAACATGAGTCCATGAAATTTTTATATTGTGGGAGTATGATGTAGGAGCATCTATCCCAAGTTCACATTGTATGACCTCTGGGAGGTCTTAGAATTTATGAGAGGAAGTTGGTTTCTTCATTAACATGAAACTATGTAAATATCTAGAAGGTTTACGTAGGACGCGTTCTGAGCCAAGTATTGTAATATAAATGGCCTTTAGTAGATTTTGAGGCTTCGTAAAGATTTTAGGGATTAGATTACATATTTTTAGGATCTAGTTAAAAGTTTGTTGATGAGTTGGAAGCTTATATTCCATATATAAAATGTAAGATCTCGAAGCATGTAGGGGGGGGGGGGGTAAATGCAAATTAGGCCAGTCAAAGAGATAGAAGTATTTCTGAGTTGAAATCATATACATGGTTATTAATGAAGCATTGCTTACACTTCATAGTTGTGTGCAAATGCCTTGTATAAATCTTTGTGATTGAATTTGTGAATATTAATTGTATTCTAAAAAAATTAGCATAGGTTTGTGCGTAATATGTATAGAATTCCTGTAAGCTAAATGCCCTTTTGAGATTGTGTTTATGCAATGAAGGTTAAATGGAGTGAATGGTTGATCGAATTAGTATAGGATGAATTCACTAACAAAGGAGAAGTTGAGGGATTAAAGTTCCTTTGAATTTTGGATCTAGATTAAAAGAACTACAGAAATTCATTTGAATTTACAAGTTTGAGATCACATTTGTGAAGGATAGTCGATATGTTGAAAGAAATGACATCTCTTTGTCAATTTGTGGATGGATTTCTGATTTGGATATCTCTGTATGAAGTTGATTGAGTTATGTGGAGAAATCAAGATGTTTTCAGCAAATTCATAACTCGTTTGAATTGTGTTGGTGATGGATAGTTTGATGGTCCTATTGAAGGAATAAATCCTTGTTAACTCAACATTGAGACAAGCAATAGCAAGCTAGAGGTAGAGGACTGTTATAGACCAAATCAAGGCTCTTCAATCCATAATTGTCTAGGCTAAAATCATGAAATAAACAATTGAAATGCTAGAGGAGAGATGAAGGACCTACTTGAAGATGAAGTATTTGATTTGATGTCCTATGGAGCTCGTGTCCACCATGCAAATATTTAGGGCTTTTATGTGCTCCAAGAGGTAAAAATGCAAATGAAATGAATTTTTACAATTTTATTTCATATATATATATTAGGGATTTTATGTGCTCCAAGAGGTAAAAATGCAAATGAAATGAATTTTAACAATTCTATTTCATATATATATATATATATATATATATATATATTACCCGTTTCCTATGGTTTGTTTCCATATTTTTGCACTATGGTTAATATTAATACCACTTGTTGCCTAGTATTAATTATTTTTTACAAGTGAACTTGAACTAAGGTGTTATTTTTTCCCACAATTGGTCCTTTTAAAAGGTTTTCCCTCTAAACTTGTCATATAGGCTAGATCATATTCATTTTCCATATTGCATATAACCTCGTCATTTTTTAAATATTAGGATCACAAATCATGGAAATGAAATAGTAGCCCTCTAACCTCAGTAAAATCAGTAGTTTTCGTGATAGAGGCTACCTAACATGTGTCACCCTAGTTAGACCATTTATGCCATTTTGGTACCCATGCTTAGTTTTTCTCTTAGGTTTGGGAGCCCTTTTAGTTTTTCCATGAATTTAAGAAGAAGGCTCATGCCTTTCCCTCATATATTTCTAGTTATCACCTATAAGGATACCAACTTTTTGTTTAAGTTGTAGTTGCATTTGAATTTTCCCTGCTCGTGCCTTTGGGCCTAATGTCGGCTTCCAAGCTTATCGATCTTTATAATCCCTCAATTTTTTATCTCATTATTGTTAATACCTGCAGCAATTTACCTTTGCAACTTGACACCTATTTATTGGGAGGAAACACACCTCGACTGTCATTATCTTTCTCAATTTCCCTGCATTCTACATAGGTTTGTTCCTTGTACTTGGAACTAGTTCATCTTTCCTTGATACTTTTTTCCTCCAATGTCTGTTTAATAGTGGCATCTAGTTGTGTCGTCCTTGAACAAAGCACTAGTTTCAATTCTATCAACAAATTGGGATTATAGTATTTGGCCTTAGGATTTATACCTTGATCGTAGATTTAGATCTCCTCCGATTGGTTACTCTTCCAATCATATGGAGAATCTATTAATGTCTCTTACATTGCAAATTTATATCATTGGTCCCTTTTGTCAAAAGCTATCCAAGTCACTTCATGTGTCGTGCTCATTGTTCAAGGATAAAGCCTATGTTGGCCATTTTGTATTTTCCTTGATCTCATGCATCGGCCATTCCATGGTGTCAGTTGTTCTTATCATTGTACTCAATGTTTGGACTTGTGCTTGTGTGGAAGGTCCCCATTGACTTCTTCAAGGCAAGTTGGTGTCTCATCACCTACAAATAATCTATTATGAGGCATTAACTTAGATTCATAGAACCATTTCCCTATTTACATCATTTCCATGTAACCTTGCACTCAACAGTGAAATTTCATCATTGGTTATTGATTGAGTGGTTTCCCTTAATGTTCGATGTCAAAAAATATATTCACATTTTAGGATTCATGTTGTACCTTGTATTCCATTTTCATCATTCGTGGAAATCCTCACACCTGTCAATAGATTTCATTATCAATTGTTTCTTAGGGGGTATTTTCCGTTCGCTACTTACATTCAACACATGTAGGAGACGTACTTGGTGGTCTATCTACAAAAATTTGTCCCAGTCCTTTCCCAAATAAAATCATTTCCTGACATATCCTCGTGTTGGATGATGGGGGATGCCTTAATTCATCCCTTTGAACGGGTCTCTTCCCATCGATTCAACTATTTTTGCTTTGGGAATGAGATATAGAGTTTCGGTAATACTTTCGAGATTGCAGTCATTAGTGACATGTTTCCTCTCTATTGGGTAGTGGGAATACATCAATGTTTCCTACTCGATAGATTCTACAAGTGTTTAACTCCAAAACATCTATTCACACTTGTTAAAGCATATTAGGTACCTTGGTGCCCATTTTCATTATCGGTGGGTTACCTCGCATTTGTTAATGGTATACATCAATGACCGGTGCTTCAACATGATTCATAAATTTAGGTGGTTTGGATGGAAGACCTTGGGACAATAGTAGCATCCTCACATTTTGTTATTTCCTGAGTTCTGCAAGACTGTACCATACAACATATGAAACTGGTGCCATTGGGAGAACTACTATTCAACTCACTTGTCTATTTTTCTCCCTATGCATTATGAGGCATAAATTCATTTTGTATCTATTTGTGGCTATGATCTTCTAGTGGGAATGGATCCACTATGTATCCTCTTCATTGTCATGACCCACTTACATATCACATGGATCCACTATGTATCATCTTCATGGCCATTATTGTTACAGTTTACAAATATATGTCATCAATCTGCATTGTATCTGTTTGGCGGCCCTGTTCTATCATCTCGATCATGGATATATCTATCCTCAAGAAAATATTGTCTGACATGCATTTTCTATTTCAGGTAATTTGTTGAAGCTGGGGCTTTTGAAATATCTAGACATGTTTTCCACATCTCATTCCAATGGTTATTATAATGTATTTCATACATCATGTTCCCTTCTGACCTCATACATTAGGGGGAATATTTTATAGATGAAATCAACACTTCTTCATCCGTGACGACATTTCAAAAGACAACACTTCAAATTGTTAAAGAAATGTAATTACGAAAGATATTCTAATTGTATTTGATTATTGTATTATTATTATTCCTCCTTCAAGAGATGTCATTAATGTAATTGGTCATGTAAGATTCATTGAAAGAGTCAATGTAAACCCTAGAACTTGTGTCAGCCTAGAAGAATCCAGAAAAAATATTTTATTATGTAATTAATAGGTCATCCCAGTAAACTAAGAGAGGTCGGCCCAATTAGGTTAAAAAGTCACCCAACTGAACAATATAAATAGATATGTTGAGTTTGTCATTTGTACCACTCATTCACTCACTCAAGATTGCATAGGAGAGAGAGAAGTTTGTTGGTGAAGGGGAGAAGTTGTTTTGTCTTGGGGATTTTAAATTGTCTTGGTGAATTATATATTGAGGAAGTTTTGTCAGGGGTTTCTCCTGTAATACCCCCATTTTGACCCTTGCGATATATTGGCTTTTAATGTAAATATTGTATACATGCGATGTATGCTTTCCTAGCGTGGAGCTCAAGGCCAAGGCCCCGCTAGTGTATGCTCGGATTTTATTAAAAAGGAAAATATTTGATATTTTGCTATCCATGTGCTATTAAGCCATGGAACATTGTAAAATGATGTAAATATTAATATTTCAATAAAATACCAAAAACTGGCTATGGAAGCAACTAATTAGAGAGGGCCATGTGTATCCACTAGGGAGTGGTGAGGGGGATTGTGGGGTTGAACCATATGTTTCCAAATGGCATCTTGAGAACCCATTTGACTTTCCTTGCTGACATTTAATTCAGTTGTAAGGAAGTGGTTGAAGAAATCAGTTCGTGGCTTCAATGGAGCATGGGAAGCCCATAAATTCGTATGGTAGGTATGGGCTCTATTTCCTTGACCCACAAGTCACTCTACCTCATGGGAATTCATTCTTACTCATTCCCATTCCATTGTTGGACATCTAAGATTTAGTTTTCATCCATTACACAGTGCCGACAGTGAGGAAAAAGAAGAAATCACAACTTTGAATTAAGCCACGTTTTGAAGTGCCATAAATTCCCATAATTTCATGTGGACAGTGAAATCTAATGGGGTATCCATAGACATGAACCTTGGGGCGAATTTGAGAGGGTTGGATGCCCAGAAATCCATGGGAAAACCCATTTTTGATAACCCAAAAATCCACTTACAGGATTGAGTCATTTGATCACCGAATTGTGAGAATCCAAGTGTGAATTACAGAACAGAGGATAGAACAGAGGTTGGGGTTGCTTGATAAACCCATTGAAGGCTAGAATCTCAAGGATTTAGCATCTTGGACCTTTCTATGCCCACCCTGAAGAGCACTAGAGGGAAGGGACACCTGAGGGACTGTGCAGCAGAGAAGGGGACCTTCCTTGTGTTGGGTGTGGTAGGTATTGTGGGTGCCAAGGTTGTTGAGTTTAGCTTGAGATGTCTGTAGCTCTGTGGTTGAGCTCACTGGCTTATCATATTCCTCCTTTGTCTCTTGCACGCTTGATAAACCCAACTGTGTGTTGGCTTACCATGACTGTTGCTATGAAACCAGGGCTGTGAGTGAGCCTGTTTAGTTCCTCCTTAGTGGATACACATCCCAACTCGGGGGTGGTATCTCAGCTGAAAGAATACAGGTTGGACAGAGACCTATGGTTGGGTGGAACATTGCTCTCACATAGCCAGTTTCTTGGATAGTTCATTTTGAAGATAAGTATTCTCTGTGGTTTAAATTATATTCATTCTATGTTCTTTTTGCAATGTTTAATTTGATGACTGTTATGATTATATGTTGAATGCATGATGCAATTGTGTGTGGATAGTGTATCATTCCGCTGTGTTTATTTGAAGTATGAATCGGCACACATAAGTTTTTATTTATTATGAATTTGTTAGTAATGTATGGGGCTGATTTTCTCCAAATAAGCCCCGGAATATTAGTCATGTTTCCTCCATTACATCGGATTGACAGGAGAGGACGTGGCAGAGTGGTATCAGATCCCATGTTGCAGCACTGGGCTACTTGGGCCAAACTGTGAGTTTACAGGTAGATATCAGAATGTTTAAAGAGATATTGACGAAGTTTGGTCGACATTTTGATTGAAAAAATGACAAAATCAGAGTTCTCAGGTGTGGTAGGGGATCACACCATTGCATAGAGATCTCCAAAATATTTCCAATGGTACCGAACTTGCCTTATTTGGTTAAGGGATGAGACAGATATGAGCTCTGAAAGTTTGTAGGAGTAGAGGTGTTTCCACAATTCCGCATTGCGGATTGCGGAAACATAAAATTTTCAAAGTCACATTTTGGGCTTCTGCATTTCCAATTTCCACAGTATGGATTGTGGATTGTGGATTGCGGAAGTGACATTTTTCGAAGGTTGAAATTTGGGCGTCCCGCATTTCTGAGTTCCGCAGTATAGATAGCGGATTGCGGATTGCGGAAGTGGCATTTTCCTGAAGCTAGAAAATTGACCTTTCCAACTTCCACAGTACGGATTGCGGATTGCGGAAGTGGCATTTTCCCGAAGCTGAAAAATTGACCTTTTTGACTTCTGCAGTACGGATTGTGGATTGTGGATTGCGGAAGTGGCATTTTCTCGAAGTTGGAAAATTGACCTTTCTGACTTCCGCAGTACAAATTGCGGATTGCGGATTGCGGAAGTGACATTTTCCTGAAGCTGGAAAATTGACCTTTTCGACTTCCGCACTACGGATTGCAGAAGTGACATTATCTCGAAGTTGGAAAATTGACATTTTCGACTTCTGCAGTACGGATTGTGGATTGCAGGTTGCGGAAGGTGCAAATTGCAAATTGCCGAAGTTGCGGATTGTGGGTTAAAAAAAAAAATATAGAGCCCGAAACTCGATTTTTGGATAGAAGGAGCATGCAGAATCAGAATTCGATGAGTCCTGTGGTGTTCTGAAGCCATTAACGAGGGCCATGAAAGAACCAATGAGGGTCCCAAGACCATTATGCTCCAATTAGTCATAAAATTGGAATTGATCGCTTTTACAAATCGGTGTCCTGAAGCTTGGAAGGAGGTCGGATTGAGCTAAAATCGATATGGAGCGGCCATGGAGAAGGCACAATGTTAAGTTTGGAAGCTTGGAGCCAAACTCCAAAGGATGTGGATTCGAGGTGAGCGAGAAGGCCAAAGAGCACTATTCCAGACCACTTTTTGAGGATTTTGTAATGCTTACAGTGGATGAAAGTGACCTTAGATGTAGGATCCAAGAAATCTACTGAATTCCACATTTCATATCCTCATTAAGATAGAAATTTTCCGTTAGGAAAATATTTTCCAGAAATGCTCAGTTTGGAAGATAGCCATGTTTGGCCCAAAAATTTGAAATTTGGAAAAAGTTAAAAGTTAAAAGTAGTCAAACCCATAATTTAATAGAAGTTGATTGGTGCATCGGAACAGGGATCCGAAGGTTGCTGAGTGTTCCTTGTTATATGGACTAACTTCTCCCAGTAGAAATGTTTTCATAATTCCTCCCAAATTTTCTTTTACAGGTGGGTGAAGTTGGCATTTTAGGATAATTTGCAGCTGTGTAAAAATGCAGAATTGTGGTAAAAAATTGTCATTTTTGGAGTAATGTAATTTCCACACCTGATGTCGGAATGAGGTATGTGGATATGCATTGGAAATATTGTCTAGCAAGGAAAAATGGTGCATAACAAGAACTTGAATGAGTTTATCATACATCATAGATATGTAGAGCAGAAAAGTGCCAGTGACTGTTTTGACAAAATTATTGTCAATATGGGCAATTTCCATAATTGCATGAATGAGCAAAAGAAATGAAGGCATAATAGCTCTGAGAATTATTCCATTATGTTAAATAATGATGTTTTATGTTCCTATATGCATTCTTAAGATGTCTAATAAATATTTTCATAATGCACAGTGCTTGCAACTCATAAGATTTGAATAGTTGTAGTAGAGGCAGCCTATAGGGAAAGGGGTCTCCAAAGGAAAATGGTGACCATGAATGATGCTCAGGATCCTTATGAGCATGTTGAATATGTGCTAGGAGAAAATGTGCAAGAATATAATGTTGAAACTAAATCCAATGGGAGAAGGGAGCAAATAATTCCTCAGAATTTGGTGGAAACCATGGTAAGCTTGAATGAAAGATTAATGAAGGCTTGGGAAGAAAATAACTAGCTCAATGCTGATATCTTGCAGATCCTCACTGATATGCAGCAGAGGATAAACCTTGGTTCCAACCCAAGCAATGTAGGCAAAGAAGGAAGAGATGCAGAGAGTCGCTCTAGAGGTCGTTCAAGGAAGAGGACTCCAAGCCCAAGGAAGAGTTCTGTGAGCAAAAAACATAGAACACCTTCATCTAGACCTTCTTCCAGCAGATCATGTGACTCCAGAGGTTCTAGAAGAATTCCAAGGCATACTTCTAGTAGAACTGAAAGAAGAAATAAATTCAAGGAAATCCCACAGGGAGAATTCAAGAAGGAAAGGCCTCCCACATTTTATGGAGAAGACAACACTAGCCAAGAGGGAGAGACATGGCTTCTTTGGATGAAGAAATATTTCAAGATTCATGACTACTCAGGAAATGAAAAGTCCAAAATTTCCATTTACAATATAAATGGAAGAGCTTCAATTTGGAGGGAACACCTCTTGCAAGTAAAAGGGATCAGAGAAAGGAGGATCACCTAGGAGAGATTTAAGAAGTATTTCAAGGAAAAATACCTTTCTGCTAGGTATTATGACAGTAAGAGGAAAGAGTTCAATGAACTCAAGTTGGGACATAAATCTATGGAAGAACATGACCATAAATTTTTGGAATTGTTGAGGTATGGAAACTATATCAAAGATGACAGGATAAAGATCCAATTCTTCCTTGGAAGTCTACCTCAAAGTTTTAGAGATAGTATTGAGTTTGTTAATCCACCAAATCTTGATGAAGCCATTAGGATGGAAATGCATTGCTATGAGCAGAGTAAAGAAAAATCATAGGTTCACCCAGCATGGAAGGGAAATCCAAGAGGGAGGTTTGATCAAAATAAAAGTGGCTTCAAGCCACCATTCAAAAATCATCCAAGAACCTTTCCACATGGGCAGTAAGCAAGGCGTGGATTCAAGCCAGCAGTAGCAGCAGATAAAGCATCAAAATGGCTACTTAAATGTTGAGGATGTGGAGGATACCACATGCTAAAGGATTGTCCACATTGGAGGGAGAATCCCCAGAGCTTGCACAACCTTGAATCAACAACTACAATGGAAGATATGGCAAGGGAAACGCCTTGAATTTATTCAGTGTTGGATAATCACCAAGCAGACCATCAATCAGTAGTGGTGGAAGTTGAATGTAAGATTGCTATGCAATCTATTTCTGTTTTGATTGATCTAGGATCTACTCATAGTTATGTTTCTCCAAAAGTGGTTGAAGGTTGTTCTCTTAGAAAAATAAAACACAGTAAGTCTTGGCTAGTTCAGTTAGCCACAGGGACCAAGAGAAAAGTAAGTGAAGTAGTGATGGAGTGCCCCATGGAGTTGAATGGATTCCTCACCAGAGTGGATTTAAATGTACTACCATTAGGATCTTATGATGCTCTAATTGGTATGGATTGGTTAGAAAGACATAGATCCAAGTTGGACTGTTATGAGAAATCACTTGAATGTATTCATGAAGAAGGAAGACCGAGATTGGTAAGAGGAATTCCCAAGCAAGTTTTAGTAAGGCAGATTTCACTTGAATGTATTCATGAAGAAGGAAGACCAAGATTGGTAAGAGGAATTCCTAAGAAAGTTTCAGTAAGGCAGATTGCGGGTTGCAAAAGTTGAGGATAGCGGATTGCAGAAGTTGCGGATTGCGGGTTTAAAAAAAAACAAGTATAGAGCCCGAAACTCGATTTTTGTATAGAAGGAGCATGCTGAATAAAAATTGGATGAGTCCTGTGGTGTTCTGAGGCCATTAACGAGGGCCATGAATGAACTAGTGAGGGTCCCAAGACCATTATGCTCCAATTAGTCATCAAATTGGAATTGATGGCTTTTACAAATCAGTGTCCCGAAGCTTGGAAGGAGGTCAAATTGAGTTGAAATCGATATGGAGTGGCCATGGAGCAGGAACAGTGTTAAGTTTGGAATCTTGGAGCCAAACTACAAAGGATGTAGATTCGGGGTGAGCGAGAAGACCAAAAAGCACTATTCCAGACCACTTTTTGAGGATTTTGAAATGCTTACAGTGGATGAAAGTGACCTTAGATGTAGGATCCAAGAAATCTACTTAAATCCACATTTCATATCCTCATTAATACAGAAATTTTCTGTTAGGCAAATATTTTCTAGAAATGCTTAGTTTGGAAGATGGCCATTTTTGGCCCAAAATTTTGAAATTTGGAAAAAGTTAAAAGTACTCAAACCCATAATTTTATAGAAGTTGATTGGTGCATCGGAACAGGGATCCGAAGGTTGCTGAGTGTTCCTTGTTATGTGGACTAACTTATCCCGATAGAAATGTTTTCATGATTCCTCCCAGATTTTCTTTTACAGGTGGCTGAAGTTGGCATTTCAGGATAATTTGCAACTATGTAAAAATGCAGAATTGTGGTAAAAAATTGTCATTTTTGGAGTAATGTAATTTCCACACCCAATATCGGAATGAGGCATGCGGATATGCATTGGAAATTGTTTCTAGCAGGGAATAGTGGTGCATAACCAGAATTTGAATGAGTTTATCATACATCATAGATATGTAGAGCTGAAAAGTGCCAGTGACTGTTTTGACAAAATTATTGTCAATATGGGCAATTTCCATAATTGCATGAATGAGCAAAAGAAATGAAGGCATAATAGATCGGAGAATTATTCCATTATGTTAAATAAAGATGTTTTATGTTCCTATATGCATTCTTAAGATGTCTAATAAATATTTTCATAATGCACAGTGCTTGCAGCTCATAAGATTTGAATAGTTGTAGCAGAGGTAGCCTACAGGGAAAGGGGTCTCCAAAGGAAAATGGTGACCATGAATGATTCTCATGATCCTTATGAACATGATGAAGATGTGCTAGGAGAAAATGTGTAAGAAGAGAATGTTGAAGTTGAATCCAATGGGAGAAGGGAGCAAATAATTCCTCAAAATTTGGTGGAAGCCATGGTAAGCTTCAATGAAAGATTAATGAAGGATCGGGAAGAACATAACCAGCTCAATGCTGTTATCTTGCAGATCCTCACTGATATGCAACAGAGGATAAACCTTGGTTCCAACCCAAGCAATTTAGGCAAAGAAGGAAGAGATGCAGAAAGTCGCTCTAGAGTTCGTTCAAGGAAGATGACTCCAAGCCCAAGGAAGAGTTTTGTGAGCAAAAATCATAGAAAACCTTCCTCTAGATATTCTTCCAGTAGATCATGCGACTCCAGAGGTTCTAGAATAATTCCAAGACATACTTCTAGCAGACTTGAAGGAAGAAATAAATTCAAGGGAATCCCAGAGGGAGAATTCAAGAAGGCAAGGCCTCCCACATTTGATGGAGAAGACAACACTAGCCAAGAGGGAGAGGCATGGCTTCTTGGGATGAAGAAATAGTTCATGATTCATGACTACTCAGGAAATGAAAAGGCTATAATTTCCATTTACAATCTAAATGGAAGAGCTTCAATTTAGTGGGAACACCTCTTGCAAGTAAAAGGGATCAGTGAAAGGAGGATCACCTGGGATATATTTAAGAAGTATTTCAAGGAAAAATACCTTTCTGCTAGGTATTATGATAGTAAGAGGAAAGCGTTCAATGAACTTAGGTTGGGACATAAATCTATGGAAGAACATGTCCATAAATTTCTGGAATTGTTGAGGTACGTAGACTATATCAAAGATGAGAGTATAAATATCCAATTCTTCCTTGGAAGTCTACCTCAAAGTTTTAGAGATAGGATTGAGTTTGTTAATCCACCAAGTCTTGATGACGCCATTAGGATGGAAATGCATTGCTATGAGTAGAGTAAAGGAAAATCATAGGTTCACCCAACATAGAAGGGAAAGCCAAGAGGGAGGTTTGATCAAAAGAAAAGTGGCTTCAAGCCACCATTCAAAAATCATCCCAGAACCTTTCCACATGAGCAGCAAGCAAGGATTGAATTCAAGCTAGCAGTAACAGCAGATAAAGCATCAAAATGGCCACTTCAGTGTTGGGGATGTGGAGGAAACCACATGCTAAAGGATTGTCCACATCGGAGGGAGAATCCCCGGAGCTTGCACAACCTTGAAGCAACAACTATAGTGGAAGATATGGCAAGGGAAACACCTCAAATTTATGCAGTATTGGATAATCACCAAGCAGACCATCAATCAGTAGTGGTGGAAGTTGAAGGTAAGACTGCTATGCAATCTATTTCTGTTTTGATTGATATAGGATCTACTCATAGTTATGTTTCTCCAAAAGTGGTTGAAGGTTGTTCTCTTAGAAAAATGAAACACAGTAGGTCTTGGCTAGTTCATTTAACCACAGGGACCAAGAGAAAAGTAAGTGAAGTAGTGATGGAGTGCCCCATGGAATTGAATGGATTCTTCACCAAAGTGGATTTAAATGTATTACCATTAGGATCTTATGATGCTCTAATTGGTATGGATTGGTTGGAAAGACATAGAGCCAAGTTGGACTATTATGAGAAATCACTTGAATGCATTCATGAAGAAGGAAGACCAAGATTGGTAATAGGAATTCCCAAGCAAGTTTTAGTAAGTCAGATTTCACATGAATGTATTCATGAAGAAGGAAGACCGAGTTTGGTAAGAGAAATTCCTAAGCAAGTTTCAGTAAGGCAAATTGCGGGTTGCAGAAGTTGCAGATTGCGGGTTAAAAAAAAACAAGTATAGAGCCCGAAACTTGATTTTTGGATAGAAGGAGCATGCAAAATCAGAATTGGATGAGTCTTGTGGTGTTCTGAGGCCATTAACGAGGGCCATGAAAGAACCAGTGAGGGTTCCAAGACCATTATGCTCCAATTAGTCATAAAATTGGAATTGATGGCTTTTACAAATTGGTGTCCCAAAGCTTGGAAGGAGGTCGGATTGAGCTGAAATCAATATGAAGCAGACATGGAGCAGGCACAATGTTCAGTTTGGAAGCTTGGAGCCAAAATCCAAAGGATGTGGATTCAGGGTGAGCGAGAAGGCCAAAGAGAACTATTCCAGATCACTTTTTGAGGATTTTGAAATGCTTACAGTGGATGAAAGTGACCTTAGATGTAGGATCCGAGAAATCTACTGAACTCCACATTTCATATCCTCATTAATAAAGACATTTTCTATTAGGCAAATATTTTCAAGAAATGCTCAGTTTGGAAGATAGCCATTTTTGGCCCAAAATTTTGAAATTTGGAAAAAGTTAAACGTAGTCAAACCCATAATTTTATAGAAGTTGATTGGTGCATCGGAACAGGGATATAAAGGTTGTTGAGTGTTCCTTGTTATGTGGACTAACTTCTCCCGATAGAAATGTTTTCATGATTTCTCCCAGATTTTCTTTTATAGGTGGTTGAAGTTGGCATTTCAGGATAATTTGCAGATATGTAAAAATGCAGAATTGTGGTAAAAAATTGTCATTTTTGGAGTAATGTAATTTCCACACCCGATGTCGGAATGAGGCATGTGGATATGCATTGGAAATCTTGTCTAGCAGGGAACAATGGTGGATAACCAGAATTTGAATGAGTTTATCATACATCATAGATATGTAGAGCAGAAAAGTGCCAATGACTATTTTGACAAAATTATTGTCAATATGGGCAATTTCTAGAATTGCATGAATGAGCAAAAGAAATGAAGGCATAATAGCTCTAAGAATTATTCCATTATGTTAAATAATGATGTTTTATGTTCCTATATGCATTTTTAAGATGTCTAATAAATATTTTCATAATGCACAGTGCTTGTGGCTCATAAGATTTGAATAGTTGTAGCAAAGGCAGCCTACAGGGAAAGGGGTCTCCAAAGGAAAATGGTGACCATGAATGATGCTCAGGATCCTTATGAGCATGATGAAGATGTGCTAGGAGAAAAAGTGCAAGAAGAGAATGTTGAAACTGAATCCAATGGCAGAAGGGAGCAAATAATTCCTCAGAATTTGGTGGAAACCATGGTAAGCTTGAATGAAAGATTAATGAAGGCTCGGAAAGAACATAACTAGCTAAATGATGTTGTCTTGGAGATCCTCACTGATATGCAGTTGAGGATAAACCTTGGTTCTAACCCAAGCAATGTAGGAAAAGAAAGAAGAGATGCAGAGAGTCGCTCTAGAGGTCGTTCAAGGAAGAGGACTCCAAGCCCAAGGAAGAGTTCTGTGAGCAAAAAACATAGAACACCTTCCTGTTGTTGATGTATATGTAACTTCGGAATGTATTTCATATATGTATATTGTATTCCTATAGAGATGTTATTATTCCTCTATATGGAAGTGTCGTCATTTATATTGTAAGTGTCGTAACTTATACTTGAAGGGTTATTAGACCACCTTGATGGGGTCGTCCATGTATAAGTCATGTATAAGTCATGTGGGTTAAAGGTTTATTAGACCACCCTATTGGGGGTTGGCTCTGTCAGCATTATGTTATATGGTTAAGTTGAGGCCGACCTTGTAAGATTATTAAGCAAGTCAAGTCATGTATAAATAGAGTGTGGGAGGCACTCTATTTGATCATTCACTTTCTCACTCTTGCACTCATTAGAGAGTGGCGCACTAATGGAGGAGGAGAAGTTGTTGCTAGGAGACTATCTCTTATGCTTGGGTTTTGTATCATTGGTCTATCTATCTTTGAGGAAGTTATTGGGGTTTTTCCCCTTTATGGTTTTACCTAAGGAAACTGTGTGTGTATATTGTCTCTTGTGATTGATATGTTGTACATGTTATTCTCTCAGTAAATATCCTAGAGTATGTTGAATTAATGCTAAAAAATTAACATGGTATCAGAGCTAACCTGAGAAGAAGACACTGTGCAGTTGCAGAAGCTAGGGATTCTTGTTTATTGGGTTTCTCTCCACAGATTTTGGAAATGAAGTAAGGTAGATTGACTCTCCTCAGCAAGGCGCATCTTTCTGTCCAATCAAAATTCAATTCTGGGCACTTTCATTTTTTTCCCTAAAAATTAGGGTTTCCACAAAAATAGGAATTTCTGAAATTTGAGACCATGGCTGGAAGATCCTTGGAAAAATAGAAGTTTAGAGATTTGGATCGAAATTTTTGGTTGGGTGAAGCTCTGGGAAAATCAAACCCTAGTTTGGGGTCCTATCTAGTGAACCCAGAAATTACGGCTTCTGCAAAAGTTGGAATTTCTGACAAATGAGACCATGGCTGGAAGCTGCTCTGGAAAATCGAAGTTTAGAGACCAAGATCGAACTTTTTGGATGGGTGAAGATTCGGGAAAATGAAACCCTAATTCAAGGTTCTCCCTAGTGAATCTGGAAGTTTGAAAACCAAATTTGAGGGGTGAAACTTTGTAGTTTTCAAATTCTGAGTATACCAGGTTGATCAGATCATCAAGGCACATCTTTCTATCTTTTCAGAAGTTTGAAATTCAAAGTTTGAATTTTTAGGGTTTTTGTAACAAACCCTAATCCAGCTCCAGATCCAAATTTATGCAAATCAAGTGAACATAAATCGGAATATGACTCTGCGAAACCAATTAAAAAGGGTAAATCTTCAAAATGGAGAGACCATTCAATCCTACTTTTCTAAGGTCTCTCAAATCAAGGAACAACTTGAAGCTGTGGATGAGGTGGTGGAGAATGGAGAAATTGTCATGACCACTTTGAATGACCTACCTAGGTCATGGGACTCCTTCATCCAAGGAATCTGTGCAAGAAAGAAGTTGATGTCTTTCAGTAGACTGTGGGAGGAATGTTCACAAGAAGAAGCTAGGCTTGTGGCCCAAGATGAAGAATAAGCTCTCACAGCACATACCAAGAAGAGTAAGAAGGAGCCATCTCATAACAAGTGATATTCACACCACCATCACCATAGAGATAAGAAAGATCTGAGATGCTTTTTCCTCAGATTGTCCTAAGAACAAAAGGAACAACAACAACAACTACTACAAGCAATCTAACAGGTATGACTTACGGGTATGTTTTGAAATATGTTCATGATTAAGTTTATAATATGATTGTCTTCATGAGTTTAGTAACAATCTTGTTTAATTTTAGACCTATCTTATCACCCTAGTAAAAGTATGAATGCATGATAGAAGACATTCATTGATTAGGGTTATGACACTTATGATTGTATTATGATTGTACTAATGCACTGTGGTGTTGTATGAGGAGAATGTTATCCACTAACATGAAGGTACAAACCAAGTCCTAGATCAAGACCATGGTGACATGAAGACAAAGACTCATCCATAGTCATGGATCACATAGAGGTAAGTATAATTTGGTTCTACAATGGTTTACTTATGAGTTATGCAGATCATTGAAGAGAACAAGAAAACATTGCTAGATATAACTAGCAAATATGATGACCAAGTATGTTTTTCCTGTATCAAGTTGGAATCCTACCCTATGTAAGGATCTTATACTTTTGTATGATTGATAATGATTACTCATGAAGTTACAAGTTTGAGTAATCTAGGGTTTATGCATATTATGTCTCTTACCTTGATTGATGATATGACTAACCATAAGAGTTTTATGGTCAAATATGAATATGCATGAGTAAGAGAAGTTTTCCCTGAAACTTTGAATGCTAATGCTTATTATCTATGTTTGAAATGATCATGACTATACATGTTTAAGATTATTGTGTTTTGATAGCATTAAGATTATACTAATGAATGTATGATTATGTATGAGATCTCGAGGATAACACAATGATGATAATAGTAAGCATGCATAGTGATCAAGGATGGATATAAGTTCAAGGACAGGTAATCCAGGAAGCAAAGATCAAGAGGGAGCACACTCCAATAGTTCTTGCAAGGAAGCAAAGATTGAGAGGGAGTCCACCCAACAAACAAACAAAGATAAGTATTTGAATTGTCATTTCTTGTATATTTGATTGTTTAAATAGTACTGTTGAATCAATGATGTATATACTTATGTTCCTAGACTTAGGTTGTGTATCATGCATATTAGAATAATTGCATTAATGAACAGTATGCCACTAATATGCATGTAATGGGTAAGTGGCCTATGGAACTGTACAACATTAAATTGCTACTTATCTAGAATGAAACCTCTTTGCTGACATGTTGGGAGCTGTGCACACTCTTAACAATGTTCTGGTAGAGATTGGAAGGCATCTAGAAAGTTACGGGATATGGATAAATTTTGTATTGAAGCATTGGCTAAAATAATTGCATGAATGTATGACATATTTCTTTACGTATAAGAATTTGTTATGAAAACTATGAGATGTTTCTAATCATGCAATTTAACTTGTCTTGTAGGAAAGATCGTATACCATCACCTACAAAAGAAGGACTACAACATTTATTCCAGCAACAAAGCTATCTATTGAAGAATATGAAGTTCCCAGGATTCGGGATGCAGTAATGAAAGAATGCCATGATCGAGGAATACTAGTCGATCATGAAGAATGATATTTGGGATGTGGTCCCAAGACCTAAAGGGAAGTCTATTGTGACTTCCAAGTGGATCTATAAGATCAAGCATGCTATAGATGGCAGCATAGAAAAAAAAATACAATGCGAGATTTGTAGCTCGTGGCTTCTCCCAGAAAGAAGGAATAGACTATGAAGAGTATTTTGCTCCCATAGCCAGGTACACTTCCATCAGAACAATACTTGCTCTGGCTGTAGTGATTAAGTGGAACATACACCAGATGGATATGGTGTAGTCGAAGAGGAAGTGTATGTTTGAGACACATGACAGAGGGACTCATGTGTGCAAACTGAAGAAATCCCTGTATGGTTTGAAACATGCACCCAAGACCTGGTACGGCAGGATAGACAACTTTTTATCCAGTCTGGACTTTACCAAGAGTAAAGCGGATTCCAACCTTTACTACAAGGTTGAGGAAGGAAATCCAGTGATACTACGTTTGTATGTGGATGACCTGTTTGTTACATGTAAGGATAGACTAATTGCCGATACGAAGATGAAGCTTGCTACCGAGTTCGAGTTGAAGGACTTGGGGATGATGCACTACTTTCTAGGCATTGAGGTGTGGCAGAGTGCAGATGGAATATTCCTTGGAAAAGGGAAGTATGTAGTAGAGATCTTGAAGAGGTTCGGGATGATGGACTGCAAGGCCATGGACACACCTATGGCATCAAACCTGAAGCTTCTGTGTGATGCTTCATCTGATCCAGTTGATGTCACGGTGTATCGTCAGATGATTGGGTCCTTGATGTACCTGACGAACATGAGACTAGATATTTGCTTTGCGGTGAACACATTGAGCCAGTTCTTGACAGATCTTAGAGGTGTTCACCTGGTTGCTGTAAAGCATATTCTAAAGTACCTGAAGGGTATGGTTGATTATGGGCTCAAATATGATGCGAATCAAAAGTTTAACCTGCAGGGTTATGTTGATTCAGACTGGGCAGGCAGTGCTGCAGATAGGAAGAGCACATATGGGTGCTGCTTAAGTATGGGATCGGGTGTGATCTCTTAGTTTAGTAAGAAAAAGTCATGCGTAGCACTGAGTACAGTCGAAGCAGAGTATGTTGCAGCTTGTTCGGCTAGTTGTGAGGCAGTATGGCAAAGGAAGCTACTGTCTGAGCTATTTGATCTCCCGTTGGATGCTACTAGTATCTTTTGTGACAACCAGAGTTGTGTGAAGTTGTTTGAGAACCCAGTGTTCCATGACAGGTTGAAGCACATTGAGATCAAATATCACTATATCAGGGATATGGTGCAGAGAGGAGCAGTGAAGCTCCTGTATGTTGCGACGGATGAGCAGGTTGCAGATGTGTTGACAAAACCACTAGCCAGAGTGAAGTTTGAGTACTTCAGAGAGAGGCTTGGTGTTCTTCAGATAGAAGATACTTCGGGGAAGAAGTGATGGGACACATCTGCAAGAGCCATTCCAAGCATGGTGAGAGGAGGATCCTTCCCATGGCTGTGGATGTAAGTGTTGTGTGATGAGCATCAGGACGATGCTCTAGTTACTGCTTGGTATGATCAACTGGATCATGTATATGTATATGCATCTATTGGATTCTTGGTATGATCAGTTGGATCACGTATATGTATATGCATTGGTTAAATGCTTGGTATGATCAGTTGGATCATGTGTATGTATATGCATCGGTTGGATGCTTGGTATAATCAATTGGATCATGTATATGTATATGCATCAAGATGATGCAGTGACGATGATCTAGATGATCATGTGAGTTGAGTGTCAGGATGATACTCTGGATGATATGCATTAGGATGATGCTATGATGATGATCAAGATGATCATATGATGATATGTATCAGGTGGATACATCACATAATCAGTTGGATTATGTGTGATGGGTTTCGAAGACACAGATGCACATGGGCTTTTCGAACATGGTTGTAGATGTGTTCTCCCATGGTCACGATGTAATTGCCGAGATTTTCTGACATGGTGGTAGATGTGTTCTCCCATGGTCGTGATGTAATTGCTGAAGCCATTCTCACGTGGTGGTAGATGTGTTCTCCCATGGTGCAGATGTAAGGGCTAGGGCCATTCGAGCATGGTTGAAGTGTGTCTTCCCATGGCGACGATATAAGTGTTGGGGCCATTCAAGCATGGTTGAAGTGTGTCTTCCCATGGCTATGATATAAGTGCTGGGACCATTCCAGCATGGTCGAATTGTGTCTTCCCATGGCTGCAATATAAGTGTTGTGCCATTCTCGCATGGTTGAAGTATGTCTTCCCATAGCGTAGATATAAGTGCTGATCCTTTCACGGATGGTTGAAGTGTCTCTTCCCATGCTAGTGAATGTAAGTGTTGTGTGATGTGCATCTGGGTTGTGCTTCGTGGACAATGAGATGTTATGATCAATATGATCATGAGTATCAGGATGATACTTTGTGGCTGTGGACAGGTTGTGCAGTGGCATGTAAAAGGTCCTGGGAGATCCGATAGGTTGAGTTGTGTGCTCGTAATCAGTCCTGGGATGCTCTTGTGAGGTTTTGTTGACGCATGTAATAAGTCCTGAGGATTCCATAGTATGGCCAGTGATGATGAAGACCTACAGGTGGTGGGCCTACATCCAACATGAAAAAGGGCTGGCTCTATAGAACTTCCTATGACGATCATATTAGAGATCGATTGAGATAGTAGTAGTAGAGACAATGATGATGATTTGATGACGATGATCCAGTGACGATGATCTAAAGAAGAAGACTTGTGCTAGCAGATCTATGTTAAGAAATACCTTCCTAGTTAAGAGGGAGTGTTAAAGTATCTGTAACTTTGGAATGTATTTCATATATGTATATTGTATTCCTATGGAGATGTTATTATTCCTCTATACGGAAGTGTCGTCATTTATATTGTAAGTGTCGTAACTTATAATTGAAGGGTTATTAGACCACCTTGATGGGGTCATCCCTATATAAGGCATGTGGGTTAAAGGTTTATTAGACCACCCTATTGGGGGTCGGCTCTGTCAGCATTATGTTATATGGTTAAGTTGAGACCAACATTGTAAGGTTATTAGGCAAGTCAATTCATGTATAAATAGAGTGCGGGAGGCACTCTATTTGATCATTCACTTTCTCACTCTTACACTCATTGGAGAGTGGCACGCTAGTGGAGGAGAAGAAGTTGTTGCTAGGAGACTATCTCTTATGCTTCGGTTTTGTATCTTTGCTCTATCTATCTCTAAGGAAGTTATTGGGGTTTTTCACCTTTATGGTTTTTCCCAAGGAAACTCTGTGTGTCTATTGTCTCTTGTGATTGATATGTTGTACATGTTATTCTCTCAGTAAAGATCCTAGAGTATGTTGAATTAATGCTAAAAAAATACCTCTAGATATTCTTCCTGCAGATCATGTGACTCCAGAGGCTCTAGAAGAAGTCCAAGACATACTTCTAGCAGACTTGAAGGAAGAAATAAATTCAAGGGAATCCCACAGGGAGAATTCAAGAAGGCACGGCCTCCCACATTTGATGGAGAAGACAGCACTGGACAAGAGGGAGAGGCATGGCTTCTTAGGATGAAGAAATATTTCAAGATTCATGACTACTTAGGAAATGAAAAGGCCATAATTTCCATTTACAATCTAAATGGAAGAGATTCAATTTGGTGGGAACACCTCTTGCAAGTAAAAGGGATCAGTGAAAGGAGGATCACCTGGGAGAGATTTAAGAAGTATTTCAATGAAAAATACCTTTCTGCTAGGTATTATGACAGTAAGAGGAAAGAGTTCAATGAACTCAGGTTGGGACATAAATCTATGGAAGAACATGTCCATAAATTTTTGGAATTGTTGAGGTATGTAGACTATATCAAAGATGAGAGGATAAAGATCCAATTCTTCCTTGGAAGTCTACCTCAAAGTTTCAGAGATAGGATTGAGTTTGTTAATCCACCAAGTCTTGATGAAGACATTAGGATAGAAATTGTCACGTCCCCATTTTGACCCCCTTTTTCATTAAATCGTAAATGATGTAAATATTGATATTTAATCATGGTAAGGAGCTCAAGGCCAAGGCCCCACCATTGATTTAGCGTTTTATGTATCGGCGATTAAAAAAAATAGATGCCTATGGTTCTTGTGCTAGATAGGCACAATGTAAATTAAGACATCATGTAAATACGAATTTTAATGAAAAAACCACAAGTAGCTATGCAATGCAACAAAGAGATGGGGGCATGATTCTACAAGAAATAGGGAGGGAAATTATTCAAACCCTTGAGCCAATGGTGTTAATCCATGTGTCAATGAGAAAACCCATAAACCCTCAACTACCCATTCTGACTTATGCACCCAATCATTTAATTCTTCCAGAAATTGGTTGAAGCAGTTAATGCCTTGGGAATGAAGAGGCATGGCAGCCAATTTCATGCAGGGGCAAGCCATCAACCTGGGAAAACGTACTTTTTCTTCTAGGGAAAGAAAACACCCACGAAATGGTGCCCAAAGCCATTCTGAACCAGGAGTCTTTCCTCTCTCACACAGTCTGAACTACTGGGTCTTTCCCCATCATGTTTTTGACCAATTTCTAGCATTTTTCCATAGCTGGGAGCTCGTTTTTGTGTTGCACAATGGCGGGGAGAAAGGAGAGTCACGTTTTGGGGGTTTATATAGGTCGTTTTTGCCCCTGAAATGCAGAAAAACGTTTTCTAAAAATGAATTTGCTCTCCTAGGGTTTATTCCCCATCTACCAGTTCGTTTTGGTTGCCCATGTTTTTCAACACTTGTGTTTTGTTGTAGGGTGCATCCCTGTGTTGGTTGGAAATTATGAGCAAGAATTAGCAGCGGAAGTGGACCAGAATTGGCTTGATAAACATAGTGAGGAGGTAACCTCTCAAGAGTATCAAAAGGGCTGGTTGCTCTTCTATGCACACCTTGAAGAACACTAGAATGGAAGGTATGGCCTGAGGAACTGTGTATTAGTGAAGGGAATACTTCCTTGTGCCAGGTGTGTAGATATTGTGGGGACTAAGCTAGATAGATCTTGCAGAGGGTGCCCATATCTATATGGATGATCCCACTAGCTTAGCAATTCTTCCTTCTATTGCCTAACATTCTGATAAACCCAACTATAGCTTGGCTTGGCTAATTTGGTGTATCTTTGGGCTATGTGTGAGTCTGCGGTTCCCCGATTCCTTGTAGAGATCATGCCTAGCTCGGGGGTGGCAGTGTGTTGAGATATTGATGATCACAACTGGCCTATGGTTGGGTGGAACATTGCAGTTGCATAGCCAGTTGCTTGGGACTACTTTGTTATAAGATAAGTATTCTCTTGTGTTAACTTTGCAATTATTTATTTGATGAATATCTTGAATGTATGATGGATGTGTAATTGAAATTACTTCCGTTGTGTTTTCTTGTAATTATACATCTCCATGTGTCTTTTTATATTATGTGAATGCTTATTTGATAAGTTCATGGGGCTAGATGTCCGGTTTTAGCATCACGATCCTCTCCATCGCACTGTTATGATGGGAGAGGACATGACAGAATGGTATCAGAGTTGTTGGTTGCAGGATTGGACCTCTATGGGCCAAATCCGATTACAGTTACATGGGAAGGTCCCTTCCTGATCACCACAGGTATCAGCATCGGGCCTAAAATGGCTAAGTTTAATAAAATTATAGAGGTAAGATCACCTCCTGCTGAGCAACAGTCATCACTGAAAGAAGGAAAGATTTCAAATTTTCCTAAAGAATTTTTGAAAAATTTTGTTAAGTCTGTTTCAGGAAGAACTTGGAAGTCTTCGCTGCAACAGCAGGAGAACTCACCAAGTTGACCCGAAACAGCGGAAAATTTTCTAAGTGTTCGGCATCGAAAGGAAAAGCTGCGGAAGGAATTTTCAATTCTCTTCTGAAACTATGGAAGGATTCGTCAAATCGCCCCGCAACTGTGGAAGGATTCAGCAAATCGCCCTGCAACTGCAAAAGGATTCGGCAAATCACCCCGCAACTACGGAAGGATTCGGCAAATGGCCCCGCAACTGCGGAAGGATTCGGTAAATTGCCCCGCAACTACCGAAGGATTCGGCAAATCGCCCCGCAACTGCGGAAGGATTCAGCAAATCTCCCCGCAACTGCGAAAGGACTCGGCAAATCGCTCTGAATTTTCAATTCTCTTCCGAAACTGCAGAAGGATTCAACAAATCGCCCCGCAACTACGAAAGGATTCAGCAAATCGCCCCGCAACTGCGGAAGGATTCGACAAATCGCCCTGCAACTGTGGAAGGATTCGGCAAATTGCCCTGCAACTGTGGAAGGATTCGACAAATCGCCCCACAATTGCGGAAGGATTTGGCAAATCGCCCCGCAACTGCGGAAGGATTCGGTAAATTGCCCCACAACTGCGGAAGGATTCGACAAATCACCCCGCAACTGCGGAAGGACTCAGCAAATCACTCTGAATTTTCAATTCTCTTCCGAAACTGCGAAAGGATTCGACAAATCGCCACGCAACTGTGGAAGGATTCCACAAATCGCCCCGCAACTGCGGAAGGATTCGACAAATCGCCCTGCAACTGCGGAAGGATTCGGCAAATCGCCCCGCAACTGCGGAAGGACTCGGAAAATCGCCCCGCAACTACGAAAGGACTCGGAAAATCACCCCGCAACTATGGAAGGACTCGGCAAATCGCCCCGCAATTGTGGAAGGACTCGGCAAATCGCCCCATAATTGTGGAAGAACTCAGCAAATCGCCCCGCAACTGCGGAAGGACTCGGCAAGTCGCCCCGCAACTGCGGAAGTACTTGGAAAGTCACCCCGCAATGGCGGAAGGACTCGTCAAGTTGGTCTGCAATGGATCGGAAGGAAAAATTGAGTCTTCGACCGGAAGAACTCAGCGAGTTGGCCCGAAATAGGTCGGAAGAACTCACTGAGTTGCTCCAAAACAAGGAATTTCAGCCATTTTCCAGGGAGATTTTTCAGGTGCCGAAAGTCAAAAAAATGCCATGGAACTTGTGCGCCAGGTTGCGCGAAATGGGAAGATTTACAAAAAAAAAAAAATGAGGGCGCTACCCTCGACCCGCCCTGCAGTGGCGCAGGGAAGCCACACGGGGGCAATCCCCCTTGACCCCCGTCGTCCCCCTCATATGTCGTTGATTGTGAGAAAATTCTATGATTTGACAAATTGTCAATATAATATTTTCCCTCGTGCATGAAGTAATTTATGAATTTCTGATAATATAATGCAGCTAACAATTGTGTTGATGAACACATTTTGTAGAATCACAGTTACATCAGGGCAACATTCTAGATCGTACAGTTGGAAAGTTTTGGATCTTGGTTGGGCCAAGAAAATCAACATCATGGATGATGCACAGGATCCCTATGATCCTGAGACAGATGCCATGGGGGAGAACATACATGTTGAAAATGCTGAAACAGAATCTAATGGGAGAATAAATCAAGAGACTCCTCCAGGTATTGCAACCACCATGAGAAGCCTAAGGGTGGAGTTGCAAAGTTGTAGAGAAGATAATGAAAGGATGATTAAAGCTCAGGAAGAACAAAATCAATTGAATGCAGCCATGCTGTAGAGTTTAATAGACATTCAAAGGAAAATAAACTCTGGGCATCAGACATCAAATCTAGAAAGGGGTGGGAGTAGTTCTAGGAGGAATTCCCGTAAGAGGGCCAGTAGCTCAAGAAGAGTTTCTAAAGACAGAACATATACTCCAGAAATCTCTTCTAATGAATCATCTGACTCTGAAGAATCCATTGAGGGTTCAAGCTCTTCATCTCGCAGGAGTAAGAGGAAGAAGCACTACAAAAACAATTCACATGGGGAATTTAAGAAGGTGAAACCTTCTACATTTGATGGAGAGATAAAGTCTAGTCAAGAAGCTGAAGCTTGGCTTCTTGGGATGAGAAAGTATTTCCAAGTCCAAGACTACTCAGGAAATATGAAGGCAAGGGTAGCCATCTTCAACTTGAATAGAAGAGCATCTATATGGTGGGAACACATCAGGCAAGTGAAGAAGATCAATGAAAGGAAGATTGTGTGGAAGCAGTTCAAGAGATACTTCAACCAGAAGTATCTCTCTGATAGGTACTATGATGATAAGATCAAAGAGTTCCATGAGCTGAGATTAGGACAATTGACCATGGAAGAATATGCAAACAAGTTCTTGGAGCTGCTGAGGTATGTCAGGTATATTCGAGATGATGAGGTGAAAATTCAACGTTTCCTGAGTGGACTGCCCCAGTCATATAAAGATAGAATTGAGTTTGATGAACCTCGAACTCTAGATGAGGCCATAAGAAAGGCCAAGTATTGCTTTGATCAAAATAGAAGCAAACCAGAATTCCATAAGGCATGGAAGGATAAGAAAAATGAAAAGTTTGATCAAAGGAAGAAGGGGTTCAAGCCTCCTCAATTCTAGAATCAGCAAAGGCAACCATCACAGGTTGTGACTAAGCCAACTAGGATGATGGGAGACAAGCCAAGAGATCCAAAGGATCCACGAGAACCACTTCAATGTTCGGGTTGTGGAGGAGAGCACATGCTTAGGAACTGTCCACATCGGAATGGGAATCCAAATCAAGTTCACAACATCCAAGGAGCTGAAACTGTGGGTCAAGTGGCAAGGACAATCCCTATAATCTATGCAACAGTAGAAGACCTCCAGGCAGATCATCAATCAACTATGGTTGAAGTTGAAGGTAAGATTGCTAAGCAATCTGTTTCTATTTTGATTGATCCGGGATCTACTCATAGTTATGTCACTCCTAGAATTGTTGAGATTTGTGCTTTTAAGAAATTAAAGCATAGTAAATCATGGTTAGTTCAACTATCCACTGGAACCAAGAGAAAAGTTAGTGAAATTGTAGAGGAATGTCCATTAGAGATGGATGGGCTATTCACTTATGCAAATCTAAATATTTTACCACTGGGTTCCTATGATATTCTCATTGGAATGGATTGGTTAGAAGCACACAGGGTTAAACTTGATTGCTACAATAAGACATTTGAATGCATGGACGAAGAAGGAAACCCGAGGGTTGTAAAAGGCATTCCAAAGGTGACTTCTGTTAGACAGGTTTCAGCCATGCAGCTGAAGAAGTTCTATAGGAAGGGATGTCAATTGTATGCAGCCTACATTTTAGAGGCAGCAGAGAGTGAAACTCTTAAATTGGAGGACTATCATGTATTGCAAGAATTTATGGATGTTTTTCCTGATGAGATTCTAGAACTCCCTCCAAAGAGAGACATTGATTTTACAATTGAACTTGTGCCAGGAGCTGCACCAGTGTCTAAGACACCCTACAAGATGAGTACACCGGAATTGCTAGAATTGAAAATGCAATTACAAGAGTTGCTGGAAAAGAAATATATTAGGCCAAGTGTGTCACCGTGGGGAGAACCTATTCTATTTGTGAAAAAGAAAGATGGAACACTCAGATTATGTATTGACTACAGGCAGTTGAACAAAGTCACTGTGAAGAACAAATACCCATTGCCCTGAATTGATGACCTTTTTGACCAAATGAGAGGCGCAAAGGTATTTTCAAAGATTGACTTGAGGACTGGTTACCATCAGGTAAGAATCAAAGAAGAAGATATTCATAAGACAGCCTTTAGAATGAGGTATGGACACTATGAGTTTGTAGTGGCACCATTCGGTCTCACAAATGCACCAGCTACATTCATGTGTCTCATTAATAATGTTTTTAGCAAGTATTTGGACAAGTTTGTTCTTGCTTTTCTAGACGACATTCTTATCTATTCTAAGAATGAAGAAGAGCATGAAGAACATTTGAGAATGACATTGCAATTGCTAAGGGAGCATAAGCTGTATGCAAAGTTGAGCAAATGCGACTTTTATAAAGATAGAATTCATTATTTGGGTCACATCATCTCCGACGAAGGAATATCTATAGACCCTGAGAAGATTGAAGCCATTATGAATTGGCCAACTCCAAGGAATGTGACTGATGTGAGATATTTTATGGGCCTTGCTGGTTACTACAGGAGGCTTATTGAAGGATTCTCCAAGGTTGCAAACCCGATCACTTCTTTGCAAAAGAAGGGGATAAAGTTCGAATGGTCACCAAGATGTGAGGAAAGTTTTCAACGGTTGAAGAATCTTCTTACAAGTGCACCAATTTTGAAAATTGCAAACCCAGGAAAAGACTTTGTGGTATGTACCAATGCATGCAATCAAGGACTTGGAGGAGTTCTTATGCAAGACAACCACGTGATATGCTATGAGTCAAGAAAGTTGAAGGAGCATGAGAAGAACTATGCCACTCATGATATAGAACTTGCAGCCATAGTACATGCTTTAAAGATGTGGATGCATTACTTAATGGGAAGAAAATTTGAGTTCAGGACAGACCATTGTGGTCTGAAATACTTGTTTGATCAGCCAACTTTAAATGCTAGGCAAGCTAGATGGTTGGAATTTTTGTGTGAATTTGATTTTGAAATCAAACACATAAAAGGGAAAGAAAACAAGGTGGCTGATGCACTTAGCAGGAAGGTACATGAAATGCATGTGGCAGCGCTTAGTACTTGCCAACTAGATTTGAGGCAGCATATTGTTAACCATATGGTTGAGGATGAAATGTATGAGCAGATAAAGGGCAAATTGCAGTAGCAAAACCTTGAAAAGAAGTATGAAGGCTATCATTTGGAAGGAGACAAACTTCTTACTTATAAGAATAGAGTCTATATTCCAAATGCGGCAGATTTAAGGAGGATCGTTATGGATGAAATCCATAAAGCTCCATACTCTGGTCACCCAGGATATCAGAAAACAATTGCTACAGCAATAAAATATTATTTTTGGCCAGGGATGAAGAAGGATGTCGCTGAATACATTTCTAAGTGCATGAAATGTCAACAGGTGAAGGTTGAACACCAACACCCCGCAGGTTTATTGCACCCAGTGCCAATTCCAGAATGGAAATGGGAAATAATTTCCATGGATTTTATTACAAGATTGCCAATGACTATGAGACAACATGACTCCATCATGGTTGTGGTGGACAAGTTAACAAAGGCAGCACATTTCATACCGGTTAAGTCCACACATAAAGCCGATGCCATTGCAAATATTTTCATGAAGGAAATTTTCAGATTACATGGGTTGCCTAAGGCAATAATTTCTGACAGGGATACCAAGTTCACTTCCAATTTTTGGAAAGGTCTCTTTGCAGATTTGGGTACACAGTTGAACTTTAGTACCGCATACCATCCTCAAACAGACTGGTAAACAAAAAGAGTAAATCAGGTGCTTGAAGACATGCTTCGCATGTATGTAATGGACAATCCATCCAAGTGGGAGGATTATCTACACCTAGTAGAGTTTGCATATAATAATGGGCAGCAAGAATCATTGGGAATGAGTCCATATGAGGCTTTGTACGGCAGAAGGTGTAGGACACCAGTGACTTGGGACAATCCAGTGAACAGAATTGTACTTGGGCCAAAATTGCTTAAAGAAATGGAACAAGAGGTTGCAAAGATCCGGCAAAATTTAAAAGTAGCCCAGGATAGACACAAAAGCTATGCAGATAAGCATAGGATCCATAGGGAATTCAGTGTTGGAGATCATGTGTATCTTAGAGTGAGGCCAAGGAAGGTTTCCTTGAAGCTTGGGATTTGTGCCAAGCTATCACCTAGATATTGTGGGCCATTTGAAGTGCTTGAAAGAATAGGGCCAGTTGCATATAGACTTGCATTTCCTGCTAGCACTAAAGCTCATAATGTTTTTCATGTCTCTTTACTTAAGAAATATGTACATGATCCTAACCATGTGATTAATTGGGATGTGATCTAGGTGGAACCCGAGGGAGAGTTCCAAATCGATCCATTGCGCATCCTAGACAAGAAGGTAACATTGCTCCGGAACTAAGCCATCGAACAAGTAAAGGTGCAATGGAAGCACTACGGTTCTGATGAGGCTACATGGGATCTGGAGGATGCCATGAGGGTGGCATATCCATTTTTGTTCAGTTTTGATGAGCACTGAGGACAGTGCTGATGTAAGGGGAAGGGAATGTCACGTCCCCATTTTGACCCCCTTTTTCATTAAATCGTAAATGATGTAAATATTGATATTTAATCATGGTGAGGAGCTCAAGGCCAAGGCCCCACCATTGATTTAGCGTTTTATGTTTCGGCAATTAAAAAAAATAGATGCCTATGGTTCTTGTGCTAGATAGTCACAATGTAAATTAAGACATCATGTAAATACGAATTTCAATGAAAAACCCACAACTAGCTATGCAATGCAACAAAGAGATGGGGGCATGATTCTACAAGGAATAGGGAGGGAAATTATTCAAACCCTTGAGCCAATGGTGTTAATCCATGTGTCAATGAGAAAACCCATAAACCCTCAACTACCCATTCTAACTTATGCACCCAATCATTTAATTCTTCCAGAAATTGGTTGAGGCAGTTAATGCCTTGGGAATGAAGAGGCATGGCAGCCAATTTTGTGTAGGGGCAAGCCATCAATCTGGGAAAACATACTTTTGCTTCTAGGGCAAGAAAACATCCACGAAATGGTGCCCAAAGCCATTCTGAACCAGGAGTCTTTCCTCTCTCACGCAATATGAACTACTGGGTCTTTCCCCATCACGTTTTTGACCAATTTTCGGCATTTTTCCATAGCTGGGAGCTCGTTTTTGTGTTGCACAGTGGCGAGGAGAAAGGGGAGTCACATTTTGGGGGTTTATAGAAGTCGTTTTTGCCCCTGAAATGCAAAAAAACATTTTCTAAAAACGAATTTGCTCTCCTAGGGTTTATTCCCCATCTACCAGTTCGTTTTGGTTACCCACGTTTTTCAGCACTTGTGTTTTGTTGTAGGATGCATCCCTGTGTTGGTTGGAAATTATGTGCAAGAATTAGGAGTGGAAGTGGACCAGAATTGGCTTGATAAACCTAGTGAGGAGGTAACCTCTCAAGAGTATCGAAAGGGCTGGTTGCTCTTCTATGCACACCTTGAAGAACACTAGAATGGAAGGTATGGCCTAAGGGACTGTGTATTAGTGAAGGGAATACTTCCTTGTTCCAGGTGTGTAGGTATTGTGGGGACCAAGCTAGATAGATCTTGCAGAGGGTGCCCATATCTGTATGGATGATCCCACTAGCTTAGCAATTCTTCCTTCTATTGCCTAACAGCCTGATAAACCCAACTGTAGCTTGGCTTGGCTGATTTGGTGTATCTTTGGGCTATGCGTGAGTCTGTTGTTCCCTGATTCCTTGTAGAAATCATGCCCAGCTCGGGGGTGGCAGTGTGTTGAGATATTGATGATCACAACTGACCTATGGTTGGGTGGAACGTTGCAGTTGCATAGCCAGTTGCTTGGGACTGCTTTGTTATAAGATAAGTATTCTCTTGTGTTTAGTTTGCAATTATGTATTTGATGAATATCTTGAATGTATGATGGATGTGTAATTGAAATTACGTCTGTTGTGTTTTCTTATAATTATACATTTCCATATGTATTTTTATATTATGTGAATGCTTATTTGATAAGTTCATGCGGCTAGATGCCTGATTTTAGCATCACGATCCTCTCCATCGCACTGTTATGATGGGAGGGGACGTGACAGAAATGCATTGCTATGAGCAGAATAAAGGAAAATCATGGGTTCACCTAGCATGGAAGGGAAAGCCAAGGGGGAGGTTTGATCAAAAGAAAAGTGGCTTCAATCCACCATTCAAAAATCATCCCATAACCTTTCCACATGGGAAGAAAGCAAGGAGTGGATTCAAGCCAGCAGTAGCAGTAGATAAAGCATCAAAATGGCCACTTCAATGTTGGGGATGTGGAGGAAACCACATGTTAAAGGATTTCCCACATCGGAGGGAGAATCCACGAAGATTGCACAAACTTGATGTAACAACTACAGTGGAAGATATGGCAAGGTAAACGCCTCGAATTTATGCAGTGTTGGATAATCACCAGGTAGACCATCAATCAACAGTGGTGGAAGTTGAAGGTAAGATTGCTATGTAATCTATTTATGTTTTGAACTATCGAGGATCTACTCATAGTTATGTTTCTCCAAAAGTGGTTGAAGGTTGTTCTCTTAGAAAAATGAAACATAGTAAGTCTTGGCTAGTTCAGTTAGCCACAGGGACCAAGAGAAAAGTAAGTGAAGTAGTGATGGAGTGCCCCATGGAGTTGAATGGATTCCTCACCAAAGTGGAGTTGAATATACTACCATTAGGATCTTATGATGCTCTAATTGGTATGGATTGGTTGGAAAGACATAGAGCCAAGTTGGATTGTTATGAGAAATCACTTGAATGTATTCATGAAGAAGGAAGACCAAGATTGGTAAAAGAAATTCCCAAGCAAGTTTTAGTAAAGCAGATTTCAGCCTTACAGTTGAAAAAGTTTTACAAGAATGGTTGTCAATTATAAGCAGTTCATATATCAGATGCATCAGAGGACAAAGGACTCAGGATAGAATACTTCCAGATATTGCAAGAGTTCAAAGATGTGTTTCAGCTTGAAGTGTTGGGACTACCACCAAAGAGAGATATTGATTTTATCATTGATCTTGTCCCAGGGGCAGTGGCAGTTTCGAAATCTCCTTATCAAATGAGCACACCAGAATTGGTAGAGTTAAATATGTAGCTACAAGAATTAATGGACAAGAAGTATATCAGGATGAGTGTATCTCCTTGGGGAGCACCTGTGCTATTTGTCAAGAAGAAGGATGGAACCTTGAGGTTGTGTATTGATTACAGGAATCTTAATAAAGTGACAGTCAAGAACAAGTATCCATTACCGAGGATTGATGAATTATTTGATCAAATGAAGGAAGCTAAAGTGTTTTCCAAGATTGACTTGAGGTCTGGATACCATCAAGTGAGGATTAAGGATGAAGACATTCACAAGATGGATTTCAGAACTAGATATGGTCATTATGAGTTCATGGTGGTGCCATTTGGTCTTACCAATGCACTTGCCACATTCATGTGTCTCATGAATAGTGTCTTCAACAAGTATTTGGATAAGTTTGTAATTGTGTTCTTGGATGACATTCTTGTCTATTCAAGGAATGAAGAAGAGCATGAGGAGAATATAAGCATGGTGTTGTAAGTCCTTATAGAACACCAGTTGTATGCAAAGCTAAGCAACTGTGAATTTTATCAAAAGAAGGTGCAATATTTGGGTCATGTTATTTCTGATGAAGATATTGCAATGGATCCAGAAAACATTTAATCCATAATGGATTGGCCTACTCTAAAGAATGTTTCGGATGTTAGATATTTTATGGGTCTTGCTAGTTATTACAGAAGGTTTATTAAAGGATTCTCCAAGATAGAACATCCAATCACTTCATTGCAAAGGAAGAATATCAAATTTAGATGGTCTAAAAAATGTGAGAAAACTTTTCAGGACCTGAAGAAGTTACTTACCAGCACTCATGTTTTCAACATAGCAGATCCAAGGAAGGATTTTGTAGTGTGCACAGATGTTTGCATTGAAGGGCTAGGTGGAGTTCTCATGCAATAAGGATTTGCGATTTTCTATGAGTCAAGGAAATTAAATGGCATGAAAAGAATTATGCCATGCATGATTTGGAATTAGCAGCCATAGTACATGCTCTCAAGATGTGGAGACATTATTTGTTGGGAAGAAGATTTGAGCTTAGGACAGACCACATGATCTTGAAGTATTTGTTTGACCAACCAAACTTGAATGCTAGGCAAGCTAGGTGGATGTAATTTCTCTGTGAATTTGATTTTGAAATTAAGCATGTAAAAGAGAAAGAGAATAAGGTTGCAGATGATCTTAGCATAAAATTTCATGTTACAGCATTAAGTATGTGCAAATCATATTTGAAGACAAGAGTTCTTAAACTACAAAATGGTGATGAAACTTACCTTCAAATTAAAGAAAAATTGCAGCAAGGTAATGTGGATGAAGCATGTGCAAGATATCAGCTAGGTGATGATGATGTTCTCATTTATCAGGGTATCAAACTGTACATTCCAAATATTGCAGATTTGAAAAAGCTTGTGATGGATGAAATACATCAAATGCCATACTCTGGACATCCAGGATATCAAAAGACAATAACAACAGAAAGAAAGCAATACTTTTGGCATGGGATGAAGAAAGACATAGTTGAGTACATTGCTAGATGTAAAAAGTGCCAACAGGTCAAGGCAGAGCTTCAACATCCAACATGATTGTTGCAGCCCTTACCCATTCCAGAGTGGAAGTGGGAAGTGATCTCTTTGGATTTTATAACAGGTCTTCCCATGACAGTGAAGAAGCATGATTCAATCATGGTAGTGGTGGACAAGCTATAAAAGGTAGCTCATTTCATTATAGTCAAGTCCACTCACAAGGCTAATGACATTGAAAATATCTTCATGAGTGAGATATTCAGATTGCATGGATTGACCAATGCAATAATTTCTAATCGTGATACAAAGTTCACTTCCAATTTATGGAAAGGATTGTTTCAGGAATTAGGAACTAGATTAAATTTCAGTACAACATATCATCCTCAAACAAATGGCCAAACTGAGAGGGTGAATTAGATTCTTGAAGATATGTTGAGAATGTATGTGATGGATAAACCATCCAAGTAGGAGGATTACCTACACTTGGTAGAATTTGCATACAATAATGAGCATCAATCATTATTGGGAATGATTCCATTTGGGGCATCATATGGAAAAGGATCCAAGACTCTAGTGAGTTGGGATAGCCCAGTGAACATGGTAGTGCTTGGACCAGAAATGATCAAGGAAATGGAACAAGAAGTTGTCAAGATCAGGCAGAATTTAAAGGCAGGTCAGGATAGGCAAAAGAGTTATGTAGATTTGAAAAGAGTGCATAAGAAATTTAAGATTGGGGACCATGTTTACTTAAGAGTGAGACCAAGTAAAAGTTCCTTGAAATTAAGGAGTTGTGCCAAGCTAGCACCAAGATATTGGGCCATTTGAAGTCCTTGATAGGATAGGACCAGTTGCATATAGAATTGTATTTCCTGCTAACATAAGAGCTCATAATTTTTTCCAGGTATCTTTGCTTAAGAAGTATGTACATGATCCTAATCATATGATTGATTGGAATGTGATACAGGTTGAACCCGAGGGAGAGTTCCAACTGGAGCCTATCCGTATCCTAGACAAGAATGTCACATTGCTCCAGAACTGAGCCATCAGATAGGTAAAGGTGAAATGGGAGCACCTTAGTCCCGATGAGGCTACATGGGAGCTTGAGGATGCCATGAGAGAGGCATTCCCATTTTTGTTAGGTTTTGAGAACATCAAGGATGGTGTTGTTATAAGGGGGAGGGGAATGTAATACCCCCATTTTAACCCTTGGGATATATTGGCTTTTAATGTAAATATTGTATACATGCGATGTATGTTTTCCTAACGTGGAGCTCAAGGCCAAGGCCCCACTAGTGTATGCTCGGATTTTATTAAAAAGTCCAATATTTTATATTTTGCTACCTATGTGCTATCAAGCCATGGAACATTGTAAAATGATGTAAATATTAATATTTCAATAAAATACCAAAAAACTGGCTATGGAAGCAACTAATTAGAGGAGGCCATGTGTATCAAATAGGGAGTGGTGAAGGGGATTGTGGGGTTGAACCATATATTTTCAAATGTCATCTTGAGAAGCCATTTGACTTTCCTTGCTAACATTTAATTCAGTTGTAAGGAAGTGGTTGAAGAAATCAGTTCATGGCTTCAATGGAGCATGGGAAACCTAGAAATTCGTATGGAAAGTATGGGCTTTGTTTCCTTGACCCACAAGTCACTCTACCTCATGGGAATTCATTCTTCCTCATTCCCATTCCATTATTGAACATCTAATCTTCAATTTCCATCCAATACGCATTGCCAACAGTGAGAAAAAACAAAAATCGCAACTTTGAATTAAGTCACGTTTTGAAGTGCCATAAATGCCTAGAATTTCGTGTGGACAATGAAATCCGATGGGGGATCCATAGACATGAAACTTGGGGCAAATTTGAGAGGGTTAGATGCCTAGAAATCCATGGGAAAACCTAGTTTGATAGCCCAAAAATCCAATTACAGGATTGAGTCATTTGGTCACCAAATTGTGAGAATCCAAGTGTGAATTATAGAACAGAGGATAGAACAGAGGTTGGGGTTTCTTGATAAACCCAGTGAAGGCTAGAATCTCAAGGATATATCAGCTTGTACCTTTCTATGCCCACCCTGAAGAGGTTTGGAGGGAAGGGAAGCCTGAGGGACTGTACAACGGAGAAGGAGACCTTCCTTGTGTTGGGTGTGGTAGGTATTGTGGGTGCTAAGGTTGTTGAGTTTAGATTGAGATTCCTGTAGCTCTGTGGTTGAGCTCACTAGCTTAGCATATTCCTCATTTGTCTCTTGCATGCTTGGTAAACCCAACTGTTTGTTGGCTTAGCACAACTATTGCTGTGAAACCAGGGTTGTGAGTGAACCTGATTAATTCCTCCTTAGTGGATACACATCCCAACTTAGGGGTGGTCTTTCAGCTGAAAGAATACAGTCTGGAAAGAGACCTATGGTTGGGTGGAATGTTTCTCTTGCATAGCCAGTTGCTTGGACAGTTCATTTTGAAGATAAGTATTCTCTGTGGTTTAAATTATATTCATTCTGTGTTCTTTTTGCAATGTTTAATTTGATGAGTGTTATGATTATATGTTGAATGAATGATGCAATTGTGTGTGGATAGTGTGTCATTCCGTTGTGTTTATTTGAAGTATGAATTTGCACACATAAGTTTTTAGTTATTATGAATTTGTTAGTAATGTATGGGGTTGAGTTTCTCCAAATGAGCCCCAGAATCTTAGTTATGTTTCCTCCTTTGCATCAGATTGTCGGGAGGGGACGTGGCATCTCCCTTGTGGTTTCCCCGAGAGAAATTTTGTGTTATTTCTATTGTTGTTCTTGTCTTCTTTCAATGATCCTATTGTTTAATGTTACTATGATAAAAAAAGTAAAAACTTAACATGGTATCAGATCAGGCTTGAAAGAAAACATTATGCAACCACTGCAGCTGCAGAAACTAGGGTTTCTTATTCCTGGAGCTCTCTCCACAATCCAGCTTAGAAAGAGGGTGCATCTAACTCACCTCACTAGGGCACATATTTCTGTTGAAGCATAATTCAATTCCAAGAATTTTCATTTCTAGGTCCACCACGATAGCCCAAAGAACTAGGGCATCAATTTTTTGGAAGATATGCTCACATATTTGGGAGAAAGAGTACATTGCTCAAATAGCCTTGAGGAGGCACATCTTTTTCTCCGGCCAGTTTTTCAAGATCTCAAAGTTGGAAATTCAAGGTAGAAGCAGTTTTTCAAAGGACAACCTTACTGGTAAGTACTATCTCCATTATTTCCAATTGAGGTTCCCCTATTGTCAAAATGGAAAGCACCACCAAGCTTTATGAGAATCTTGAAGGAGCTGAGAACTTTAGGGCATGGAAATATAGATTCATTTTCATTCTTGAAAAACGTGACCTAGAAGGCTTCATAAAAGAAGAAGTTAAAGAACCAGAGGGAGATGAGGCCAAAGCAAAGAACAAGAAGGATATGATCAAGGCCAAGAGGATCATTGTTGACTCTATAAAATATCACTTGATTCATCAAGTGTCTTCAAAGAAGACCCTAAAGGAAATGTTTGATTCATTGTCTAATCTATTTGAAGGAAAGAACATCAATAGAAATATGACCTTGAGAAATCAACTCAAGGGTGTGAATATTCAAAAGTCAAAGACCATGTAGTCATACTTCACTAGAGTATATCAAATCAAATAACAATTAGAATACATTGTAGAAATGATAGAAGAAGCAGAGGTTGTGGTGACCACCTTGAATGGTATCCCAAGGGATTGGGAACCTTTCATTCATGGAATATGATCTAGGAATAAATTGATCAAGTTTAGACAACTATGGGAAGAGTGGGTGCAAGAGGATTAAAGGATAGAAGTAAGAGAAGAGAAGTTAAATGATAATTAAGATCGAGATTTGGCATTCCATGCCAAAGGAAGGAAAAAAAGGAAGAAACATGAACATTCTCATGACCACTCTCCTAGAATATCTCAAATATTTCAAAGGAACAACAAGATCAAGAAATACTTCTCATCCTTTGAATGTTTTACTGGTCACAAGATGGGACACATTGCAAGAAATTGTACTCTCAGAGCTTAACCATTCAAGAAGCAGAATAAAATATTTCATGCCCATGCAGCTGAAGAAGATGATCATGATGATGAAAGGAAGGCCAAAGAAGATTCCTCCAATGATGAGGAATATGTACTTTAATCCAAAACAAGAAGTAAGAAGAACCTCTTATCTATCTCAGCATTGGATAAGAAGGGATGCAATTGTGATTGGAATTGAAGGAGGACTCTACAAATTGAAGGGACACGCAGACTCATCCCTAATATCTAGGACCATGAGTCCTTGTGAGTTGTGGTATAGAAGACTTGTTTAGCATTGTCAGTCAAAAGCAAGAAAGGAATAGGTCCTCATAATCAGAAGATGGAGTGAAGCACACTGTTAGAGACTCATGCAAGGAGACTAGGATCAAGAGAGATCCTACCAAACAAACAAAGATAAGTATTTGAATTGTTATTTCATGTATTGTCTAGATGTGTACATATTTATGTTCCTAGATTTAAGATGTGTATTATTCATGTTAGAACGTTTGCATTGATGAACATAATACTACTAATATGCATGTGATGGGTAAGTGGCCTATGGTGAGTGTTGTACAACATTCCATTGCTACTTATCTAGAATGAAACCTCTTTGCTGACATATTGGGAGTAGTGCAAGCTCTTAATAATTTTCTGGTAGAGATGGAAGGCATCTAGAAAGTTACCATATGAATACAAGATATGGATGAATGTTGTGTTGAAGCATTGGCTAAGATAGTTGCATGACTATGTGACCTATATTTGCATGCATAAGAATTTTTCATTATTAATAGGTTTTTGGAAACCATGAAATGTTTCTATCCATGCTATTGAATTTGAATTGTAGGAAATATCGTGTACGATCACCTACAAATGAAGAATGATGAGACTTGTTCCATAGAAAAAATGACGATGGTTCAACTATAACATTCAACAAGATTTATGAAATCAAGCATACTACTGAAGTACAAAGCAATGGTTTTCTCATAAAGATGAATTCGACTATGACGAGATGTTGCTCTAGTGGCCAGACACACTTCCTCGGTGGTGGAAATTACACTAAATAGATGGTGTAATAGAAGTAGAAGAAGGTATCGAGCAACCTCCAGGACTTAGGACTCTCTACAGATAACCACATGTAAGCAGTTGAATAAGACTTTGTATGGGCTCAGAAGGCACCCATGGGATAGGATGATCACCTAGAGTAATGCGATATCAACCTTTTCTACAAGGTTGAATATGAGGAGCTCATGGATGGGTACAAGAGATAAATTGCAACAGAGTTCGACATATAGGTGACCTAGAGAGATGACATAGATGGATACCCAAAATTTTAATGAAAAGAAGGCTACCAGTCACTCCAATGCAGAATGTCCTAATGTAGAGAGTACAAGATGTAGAGGAAGGATAGTGCTTAGTTAGAGAGGGAGAATGGAAGACCCGCTTTAGAAGGAGTGACTACAACATAGATGGAGAAGGTTTTCTGCCTTAGTATCTCAGGTATATGCTTAGAGTGATACCAGATGTCCCCCCTCACAAATAAGAAGCTTGTTGGGGAATTTAAGATGAAATGCCTTGGAATGATGCATTACTTTCTAGGTCTTGAGGTGTGGTTGGTCCCATATGTGATTTTCCTACATCAAGGAAAATATGTTGTTGAGATCCTAAAGGGATTTGGGATGTTGTACTGTAAGGCCATGCCTACTCCGATGGTGACAAAATTGAAGCTCTTGACTGGTGCTTCATCATAAACAGTAGATGTTACATTGTACAGATAAATTATTGGCTCATTGATGCATTTGACCAATACTAGAATGGATATATGTTTGCTGTGAACACCTTGAGCCAGTATATGGTGGAGCCTAGACATGTTCACTTGGTTGCAGCAAAACAAGTGATGAGGTACCTAAAGAGTACATTAGATTATGGCTCATATATGTATCAGACAGTGAGTTCAGATTGCATGGTTATACAAAATCAGATTGGGTGGGAAGTGTTGAATACAAAAAGAGCACTTCAGGATGTTGTTTTAGTTTTGGATTAGGTATGATCTCATGGCTCAGCGAAAAGTAGAGTAGTATTGATCTCAGTACGGCAGAATTTGAATGCATTGCAACATGTTTAGTTTGTATCGAAGCAGTTTGGCTTCATAAGATGTTGGAAGGATTGTTTGATGTCGAGATAGATGTGATTAATATCATTTGCGATAATTAGAGTTGTATCAAGATGTTAGAGAACCTGGTGTTTCATGATATATCAAATCATATTGAAATCAAGTATCACTACATCCAAAAGGGAGTTGTAAAGCTAAAGTATGTTCCTACAAAGGAATAAATTGCTTATGTGTTGAGTAAGCCTCTGTCTCGTGCAAATTTTGAATACTTTTGAGACAATCTTGGTGTGGTCCGAAAGGACCTCCCTCGAAAGAGGGAGTGATGATGATGAGTCCTAAAGGACCTCCTTTGAAATAAGGAGTGATTATGATGAGTCCAAAAGGACCTCCCTCTAAATAGGGAGTGATGATGATGGGTCTGAAACGATCACCCTCGAAAGAGGGAGTAGTTTCTTGGAGCTTTGGTATGGCATATTAGTCTAGGATTGGTACATTGAGCTGACAAGGCCCGGTTGATCCAAAAGGATTGGTATGTCATCCTAGCTATATCCTACAGGTATTGGTATGTTTGTCTAGGATCGTTTGGTCTGAAAGGATTAGTAACCCCGACAAAGCATGTTTGATCCCTGGGTAGATTGGTATGTATAACCAGGCTTGTTTGGTCCAAAAGGATTAGTAAGTCAGCATCATCTACCAGAGTTCCCACCACAGTGCATATTCCAGATGATGATGTTGCTCAAGTATTTATATACTCATGGTTTGGACATTCACATGCTGATGATGATGTTGTTCTAGTATTTATATACTGATGGTTCCATCATTCACATGGTGATGATGATGTTGTTCTGGTATTTATATACTGATGGTTCCGGCATTTACATGATGATGATGTCATTGTTCCAGTATTTGCATACTAATGGTTGATGTTGTTGTTCCAGTATTTACTTACTAATTATTGATGTTGTTCTAGTATTTACTTACGGATGGATGATGTTGTTGTTGATTTCAGTATCCATGTATTGATGACTGACGATGTTGTTGTTCCAGTAATTCCTTGATGATAATGATGTTGATGATGTTCCAGTAATTTCTTGTTGACGATGATGTTGATGATGTTCCGGCATTTCCTTGCTGACGATGACATTGATGATGTTCTAGCAGTTCCTTCCTGGCGATGATGTTGATGATGTTCCAGCAGTTCCTTTTTTACGATGATGTTGATGATGTTATAGTAGTTCCTTGTTGACGATGATATTGATGATGTTCCATTAGTTCCTAGTTGACGATGATGTTAGCAGTTCCTTGTTGACGATGATGTTGATGATGTTCCAGCAATTCCTTGTTGATGATGATGATGATGTCCGAGGCATATGATGATGTTCCAAAAATTCCCATGACATACAGAGTTTCACTAGTCAATTGTACAAATATTGTTGTTGATGTTGATGTATGTAGAATACCTTCCTATTTAAGATGGAGTGTTAAAGAAATGTAATTGCAGAAGATATTCTAATTGTATTTGTTTATTGTATTATTATTATTCCTCCTTTGGGAGATGAAATTGGTGTAATTGGTCATGTAAGAGTCAATGTAAACCCTAGAAGTTGTGTCGACGTAGAAGAATCCATAAAATGATATATTATTATGTAATTGATAGGTTGGCCTAGTAAACTAGGAGAGGTCGGACCGGTTAGGGTAAAAAGTCACCCAACTGAACAATATAAGTAGAGAGGTTGAGTTTTTCATTTGTACCACTCATTCACTCACTCAAGCTCGCATAGGAGAGAGAGAGAGAGAGAGAGAGAGAGAGAGAGAGAGAGAGAGAGAAGTTCCCTGGTGAAGGAGAGAAGTTGTTTTGTATTGGGGCTTTTATATTGTCTTGGTGAATTCTATATTGAGAAATTTTTCTCGGGTTTTCTCCCTTGTGGTTTCCCTGAGAGAAATTTTGTGTTCTTTGTGTTTTTGTGCTTGTCTTTCTTTTAGTGATCCTATTGTTTAATGTTATTATGCTAAACAAAGTAAAAACTTAACACAAATGTCAACTATTCATTCACAAAAGGATAATTATGGATTTAAGAGCCTTGATTTGACCTAAGTTTCTATAGCCTTGATTAATTAAGTCAATCCTTAACCATTCCCAATTTTGTTGAAAGTTGTAAATCTCTTAGAAAAGAGCATATTCACTCCCAAATGTCATGAAGGATGCAACTTATTCACTTCTCTTCTTTGGTTTGTCAGTGAATTCAATGAAAATTTGCTTTCTCATGTTACATATGCTTTTCCAACACATCACTTGCTTTTTTATCTTGGTTCAAGTGTGAATTCATTCGAAGAATATGAAAAATAAATAAATTTTTGAAATTAAGGAAGTTAGGGTGGTTTTGGTAACCACCTACTCGGTTACAACTCCCTTCAACCCGATGGTAACTATATTAACCTATTATAAAAAGAAGAGAGATAGACCATTTGAGGGGACCTTTTTGGAGAATATTGTTATGCTAGAGGATTTGATAAGCTATTATCCCCTTTCCCTCACCATAGTAGATCATGACCTTTGATTTATATCCCTATATGCTGAAGTTGTTTCCCTCAAACAGTTTCTACCTTTGTGCATGTGGAGAGTTGGTGGGATTTGTGGAGAACTTGATTAGAGAGGCCTTCAGATCTAGTTTTCGACAAGGTGCCGAGTAGAACATGGTATGGATTGTACTATTGGATGCTATTTAATATAGATTGGACATATTTCCCTTTCCAATTTATTTTCTTAGCTTTGGTTGATGATTAATGTTGCATTGAACTTACTATTCATAATTCTATATTATTTATTTTGATTTCAATAATATATTAATAGCAAAATTCATTTGAGGAGGGTATTGTGGTTGTTTTACAGCTTCTTGGATTGAATTCAAGGATCGTATTTGAGGAGCAAAGAAAGCTAGGACCAACCTTCACAAACAAGGTACATAAGATTTCTTCTTTTCAAACTCTTGAGATAGATTTTCTTGATATTGTATTGTGTTTAGGAGTCTAGTTTGCTTGCAATCAAACCATATATGTCTGCTTTAGTTAACCTAGTATGTTGGTGATATTGCCCCAATCATTTGGATATTTTCCTTAACAACAAGGACATAATACTGGAGTGATTTAGGGCACATTTATTTGAAAGGAGTATTGTTAATGTTGGAGATTTGTGTGATGGTTCTATCATATAATGGATTTTTGGGAAGTTATGTTGCATCACGGTAATATATAGAAGAAGATACCATTTCCTTAGTGAACAAGGGTGCATCAAGGATTCGATAAGTTTCATCCATAGTTGAATTCCATACTCATCTAAGAGAGTGATTTTTAGTGGACATGCAAATTAGAGAGGGAGAGTGAAGTTGAAATTCTAAAAACCAAACAAGCATTTTGTATATGTCGATTCCAACTTGCTAAGTATAAAATATTACTTATAGCTTCTATCTCGAAGAATAAAATAGGAGTCATTTAAAAAGGAAACTGTTTTGTAGAAGAGAGATACAAGTGTGTATCATGGAATCAAGGTCTGTAAGTATTATGGGTTTTCCTCTTTGGAGGATAGTCAAATTGTCAGAGAGAGATTGAAGTTTTAGTTCAAAGCTTGATAGCTTGATAGCATGGAGAGACAATTGATGGATTTGTGTGTATAGTAAAAGGAGAAGTCAAGGAGAGGATTTATTAAATCTTGTAGCAACCATTCAATTAGTAACTACGGGAACAAACTCTTGTAACCAAGGAAAGGATAAGAGTATTAGCTTAGAGAAGTGGGTTCTTGAATGACCGAAATGGATTACAGGAGCCCTCTCCTATGTCAAGTGGTATCAAAGTGCAGAAAATCCTACTTATGGAAGAGATGAACTATAGACTTATGATCACCAAATAGTAGAAGGGAGAAGGAATGCTCTTAGAGAAACATGAGTTATCAAAGCAAGCAAAGCTCTAGCTAGAGAACAAGTTATTAGGCCAGATATGCATAGGGATACATCAGAACTCAGAGAGAGATGGAACACTCTTTCACAGAAAACAAATATTAGAGAAGTGGTGAGTTTGAGAGGAAATGTGCAGAGTCTTGCAGATGAATTAAGGAGTAGAACTGTGAAAGCGACAAGAGCAATAGTTTATGAAAGTATAGACTAGAAAATGAAGATCTAGATAAGGTTTGGTAAGTAAAATGGTCTTTATGATTTGAATTTGATATAGGATTCTAATATATTCTTAGTAGGTCGTAGAAAATAGAATTGTGGTAAAGGGATAACCTTACAATAAAGAAGCTATAATGAAATCCGACTGAGGTTGGGAGTAAGGAGAACAATGGAAGTTCTCTGGAGAGTGTGAGCGAAAGTGTAGAAGCTTAGAAGATAAAAGGAAGCTCAAGAGGTTCTAAGTTGACATAACCAGAAGAATACCAAAAGGCCAGGTTCAAGAGAAGCTTGGAGAGGTATTGTAGCAAGGTGAAATAGACTTGTTACTGTAGAGGCTTAGTGTAACTCACAAATGAGCATGGAGAAGCTTACAGAGGAATATATGAATATGACTATGGATATTTATGTCAAAGGTTCAAAATTAAACCATAGTAATATGAAGGGAGATGCCAGAGCAATTGGACGAAGGAAGATAAGTGACAAGGAATTTTACAGGGAAATTACTGGGTTAAAGGAAGAGCTCAGTGAAATGATGAAGTTGTTATAGAAGAGAGTTGAAGAAGACCAGATATATGGATAATAAAGAAGAAGGTTAAGTGGCCTATCAAGCAATTATTTTTAAGGAAGCTAAAACACAAGGTGAGTGTTTGGTTAAATACTGAAGAGAGACCCAAAGAAGCTAAATACATAAATTTTATGGAAATAGGACGAGCAATTCATTTTTGTGAACTTGAACAAGGATCAATCCTTGGAAAAGATGATAATAATCTCATGGAGCGATCAGAGAAACACAAGGAAAAGATGTTGGAATCATCAAATGAGACAGATAAGTCTCTAGTTTTACAAACTAACTATTTATTTGAGCATCAATTTACATGTACTGAAGGTGGTGGAGTTGGAAAAGAAACTAGCACAAAGAAGGAAGAAGATAAACAAGATCATAGACAACCAAAGGATGCAAAGCTGTCTATAGAATACAAAGATAGAGGAAAGAGCCAAGAAGCTCATCAAGTATTGGAAGAAGATAGAGATAAGGAGGAGTTTCAGATTCCAAGAAATGAAATGACAATGAAAAAAAGAACTCATCCCAAAAGATTGCAACAAGACCAGTCGAGATCATCAAATTTGGAGAAAGATATGATGTTCTAAAAGATGACAATATAGTTGAAGTAATACTGGCCAAGACGCATAAAAGAATGGCCATACGTTTGGAGGATGATATCCAGGATGGTGAAGGTATGAGTTATTTCTCCTATGGTATCTTCTTTTAGAATTTCGTAACTTATGAAACTGAATTAATTTTTAAAAGTATGTACAAAACCATTAGCCAATTGACAAATGGGAAGCATAATTTTATGATATCAACTAGAAATCTACAGTCATGTGGATTCAACAATCAACTTGTAAGTATGAATTACTTGTTGAATGATTTTTAATTTGATGAAAACATGGTAGAATTTATGGCTAACATGATTTTTAGACAAATTATGGACAAGTGGATGAGATGGGAAAGGTAGCTATGTGCCTTAGAAATTAGTGAAGAAGAATTGTTGGTCCCAGAACTGTTCTAGAGGTTTTCCACTGTAGACCCAAGTTCTTCGCGGTACCAGATACCAACAAAACCCCCTATTCACCGGCCCTTTCGGAAATAGACTGCAAGCATCCTGAGGTCTCACCCGAGGCGAGGTTGAGGGGGTGGTTGCAGAAGTAGGTTTCCACAACCTTATGATGCGAGTGATTCAACTGATTAATGCGCAGCGTGGTGACAAACTACGCAACTGTGTTTAGTGATTGTGCGAAGTCTTCTACTTCGCGTTGAGAATCTTTAGGAACAAAGATATTTACACCCTCAGCGCGTCCACAAGCCGCGCAGTGGGGTTATGAGACCTAACCTCTTCTACTCAATCTTATTCGATAATCCTTAATCATTCATCATTACTTAGCTTGATAAACATCATAACTTATGCAGATGAGTGAGATGCGCAGTGTTGTATGCTTGATGTTGCAATCCACCTTTAACCATTTGTCGTGTGGTTATCTCGTAGATTCATTCAATTGAGACTTATAGGTTCTTTACTGTTAACATTCCTCCATACATGAACTACTAGCATCTTATTCTATCCTTTCTATGGTGAATACAGATAACAGTAACCATATAACAGACAATAGTAACTTCATGCAGGCACTGTAAGTAAATTAAATCACAATTTAATGACATACATACACAACAATCACATAACAAAATGGTTTAACGTTATTCACCCCCCCGAATGGGAAGCTATGTCAACAAGAACTGTTGTTTATTTATCTTGGAAAGGGTACAACAGTTCTTCGTCTGCGCACTCAGCTACAGACACTCTTCTCTCTCTTTCTCTCTCAAAATTAGGTCTCTGCACACACAGCTACAGAGCCTTTACAATGCTTCAATCGGATAGATCTCACAATATTCAATAATAATCAACAAAATGAGAGTTAACCCATTTCCTTTAAAAAATTGCCTTATTTATAGATCAAGACCGGTAGGTCATGTCTTTACATTTTACGAAGGCAGAACCCTTAGGTTCACAAAACTATCATGGTTTTCCCAAAACTGCACTACTGATATCTGGCAGTGGATCTTCTGTCACGCGTGTGCCAACAGGTTACTTCCACCGAGTTGTTCCTTCTTTCATGGCCTTAGCTGACTGGTTCGAGTAGTCTTCTGCTTGTTGTGATCAGTCACCTGCCTCCAATCTGCACCTACCCACTGCTTGGTAGTTATCGACGATATTTGCCAAAAATAGGTCTTCTATGACCTAACCAAAATAACAGCCTTCATCCGTCCATGCTCTGCTTAGCTGGATCTCCGTCGACGTGGCACATCGCGGCACTATACCCCTCACAGCTCCTTCACCATTGTGCTATGCGCAACTTCGCAGCATACCAAAACTTATCCCAAAATTGTTCAAACTTAACTGCGCTTAGCTCCGTAGTTCTCAAAATTCTTCCTATTCAAAAATGCCCCATCTGGGCCAGGCCCAACAAGCCCCTGACACTTACATGTGGCTCGCCCCCGAGCCACCTACAACTCCTTGAAGTTGTTCTGCTGATTGTGGACTGATCTTCGCAGCGAACTCATTGAATGTGCCCGTCAATTTTTCTACCGCGGTCTTCGTATCTTGTTCAATTTGCCCAACTGTTTACACCATCTCAAGTGTTATCTCATGGTCGATCTGGCCTTCCACCTGCTCTTGATTTTGGTTCAGCTCCTTTAACTTTTCTTCGATCTCTTGTGAGATCGTGCCGGATTCCTCTAATAATGACTACGATTTATCGCCCATTTCTGTCTCCTTCTCATGCAGAGCTTTAACTTCCTTCTTTAGGGTGTTGATTTCTCTGTATTTTAGGAGTTTCTCTCTTGCTGGTAGCGCCTTAACCTCCTCACCCATCTTTTCTAGTGCTTCTTGTTTGTCTTTCACTTCCTTCTTTACTTCCAGTAATTGTTGGTCTTCTTCAAGGTCATTAAATGCCTTCAATGCTGCTTCCAGTAGACTCTAGCACTTGGTCACTTCGGTAGCTATATTCTGTTCTGCGGTCTTCACTACTCCCTATCTTAACTATTGTTCATCTGGTGGAGTCTGTGGGTTGATATGCACTTTCAAGGAAGTAATTTCAAACTCATGGAGAATCTCCATGTCTTCTTTCTTAGTCTTAAGGCTATTGACCAAATCCCCAATCTTGACAATAGTATCTGCTAGTTCTATTTGTACTTCAAATTCATCTATATTATCAGCAACCACAGTGATCGTGCTCTCCAATCTCAGTCGACGATCTCTTTCATCTTGTAATTGCATAGTACTCTGTGAGCTATCTTCCTCGAGTTGCCTGTGCAACTCTCCCTGTCCTTTCAGCGTGTCTATGGTTATGTCATGCATTTATTCACTGACTTGTGTTTGTAAGTAATGTAGTGTTGGTAGTGGTATCCTTGCAAGATCAAGCTCCATGTGCTCTACATTCTTTGTATCTAGCATTGCTTGATCAGGTAATGGTAATCTTATACATAGTGGCTGCAAATGGACAACACGAGACCTCGCAGGAACCGTTATTTGCTGCTGTGAAGTCCCCACGGACCCTTTTTCGGCTACTGACTCATGGTGCAAGGGTAATCTTCTACTAACTTCATCAAATTTTTGGGGTATCCCTTGCATTGTAGTCAGGTTCTGGTTTAAGCTATCTTGAATTGCCTTTTCCTTCCTCTCTTTGTCTGTCGAAAGTTCCTCCATTTGTTCAGTTAACTTCGCAGAAATCATTAAATAATCATCTTCGCGAAGCACTGTGTCTAATTGGTCTTTGTTTGCTTTTTGCTTCTTCCTTTTTTCCTTGTGCCCCGAAGGACTTCCAACATCCTTCCTTTTGCTTGACTCTTTATCTTCTACTATGGGACACGAGATAGGGTTATCCTCTCCAGAATCACTTTGGATATCCACAACCTCAACTCGGAATTTAGCTGGCCATTCCTTCATGATATTCTCAATATCTTCCTCGTACATATGGTAATTTCCCAGGTACCAATCAACATTCTTTTTCTGCGCTTTGGCTGAAATGGAGATGCATGTCATCGCAGCATAAAAATTTATAATGCGGATATATTTGCTTGTTACTTGCTTTGGTATGCGAGGTGTAAGCATGATGGCCCCGCGCAGCTGGTCGTAATATGTGTAAAAGACCAGCGTTGTCTCGTGTTGTCTTTCTGGATTTAAGTTCACCCATAGATTCTAAAATGAAGCACCTCTGCAGTCCGAAGTGTTTTTGACCACTCCGACATAGTGCTTCTGTTCCCTCCACCCTAGAAAGCCGATCAATACGATGAGCCAAGTGAAGTGGAAGTTTCCACCATTTATTTGCGTATCATTCAGTTCTTCAAGGAACTCATTTAATAGATATTGGCACCAATTGAATTCTTGTCCTTCGGTAGCTACAGCGCCAAGTAGTACTATGCCTGCATTTACTTCTAACGGTCTACACTTTCTTAAGATTTTTCCCACTAACAGTTGCGTGAAAAAATTTATTGCCTCATCCTTTATGTCATCCGTCTGGAAGCCTCACTTCCCTTTGAACACAGATTGTGTTTTCTTCATCAATGTTGCTACCTCTTTATCCTTTGTCTTTCCCTGGAAGAACTTCCTTGGGTCTTCTCCCCTTTTGCTTAATCTAGTTATACGGTGGATTAAGTCAATTGTCAGGTCGATATTTTGGTCTAGCCATAAATATACCTGGTGGATGCGATCCATAAGAGTTCGTACCACCGTGTTGAGCTCCGGTGATCTGTCAAAATGTGGGAGTCTTAGTAGGTTGAGCAGCCCTGACTTGGCTACTCCAGACAACCAGCTCTCAGCGACCAAGGTGAGGTCGCCCTTTGCATTCTTCTTCCAGCACATGTATTTGTCGGGCTGAAACTGTGGGAACTTTGGTTCAGTTGGATTCTCCTCCTGCATTACTAGCAGATCATAGTCCTCCCATTTGCATTCTGGAATCTTTCCTAACAGAGTTTTTTCCACCTCAACATGCTTTTATATTGGTGAGAGTGGTATCTCATACTTTGGACTCTTCAGCAGTCTAATGGCCATCGTATCCACTACAGATGGCGAGATGTAGTCTGGAGTCATAGTTAAAGGTATCTCTTTATCGGCAAGGGGCTTATTTGGCCCTACCGAACTTGTCTTCGGTAGTTTTGATCTCAGCGCTACTGGATTTTTCCCTTTTTCTTGCATTGAGGGGCTGTGTCTTAGTGATCTTCTTGGACCTTGTTCTGATTCAGTGACAACTTTCTTGTTTGGAGTTCTCATTAACTCGTCAATTCCTCCGTGTTGGAAAAACCTCACAGTCTCTTCGACCGTGAACTATTATTCAAATGAAAAGCTCTTAGACATGCAAACACTCTCAACGGTTGTAGACAGCTTACGAAAACTAGCTCAGGTAGAAGTATATGCAGAAAATTCTAAGTGTTTGATACACGCGCGAGACGATATGCAGTGTTATTTATAGGTGCGGCGGACCCTCCTCCGCACCCATGAACGACTAGATAAGCATTTAATGGTGGTATTCGTTGGCCAAATCCGGTTGCTTCTTGTGTCTTGTCTTTCAAAATTGTGCTCAGAACGGCTATCTATGCTTTAAATGCCCGAGCGATCGGTAGGAAACTATTGTATAACAGCTATATTCCCAACCGACACTATAAGGGCTATTTTCTGGAGCCTTGCGTCGAACTGTGTGGTAGGAAATCTTTGGTTATGCGCAGTGATTTCATGGTATATAATTTCTTTTCTTTTTTTTTTCTTTTTTTTTTTAACGCGATGCGCTATATAGATCTATCTCTACAAGTCTATGTACAGACTTTTCCACAGTTTCTAGTGCCCAATTCCAAGTATATTTGGCACCTAGAAACTTTTCCTTCTTTACGGTCATACCGGATGCTGTGGAGCAAGACTATCGTGTTAAAGATTTAGTCTGCTTCCATTTATCAAATTGGGTAGTGTATCACCATCTAAAGTAGCTAACTGGACTATGCTACCATTAGTAACATCTATTACAGTATATGGTCCAAGCCAATGCATTTTAAATTTTCCAGGAAACTTCATGAATTTACTATTATACAGTAGGACTAGATCACGTACCTGAAAAGACTTATTCTCGATGTGGCAATCGTGCCATGCTTTTTCTCGTTCTTTCTGCACTTGCTGGTGGAATCCCGCGATGAAGCACTCTTCTTCCAACCCAACCAAGTGTAACAGCCTTTCTTTTAGTGCTGCGTGATCTGCTATCCCTGTAAATGCAGTTATTCTCAAGCTGGGTATAACGTACTCCATTAGCATTATTGCTTCTTGTCCGTAAGCCAGTCTGAAAGGTTTATGTCCAGTTAATTTCTTACATGTCGTTCTGTATGCCCATAATACAGATGGAATGCGCAGGTCCCAGTCATCGCGGTTTACATTGCATATTTTGGTTAGCGCATTCTCAAGTACTTTATTAAATGCTTCAACAGTTCCATTCACTTGTGGGTGATCAGGTGTACTGCACTGATGATGGATGTAGAACTCTTCAGTCAAAGCTTCAATAGTTCTATTTAGAAAATGGGTGCCTTGATCACTCATCAAAATTTTTGGGAATCCAAATCGTGTAAGGATGTTCTCAAAAATAAATTGCGCGGCTGTAGCGGTGCGACAGTCTTTGACTAGTTTTGCTTCTGCCCATCTGGGAGGTAATCAGTTGCTGTAATAATGTACCTCGCACCAGTTCTTTTTCCCGGTGGGTTAATAGGTCCCATGAAATCAATTGCCCATTTCTCTAATGCCTGCAAGGTCAGCTGAGGGTTCAATGGAATTTCATCTCTTCTTGACGATTTCCCTATCTCTGACAGACATCACAGTTCTGGCAATATTCTTTCGAGTATTTATGAACTGTGGGCCACCATAGCCCTGCACGCAATATCTCTGCACAGTATCCCTTCCTGTATAATGACCTCCTACGACTCCTGAATGTGCATCAGCTAATATAAATGGCTTCTCATGTTCTAATACACATCTTCATAGCACTTCGTCAGGTCCTCACTTGTAGAGTTGTCCTGCGATAATGGTGAAGTCTATGGCTCGCACTACCAACTGCTTCTTTTGTTGCGTAGTGAATTCGGTAGGTGCGAACCCGGTAGTTAGAAAGTCAATGATATTCTGATAATAAGCATCGGCAATCTATATAGCAAACAATTGCACATCAGGCAAATTGTCTTCTAGATTCGTAGGTTCCTCTCCTGACTCGATCCTTGATAAATGATCAAGGCCTAAATTTAATCTTCCTGGTTTAACTATTATTTGAAAATCATACTCTTGGAAGAGTAAGAGCCATCTGCATATTCGCCCCCCTAACACTGGCTTATTGACTAGGTATTTTAATGCAGAATGGTTAGTAAACATTGAGAAGTACGCACCAAGCAAATAGTGTTTGAATTTTTGTAGTGCGTATACCATTGCAAGTCCTTCCCTTTCAGTAGTGGTATATTGTTTCTCAGCAAATGATAGCTTTCTGATTGAGAATGCAATGGGATGATCAATGCCTCCTTCTCCTAGTTGCGCGAGAACAATACCCAATGCTATACATGAAGCATCAACATGTACGTGAAATAGCTTTTCCCAGTCTGGAAAAACTAGGATTGGCGCAGTGACCATTTTCTCTTTCAATGTGTTGAATCCTTCCTCATAGTCGTCATTCCAAATGAACGGTGCATCCTTTTTAAAAAGCTTCTCCATTGCTGCAGTTATCTATGCATACCCCTTTATGAATTTCCTGTAGTATCCGGTATGCCCCAGTGTAGTGCGCAATTGTTTAACTGAATTTGGTGTAGGCAAGTTTACAATAACTGCTATCTTCGCAGGATCAACCATCAATCCTTGCTTACAGACGATATGTCCCAGTAGAATCCCATATGGAACACAGAAAATACATTTCTTCAAATTCAATGAAATCTGATGCTATCTGCATTTTTCCAGCATCATCCTAAGGTTCACGGCATGGTTCTTTAGTAACCAAAAAATGGTCCAATCATCAAAGTAAACTTCTAAAAACTTGTGGATGAATTCTTTAAATGTTGCGATCAACACTCTTGAAAATATGGCTAGTGCATTCTTCAAGCCAAAAGGCATTACTGTATACTGCAATGACCCCCATTCTATTGAAAAAGTGGTTTTGTGCCTATCGGTTGTATCAATTTTTATCTGATAGTATCCAGAAAATCCATCAGTAAAAGAGTATGCTTCATTCCCTCCAACGTTATCAAGTACTTCACCGGTAAAAGGTGTAGGAAATGGATCATGCATAGAGGCATCATTCAATTTTCTGAGATCAACACAAATCCTAATCTCACCCTTTGTTTTCTTGTCTTGGATGACCATTGGGCTTATCCATTCAGATTCTTCAACCGGTTCAATGATTCCTACATCAAGCATCTTGTCGAGTTCTGCCTTAACTCGTTCTTTGTAGCGCAGATTCAGTCTATATGGTCTTTGCTTAATAGGTTTCGCTCCAGGTTTAAGAGGAATTCTCATCACTCGTAAGTCTCCTAGAATACCTTTCATCTCTGTGAACTTCGTTGGGAATATTTCCTGATATTTCTGTAATATAGCTGCGATCTCTGCAACTGTATCATCATCCCAGTAGTCTCCTATTGTTGCAAACTTTGGCTCTTCACTAGTACCGATGTTCACTTTCTTTGTTTTGATTGGTCCACTCATATCAAGAATCTCTAATGGAGGTCCTTCTACTTCGCGCATTCCTTTAGATTCAGGGATCTTTATATTTCCCGAGTCCTCCTCATCATTGTCTTCCTTATCTCCATCTTTTTCAGCTAAGTTATAGCAACCCATGAATTGCTCTACTTGTTCTGTCCGATCTGGTTGTAGACTCGCAAGTACATTGTTTGCTTCAAAAAAATCTTCCAATGTTATGTTTTCCTCCATGGAATCTGGTGTAAGTATCTTTTCCTTGATAAGCTGCAGCGCGTCTTGAATAGTCGGATGGTCGTCTTCAAAGCTAAAGTCCTTTTAGAAACTCGCAATAAGGACAAACCAATCCGTTGTTCCTCTGTGTCGTTCCTCCTCTATGTACCATTTCTTTGGAATAGGCTCCTCCAACGTATGCACAAAGATATGTACCCATTCTGTCTGTGGTATTTCTTCCCACGCTTTTGCACATGCTCTAATATGATCCTTTGTATCTATCTGGCCATTATATTTCTCAAATGGTAATGTTACCTTATCAGGGAATCTGATCTGTAGTTTGATTCTGCACTTGTCCCACATTGTCAATGTGTTTTTATGTCTGTTCCACCCTTTAGCAGGTGTTTCGCAGAGTGCCATGTCTAATGCTGAGATGCGATGTTCATCTGCAACTGCTACAGTGTATTCTTTGATAAATGAATAGACGTTAGTTGTACCATCATATGTGGGGATTGGACTTACCTATTTTCCAATCCAATAGAGTGAATTTGTAATTGTCGCGCATCTCCTGGCAGATACGTCATGCATTCTGTATTGCCAGTTTTCTAATCCTGCGTCAGAGTTTGAGATGCAAGAACTATCGCAATGCCAGCTGAGCGTTCCATCCACAGTAGGATGAGTATAATCCACATCATTTGTTGTCATTTTATAGATACGGTCAAGGTCTTGAGCTCTGTACTCTTCTTGAATAGGTTCAACATATCGCTCTCCCTGTGAAGGATCCAATGGTGCAACAACCCTTATGTCATTTCCTTCAAATATCATTTTCATTGTTTTCATATTGATGACGATGGAGTTCGTCATTGCCCAATCGATGCCCAACAGTGCTGGATAAGGATTGGTATCATCTACAATTTCAATTACTTCGAAGTCTGCATAACTTTGCACTCCATCAATGTCGACAATGGTATTGGTTAACCTTCCCAACGGTATAACTATGCCTTAATTAGCCATTCGTAACTGTATAGGTGACCACTGTAATTTTGGTTTTCCCATCACTTGCCATACCTGCTTGATCAAGACATTTACTTCAGATCCGAGATCAAGAATGATCTCGTCCATCTCGTAATCTCCTATCTGTGCAGTGAACCGCATTTCCCTGCCGGTTCTTTTGGGACTTCTAATGTTATGTACTACGCCATGTGCTATTCCTTTCTTACTGCATGATTCATACTGATTTATTAGTTTTTCAAATTCCATTAGAGTGTCTTTATTTTTTAATAACTTGATGCAACTTTGTAGAAACTACGCAACAAAAATAGATGTATCTGGTACAGTGCGCGTCTGATCATATGCCAGCGGAATATCTTCTATTTGTGGTACTTCACTTCGCAACGGGATCCTTGGTGAAGTCGGTGGTGGTTGTTTAAACATGTCCCACGTTTCTTTAAATATTTCCTTATTTTTCTATAAGTTCAATGGAGGTGCTTTCCCAGGAGATTTTCTAATTCCTATTGTTTCTCCAGGGTTCTTCTTAGGATTAGTTGTTCCAGAAGTCGAGGATTCTGTGCTATTGTCTTTTCCTGTATCAACGCCACTCCACGTTACTGCATTGACGCTATGACCTGTAGGTCTATTCTCTGATGCAATCAACTGGATGTTTGGGTTCGGTGTTTCTGTTCTTCTCCTCTTCTGCATTTCTACCTCAAGCACGGGGCAATCTTCAATGACATGATCAAATGATTTACAGTAATTGCATGTGGTGCATGGATTAGTACATTCTCTTGATACATGACCTGGCTGACCACAGTTATAGCATATGACCTGGCCTTGTCCTCTTCCTTGATTTTGACCAGTATTTCTTCCTCTCCCGTGATATCCACCACCGCGACCTCTATATCCTCCTTGATCATAGTGGGTGTTCTCTTGCTTTGGCTGATTTTCCTCTTGGACACGATACATTCCAGCACCTCGCATTGCTTCCATATCTCGCTTTCTTTCATTCATTAGTTCATAAGCGCCACAGTTGGACTCATTGTGTCCAACTGACTTGCAGGAATTACGGTATAAGTTTTTAGGTGTCTTTACATATTTTTGTATCAGGTAGTAGTCTTCAGGCCTGTGTCCTCTGCTTCTACAAATTTCACACCATGGTGCTTGGTTCTAATTCATATTTATTGGGTTTGGTGCGCCACTGTTGAGATATTCTTGAAATAAGGGGTAGTGTTCTCTAGTGTGGCCTTCTCCTTTGCATCCTGTGCACCAAACTTCATGTCTTTGTTCATGTCTCTGTTCTTTTCCATTTTTCATACCTTGTAATTCTAATGTCAAGGTAGCCAATTGGTTCTGGATCTATATCATCCTAGAACTACTTTCTCCAATTGGTGAAGCTTCCAACTTCATTGCGATCTTCAAAGCCTCAGCTTGAGATACAACCTTCTGTTGCATTAGTGGCTGTCTGATATGGGGAACAACGCATCAATGAACCATTCTTGATGTTGTTGCGGAGCTATAACAAATCTCACTTATTCCAACAATGTTTTGAATTTTTGGTCGAATTCCCATACTGATTCAGTAGGCTTCTGCTTGATTTCTTTCAACTCTGTTATGCACTATGATTCTGATTTGGGATTTTTAAACTCTGCTGCAATCGCGGTCTTGATGTCTGCTAAGGTTCTTGGTTGTGCTTGAGAATACTTCATAAACTAGTGCAGCGCTCTGTCTCTAAAATTAGTTATGAGCTGCGCTCTCTTGATAGCATCATCTATTACTTTCTTGACACTCCACACGGCTTTGCATAGAAACCAGTGTTGATCAGGGTCTTCCTGACCCGTTCCTTTGAATATCGACAGTTTTATATCGTTATCTGTCATTCTCCTTCCAGATTGTGTACTGTTCTGAAACTGATTCCATGTGACAAAAGTAGACACAGGCTGCTGGATTGTGCTAGGGATAGTATTCTGCGGAATAGTCTGAGTCGTAGTGCTGTGAGCACTCGCTCCTACAGTGTTACTAGTATTACTGATCTGTGGGATGGGCTGCACGACACTCGCAGTGGGTGGGTTCTGGACTGATTGATTCTGAGGTGTAATACGCTGGATTGTGGCTGATAACTGAGTGTTCGTATTATTGAGATCACATGGAATTTTGGTATCTATACGGTTTCTAGATGGTGTGGGTTTCTTTTCGTTAGTAAGCTTGTATCTCTTTCCACTTCTCAAAGTATGGTTTTCTTTGTTAGAATCAATGTATGTATTCTCTACCATGACAGATTTAGAACTATTGTTGCATTCTTAAAACATCTTTCTCAGTTAAAAGCATTTTAATGTATAGACTGAGGTTTTTCAGGAACTTACCTCTGAATCCTTCGAAAATGTATGCTTCTGCTTGGCTGTATGATTTCAGCATATCTATAGCAAACTCGGTCACAAAACCTTCTAGTATGCTATCAACCCAGAAGTCAACTGCTCACAACAGTGGGCTGTCGATCGCTTTGAGCTATTCAGTAAGCTCCGGACTCCACTCTGCAGGTACTCCGCCTTGGGAACAATTCTTTCTTTCTGCTAGGCGCGATATCCACTCGTGTAGCTCGTTTGGAAATGAAGCCCAAAACATTTCGTGGATGTCCCTCCACAAGTATCTATTCAACCACTATACGTCAGATAGACGCGGATGTCTGTTTTCTTTCTTTGCGAAATCTCTTTCGATCTTATCACACCAAGCCCAGATCTCTTTCTTTTCTTTATGCCAACTGTCGGACATTACTTTTCTGAATACACTATCGCATCACTGGTCTTAGCGCGGCAACGGAACCATTTTTTGCTCGCAGAACTATTCTAGAGGTTTTCCAATGTAGACCCAGGTTCTTCGTGGTACCAGATACCAACAAAAACCCCTATTCACCGGCCCTTTTGGAAATAGACTACAAGCAGCCTGAGGTCTCACCTGAGGCAAAGTTGAGGGGTGGTTGCAGAAGCAGGTTTCCACAACCTTGTGATGCAAGTGATTCAACTGATTAATCCGCAGCGCAGTGACGGACTGCACAACTACGTTTAGTGACTGCGCAAATTCTTCTACTTCGCGTTGAGAATCTTTAGGAACAAAGATATTTATACCCTTAGCGTGTCCATAGGCCACATAGTGGGGTTATGAGACCTAACCTCTTATACTCAATCTTATTTGATAATCCTTAATCATTCATCATTACTTAGCTTGATAAACATCATAACTTATGCAGATGAGTGAGATGCACGGTGTTGTATGCTTGATGTCGCGATCCAACTTTAACCCTTCGTCGTGTGGTTATCTCGTAGATTCATTCAATTGAGACTTATAGCTGCTTTACTGTTAACATTCCTCCATACATGAACTACTAGCATCTTATTCTATCCTTTCTACAGTGAATACAGATAACAGTAACCATATAATAGACAATAGTAACTTCATGTAGGCACTGTAAGTAAATTAAATCACAACTTAATGACATACATACACAGCAATCACATAACACAATGGTTTAACGTGGTTCACCCCCCCGGATGGGAAGCTACGTCCACAAGAGCTGTTGTTTATTTATCTTGGAAAGGGTACAACAGTTCTTCATCTCCGCACTCAACTGCAGATTCTCTTCTCTCTCTTTCTCTCTCAAAATTAGGTCTCTGCGCACACGGCTGCAGAGCCTTTACAATGCTTCAATCGGATAGATCTCACAATATTCAATAATAATCAACAAAATGAGAGTTAACCCTTTTCCTTTACAAAATTGCCTTATTTATAGATCAAGACCCGTAGGTCATGTCTTTACATTTTACGAAGGCAGAACCCTTAGTTTCACAAAACTATCACGGTTTCCGAAAATTGAACTACTGATATCTGGAAGTGGATCTTCTGTCATGCGCGCGCCAACAGGTTACTTCCACTGAGCTGTTCCTTCTTTCACGACCTTAGCTGACTGGTTCGAGTAGTCTTCTTCTTGTTGTGATCAGTCACCTACCTTCGATATGCACCTACCCACTGCTTGGTAGTTATCGACAATCTTTGCCAAAACTAGGTCTTCTATGACCTAACCAAAATAACTACCTTCATCCGTCCATGCTGTGCTTAGCTGGATCTCCATCGACGTGGCACATCGCGACACTGTACCCCTGGCAACATCAACCTCGCAGCTCCTTCGCCACTTTGCTGTGCGCAACTTCGCAGCATACCAAAACTTATCCCAAAATTGTTCAAACTTAATTGCGCTTAGCTCCGCAGTTCTCAAAATTCTTCTTGTTAAAAAATGCCCCATCTGGGCCAGGCCCAACAAGAATGGAATGGAGAGTATATCAAATAGATTTTGATATATGCACAACAAGAAAGTGTAGAACAATAGGTCAATATGTTTGGATGTGGAAAAATTCCAATTGATGTTGTATACAACCTAAATACAAAGTATAACCAATAGATTGCAGAAGAACAAGTAGTTCAAGAGGAAAATTATACACATAAAGAACAACAAGCTTTAAATGGTCATTCCTACATGATCATAAGCTTGGAAGGAAATCTATAGATATGTAGATTAAGGAGTAATATTGAAGATATGAGTTGTAGGTTGTATGTTTTTATGATTGATGAGGATTTGGTTGCTTTTGGAGCTAGGAGGAGTTCACTCAAAACAATGAACAACAGGATAATGAAAGGGAAAAACAAGATATATGCCTTATAGGCATATGTGCATAATGAAGGCATAGAAGTTATTATTACTCCTCAAAAATAACAATTGGTCATTGGATTGTGGATTGATAAACATAACAAGCTTAAGAAAGCATATTGGATACATAACCAATAGGGGATAATGCTAATGAGTAGTGAATTTAAGTTGAGTCATTATGTGACAGACTAAAAAACAAGGTCACTATAGTCAAACTTAGTCAAACATCATTTGCCACTCTTTGTCAACCATGGTTGATGATCATCAAACATAGTCAACATTTGCTCACCAACATTAACCATAGTTTACTAATATCTGTTGATGTATATGTAACTTCGGAATGTATTTTATCTATGTATTTTATTGTACTCCTATAGAGATGTATTATTCCTCTATACGGAAGTGTCGTCATTTGTATTGACAAGTGTCGCAAGTGTCGTAACTTGCCGATGGGCTATTAGACCACCATGTGTGGGGTCGGCCCTAATTTAGTTAACCTGGGGTTATTAAGCTGAGTTAGACAAGTCGGCCCCATAGATTTATTAGGCTGCTCTGAACAAGTATAAATAGAGAGTGTGATCTCTCTATTTGATCACTTCATTACTCACTCATCCATCACTCGAAAAGTGGCACACATGTGAGGAGGAGGATCAGATGCTAGGAGGAGACTATCTCTGTGTACTTGGGTTGTACTTTGGTTGTATCATTGCTCTATCTATCTCTGAGGAATTTGTGGGGTTTTTCACCTTAGGGTTTTCCCCACGGAAACTCTGTGTGTCTATTGTCTCTTATGTTTGCATCTTGTGATGATTGATATGCTTGCTATGATTGATATGCATTGATATACTATACATGTTATTCTCTCAATAAAGATCCTAGAGTATATTGAATTAATGCTCAAAAATTAACATGGTATCAGAGCTTCCCTGAGAAGAAGACATTGTGCAGTGGCGGAAACCAGGGTTTCTTGTTTATTGGGTTTCTCTCCAAAAATTTTGAAAAAGCAATATGATAGATTGACTCTTCTCGGCAAGGTGAATCTTTCTGTCCAATCAGAATTTAGTTCTGAGCACTTTCAGTTTTGGCCCTAAAAATTAGGGTTTCCACAAAAATAGGAATTTCTGAAATCTGAAGACATAGCTAGAAGCTCCTTGGAAAAATCAAAGTTCAGAGCTTTGGCTGGGTAAATCTCTGGGAAACTCACACCCTAATTCAGGGTCCTCCCTAGTGAACCCAGGAAGACTAAAAGGAATTTCTGAAGGGTAAAGCTTTGCAGATCTTAAAATATGAATACACTAGGCTGATCATCTCATCAAGGCGCATCTTTCTATCCTTTCAGAAAATTGAAATTCACATTTTGAATTTTTAGGGTTTCTCTGACAAACCCTAATCCAAGACCGGATCCAGTTTTCAGCAAATCAAGTGGTAAGACCTAAATCTTTTCTATTTCCATTTGAAGTACTCTTTAAGATGTCTCACCACACTAAGCTTGAGGATAAGCTTGAAGGGGCTGATAACTTCCGAGCATGGAAGTATTGGATTGGGTTAATCCTAGAAGAAAATGAATTGGATACTTACATAAGGGAAGAGGTCCCTGTCCCAGAGGGAGAAGAGTCTAAAGCCCTCCACAAGAAGAACTTGGTCAAGGAAAAGAGAATCATTATTGATTCTATCAAGAACCATCTCATTCCCCATGTGTCATCTCTGAAGACACCCAAAGAGATGTTTGATTCCCTATCCAAGCTATTTGAAGGGAAGAACATAAATCGGAAGATGACTCTGTGGAACCAATTGAAAGGGGTAAAGCTTCAAAATGGAGAATCCATTCAATCTTATTTTTCTAGGGTCTCTCAGATGAAGGAACAACTAGAAGAAGTGGATGAAATGGTGGAGAATGGTGAAGTTGTCATGACCACTCTGAATGGCCTACCCAGGTCATGGGATTCCTTTATCCAAGGAATCTGTGCAAGAAAGAAGTAGGTATCCTTCAGCAGACTGCAGGAAAAATGCTCAAAGAAGAAGCAAGGCTTGTGGCACAAGAAGAAAAGATGGAGAATGAATATCAAGCTCTCGCAGATCACACCAAGGGAAGCAAGTTTAAGAGGGAGATATCTCATAACAAAAAACATTCTCACCCTCATCACAAGAAGAAAGATCTATCTCATGTTCGATGTTACAAATGTAATGAAATGGGACACTTTGCTTCAAATTGTCCCAAGAAGAAGAAATACAACAACTTCAACAAGAAGAAGAATAGCAAAATAAGATATCATGCTCATGCTGCTAAGGATGATTAACCTCCCAGGAAAAAAGCTAGAGTAGAAAGTGATGATGATGACTCATCAAGTGAAGAAAAGTATGTTCTAATCTCTGCTCTCACAGGTACTATTTCTCATGGTTGTAATGATTGGCTAATTGACAGTGGGGATTCTAAACACATGACTGGGTTTAAAGAATCTTTTGTAAATCTATCTGAATATGAATCACCCCATAACGTGAAACTTGGGGATGATTATCAATATCCTATCAAAGGAAGTGGGGAAGCCTCCTACAACCTAGAATCTGGAATGTCCTTGAAGATGAAAGATGTGTTATTTGTAACTGGGCTCAAGAAGAATCTACTCTCCATCTCTGCATTGGATGCAAAAGGCATGAGGGTTGCATTTGTAGATAGCCAAGTCCTAATGTGTCCAAAGGGTAAAACTATTGATGATGCAATGGTGATTGGAGAGCAAGAGGGAGGATTGTACAAATTGAAGGGACAACCTGAACATGCCATGGTACATGAATCCATGGAGCCAAACGAACTTTGGCATCGAAGGCTTGCACATGTGCACTACAGAGCACTACCAATTGCAAGAAAAGCTGTAGAAGGTCTTCCTGAAATCAAGACCAAGCATGAAGGTGTTTGCAAACGCTATGCAAAAGGAAAGAACATAAATAAGGCATCTCCAAGCAGTGAAAGCAAATCAAAAGGAATCTTGGAAATTATCCACTCCGATGTATGTGGTCCGATGTCATCCAGTTCTCTGAGTAGGTATGTTTACTATGTCTCTTTCATTGATGACTTCTCCAAGAAGACTTGGGTTTATTTCTTGAAGAACAAAGATGAAGTGTTTGACAAGTTCAAGAAATTCAAAGTCTTGATGGAAAATCAAACTGATAAGAAAATAAAGAAATTCAGATCAGACAATGGCGGAGAATTCACTTCAGGTGACTTCAAGAAGCTATGCAGTGATTCAGGGATTAAGAGGGAGTTGATTGCTCCCTACAATCCACAAAAGAATGGAGTTGCAGAAAGGAATAATAGAACAATCATGGAAGCAGCATGGGCAATGCTGCATGACCAAGATCTTCCTATGCATTTATGGGCAAAAGCAGCTAGGACAGCTGTATATGTGCAGAACAAAACACCTCACAAGAGATTGGACAACAAGACACAAGAAGAGGTCTTCTTTGGTAAGAATCCTGAAGTCAGCCATCTCATAATTTTTGGTTGTCCAGTATATACACATGTTCCAAAGTAAAAGAGGACAAAGCTAGATCCTTCAGGAAAGAAGGGTATCTTTGTGGGGTATAGTCAAAGCTCGAAGGCTTACAGAATATACTTTCCAGGGTTCAAGAATATTGATGTCAGCAAGGATGTGACATTTGATGAAAACTCAGCATTCATCATGTCAAGGAAGAAACCTGTTGAAGATCATGAAGAACCAAAGGAAACCAGATTTCAAGACACTACTATGACTGAAGCAATTCCAGATGTTGATCGTGAAATTGAAGATCTGCAAGAACCTGTAGATCCACCTCGTGAGAAGGACTCTCACAAGAGGAAACCTGCATGGGCTAGAGAGCTCATTCAAGATGTAGAAAGGTATGGCATTCCAGAAGAAGAACATAGAGCAAAGAAGAGGACCAGATCACATACCAGCTATGTTGCTTTATCTCGTAGATTCCTGCGTTGAGGGTTTGGTGTTGAAGTGCTCGGGAATAACGCAGTACTATTGCTTTACTCTGTGATATCATGAACAAAGAACCTTCCAGTTATGAAGAGGCAATGGAAAAGAAAGAATGGAAGGATGCCATGATCAAGGAATACCAATCAATAATGAAGAATGATGTTTGGGATGTTGTCCCAAGACCTGAAGGGAAGTCTGTTGTGACTTCCAAATGGATCTACAAGATCAAGCATGCTGCAGATGGCAACATAGAGAAATACAAAGCAAGATTCATAGCTCATGGCTTCTCTCAAAAAGAGGGAATAGACTATGAAGAGACTTTTGCTCCTATAGCCAGGTACACTTCCATCAGATCAGTACTTGCCCTGGCTGCAGTGATGAAATGGAAGATACACCAGATGGATGTCAAGACAGCTTTCTTGAATGGTGTAGTCAAAGAGGAAGTGTATGTGGAGCAGCCACTTGGTTTTGAGACACATGACAGGGATTCATATGTGTGCATATTGAAGAAAGCCTCTTGTATGGCTTGAAGCAAGCTCCCAGGACTTGGTATGGTAGGATGGATGGTTTCCTAACCAATTTGGGCTTTACCAAGAGTAAAGCAGATTCCAACCTTTATTACAAGGTTGAGGAAGGCAATCCAGTGATACTACTTCTGTATGTGGATGATCTATTTGTAACAGGTAATGATAATTTGATTGCCGATACCAAGAGGAAGCTTGTAGCCGAGTTCGAGATGAAGGAATTGGGGATGATGCACTATTTTCTAGGCATGGAGGTGTGGCAGAGTGCATATGGTATCTACCTTGGACAAGGGAAGTATGGAGTAGAGATCCTGAAGAGGTTCGGGATGATGGATTGCAAGGCCATGGCCACACCTATGGCATCGAACCTGAAGCTTATGTGTGATGCTTCATCTGATCCGGTTGATGTCACCATGTATCGTCAGATGATTGGGTCCTTGATGTACCTAATGAACACGAGACCAGATATTTGCTTTGCCGTGAACACATTGAGCCAGTTCCTGACGGATCCGAGAAGTGTTTACCTGGTTGCTGTAAAGCATATTCTGAGGTACCTGAAGGGTACAGTTGACTATGGGCTCAAGTATGATGCGAATCAAAAGTTTAACCTGCAGGGTTATGTTGATTCAGATTGGGTAGGCAGTGTTGTAGATAGGAAGAGCACATATGGGTGCTACTTCAGTATGGGATCAAGTGTGATCTCTTGGTTTAGCAGGAAGCAATCCTACATAGCACTGAGTACAGCTCGGCTAGTTGTGAGGAAGTATGGCTCTGGAAGCTACTATCTGAGTTATTTGATCTCCCATTGGAGGCTACTGGTATCTTTTGTGACAACTAGAGTTGTGTGAAGCTGTTTGAGAACTTGGTGTTCCACGACAGGTCGAAGCACATCGAGATAAAATATCACTATATCAGGGATATGGTGCAGAGAGGGGCAGTGAAGCTCCAGTATGTTGCGATGGATGAGCAGGTTGCAGATGTACTGACGAAACCACTAGCTAGAGTGAAGTTCGAGTACTTCAGAGAGAGGCTTGGTGTTCTTCAGATCAACGACACTTCGAGGAAGAAGTGATGGACACATCTGCTGGAGCCATTCCAAGCATGGTGAGAGGAGGATCCTTCCCATGGCTGTGGATGTAAGCGTTGGATGATGAGCATCAGGATGATGCTCCAGTTATTGCTCTATATATGCATCATGTTGGATGCTTTGATCAATGAGATCATGTATTTGTATATGTATCAGGTGGATACTTGTATGATCAGGTAGATCATGTATTTGTATATGTATGTCAAGTGGATGCATTGTATGATCAGGTTGATCATGTATGATGATATGTATCAGGTAGATACTTTGTATGCATCAGATGGATATATTGTTTGATCGGGATGATCACAGATGACGAGATTCAGGATGTTGCTCTAGATGATATGCATCAGGTTGATGCTATGATGATGATCAGGATGATCACAAATGATGAGCTTCAGGATGTTGCTCCAGATGATATGCATCAGGTTGATGCTATGATGATGATCAGGTTGATCATGTGATGATGTACATCAGGATGTGTATGGTGAGTATCGGTTTGATACTCTGTGGCCGTGGACAGGTTGTGCAGGTAGCATAGAAAGGGTCCTTTAAAATTCGGACAGGTAGAGCGGTGTGCTCATAACATCCTGGGATGCTCTATCGAGATCTAGACAGGTAGAGCGGTGTGCTCGTAACAACCTGAGATGCTCTGAGTAGGTTTTGTTACAGTTTCGCATAGAAAAGATCCTTTAAAATATGGACAGGTAGAGCGGTGTGCTCGTAACAGCCTGGGATGCTCTATCGAGATTCGGACAGGTGGAGCGGTTTGCTCGTAACAGCCTGGGATGCTCCGAGTAGGTTTTGCGAAAGTTCACATAGAAAAGATCCTTTAAAATCTAGACAGGTAGAGCGGTGTGCTCGTAATAGCTTGGGATGCTCTATCGAGATCCAAACAGGTAGACCAGTTTGCTTGTAACATCCTGGGATGCTCTAAGTAGGTTTTTTGAAGTTCAACATGTAATAGCTCCCTGGGAGATCCGAAAGGTTGAGCTGTGTGCTCGTAATCAATCCTGGGATGCTCTTGCTAGTTTTTGTTGAGGCACATAATCAGTCCTGAGTATTCCATAGTATGGCCAATGATGATGAAGACCTACAGGTGGTGGGCCTACATCCAGTATGAAAAAGGACTGGCTCTGTAGAACTTTCTATGACGAGTAGATTCAGATATTGATTGAGATGGCAATAGCAGTGATGATGACGATGATTCGAGGACGATGATTCGATGATGATGATCCAGAGAAGAAGACTTGTGTTAGCAGATATATGTCGAGAAATACCTTCCTAGTTAAGAGGGAGTGTTGATGTATATGTAACTTCGGAATGTATTTCATCTATGTATTTTATTGTACTACTATAGAGATGTATTATTCCTCTATACGGAAGTGTCATCATTTGTATTGACAAGTGTCGCAAGTGTCGTAACTTGCCGATGGGTTATTAGACAACCATGTGTGGGGTCGGCCCTAATTTAATTAACTTGGGGTTATTAGGCTGAGTTAGACAAGTCGGCCCCATAGGTTTATTAGGCTGCTCACAACAAGTATAAATAGAGAGTGGGATCTCTCTATTTGATCACTTCATTACTCACTCATTCATCACTCGGAAAGTGGTGCACATGTGAGGAGGAGGATCAGCTGCTAAGAGGAGACTATCTCTGTGTACTTGGGTTGTACTTTGGTTGTATCATTGCTCTATCTATCTCTGAGGAAGTTGTGGGGTTTTTCACCTTGAGGTTTTCCCCATGGAAACTCTGTGTGTCTATTGTCTCTTATGTTTGCATCTTGTGATGATTGATATGCTTGCTATGATTGATATACATTGATATACTGTAGATGTTATTCTCTCAGTAAAGATCCTAGAGTATATTGAATTAATGCTCAAAAATTAACAATATCAATGATGATTAACCAGCATAGATCCAAATCCTAGGCTCTATCAAGCGCCGAGAGGGATCAAATATCCTGAGCTGCAAATCTCTCCTTGAATAGCTCCTTGAGTGCAATACTTGAGCCACCTAATCCTAAGCTCTAAAGTCTCTAGTTTAAGTCTCATATTTACTTTTTACTTTGTATTATTTTTTTTTGTTTATGGTCAACATAATATTTATTACATTTTACTTTATAATATTCTTTTTTGTTTACTTTGTATTATTTTGTTACTCGAGAAACACTCTAAAATCTCATATTTACTTTTTACTTTGTATTAAAAGTAAAAAGTAAAGTCTCTAGTTTAAGTCTCATATTTACTTTTTACTTTGTATTATTATTTTTTGTTTATGACCGACATAATATTTATCACCTAATCCTGAGCTCTAAAGTCTCTAGTTTAAGTCTCATATTTACTTTGTACTTTGTATTATTTTTTTTTGTTTATGTCCGACATAATATTTATTACTTTTTACTTTGTATTTTTTTTGTTTGTTTACTTTGTATTATTTTGTTTATGGCTGACAATATCGACAAACACTCGACTTACAAGATCTCCCTCATACATATGTTATTTATGGCCAACAATATCGACAAACACTCGACTTACAAGATCTCCCTCATACAAATGTTATTTATGGCCGACAATATCGACAAACACTCGACTAACAAGATCTCCCTCATACTGGGCTGTAGAGCGCCTCTCGACGCAACAAGACCCCCAATTCCTTCTCAATTGCATCAATTTTCATGTGGAGGAGATGTGTATCAACATACATTTCTTTCCAAAAGGACAAAGGGATGTCTTCCCCACCTAGCTTCTCCTCATGTTCTAAGAGCATGCGACTCAGAAGTCCTTTGATTACCCAGTAAAGAGTTACATTTTTCTCATGATGTAACGCCTAGCTACCTTTCAATGATGATTAATTAAAGTTAACCATAGTCATCCATAATTCACTATAATTAATCATGGGAAAACAATAATCATCAATGGTTAACTATGGTAAAACTTATTTAGCCATCTTCAAATATAATCAACCATGGTCAATAAAAGTTAACTACAAAAACCAAAGTCATTGATAGTCAACCATAGTTCACTAAATTCGATCATATTTAACTAAAGTCAACCATGGTTAACGAACATCAACTATAATTAGCCATGGTTCACTAAATTCAATCATCGTTAACCAAATTCAACCATGGTCAAATAATAATGAACCATGGTAAACTATGGTCTAACTTATTCAACCATCATTTGTCACCCATTGCCAACCATGATTAATAATGGTCAAATAGAGTTAATGTTACCTAACCAAACTCAACCATACACAACTAAGGTTCATTAAAGTAAACCATGGTTAACCAAAGTGAAACCAACCATAGTTTGCTAAAGTCATCCATGTGCAAACAATAGTCAACCATGGTTTACTTTGGTCAAAATTGGTCAACTATCATTTAACACCCTTCGTTAACCATGGTCAATGTTGGTCAAGTATGGTCAACCTTAGCAAAGAAAAGTCAACCATGTTTTACTAATGACAACCATGGTTAACTAAAGTCAACCATAATCAACCATGGTCAAACATTAGTCTCCCATGCTTAACTATAGTCAAACTTAGTTAGCCATGTTCAAACATAGAACCATAGTCAATGACATTCAAACATGGTCTCACATAATCAAACATGTACAACCATAGTCAACGAAGTAATCCATAGTCAACCATGATGAAACAAAGTCATTTTTACTTGAATAAACTAAACCATACACAACAAAGATTCACTAAAGTAAACCGTGGTTAACCGAAGTCAAACAATAGTGAACCATGGTGCATTCCTAGATAAGGAAAGTCCACCAATGTTTACTAATGTCAGACATGGTTCACTAAAGTCAACCATAGCAAAACAATGCTTCACTAAAATAAACCGTGGTCAAATAATAATCACATATGCTTAACTATGGTCAAACTTCGTCAACCATGTTCAAACATAGTTAACCATGGTTAACTAAAGCCAATTATGAAAACCATATTCAATTGTGGTCAACCTTAGCTAACAAAAGTCAAATTCAACCATGGTGAACTAAAGTGAATCATAGTGAAGCATGTTTCACTAAATTCTACGATGGTCAAATAATAGTTAGACATAAATAACTATGGTCAGAGTTATTCAACCATGTTCAAACATGACCAAAATCAAACGTGGATATTTATTTATTTGATTTGATTTATTTATATGATTTTATTTCCAATAAATAAAATTAGCTCAAACTCATAATTGTATTTTTATTATCCATAAAAACCAGCAAAGATCCATCTTAAACCCGGATTTATCAAGCACCACCGAGAGGCATCCAATTTCGTGATGTGTAAATGTTTTTATCTTAAATTTTTCACACATTAAGGAAAAAAATTACACCTCAACATATTTGATCTCCTGTTTGCTCTAAGTTTAAGATGAAATCAATATATATATATATATATATATATATATATATATATATATATATATATATATGTTGTTTAAGCCGACATCATTTGGATTATTTTTAATAGGAACAACATGTTACACAATGTTAAGTGTTACACCATCTCCCCTTTTTTTTGTTTAAGCCTAGATCATTTGGATTTTTTTTTTAGGAATGACATGTTACATAACGTTACACAACGTTACATGTTACAACATCTCCACTTTTTTTGTTTAAGCTGACATCATTTAGATTTTTCTTTTTATATAGGATCGACATTTTACATAACCTTACATGTTACAACAATGGATTTTTTATTGCACCAAGAGTAGCCAGGTGCGTATGGGGGAGATGTTGTAATGTAACTTTACCTTACACAAAATAAAACGTAATTAAAAAAATTCATGTTGGCTCATATAATAAAAAGTTAAAAACAATTAAAAAATAATTAAAAAATCAATGTTGGATGTGTAAAAATTTTATCTTGAAAAACGTGTAAAAATTTTAAAATTAAAAAAAATTACACCTCAAGAAATTGGATGCCTCTCGGTGCTTGATAAATCTGAATATAAAATGGATCTATATTGGCAATGCAATAAATGAACTTTTTTTTCCAGCAGAAAAAAATCGTACTATTGTTATTCCTTTGAATCAAATAGTACAAAGATAGAATGAATAACTTAGTCAAAGATATCCAAATGCTAGACCTAGTTTCCCATGGTCTTCCTCAAGACTTTTATACATAAATATAATCGCCCATCAAAAAGAAAAGGATTACAAACAAAACTGTTCACCTTCCCAGGATTACAAAATATCTTAAAAGAAATATAAATTACCCACGTCAAGCAGATAGGCATCCATCCATTCTTCCCAAAAAAGATACCCTACAGAACCAACAAAAGCTTCTTTTGATAGCTGATCTGCTTGAGAGTTGTGAGATCTGTAAATATGTTCAAAAGAAATCTGATCCAGTTTTTCAATCTCCTGTCGAGTTCGAACACACCAGTAATTAAGATCAATAACATTAAGAGAGTATTCATTTGTAGCCCATTTAATTGTAACACGTGAATCCCCAAAGACTTTGAGATTCACCAGGCCAAAAGAATTTGCCACCTTTAGAACAACCCAAAGAGCCAATAACTCAACTTTCATATTGGTTCCTCTGCCACCATTAAGACGAAGAGAGAAATAATGGCTTTCATTGATGTAGATGACCCCACCAGCAACACACAAACCATCCTGAGCAGCCCCGTCAAAAAATAAAATCGGCTGTGAAACCCCATAGGAGAAAGAATTCTTGCTCACAACATTCCTACCTAGTTCCACCTCAGGATAAGTCTGAATCATTTGACAGACAGTCTTCCCACAAAGCACAGCATCAGGGATCTTATTCTAAAAAATCACTTCATTCCTTGTGTACCATGTAATCCAAGATATGAAAATAGGAAGGAAGAGAGGCTTCTTGTTATCTCTTACCCAGTCTAGCAGACCAGAACCAAAATCCAATGCATCCCATACATACAGCAAATTGAGATCTTTACAACACAGAGACCAAATTTTTTGCACAAAAGAGCATTTCACAAATAGATGATCAGCAGATTCAGCTATTAATTTACATAAACAGCACCAGTTTGGACCATACCAGCCACGTTTGAGTAAATTCTCCCAGGTCTTAAGTCTGTCGTTGAGAGCATGCCAAAGGAAACACTTAACCTTCAATGGAATAGCCCAATTCCAAACTTTCGAATACCACCACTGACAAGGATAGATACAATGTTCCTGGATAATCCTATCATACGCAGAACATGCAGTAACAGAACCATCTTTCTGATTACCTGCCCAAATTAACTTATCTCTGGATTCCGAAAGCATAATACCAGCCGATCTAAGAGCCTGAATATAACAATCCCATTCCATCTCATGAGCTGGGACCACCCAATCAAAAGCACTTATCCAACCAACACCAGACCGCTGAAACAATTCATTATCATAAACATCATTGAGGGTTTTAAACCCCATCAAATTTAACCAAGTAACCAAATTATCAGACAGATTAAAACATTCCTCCATACCAAGCACAGGATCAACACCGATACGAACATTGCAACCACTACCAACCTGCCAACAAATATATTTGGCAATCCATTCATAAACTTTAAGAAACCCTGTCCAAACTGGAGACATCAAACTAGCGATCCTCTTGGGCTTCCTTAACCAGCTGACAAAATCAATTTTAATATACTTGAGATGGAAAACCTTCGACCAAAGAGAAGAACTGAATAATCCACACCATAAGCTCTTCAACCAAAGAGCTTTGCTAAACACACTAATATCTTTAATACCCCACCCACCATACTTAACCGGCCGAGCAAGCACCTTCCACTTAACCATCACCAGATTTTGTACGTTAGACTTTAATCAGAAATCTTAAAAAACACAAAATTAAAAGTCACACATATTAATTGCGAAAAATTGATTCGGACAAAAACAACCACCAAAAAAACATAAAACATTTTTATAATGATAATAATAATAGCACATCAATTCATCGCAACAGACCTTCGTCGTAAATTTCGTGACATTGATCGAATAATAATCGGGAGAACATCGTACGGAAAGTGGCCGTCCTTTGGAACGAGGAAGATCCAAAGCAAATATCCTCTTAGAGAATCAAAATCAAGCCGTGCTCGTTTCGTTGCTGCAATTGTTACTTATTCGCTTCGACATCGGGCTCCTCGAGCACCCAATACAGAGGTCCTCGATATGGGGGATTCTGATATCTATTCAGAAGACGACGATGATTATTCTCAGCTCGCCGACCACATATCGAATTCGTCGGCCTACGATCTGGGCTCAAGGTTGCAGGGACTTTCTCTGGACGATAATGCCCAGGTAAGTAACGAAACCCAACTAGTGAAATTGTACAAATATGTAGGGGCCAACAGCCCCACTGCCAAATGGGAACGTCAGGTTAAATTGATTAGCTATGAGTTTATCAGAGAAGGGGATGAGGGAGAAGATGAAGGGGAGGAGGAGGAAGGAGAAGAGGATGATTGGAGGGTTGATAAACATAAGGGTGGATTTCGATGTTGGGTTCTGACCGTGGGATCCAAGGTGAAGGGCAGAGTGGATGATAGGCTTCAGATGAAGTTTTTTGATGAGCAGTTGAGGGTTGATTTTGTAAACAAAGGGGTTTGGGCTTTGAAGTTTATGAGCCGTGAAGGGTACATTGATTTTGTCGTAGAATTTCAGAATTGTATGTTTGAGAATACTTATTTGCGTGAGGCTACCGAGGAGAACAAGGTTAAGGTGTTTGGGAAGGCTTTCATGGGGTGGGCTAATCCCCAGGCTGCAGATGATTCCGTCTGGGAAGATACAGAGGAGACCTCCGGGGTGTTGGAAGAGGAGGGTAGGGATTTGAAGGAAGAACTCGAGGAAGCTGGTCATAGTGGTATACAGAGCCTGGCAATGGGTGCCCTGGATCATAGTTTTTTGGTCAGTGAGACTGGCATTGAAGCGGTCAAGAATCTCCACCATGGGATTCATGGGAAGGGGATGTCTGTGAAGTTCTGGAAGGGGGAATTGGGCGGTGATGGGTCTTCCTATGCCACCCCAAAGAAGGGCCTGCTCATGAGGGCAGAGACCAATATGATGTTGATGAGCCCTTGCAAGAAGGCCAATCCACATGCCACCGGGGTTCACCAGATGGATATCGAGACTGGAAAGGTTGTGACAGAGTGGAAGTTTGAGAAGGATGGGACTCCGATCACGATGCGGGATATTGCAAATGATAGGAAGGGTGCTCAGTTGGATGCCTCTGAGTCGACCTTCATGGGGCTTGATGACAATAGGCTGTGCAGGTGGGATATGAGGGATAAACATGGTATCGTTCAGGATACTGGTAGTACGATTTTGAGTTGGGCCGATGGTCATCAGTTTTCGAGAGGCACAAATTTCCAGTGCTTTGCAACTACTGGGGATGGATGTGTGGTGGTTGGATCCAGCGATGGAAAAATTCGTCTTTATGGGAAAACATCTATGAGAATGGCAAAAACAGCGTTTCCAGGTCTTGGATCGCCGATCACACATGTTGATGTTACTTATGATGGGAAGTGGATTCTCGGGTCTACTGATACTTATCTTATTCTTATCAGTACGGTCTTCACAGACAAAGATGGAAAGATAAAGACAGGCTTTTCTGGGCGGATGGGGCACAAGATTCCAGCTCCGAGGTTGCTTAAGCTTAGTCCGATTGATGCATATCTTGCTGGAAAGAATAAGTTCCATGGTGGCCAGTTCTCTTGGGTAAGTGTTACTGATCAACAGAGCATGATTTATTTGTATATTTTTTTTGCCAGCAAAAAAAAACGTACTATTAATATTCAAAAAATATGAATCAAACAGTACATGATAAATCAGTTATCACTTGATACTGATCTCATACTATATCCTTACAGTTCAGATAACATTACAAACTTTCATACTTTTCAGTATCTCCCAACATACATTTCTTCATCATTCAAAATTTAATTTTCTGACCAAAATATACATATTAGTCCAGAAAATATAATGATCCATTTCCTTGGCTCGACTTGTCAAAATATTCATCCCAAAATAAAATACCATCTTCACCATCAACTGCTTGTTTAGACATCTTGTCCACCAAGTAATTATACTCTCGATAAATATGTTTGAGTATAATGTTTTGAACTGCTCCATTTAGGCTCTGATCCTATTGCACCAATGTGTTAAAGTTTTCACACTCAACTTGTATTCTCCTTTGGCCCATTTTATGGTAACTCTGGAGTCACCAAATATTTTGATCCTTGGTAAACCAAAGTCGTTTGCCACCCTGAGTGAACACCAAAGTGCTAAGAGTTCTGCCTTCATATTTGTGCCCCTGCCACATCTCAGTCTAAAAGTATAATAATGTTCATGATTAAGTATAATAGCTCCCCTTGCCTCACATTGTCCCATTGCAGCTGCTCCATCAAAGAAGATGACAGGATCATCAATATCAAAGTGAAAAAAACTAACCTTCCTGGGAAATTGTATTTTCTCCAGCTGTTTGTATGGCATATACAATCTCATAGTCTACACAAATGCTGCATCAATATTTGGGCTGTAATCCTCAAATATCACCCTATTATGAACATTCCAAATCGTCTAAGAGATAAACACTGGTAGTGTAAAGTGTGCCTTGCAGGTTTTGTTCCAAGTTTTTAAACCGCTATCAAAATTGCCAGTACCCAGCGGACTTCAAGTTTAAGTGATGCTATTTGCAACTGCAACTACTATTATCTCAAAATATATTGTTGAAAATCAATGATTTCCATATCATGAAAAGTCAAATTAATTGCTGTTTCCATAAATTGCACCCTCACAATTCTAAACTCTAAACATTGAACAATTTTTATGGCACTAATTAACCGTTGACTATTTTTTAAATGGGTCTTGATTCTCCCAAAAACAAACTTCAATTATAACATAACAAATATGAAAAAATTTGCCATATCCCTAGCAAACTTTGAAATTTCATAGATGTGGCTACGATGATCAAATAACAATGCATTTAAGAGTTCTCGGTTCTTAATGAAGGGATCAGCTACGCAGCAAATGACTTCATATCACAACATGTAGCAATTGAATCTTGTAGTTATGGAATATCACCGTTGTTAACTCTTCATTGGATAAATGTCTGACATCCTTTTCTCTTTTTCTCTGCAGGTTACTGAGAGTGGAAAGCAGGAGCGTCATCTTGTTGCTTCTGTTGGTAATTTTTCTGTTATCTGGAATTTCCGGCAAGTCAAAAACAGCAATCACACGTGTTACAAGGTTCAGGAGGGACTAAAAAGCTGCTATTGCTACAAGATTGTCCCAAAAGATGAATCCATTGTTGATAGCAAATTCATGCATGACAAATTTGCTATTACAAATTCTCCAGAAGCTCCACTTGTGGTTGCAACACCAAAGCAAGTTAGCTCGTTTAGCATCTCATCTGAGTAATAACATCCATTTACAAATTCTCCAGAAGCTCCGCTTGTGGTTGCAACACCAAAGCAAGTTAGCTCGTTTAGCATCTCATCTGAGTAATAACATCCATTTACAAATTCTCCAGAAGCTCCACTTGTGGTTGCAACACCAAAGCAAGTTAGCTCGTTTAGCATCTCATCTAAGTAATAACATCCATTTCATATGAATCATGGCAAAATTGTAAGGACTCATCTGGTAATACTTACTATTATGAAATTGTTTATTGTTCTTAATGAATTTACAAGCTAGAAGCAGAAATTTCTATAAAATTTACTTTGTTACATATAATAATTTTGATAAAAATTTAATAAAATACTTTTTAAATTTGTTTATTTAAAAGTAATGGCTAACATATTATCAATCTAAAGAAATTGATTAAAATATTTACGACTCACAGAATTTAGAAAGAGTATGCAGAGGTCCTACTTATCTGGAAGAATTTTCTTGAAAAGCTGGTCCTTTTTCTGACTTGTGCGAGGACCAACTCTCCTCCCAACCAAACTCCTTAGCTTGAAGCTAAGGACCCTGAGCCCCCAGTAGTTAATACTATGCCAGCCTATAAATAGATACAATTGAAGCAACAACCTAACTCTCTACCTCAACAAACACTGCCCAACTTCTCCAAAACAGACCCCCCAACAGACAGCCCACCAACCCCCAAAATCAGTGCTCCATTCCCCCTTTTATCCAGAAAATTTCATAATTTAATTAATTCAAATTAATTTACATGAGAGCCACATGGTCTCCATCTTTTTATATTAATGCTTTCGAAAACTTAATTTTATTTGGTTAATTAATCTTTATTAGTTTTTTTTTCTTATTTTTTGTATGTAATATTATCATTGATATTAATATCAATTTACATAATACTAATCTCTAAATTAATAATAATTCCAATTTTATGGTGTTACATACTCTCCCCTTCGGAAAACTTCGCCCCAAGTTATATTCCCCACAAAGATAGGGTCACAGAGCTGAGTAGAATCACACACAATACAATACTTAATTAATTAATATCATATATTTATATATTCAATACTATTGTGAAGATTGAAAATTCTTGTATGTGGCCAACACAAAAGAATTTCCTCAATGCCCTAATTACTATATGCTCTTGTTTAATTACCTAGGGTCTAATATGAAGCCATTCATACAAGTTATGTGTCAACTTCATCAGACACTTTATTAACATGAAATAAATATTAGGAATAAAATGACAATAAATCAAAAGTCCTTATCCATATACCTCCATCTATGGTTGGTGTACCTCAAGCCATGGACTTTCGGTATTTACACCTCATCGTCCGCACTGGAATTTGGTCTCCTCTGGTCACCTCATCGGTTGCACTGCTTTTGGTTGACCAGGCAGCAGTACTGTAGTTGGCATAAAATTAACTGTTGGGTTGTACCCATCCCATAAAGGTATATAATATACCTATTCTGATTCATGGTTATGGGCCCCCACGAAATCATTGAAAGATAGTAGTTCCTTGTAATACAGTGTTTCTCACAGCCAGGAAGGTGATTAGTACTCTCTAAAAACAAACGATATGAATTCTTTTTCATCAAATCATAAGTTGCAACTTTTCTTTGCATTCACTTTTTGAAAAGAAAATTTCTCAAACATACTCCTCATGTATGAACATTTAAAATGTGTTGATAGCATACGTGATTTATCATATGTACTCCATAGATCATTATGCAATGCCAATGTAAACAACATGATACCATAAACTATATTTCATCTATACTCAATAGATCATCAGGTATCCCTTTCCAAGGTCAATATAAACAACATGATAGCATATGTGTGTGTGTGTGTGTGTGTGTGTGTGATGATCATATACTAAATATAAATATAAATATTAAATATCATTGCATGGTCATATACTAAATATAAATATTATATTTATCTTATGAGGTTGTAATCTTGATAATTGTTTAATTAAGTGTCATCCTTATAAACAACATCATACACAAATAATTTTTTATAAGCATCATACGAGATCACCATCCTGTTGAGCATCAAGTTTATATCCATCTTCTATCAACAACATATACTAGTATTTATAAAGACATTTCATTAAACTAGCATTCATCATAAGTATCCACACTATACGTATCTACATTATGAGTTTCCACTTTATGAACATGATTCATATCATAGTAGGAAACCCCCATGGCGGGTGCTAGAGCGGGGCCACCCCCGTGAAGAGTTTGTCAACCAAGGGGCCCGACACATGCCCACCTGTGTCAACCACGAGGCAGGGCACGTGCTGGCCCCGTCTGTCCACGCGTCCTTGCAGACATCATATTTCACACGCCCGTCTGAGTGCTCTAGTTCTCTGGTGTGCGCTAAGTCCCGTCCTGGTTCTGTGAGTTCGCATTCACTCCTTGATGTGCTCCAAGGGGGGGGGAGGTACTCTTGCAATAATGGTTAGAGGTGACGGTAGGGGAAAGATCCACTGTAAAAATCTGTTTGTTGTTAGACGGGGTAGAAAGGTGAAAGCCTTGAGGTTTACAGCGCTAAGACTCTCCCTCAGCTGTATTTTTTATGTTGGTAATTTGATTCCTGGTTTGTTTGCGGTGGTAGCAGCAATGCCGCCCATGAGAGGTTGCATCAAGCAGAAGACGAAGCCAATCGGCCCCTCTCCAGGCCTGCCGGTTCGTTTTATACAGAGTTTAGTGGGAAAAGCCCGCAGATTCAAGGAAGACACCCCGTCTTTTGTTCAAGAGGAAATTAAGGATGTTGAAGAAGACGCCCAGGTGACGAGGGGCTGTCTCTTAGACTCATAAATTTGGGAGGAGTTTGAGGTCCTGGTTCCGAACCCGAGAAGTACCAAAGGGCACACTACGCTCTACCAGCGGACCCTGTACATTCACTAGCTGCAAAAAACCATCCTCGGAAAGACCCTGGCAGAGTGCGAAGAAGCACACGCCGAAATCCTGCTCTAGCAAGACGAAATGGTGGGCTACCTGAAGCAAATACTCCACAACCAGAACCAGATTGCTCGCAGGCTCGGTATTGAGCTCATCAAAGAACCTGAGGCTCAGGAAGCCACAACCGATTTGAACATCTAGCTAGGTTTTAGTCAGCTTTGGTCTTTTTTAAGTTTAGACTTTTCAGTTTAGTTCCTTCTATTGTTTTTTGTTTTTAAGATACCCTATTGTGTAGAAAGACAGAATCTTTCAAATTATGATGCCTCAATGCTTCCTTTCGGAAATGAATTATTATTATTTTGACCCCGGGTCTGTTTTCCCAGTTTTGGGAGAGCTTGGCGATACTCTGTATATCTTTCTGGAAGTAATATAAGGACCTAATCTAACTTACAAAAAAAAAAATCATAGTAGGAAATAAAAGGATATCCACATCATAAACTTTATACTATAAAATATGATAAAATCCACATCATAAACATCATATTAGAAAATCAGTATCCACATCACGATCATCATACTATGAAATAGGTATCCACATCATAAGCATCATACTAGAAATAAGTATTCACATCATAAGTATCCATATCATGACCATCATACAAAAAATAAAAATGAGTATCCACATCATGATTATAAGTTTCAGAAGGGGATGAGATTGTCATGCTAGCCGTCTTGGCTGTTCTAGAGTGCGCCTATACCTCACTCTCCCGCCCCCTATTTGAAGGGTCCTTGTTGGCCCAAAGTTCCCTTTCGGTACTTGTACTTGCTTATCTCTATTGGTTGTTTCTTCCATGGTGGTGGGTTTCCACATGGCTACCTCGGTGTGGATATCTTCATCCAACCCATGCAAAAACCTTCTGACCTGCCTAGCGTCGTTAGCCATGTACTTGACATGATGCAACAGGGAACAAAATTCAGCCTCGTATTCTTTTATCAGTCTGCCCCTTTGTTGAATCGCATGGAAGACCACCTTCTATTGATGCTTGTATTCATCAGACAAATATTTACTTATGAAATGATCCTCAAACAACTCCTACAACACCTCTAAGGGTCCAATGTGCATCTTTTGCTCTACACTTACCCACCACACTAGAGCTTTATCTTTTAGCAAGCTCATTGATATATGAGCTCGTTCATTTGTGGTGTAGTCTTTGAAACTAAGGGCCCTTATAACTGACATCAGCCAAGATTCTACCACCAACCCCTCTTGTTTCCCCATGAATTCTTGTAGGTTAGACTTATGCATTTCCTTCATAACATCCAAGGGTGCCCGTACACCCTTTGAGGAAGTCAGTTGCTCTTGATCTTGTTTCAGCTTTTAATCAAGCTCCCGATCTTGACTCGGATCAAAATTATGACCCACATTTTGGTTTTGGTTCTGCCCAGCCATCCAATCCCTAAGCAGGTCGATCATTTCTCCTAAGGAGCGCAAGATGGCGTGTTGCACAAGTGCATCCTTAGAATTGGTGGAGGATTGGTGACGACGCTTTGGCACCATTACTCTCTGGTTAATAAGAGGGACAATTAAATAAGTTTGTTTTTATTAACGGTCGAAAGGTAAAGCTTTAGTTTTAGGATAAATGAAACCATGCATAAACAAAATACAGTGTTCCAACTATAAAAAATAACAAAGTGAGTAATGAGTTTTAAGAATGTGGTCCCTGTCCTTATTATTTTTGTAATGATTATTCTAATCACATCTAGTTATGTAATGTGTTTGAATCTAAGGTGGCATCAACCATATAGTCATTTTTAAACCATAGCAATTGAATTCAATGACAACTCTTAAAGTCTTATTTGGAGTTGATGGTTTATTGTACAAAATCATACACTAGTGAAAAAAAAAACACGTTTATATATACAATCCTTTTTATAGTCCAAAATACTATATATGTCCCACAAGTCAATAATACATTCATTAACTGTTGAAAGTACCAATTTTCAAAATTGATCCACATTTAGGAGGGCAAGTAACACTAGCCACATAGCTAGTCATAGACACAAGAATATTGGTGGCATCGACAACACCACATAAATTCTATTGTTTGAGCCGAACGTTCCTGACGAGTCAACCAATCTGTTGATTAAGTTGTCATTGATGCCAACAATGCCTGGCCATTGATGCCAACAGTTGCGTCTTGGTGCCCCTTGTGGAGCCCCTGAGGGTTAGTGTTTGGTTTGTGGTTGTCTGTGTCAAGAGGAGACCTTTTGACTTTGTCCAAGCCCAAGCTTGAATCCCTCGGAGGCCTTGGGGCAATGGCAAAAGCCTTGGCTACCATTAACTTGGTTAAGTGCCCCTAAGCTGTATCTTGGTCCCAGTTGAGTCCATTGTTGTATCCCCTGCTCCTAGTTGTTTGTTGATTGAAGGTCTCTATGTTGCATGATTGGATGATGTGTTAATTTGGTCCTTAAGCCCACAAACTTGGGTCATGGAACCCTTGGAGATGGTCATTATGCATGAGAACGTCTGGCACCCACATAAATGGCGCATGATGACCCTTGGACACTATATGATCATTGATGGTGCATTTGTAAATGATTTGGGTCTTGGAATCCATACATATGGTGGTTTGTAAGCCCATGATTGTTGGAGCCTTTGATATGATAGAATCCTTGGTCATGATTCCCTCATCACTTGGCGATGGAGTCCTATGTGATGGGCTTGAAGTCCATGGAAAGTATCTTGTTTAAATATTATATGATATCCTTGAAAGAGTCCTTGAAACCCTTGCATGCGGTGCCTTGGGTCTTGAACCATGGTGATGTATGGTCCTATTTATGGTTATATGGCTATTGGGATGTAGATGGAGGTAGATCCCACGGACGTGCCTTGATATGTTGAAGAAGACTTTGAAACTCTTGTAGTTAGTGGTATGGCCTTTGGCACCCTCATGTGTGGGGTCTTTGACGTCCTGGACACATTGAATAATTTAAGGGTATTAGACCAAGAATTTGCAAATAAACCCATCATAGGGAGATAGTCCTCGTCAAGCCATTTCCATTGAGATGTGGAGCATCTTCTAACTCCTTATGGTTGAAGAGATATGAATTTTTGAAGTTAGTATACCCCACCTTTTTGGGTGAGCCGTCCTAACAAAAGAAAATTTAATTATTTGTAATTTTGAATTGCATGTCGGCCAGCTTAAATTACTCCACGTTGACCTATATATATACACCTTTATTCCATCCATTTCATACACTTTTAAGGATCCAGCTCTGAAATTTTCGAGTACTGTAGCAGCTACAGTGGACAGTAATCTTTTTTTATCTTCATCTCTATTTTCTGAGGCGACCACATCAGTGTTCTTGTTTTATCATCTCTGAAATTCGGGCTGCTTCCTTGTTGAACTCGGGCTGCTTTATGAGGTTTCTGAACTGTCTCTCCTCTGCACAATTTCGGACTCTGATACCTCTGCATTTTCGGACTATCATACCTCTGCAGATTTTGGGTTGTCTGCAAATTCGGGCTCTCTCCTCAAGCACATTTCGAGTTGTTTCAGAAATCAGATTGTCTCCTCACTAAAGCCACAGGGCAGCTACAGCATATGCTTGACAAGATCATTGATCAATAGCAGTAGTGTTTGAGCACTTGGTTAAACTAGCTTGAAGACACTTGAGGACAGTTTGATGACAACTATGGTTGATTAATATGCTGGACAGAATGCTGAAAATGATGATGCAGATTTGATAATCTAGGGCAGTCAAATATACATGGATTTAAAAACATGTTTGTGATGTGCTTGACAGAATAATGATGATGAACACAATGTTTTATCCTTGATATCTGGGATCATTTGGGGCTACAGAATTGTTGATGATGAATAGAATGATGGTTTTATATCCTTGAGTAAGACAATGTTTTGATGAACAAGAAGAATTATGAAGCAATATTCAACAAGTTAAAGGATCGCTGGCATTTGAAACATCTGGCATACTCCATGCAAACCTTGAAGCATCCTCCACGCAGAGATTGTTGACCACGTTGACTTATCATTTGAAATTGCTAAGCATATTTACTTTAATTCATTTGGACTCTGAGATCACAAGGAAAGGTCTGGGATATGAATGCACTGAGGCAGCTGCAGGCCTAAATGGACAGCTCCGTATAGTGACTGTGGCAGCAACAGAAGGTTGAGTTTTTTTTTTGGGATCTATGATTTCGGGTATATTAGGGCAGCCTCAGTTCTAAGATCCAATTCAATGAAGGCAACTGGTGATTGTTTTTACAAGTCTAATCTCTCTTGAATCTTGTTTGGCCAAAGCACAGGAAGGTATGATTTTGGAGGCATCCGAAGTCTTGAAGTATTTTTAATTCTGATTTGGGAATAGTCTGATATTTGAAGGTTTATATGCTCTCGTGGAGGTATATCAGCAGCACAGCATTTGGGTTAAGCACTGTTCTGATGCCACAATAAAAGGATAGATCTTGAAGGCATGTGTACAGGATTTGATGCAGATGAAATTTAATTTGAAGAACTTTTCAAACTCAAATTGTTGGGCTACAGTGCTAATGTTTATACTTGGTCCAGCAAGCATAAATTCGGTGACCACAGTGCTAGAAGTCTTGCATCCTAAGGCATATCTAAATCCATCTGAAGTTTACATAACCCACAGTAGAAGACAGTCAAAGTTTGACTTCTGAGGTAGCACAGTACATTTAAAATGCACAGTGTGAAGGGATCTGAAGTTTGAGCAGAGGTATATTGTCATCTATAAGCTAGAAGGTCAGATCAAGACAAAATTCCAAGTAAGGCTTTTATGACTTAGACTTGCCTTGATGATTGGGTTGTTGACTTGATTTAAATGAAGTCAAAAAGTCCTTGTCTGAGAGCTTTGAGATTGATTGAGTTTGACAGTGTTGGTTAAGTCTCTTATCTTCTAAGCTGGGGTTAGTTGGTTGAGGTTTGTCTTGTTGATTGAGTCTTCCCTGACTAAGATCAAAGTTGGTTGTGGTGTCATTAAGTTGAGTATGATTGGATGAGTTATTGTATTGGTTGTTGCTTGATGAGCTGTGATTGTACTATCTTAACCTTGTCTCGATCAAGCAAGAAAGTATGTTACCCAATGAGCAAAGAAGCAGTTGTGGTCTATGAGATTTGAGCAGCTAAGCAGGTTGGCACAATTGTATGAGTTGGTTTGACTCAAATTGGTTGAGTTGTATGAGCAGTTGGTTTGACCCAGGTGGTCTGGTATATAGTTGGTTGAACTCAGATTACTGATTCAGATGATGTGAACAGTAGATTGATTGGTACAGACAGATTGATTAGTTGATGAGCAATGATGCACAGTTGTGGTGCAGTGGTCAGTGGATAGTTGATGAGTAGTGGTCAATTGATGAGCAGTGAAAGTGGTTTTGCAGTGTGGTACAGGTTGTGCAGTGTGGTTTAGATTGTGCAGTGTGGTACAGGTTGTGCAGTGTGGTTTAGATTGTGCAGTGTGGTACAGGTTGTGCAGTGTGGTTTAGATTGTGCAATGTGGTACAAGTGTTGGATAGCAGGTCCACAGGATCAGTGCAGTTTGTGGTTCAATAGTTCAGTATCTATCTTCATATCAGGGTGGCAGGACGGGGCAAGGAAATTGAGGGAGCTAAGGCTTCCTTCAGGTTGTAGCCTGTAAACCAGGGGGTTGTAGCCTCCTTCCAGTTGTAGCTGGAGAATTGAAGTCTTTGTAACGAAGGGGGTTGTTACCTCATTCCAGTTGTTGCTGGTAAATTATTATTATAAAGGCTTCCGTGGTTTTTCCCCCAGGACTTGGGTTTCCACGTAAAACTCTTGTGTACTGTGTTTTTCTATGCTTCCTATGTGATGATGATATGATGAGCTGTAATAATGTTGATGATATAATGATAATGTGATAATACATTAATAATGATGTATTGAATAAGCTGTTGATGATTGCTAAAGTTGAAAAAGTAATAAAAGCTACACACACTGTTTACCCCCCCTCTCAGTGTGCTCGGTGTGTCCAACAATTGGTATCAGAGCGGGTCCTTCACAGAAAGCCTTACCAGCTTGAAGTAGATCCTTGACACACCATGGGGTTATCAGTGAATGGATTTTCTTGTGGGACAAATTACTTGATTTGGAAAATAAGAATGCAAGGTTATCTTGAAGCAGAAGGCAGTGGAGTATGGCAGTCAGTGCTTACTGGGTACAATCATCCGAAGAAAGTGAAAACAACAACTCAGAAGGAAGCAAGGAAAAATAATTCAATGGCTATGGAATCCATTCTTGAAGGCTTATCCGATTCCATAAAAGAGAAGATTGGAAAGTGCAACACTGCTAAGGAACTATGGCTCAAAATAGAACATCTCTACTCCTCTAAGGAACATGAAGAAGAAGTTATGAAACTCATGACTGCAGATCTGACAGATCTCCAAAAGAAGAAAATAGGAAAGTGCAACTTAATTGAAGAATTGTCACTGAAGTTAGATCAACTCTACTCCATTGAAGAACAAAAAGCATAAGACAACTCCATAGAAAGGTCAGTACAAGATCCAGGTAAGTATGAAGGTAAGTCTATTGAACACCCTGTTTGTAATGTTTTTGAAGAAATATGTCTATCGGGTATAGAGGATAAGTGCTATTCAAAATTCATAGATTGTAAGACATCAAAATGTGATGAATCTCATTGTTTCTTGATAAATGATGGAAATGACTGTTTAAACAATGATATTACTAATACTTTGCAAAAGGTTGAGAAACTTTGTGAATAGAACCAGGTATTGAAAGAGCAATTGGACAAATCTGAGAAGAGGAATCAAGAAGAATGTGAGAAGGCCACATAGACTATAATCAATCTAAATCTCCAAGTTGAAGAAGCTACCAAAATCAAAGAAGCCATATCCAACTCTCTGAAAGATCAACTTGAGAAGTCTGCTGTTGAAAATAAAAGACAATCAGAAGAAATTGACAAGCTCAGAAGACAGCTAGAAGATAAGGAGGAAGAATTGACTCACAAGCTTCAAGACAAAGATAGTGAGATCAATATCTTACTTGAAAAAATGCAGAAGGAAAGATCCGCCAGTCAGAAAGAAGATCCAAGTGACAAAACGGGAATTCATTTCAGCCATGAGATTAAAGAGAAACTAAGAAGAAAACAAGAAGATGAAATCAAATCCTTGAAGATAGAATTACGAAAGGTATGTTTGATGAATTTTGACTTTGAAAAGGAACTCCCATAACTCAGAAAAGAAAATCAAGAAATAAAAGGACAGATGGAAGACAATATTGTCATTGATCTGAAAGAACAGATAGAAGAAGTCAAGAAAATTGAAGAAGACCTAACAAGACAACTCCAAGAAAAGATAGAAATTTGTCAAAAGAAAGAATTGAAGATCCTCTCTCTAAAGGAAGATCTGAACAAGACAGTTGCTCAGTTGAAGACAAATTCAAAGATTGAAAAGAACATTGAAGAAAGTGAAAGTTCCAGGGAAAAAGAAGAAAAGGATAATAGTTATACAGATATTTTCAATAGATCCCATGATCAGCAAAATTCAAGGAAGAATAGAAACAGAGAACTTGCATCACAAAGAAGATCCTTAGCTCAGGGATATCCCAATATGTTCAGTGGTCACTGCTACAAGTGTAACAACTATGGTCACAAAGCCATCCATTGCAGAGCTCATGACAAAATCACTCCAGAAAGAAATCAAGGTATGTTTTCCATTCAATGTTATAATTGTTATCATTATGGTCATTTTGCAAAACACTGCAGGATGCAGGGAGAAGTTAAAGTTTGGAGAAGAAAGCAAGTTCAATCGAATGTCATGAACAACAATTAGTATACCATAGTATGGAGAAGAAAGTCAGTAGATTGCCCCGTTGATCAAAACAGAAATGATGAAATGTTTGGGAAAAACCCAATACCATTTTGAAGACTATCGATCAGTGTTATGCAGTGTAAAAGGAGCTATGTACTTGATTATCATGGATTTAAATCAACAATCACAGTTGGTTCTATCATACAAGCAGCAGCAGTGCCCAGTGATAGGGGGAGCAGTATTGCTAACGAAAGTTCTCATTGCCATTGATGCAAAAAGGAAGAGAAGTTGTTGACATGAGGAGCATGCCCTGAGGGGGAGCGTTACTTCAAGGTAGTACCCTTTGCCATTGATTCCAAAGGGGGAGAGAAGTTGTGAATAGCTGGAGCCTATTCTCAGGGGGAGCCTGAGTGTTGTCATCAATGACAAAGGGGGAGATTGTTGATTAAGTTGTCATTGATGCCAACAGTGCCTGGCCATTGATGCCAACAGTTGCATCTTGGTGCCCCTTGTGGAGCCCCTGAGGGTTAGTGTTTGGTTTGTGTTTGTCTGTGTCAAGAGGAGACCTTTTGACTTTGTCCAAGCCCAAGCTTGAATCCCTTGGAGGCCTTGGGGCAATGGCAAAAGCCCTGGCTACCATTAACTTGGTTAAGTTCCCCTAAGCTGTATCTTGGTCCCAGTTGAGTCCATTGTTGTATCCCCTACTCCTAGTTGTTTGTTGATTGAAGGTCTCTATGTTGCATGATTGGATGATGTGTTAATTTGGTCCTTAAGCCCACAAACTTGGGTCATGGAACCCTTGGAGATGGTCATTATGCATGAGAAGGTCTGGCACCCACATAAATGGCGCATGATGACCCTTGGACACTATATGATCATTGATGGTGCATTTGGAAATGATTTGGGTCTTGGAATCCATACATATGGTGGTTTGTAAGCCCATGATTGTTGGAGCCTTTGATATGATAGAATCCTTGGTCATGATTCCCTCATCACTTGGCGATGGAGTCCTATGTGATGGGCTTGAAGTCCATGGAAAGTATCTTGTTTAAATATTATATGATATCCTTGAAAGAGTCCTTGAAACCCTTGCATGCGATGCCTTGGGTCTTGAACCATGGTGATGTATGGTCTTATTTATGGTTATATGGCTATTGGGATGTAGATGGAGGTAGATCCCACGGACGTGCCTTGATATGTTGAAGAAGACTTTGAAACTCTTGTAGTTAGTGGTATGGTCTTTGGCACCCTCATGTGTGGGGTCTTTGACATCCTGGACACATTGAATAATTTAAGGGTATTAGACCAAGAATTTGCAAATAAACCCATCATAGGGAGATAGTCCTCGTCAAGCCATTTCCATTGATATGTGGAGCATCTTCTAACTCCTTATGGTTGAAGAGATATGAATTTTTGAAGTTAGTATACCCCACCTTTTTGGGTGAGCCGACCTAACAAAAGAAAATTTAATTATTTGTAATTTTGAATTGCATGTCGGCCAGCTTAAATTACTCCACGTTGACCTATATATATACACCTTTCTTCCATCCATTTCATACACTTTTAAGGATCCAGCTTTGAAATTTTCGGGTACTGTAGCAGCTACAGTGGACAGTAATATTTTTTTATCTTCATCTCTATTTTCTGAGGTGACCACAGCATAGCAGTGTTCTTGTTTTATCATCTCTGAAATTCGGGCTGCTTCCTTGTTGAACTCGGGCTGCTTCCTTGTTGAACTCGGGCTGCTTTATGAGGTTTCTGAACTGTCTCTCCTCTGCACAATTTCGGACTCTGATACCTCTGCATTTTCGGACTGTCATACCTCTGCATATTTTGGGTTGTCTGCAAATTCGGGCTCTCTCCTCAGGCACATTTCGGGTTGTTTCAGAAATCAGATTGTCTCCTCACTAAAGCCACAGGGCAGCTACAGCATATGCTTGACAAGATCATTGATCAATAGCAGTAGTGTTTGAGCACTTGGTTAAACTAGATTGAAGACACTTGAGGACAGTTTGATGACAACTATGGTTGATTAATATGCTGGACAGAATGCTGAAAATGATGATGCAGATTTGATAATCTAGGGCAGTCAAATATACATGGATTTAAAAACATGTTTGTGATGTGCTTGACAGAATAATGATGATGAACACAATGTTTTATCCTTGATATCTGGGATCATTTGGGGCTACAGAATTGTTGATGATGAATAGAATGATGGTTTTATATCCTTGAGTAAGACAATGTTTTGATGAACAAGAAGAATTATGAAGCAATATTCAACAAGTTAAAGGATCGCTGGCATTTGAAACATCTGGCATACTCCATGCAAACCTTGAAGCATCCTCCACACAGAGATTGTTGACCACGTTGACTTATCATTTGAAATTGCTAAGCATATTTACTTTAATTCATTTGGACTCTGAGATCACAAGGAAAGGTCTGGGATATGAATGCACTGAGGCAGCTGCAGGCCTAAATGGACAACTCCGTATAGTGACTGTGGCCTAAATGGATGTTGAGTTTTTTTTTTTTGGATCTATGATTTCGGGTATATTAGGGCAGCCTCAGTTCTAAGATCCAATTCAATGAAGGCAACTGGTGATTGTTTTTACAAGTCTAATCTCTCTTGAATCTTGTTTGGCCAAAGCACAGGAAGGTCTGATTTTGGAGGCATCCGAAGTCTTGAAGTATTTTTAATTTTGATTTGGGAATAGTCTGATATTTGAAGGTTTCTATGCTCTCGTGGAGGTATATCAGCAGCACAGCATTTGGGTTAAGCACTGTTCTGATGCCACAATAAAAGGATAGATCTTGAAGGCATGTGTACAGGATTTGATGCAGATGAAATTTAATTTGAAGAACTTTTCAAACTCAAATTGTCGAGCTACAGTGCTAATGTTTATCCTTGGTCCAGCAAGCATAAATTCGGTGACCACAGTGCTAGAAGTCTTGCATCCTAAGGCATATCTAAAGCCATCTGAATTTTACATAACCCACAATAGAAGATAGTCAAAGTCTGACTTCTGAGGTAGCACAGTACATTAAAAATGCACAATGTGAAGGGATCTGAAGTTTGAGCAGAGGTATATTGTCATCTATAAGCTAGAAGGTCAAATCAAGACAAAATTCCAAGTAAGGCTTTTATGACTTAGACTTGCCTTGATGATTGGGTTGTTGACTTGATTTAAATGAAGTCAAAAAGTCCTTGTCTGAGAGCTTTGAGGTTGATTGAGTTTGACAGTGTTGGTTAAGTCTCTTATCTTCTAAGCTGGGGTTAGTTGGTTGAGGTTTGTCTTGTTGATTGAGTCTTCCCTGACTAAGATCAAAGTTGGTTGTGGTGTCATTAAGTTGAGTATGATTGGATGAGTTATTGTATTGGTTGTTGCTTGATGAGCTGTGATTGTACTATCTTAACCCTGTCTCGATCAAGCAAGAAAGTATGTTACCCAATGAGCAAAGAAGCAGTTGTGGTCTATGAGATTTGAGCAACTAAGCAGGTTGGCACAGTTGTATGAGTTGGTTTGACTCAGATTGGTTGAGTTGTATGAGCAGTTGGTTTGACCCAGGTGGTCTGGTATATAGCTGGTTGAACTCAGATTACTGATTCAGATGATGTGAACAGTAGATTGATTGGTACAGACAGATTGATTAGTTGATGAGCAATGATGCACAGTTGTGGTGCAGTGGTCAGTGGATAGTTGATGAGTAGTGGTCAGTTGATGAGTAGTGAAAGTGGTTTTGCAGTGTGGTACAGGTTGTGCAGTGTGGTTTAGATTGTGCAGTGTGGTATAGGTTGTGCAGTGTGGTTTAGATTGTGCAGTGTGGTACAAGTGTTGGATAGTAGGTCCGCAGGATCAGTGCAGTTTGTGGTTCAATAGTTCAGTATCTATCTTCATATCAGGGTGGCAGGATGGGGCAAGGAAATTGAGGGAGCTAAGGTTTCCTTCAGACCAAGGAGCATAGGTAGTTGCCTTGGAGATCTCAAACACTTTCCACCAACTTTAGAAATTACACAAAAATCAGACTTCAATTAAGACCATCATATGCTGCACCTTAATCAACCCAAAGTTCAAAGATATAAAAAAACTTTGATCAACAAACTGGTGCAATACTGAACTCTGAACAAATGCTATTCTGTTATCTCGCTACTGTCCTCTTCCCTCTGTTTGTTGTTTACCGCATCTACAAACACTTATAATGTGCCTCTCTGATCTTTCTCACAGGCAATTTCAAATACGATCTCCATGCTCATCAAAGTCATTGTCCAGCTAGGGCATCACCACAGTTGTCAAAGATCACTGCTCACTGCTTTAGACCTTGTGATTGCAAAATCTAAAAGCTAATCTGGTCTATCCAAACTGAGCTGACCATACCCCTTTTCTGAGCTCAAAACGACAAGCACAAAATTCTCCATTAGTTCCTGTATTTTTATTCTATCACTTTCAAGGAAGACTGGCCAATACTCTGCATTATTATCATCAGCATAAGCCAACCAAGGAATGAAAAGGTTGTGGCATTCTAAGCAAAGTGATGGAAATCCATGGCATCATGCCGAATTACACCATCAAGCTGGAATATTTCAATGCTGTTGTTGATGACTTCATGACTGGAACATTCCTCAATCAACCTCGGCCTGTGGACTAGGGTCTTTTCACAAGGATTAGAATTTTGGTCTGTTTGTGTGCTTTGGAGGACCCCAAACAACTACTGATGACAACCCTTAACGTCTGCAGCAAAACTTGGAAAATCTCAGACCTTTAAGAGCTATTGTAGCAGCCTGAGGACAAAGACTGCTGTAGAAAATGACCAGCCCTAAAACTCTGCTACTCCACAGACAATTTCCACACAAAACGAGCTGCTCCCCCAAAAAAATTTCCACTGCTCCTGCGACTGCCTCAGAGATGGCTGAAATTTCCATGTAAAAAATGAAGAGTTGCGTGGGGTATTTATACTAGTTTTTCCTCCATAATTTTAGGGCCGACATACATATTTAATTTATTTTTAATGGGGCCGACATACTATAAAAATATTTTATTATTTTTTAATAAAACTTTGACTGAGCCGACTTTGTGTTTGACTGAGCTGACTTATAATTTTCGTTGGGTCAACTTCAAAAATTAATATCTCATCAACCATGAGGAACCACGTGACGTGCCACCTACCGTTGGAAAGGGAATGACGAGGGCTATCATCTTATAAGAGTCTTGTTTGCATTGGCAAGATCCTTTACTCATATTTTCTTCAATTTGTGCAGGCCATCACGAAATGACTTGAATTCTTCTTGATGGCTTCTTCACGAACTTTTATGGTATAAAGAGCTTCATGCAGGGTCAGTGGGTGTAAGATATTCCTTGTGCACTTAGGACCATCTTCAAGAATTATCATCTCCATCAAGGCTCATCATTGCCATCTAACCATATCAATTGCCAGTAGTGGGCTCCATGACCTTTGCAAGGTCATCAGGGTCTTCATCAAGGGTTCCAAGACTTCATGGGCTTCTCCATTGTCTGCCAAGGCTTCGGGATTATCTCTAGGGTCTTCAGCATCATCAGCAGGCCTTCTTCAAGAGTTTCAACAAAGTGGTGATATCAAGATCATGTTGGCATCAATGACAATTTCATCAACAATCTCCCCCTTTGTCATTGATGACAACAACTCATGCTCCCCCTATGAGCATACTCCCCTTTTGTCTTCATCTCTCCCTTTGTCTTCATCTCTCCCCCTTTGGCATCAATGGCAAAGGGTGCCCACATACCTGTCTCTAAAATCTTTGATCACTGTTGACTGCTCCCCCTGTCAATATGCACGATCCTAGGACCTGTCTCTATGCCTGGAGTACCCATCCTTTCTCCTTTGAGTTCATTCTCCAGCCTCATGAACTCAAGGTGTGCTAAGGTCTTTGAGAGACCTTACACTTGGCTTGCCATATGGCAACCATCCTCCCTGCTCTGATCAGCTTCTCCTAACCGCAATTGCTCGGTCTTCCTCATCCATACCTGCTTCTTGACATCTGTTCTTTGAGCATATGTTCCTTCATTGTCCTTGCTGGTTTTCTTGGTTGAGCTATATGTTAGTCTTCTCATATCATTCCAACAGTTTTGTGCTTTGTGCCCAAATTTGTTGCATGACCAGCACCTAACTGAGCTGTTGGAACTTCAAATACTTCTTAGATCCACTTCATTTCTCCATGCATGAGCATACCCCTGACTGTAGGCATTTGTCTTCTGATCTTCAAATCTTCTTGCTGATATGTATGAAGCACTCCTTCTTGGTTGACTTCTTTGACTGGCACATTCATGGGCTTTGTGTCCAAACCCTCTGCAGGAGTAGCATCTCACTGTGTGACATGTGGCAGCAACATGTCCGACTTGATTGCATGTCCAACATCTAACTGAGACATTGGGGCTTCCAGCCCTTCTTCTTTCATAGAACCTACAATCCATAGCCTTATGACCAAAGTTAGAACAACAATAACAATAACCATTGAAGCCACTTTCATACCTGAGTCTTGGAGATGTTTCCTTTATGAAGTTGCTTTGATGAACAGACCTAACTCCTTGTTTCATCTTTGAACTTCCAAACTCCTTGTTGTCATGCGCAGGTGCCTGGGGAGCAGCTTTGGACGTTGATGGTCCCTATCCTTATTATTTTTGTAATGATTATTCTAATCACATCTAGTTATGTAATGTGTTTGAATCTAAGGTGGCATCAACCATATAGTCATTTTTAAACCATAGCAATTGAATTCAATGACAACTCTTAAAGTCTTATTTGGAGTTGATGGTTTATTGTACAAAATCATACACTAGTGAAAAAAAAACACATTTATATATACAATCCTTTTTATAGTCCAAAATACTATATATGTCCCACAAGTCAATAATACATTCATTAACTGTTGAAAGTACCAATTTTCAAAATTGATCCACATTTAGGAGGGCAAGTAACACTAGCCACATAGCCAGTCATAGACACAAGAATATCGGTGGCATCGACAACACCACATAAATTCTATTGTTTGAGCCGAACGTTCCTGATGAGTCAACCAATCTGCTCGCAACACTCTCATGGTGTCTCTCTCCTGTATATGAATAAGTCTTTTCAATAATGTCTTTAAATTTTGCAGCAATGCTATGACTGGGTGCATCAGGTATATGGCCTGGTTGAATCGCAGAAGGAACCGGTTCTCTATGTCTCTCGATGCTTCAATGTTTTTCGTTATCTGCCGACGATATTCATATAGGCTAAAGAGGTAATCCATTGCTTGTTGTTGTCACATCAAGGAAACAATTTTATTACAAAGAAGTAAGTGTTGGAACCATACAACAGTCCAATAACAACTATGTCTTTTACTTTATTTAGATTGTGTCTTTTAAATCTTAATTAATTTAATTCACCATTTTTTTGGAATTAGACAAAACTAAAATAATTTTGCTAAATATTAATATTATTATTATATTTTTAATCTATTATGATGATTATTAATTGCCAACCAATTCATCATAAATATTCAATAATAAAACCCAAACCATCTAAATGGTATATTTTCTTATATTAAAAAAAAACAATCTCTTAATTATTAATTTTTTTTAACCCTAACAATAAATATTAAATATTCAACTTAGCATCACCCTAAATAAAGATTATTTTTCAATTTGACCTTTTACATTATATGTACTGCCCCTTGAATTTCTTTCGACTATAGTAAAGAAACATTGCGCTATTAAAAAATAGATTTTACCACTTTTCAAGAAAAGTTAATCTAACTTCAATTTTTTTTTATATGTATAAATTGTATATATTTCATAAATTATTATTCATATTATATATATAATTATAAGAATATAAAAATTATTAATAATTCATAATTAATTTAATAATTAAATTTTAAATAAAAATAAAAATATTTATATTAAGACAAATCCTATGAATCAAAATTTATATATTTTTAAAGATATTTAAGTTAATAAAATAGGTTCTACGAGAATGGGAGTATTTCCTTTATAAAGGAAGAAATGTTATTAATGATTTACCATGTTGTGTGGATATATATGAAAATATGTTTACTAGGAAATCATGGAGTAGGTTTATTAAAATAGGTAATATTATGGAGTATACCTAAAATCTTTCACATTGTGAAAATCTTATAATCTCTTCATTTCAAATGAAGGCATTGTCTTAAGTAGTGTAGTGAGGGGAGAAATAACTTTACCATATAGTTTTTTTTGTATTTAATAGACTTTTAGTAGTAAGATGGGATGCCATTATATCCATGTAAACTTTTGAGTAATGTAGTGAGGGAATAATCAACTTTACTATAGTTTTATAATAGGGGTGTATGAAATCTATGTAAATTTTTAAAATGTTATATAGTTATTCTTAAGGATATAATGTTTAAAATTATATTTAAATTTATAAAAATTAATATAGATTTATACAATTTTAGTATATAAATTTTAAAGAAAGATTGGATCTAATTTTAGAATATAAATTTTAAACAAAATTTTGTATTTGAAAAATTTAATGTTTTTTAACATTAATAAATATAAGGTTTAAATATAATTATGGTGATTTAATCTTAATATAACATTCATTATTAATATAAATAAAAATATTAATTACATTGTATCTATTAGTTATAAATGTATTACTATTCTCAACTATATTAACAAGTGAACTAGGAAGCACTACATAATTGATTAGATGGATTAGCTAACATGTTTTGTATTATATAGTTGTTGAAATAGATATAGTTATATTGTTTCTTATAATATATTTGATATATTCAATACAACTCTAACTATATTTATTAAGATAGACAATGCTTAAAGGATATGTCGGTTAGATATTAGTGGGTCAGTAGTATCAATCATGGATAACTATATTCCACCATAGTCTTCCATGTTCGACATAAATCAACCATAGTAATTGGGGAGTTAATGACTTAGTAGTTAAGGCACATTAGTAAGTTGGTTGGTGTATCAACGGTGAGGGTCTTAGTATGCACTGATTGGGGTTTTTTGGGGTTAATGGTTAAAGAGATACTGTGTTAGAAATTAGGGCTTCATGGTAGTGGGTGAGATGAATATGCTAACATGTTTTGTATTATATAGTTGTTAAAATAGATATAGTTATATTGTTTCTTATAATATATTTGATATATTTAACACAACCCTAAATATGTTTCTTAAGATAGAATATTTTTTATTATTGCACCGAATGAAACTAGGTGCTCTACAACCCAGTATGGGGGAGATGTTGTAACGTTGTGATGTAATGTTTGTTATTAACAAAATAATTAAAAAAATTCATGTCGGCTCATAAAATAAAAATTTATGGAAAGTATTTAAAACAAATCCATGTTGGTTCATAAAATAAAATATTATGAAAAGTAATTAAAAATAGATGTTCGTTTATAAAATAAAAACTTAAAACTTAAACCCGGATCTATCAATCAAGAGAGATGAAATTTCTTGAGTTTAAATTTAAAAAAAGAAATACACCTCAAGAAATTGGATTCCTCTCGATGCTTGATAGATACGGGTTTAGCATGGATCTATGTTGGTAAATATTCAATGAAAAACATACACATTGATGAGTAAAATAACACACACACTCACACACAAAAAAGTTTCATTTAATATGCTTTTCCAAAAAAATATTTCAAAATTTGTAATTGTTCATCATAAATTAAATACCTACAAATATGAATTTTTAACTAAAATATAAATTATTTATACCATGTCATTAATCTTTTACTTTTATTTATAAAGTTGTTATAATATAACAAATTTGTTTAAACTATATAACTTAAATCATCTTACATATACATATATGATGATGATGATGATGATGGTCTTTAACGTCCACTGAGACCAACCTTTTTCTATCGGACCTTAAGCAGATATAGATTATTTGGTTTTCTTTAAAATACTATTTCTATGTTCAAAGAGCTTGCAGAGGAGCCTCCCTAGCTCGCTATAGTTTTGGGGATCTAGAAGGTTAAAAAGGTTAGTGTCAGAGCAAAGATGTTGAAAATGAGATCTAATGTGAGTGAAAGCTAAGCAATCTAAGATAAAGTGATTTTCATCTTCCACGCTCATAGAATCACATAGATGGAAAATTCTTTCATCCCAAGGCGTTTTAACGGGTTGTCCAACGCCCAGTTTCAATGTGAAGCTCATGGGAGTTCGTTCTAATCTTAGCAATATTAATTTTCTTCTTTGAGCTTGTTAAGATAGAAACATAGTTTTGATCCTCGAGATTAGGGTTAATGATCTCTTTATAATACTGAAGCTTTCTTTTTACCTCTAATTCTTCTTTGCACCACATTTTCTCTTTGAAGGTAGAATTAATAATGTGATTAATGTTATCAATATTTTGTAAAGTGGTAGTTTCATTAATCCCCCAATAGTTTATTGTTTAACCAAGCCGTGGCATCTTTAAGCCATCCTCGCTTGAGGCACATGTGATTTTGGCTGGATTTAAGAGCGATTTTAGGAAGTCGGTCGTCTCCTATATTGCTTAATTTGTTCTTTCAATGGGGGAGAGCTATGCTTCTAAGAGGAGAATATGATAGGGCATGTTGTTCTTAATTTTCAAATTATAAGTAATAAACTATTTCTGGATTTGCTCAATTCTTCTCCAAGACTCTATGGAAATGTTGCATCCCTTAGCTTCGCGGCCATATGAAATAACGGGAGTGATGAGCGTTTTAAAGAGGAATTTCTTTTTGTCCAACATCACAAGGTTTTCTGATTTATAGTTGTTTTCAAGGCCAAAGTAGGATTTCCAAGGCTCCATTTATCCTCTTCTCAATGCTATAGTTCCAGTTGAGCTTGTGATGAAAGTGAATTCCTTAGTACTTATAGGAGGTTACTTCCTCTAAGATTCTATTATCATAAGAAAAATTGTCATAAGTACCTTTATTGGACTTGATAATCATGAATTTTGTTTTGTTTGTGTTAACGTGCATGCCCATATTGGTGCAAAAACCTTTGAGAATTTGTAATTGATTCTCAAGATCATAAGGGCACCTAGACACAAGAACGATATTGTCAGCATAGAGAAGAAATGTAGTGATTATTCCTACCAAGGTCATGCCCGCGCAACCTGCCTCTTCTAGGCATTCTTCAAGCTTATTGATGTAAATGCCAAAAAGGGTAGGGGAAAGGGGACACCCTTTCTTAACTCCAATATTACAATTAATATCTTGAGACCATCCTTTAGTGCTTTTGAATTTGGCAATGGCATTCTCATATAACCTTATAGTCATAGCCCTCAACTCGAGAGGAACTTTTAGCTCTTCTAATCTATTCCAAAGGTTATATCTAGGCACAGTATCAAAAGCTTTTCGAAAGTCCACGAAACAACAAAAAATATTGAATTTATTATTATGACACTCCTCTGCGATGATCCTAAGCGTAATGAGGCGGTTAGTGGTTAAGTGATTCCTTCTTAATCCCGCTTGGCCTTTAGCCCTCTTTCCTTCATTTTATAGCCATATGTTAATATTCTTTTCAAGGATAATGTTGTATAAATTGGCTAAGAGAGGGATACTCATAATTGTTCGTTAATTAGAGGAGTTATATTTATCTCTGCTTTTAAATATATTAAGTATAAGGCTCTGATTCCAAGGCTTAGGAAATCCATGCTTGATTTCCAAATTAAAGAGATTGTGAATATAAGGGATGAGGACGAGTGCTTTGATTTTTAGGATTTCTACTTGGTACCCTTCAATGTCTTTAGCTTTTCCATTAGCTAGGCACTTAATCCCAAAGTCAATGTCTTCTAAGCAATATACTTCATCCATTGTAAGGAGGGTTTGAAGGTTATCCACGACATATGGGGATTCGTAACTATTTTTGAGATACGAGTTCCAATCCTCCATAGAAATATTATTATTTTCTTTTGTTTTACAAGTTAAAATTTGTCTCCAGAAATTCTTAGGACCTGTCTTATATAAGTGTAAAATATTTTCCTGTCTTTTATGTATATAGCAAGTCTTTTTTCTTTTAATTAGAGCTTTGTACGCACTTATCTTGTCGGATTTCAGGGACTCGTCGACAGCTTCCTTAATTTCTCTACGTGCATGCTTACAATAGTTATCATACCAAGGGTTGGTTCTTATGTTCTTCTTTTTGCTAGGGATTTCACGAGAAAACTTGTTGATGACAGAGGAGGGGGAGGTAATAAAATTATGATAGATATCTTCTATATTGTTGTTGTTAGAAAGAGAGAACAAATTCTTTGTAAAATCATTAAGAAATCCATTTGTATTATTTATATCAAAGATCAAGTGCTTTTGGATTTGAGAATTTTGAGCACTTTGAAACAGTGGCATTAAATTCTTTCCCTCGCACCCTGGATGTATGGAAAAGATACGTGGATTCCATTCTAGCCAAATGGAGTCATGGAAAGGACAAACTGAATGAATTTCTTACACACTTGAATAACCTATCACAACACATAAAATTCACCATTGAGGTTGAAAAGGATGATAAGATTCCCTTCTTAGATGTACTTTTCACCAAAAAAGAGAATAGAAGGATTGGGTATCAAGTGTGTAGAAAGGAAACAGACACGGATAGATATTTGCATGTTGAATCACAACACCACCCTACCCAGAAGGCTGGTGTCATCCAAACTCTTGCAACGAGGGAAACAAGAATATCAGACACTGATCACCTTGAGCATGAATTGTATCACCTTAAGACATGAAGTTTTACTGAGTATCCCAAACTTGTGGTCCTTAGCTAATCTTGACCCTAATTAGTTTATTTTTGTTCTCAATTAGTTTTCTCAATCGCTTTGCTTTTATGAGACAAGTTGTTTCGATTTGTAACATGTTATATAGTTCTTCCTTGACTACGACTAGTGTGTCCTCCTCTTCTTCTTCTTCTTCTTTTAAACCAAAAATTATGAGGTTCGATTCTCTTTTGTGGCGCTCATGTTCTAATGCTAATATCTTATTCACCAAGCAAATATAATTAAAATTAGTAAGGAATTATGTTATAATTCCTTACTAAAACACCCAACAAATATAATTAAAATTACTCATAAATTCAATAATACTAATAATATACCGTACATTCAAATAACTTTACATATGAAAATTCTCTTAAACTGGGATAAATGAAAAATGTTGTAATTATAAATAATTAAAATTGCAATTTCATTAATCTGCATTTAAATTAAAGATGGCATAATACTTTTAAATTACAATTTATAATTGTTGAAATGATAGATTTTGAACATTAAAATTTTTACAATTAAAATTAAAATAAATTTCTTAAATTAAAAATACGTTTTCGACTTTACGGTGGGTATTGGTCTGAATTCGGTAGATAAAAATTTGGTAAAATCCAAATTTTTACGTGTTTAAATTGTGTTTTTGAATCCTGTAGCTAGGGTTTTACCCCTAGCTTGTGCAAATGAGCACCTACTAAGGAGAATGGACTCCTTAGTAGCAGTTTAGTAAATGTAAATTATTAAGCTAAAACAAAGATATAAACTACTTTAAACATGTGCATGAAACATAAACAAAAGATGTAAATAATGGCTTTTTGTATTGATATTACCTCCAATGTGGAGGTTGATGAAGCTCTTGCAATGTCTAAGAGGGTTGCTCCAAGCTCCAATGTGCTCCTTCTCTTTCTCCAATGGTGGAAATGGGCCAAAAGGGGCTCTCAAGGTGAAAGTGGCTCAATGGTGAGCTAGGGTTTCAAGAGAGATTTTGGCAGAGTAAGGGTGCTTATGATTGTGGATATGCAATAAGGGATCTCCATCACCTATTTATAGTTTTTTGGTGGTGGAGTGCTGACCCATGGTTTTGGGAAACACATGGTTTAGGGCAGCTGTATAGGGTTTTTTCCTCCTTTTCCTCATTATTTTATATTTTTCTTCCCTTTTTAGGGGGTTTTTGCTATTTTTAGAGGAATTTTGGATATTTTTGGAGGAAAAATGGGGTTTTTAACCTTTTTGAGGCTATTTTAAGGGTTTTGTGGCCTTTTGGAGGCATTTTAGGCCTTTTGGAGGCTTTTTAGTGGGATTTTTTGGGTTTTTAAGGGAGATATGGTAGGAAAATGGAGAAATGAGCCATATAATGTGGTGGATGAGGTAGTGAACACTTCTTGGGTGTTAACAGATTGCCCCCTGATGTGCGAGGGCAGGAGCTCATCGTATGGCCGATGGACATCATAAGTCATGAATGGTTTTCCTGGGTGTGGAGAGAAGAGAAGAAACAAACTGAAGCCCGGAACAACGATCCCGAACAAACTGCAAGAACTAAAAGTACATAACCTCAATAATGGATGAGGAATCATCTGATCATATGGACGAGGCGGGCATACCCATGCTCGTATCAGGATATAACATAATAACAATGGGGTCCAAAAAATGGGGACCTGAAATATACATGACCTCAAATACTGACTGAGGAATAATCTCAATATATGGACGAGGCGGGCATACCCATGCTCGTATCAAGATACATAAACAGAACTGTGAGGCCCGAAAAGGGGGACCTGTAAGATACATAGATAACCACTGTGTACATCATAAGTGTCCAGAGGGGACACAAAACTGGGACATACTGCTGGGCGGACCATGTGTAATCTGAAGAACTGGTGCACTGGAATATCAACAGTGCTGCTGAATGTGGTACCAAAGGAACTGATGAGCTGCTGGATCAGAGTGACAGGGGTCATACTCTCAATGGTACACTGAGCTGGAACTGAAATGGGTACTCAAGGAAGCATATAACTGGATGGCTTCCGAATACAATCGCCAACGCAGCCCGGACATCCACGGGAACATACAACTGGGCGTTCCGAAGTGACTCACCAATGTGCTAGAGTCGGGAGAAATCCGGGGTCTTCGACTAAAAACTGATGGGGTATAATCCTACGCGATCCTCAACGATGCGATCACGGTGCTGAAGTCGAGCATGTGAGAAACAACCACTCAGAGAGGCAATGATGACTCCTCTCAGAATGATCCGTAGGCACTTACCACAGATGGTGATAAGTCCAAGGCGTAGGGACCTCTGGGCCTATCCTCTGGAATAGAGGAGCTGTCGTCGACAGAGGGAGACCTGCAACTATCAAGGCAATGATGTTTCCTTGACAGGAGCGCGAGGTACAGAACCGAAATGTGATAGTACTGATGGCAGGACTGACAAACTAGGAGGGAATAACTTGGCAAGTAGAGTGGGTGGACTCAAACTTCCTTTGTTCAAAGTATGATAATGGGAATGATCGGGCAGCATATGAAACTGACTAAGGGTAAAGGGATCATAGCTGTATTGGATCTGGGAAGGTGACTGGTCTGAGGGAGACTCAAGCTGTGGTAAAATGGCAGGAGACTGCAGAATACTCTGAACAAAGGCGACCTGATTGGGGGTGCTGCCGAGATGATCGATCATAGTGCTAGGAGGCACGGGAGAGGACTTCTTCATGGGTTAAGGAACTAGAACAAGTGTGTGTAAAATGATACTATCGTGTGGATTTATACGAGCCCAGGACAGTGCATGCTCGTGGTTGCTTTCATTTTTAAGGAGTCTGAAAGCAAATAAGAAGACTCTGAAGTGATAGAATGGTACTGTCGTGTGGATTTTACGAGCCCAGGACAGTGCATGCTCGTGGTTGCTTTCAATTTTAGAGAGTCTGAAAGCAAATAAGAAGACTCCAGGGGGTTGCTTTTTCGTAAGTTTAGTCTCCAAGGCCCAAAGAAGCATAAAAGGATGCAATGAAGAACTCTTCTAGCCGGTGTGACTAGAGTATTCCTTTTTCGTAATTAGTCTACCAGGTCCGGTAAAGGGTTAAACTTATACCAGATAGACGCCCTTTCAGGTACTTTAACGAGCATGAAAGGAAGCAAGATTGCTCGGCGATCTTTTCATTCTTTTAGGAGTCAGAAAAGAGCTTAACGGAAACTCCCTAAGTGCCTTTTTCGTAAAGGACTTGTCCGGCCCGAAAAAGGGATAAAATTATACCGAACAAAAGGAATAGCCAGGCAAGGAGGAAGTGTTCAATCAAGGAACAATAATGATGACCAAGAACGAGGTTGGGGGGGACACTGGTGGGCCTCCTTGCGGGGTAGATGAAATGGTGGCAAAATAACGAAATATTTGCAGTATGACAGGAGTGAATGGCTCATGTAAAAAAGTGGAACAATCCGATGGCGGCCGATGTGGCGCGCAAACCGAGGCAGCAAGGTGTCGGGACACAATGTTGAAATTGTACCAAGTGAGAGTGAGAAATGATCTCAAGCATCATCACGAGCTCGAAAAAATGAATCCGGTAATATAAAGGGTGTCAAAAACGGATAACGGCCGATGTGGCACGCAAACCGAGGTGGTGGGGGCGTTTTGGAAAAAAAACCCAAAAAATCTGGCAGTGAGAGTGAGAAATGATCTCAAGCATCATCACCATCTTGGAAAAATGAATCCGATGATATAAAATATGTGAAAAATGGAGAATGACCGATGTGGCACGCAAACCGAGGCGACTAGTGGTGTCTAAAAAATGGTCAAAAAATGATGGGGCAAAAATAATGCAACGAGGTGACCATCATGACGGTCTCGTCATGCTGATTCCAGTGGTGAAAACGGTTCGAAAAACGGACTCCGTATGTGGTCAGAATGGCCAAAACAAGAAAAGGTCAACTGACTATAAATAGTGAGTGGGTCCAACATGACATGTGTCATTTGGACTGTTTGACTTTGACTTGAGATCAGAGTGGACCAGAGCTGAGGTGGCATTTCTGGATGATCCGATCGGCCGATTTCAGATCTAGGAGATACAGGTATTCCATCAAACTCATACCTGCATGTTTTTTAGGGTCGGGGGTTGGGTAGTGGGTCCCGGGGTTATTTGTACGATCCACGTGGGGTGGACCGCGGGTTAGGGGAACGAAACCGCGAGTTTCGGGGTGAAACACACGGTTACGTACCGCGTGTTTCTCGGTGGGATACGCGGTCGGGGACCGCGCGTTCCAAGGAGGAACACGCGGTGCCAAACCGCGAGGTTAGGGCTGACAGTCGCGGTTAAGAACCGCGACCATAGGTCTGACAGCCGCGGTCGGAAACCGTGGCAGGAAGCCCGAAAGCCGCGGTTTTGGGCCGAGCTAGGAGGGTCTTCTGGGTGAAGGGAAAGGAATTATGTATGTGACATGAGGCTGATGAGTCTACTTTGTGTGATTGACAGGATGCCGCAGGTTCTATGGAGAGAGCGGGAGATTCCCGACGAGATCATGGCCGTCATCCGAGAGGATGACAATGTACGATCGGTACTGGGGCTATTCGGACTTCTGAAGTTCACCCAGATACCCATGATATGGTCAGCAACGTTTCTGCTGAACCGACTGATTAGTTTCTGGGAGCCGGACATACAGGCTTTCCGAGTATAGGGTGAGAGGGTGGACCTCACCCTGACTGATGTATATTTTCTGACGGGGTTGCCCTGTCTGGGCAGGGTGGCGGACACACAGCCGCGGGTCGCCGCAGACATAGACATGGAGGACATGCTAGAGAGATACTGTAGGCCCGAGGCGAGGTTGCATAGGAATGCACTCTTGGTGAGTGATCTAGAGGAGCCCTCAGTGCAGGCCTTGGCGGCATGTGTGGTTCAGGTATTGGGGTCCCAGTCACCTGAGAAGGTGTCAGGGGGCCAGATGCAGATGATAGAGCGCGTCCTGGATGGGGTGTACTACGCATGGGGCCAGATGTTCCTGACCTACGTTCAGCGGCAGCTGACAGCAGCGAAGGAAGCTGGCAAGGGTTTTTGTTATGGTTCATTCTTGTGTGCCTTCTTTATGGAGAGGGTACCCACACTGCGGCTGCGGGTGCCGATCAGAGCAGGAGGTTTGAGGGAGCCGCGGATGGTGCGGTGGGGCGAGATGATGCGCCGCCATGGTGGCGGCGACGTGGGCAGATATTTTACGCAGGAGTTGTACCTGCAGTGGCTCCAGATACCATTGACACTGGACGACTTCCCGTATAGGGACATGGACTACACGGGAGATCCGGAGGCGCCACAAGCACCGGGACAGGCATGGGGACCCGATGGTATGTATGTGTTTGCTTGCATGTTATGGATGTCAAGTTTTATATGTATGATAGTTTATTGATATATGGTTACTGACATATGGGTGATCTGCAGATGTGGGACCGAGGCCGCCGCTAGGTCATGTGGCACGGAGGGGGATTGTGGTCGTTCCAGCTCTACCTGGGCGGGGGGAGGTCCATCACCGCGATGCGGGGGGGGACACTCGAGTCTGTACGGGCGCTACTAGACCGTTTGCTGATAGGGGTGACCGACGAGGGGTGGCGGGACGTCGATCCGAACGTGGTGCAGGATTGCATGAGGGCACCCCGCGAGTTCAGATCCATAGCGATCCGGGGTGGCGATCTTGGTGGACAGGGTACGGGCACAGGAGCCCGGAGGAGATGAGGACTTGCCGGAGGAGGAGAGAGGGGAGGACTCAGAGGCAGCCGATGCAGGCAATGATGCAGGATACGACTCTCATTAGGGAGTGTAGGGGACTCCCCCCGAGTTTTGTATCTACGGCCTGTATTTTGATGAGGCTTTAGGCATGTATATCCATTTTTTGTATAGCTGAGTACAGGGGTACTCAAGACATGTATAGCACTGAACATGTATTTTTTGATATGTATATGTATGCACATGGATGCACCTTTTTATGATATTGTGTTTGTATGCACGTGGATGCGCATTATGATATGTGAGATGTTCGTATTGCACGTGGATGCAAGTAGTATAGGATGTTGGGCACGTGGATGCCCTTTGTGTATTCTATGTGGTTTAATGATGTATGTATGATTAGGCACGTGGATGCCCCTATGGATATGCATGTGGTTTAATGGTTTATGTACATGGATGCAAATGTTGATGCGATGCAATCTTTTTGGGTTTTTATATATTTTGATGGGATGTTATGGGATGATGATGCATGACGTTACATGGTGTGATTGATATGCCAATCTAGGATGTTGTTTTCCATTTGATCGGCGACACTATTATGGGCTCTGGGGACATGTGTGAATGTGATGGATTCAAACTGTCGGCTGAGTTGTTTTGCGCGCAGGAATTTTCTAAAAAGGTAGGGATCACGCACCTGGTAGCGATTGTTGAGCTGGGAGACAAGTAGCTGGGAGTCAAGGAACACATGAAGGTGACATATGCCCATCTGGAGGGCAGCAGTCAGGAGACCGGTCACTGCATCATACTCCGCCTGGTTATTGGTAGCAGCGCCTATACAGATTCCATCAAGGTGAATCATCTCGTTGGAAGGGGAGTACAAGACCCATGCTGCAGAAGCCAGGTTGGGAGAACAGCGGCTTGCGCCGTCAACAAAGCCAGTGTAACAAGGTGGAAGATGGTCCATCTGTGGTCATTCAACAATGATGAATGTAAGATGATGGTAAAAAAGGTGAAAAACAAAAAGAGAGCAAACTGTACAATGCGGACCAATGAGGCCGCGGTTTCATTTATGGGTAAAAACGTTTAAGATACAACCCATTACGGGGGTTGCGCAAAGGGTGACCTTCGGAGTCAGCTAAGATATATGCCCCCTTGCCGAGACAAGTCTTCACAATGTAAGGGCCTTGCCACATGGATTCAAACTTCCCTTTACCGGTTTTATCGTGGGCTTGGTCATACGCGAGGACAAGGTCCCCTTCGTGGAAAGATCGAGGGTGAACATGTTTATCATAACCGGCTTTGGAGCAGTTTTTGGCAGCTTCGATGTTCTGAAGAGTGGCACGACGGTCTTCATCAGCTTGTTCGAGTTGCAGCAGACGCTGCTCGAGGGGGGAGGTGTCAGGGAGAAGCTCAACGACGATCTGTAAGGAAGGAATCTGACACTCGATGGGGAGGACAGACTCTACACTATGAACTAAATGGAATGGGGTAAAACCAGTGGCGGTCTTAGTGGATGTGCGGTAAGCCCATAAGGCAGGGAAAAGCATGTGGTGCCAATTGGACTTATGCTTGTCAACAGTTCGTTGGAGGATGGTTTTTAGGATTTTGTTGATGGCCTCTACTTGGCCATTCCCTTGGGGGTAGTAAGCAGAGGAAAATTGGTGTTCATATTTGAGGAGGGTGGATAACTCACGCCAGACGGCATCTTCGAAGTGGGAACTGTGGTCGGAGACTAACTGCTTAGGAACCCCGAATCGAGCGATGACATGGTTGAAAAAGAAACGAGCAGCAGTGTCGGCGGTACAATTGAAGGTAGGTATGGCTTCCGCCCATTTGGTGAAGTAATCCACGGCGACAATGATATATTTGTGACCGTTAGCAGACTGGGGTCTACACTCCATGAAGTCTATGGCCCACTTACAAAAGGGACCAACGGTGACGACTGGATGTAATGGAGCAGGAGGTGTCCGGGCCTTGGGGGCAAAAAGTTGGCAGTTATGGCAGTGTTTGACCGTAGTGATGCAGTCGATGAAAAGTGTGGGCCAGAAGTATCTGGCGCGGACGACCTTTTGGGCAGCGGCCATCCCTGAGAAATGGCCTCCGCAGGCACTACTATGACAATCATTAAGGACGTGTTCAGCTTCCTCGTGTGTAAGGCAACGGCGAAGAATTGTGTCGACCCAGCGCCGGTAAAGGACATCGCCTAAGAGGAGATATCGAGAGGCCTGGTGACGGATGCGACGACGTCCATTACGAGTGACTTTGGGTCTGAACTTCTGCGTACACAGGTATAACAAGATATCACCGTACCATGGGTCATCAGACGAGATAGTGAACAGGTGATTGTCGGGTAACTCGTCGGAGATTTGTTTGGCCGGGAGAAGGGAGGGGAGATCAGTAATGAGCTGGGAAAGCGCAAGGGCTTTAGTGCTCTTAGGTGTTTTGAAGGTAAGGTCATATTCCTGGAGGATAATGACCCATTTAGCCACACGACCTTGCAGTAGCCGCCGATTGAGGAGATAGACCATGGGGTTAGAGTCGGCAACAACTGTGGTATGACTCATTAAGATGTAGTGTCGTAATTTTTGGATGGAAAAGACCACAGCGAGGGCGAGTCTCTCCTCATATGGGTAACGCAGAGGGGGTCCAGACAAGGTCTGACTGACGTAATAAATGACATGCTCCTGGTGAGAAGTGTCTTCTTGAACCAAGACTCTGGACACAGCATGCTCGGATGCCGAGACGTAGAGGATGAAGTCCTGGGAGAAATCTGGAGGGGAAATCAGTGGGGCTTGGGTGAGAGCTTTCTTGAGGGCTCCGAATGCAGCTTCTGCTTGCTCATCCTAGATGAAGGGTACGTGGGTACGGAGCAGGCGCAAGAAACCGTGAACGGTTGTGGCGTAATCCGGAACGAAGCGTCGAAGGAAATTGGATCGCCCCTGCAGAATTTGGAGCTACCGGAGCGTGCGAGGAGAGGGAAGGTCCAAGATGGCTTGGACTTTCAGGGGATCAACAGTAATTCCATTCTGGGAAACAATAAAACCCAACAATCGGCCTGCCGAAACGCAAAAGACACACTTGTGTGGGTTCAAGCGGATTTGATATTTGCAACATTGCAGAAATACTTGCCGAAGGTCGTTAAGGTGGTCAAATCGTTTCCGGGAACGAGCTGTAAGGTCATCAAGGTAGACTAGCAGGATATGGACCAAGTCGTGGAAGCAGTAGGTCATGGCCCGCTGGAAGGTGGCACCAGCATTTTTGAGGCCAAAAGGCATGACACGATAGGCAAAGGTGCCCCATGGGGTAGTAAAGGCAGTTTTGTACTGGTCTTCCTTACGGATCTGAATCTGGTTGTATCCGGAAAAACCATCCATGAAGGAGAGGACTTCATGCCCCGCACACGCATCGATGAGTTGGTCAATAAATGGCGTGGGGAAATTGTCCTTGGGACAAGCGCGGTTTAAATCGCAGAAGTCAGTGCATACTCGAATGGTGCCTTGTTTTTTATTAACGGGAACGGGGTTTGAAACCCAAGTGGTATAGGCAATAGGATAAATGAACCCTGCCTTGCGCAGTTTCTCAATCTCGGCTTTAACAACTGGGAGCTTTGAGGGATGAATGGGGCGCTGTTTCTGACGAACGGGGGGTACATCAGGCCATGTGTCAATGTGGTGCTCTATAATGGTGGGGTCAAGACTGGGCATCTCGGTATAGGACCAGGAAAAGACATCACGGAATTCTCGGAAGAGTTTTTTGTACTCCGTAATCTCTTGTTCACTGCAGGAGGCTCCTAAGGCAATGCATTCATTGACGCCAAGGGGGTCAGAGATATCTATGTGGATGACGGGTGAGATGTTGGACATGTTACCCTCCTCGAAGGCATCAGGAGCAGGAATAGGGTCCTTGAACCAGTCGACCTTGGTGGGGAGGAAGTCTTTGGACTCAACTGTGAATTGGGTAGCTGTGCTAGAAGAGGATTCTTTTGGGATGAAATAGGAACGGTGGTGCATGTCATCCCAGGGATAATCCGGGGCAGTCAGGGCCTCAAGAACTTCCTCATCAGTACGGAAAGTTTGCGTCGTCAAATCGGTTGACGAGGGGATAGTGGTTGAAGAGATCATATAAATGGTATTAACCTCTCCTGAAGGGGAAGAGACCGGAGGGTGGATCTCCTCAATGGTGGGTGGTGCCGTCTCAAGATCCAGATTGTTCATCTCATAGAGAGCCGCTCTGTAATCCGGGAGATCGGGACAATGATGTGAGTAATGCCCGTAAATACCGCATATGGCGCCGGGGTGATTGGTACGCAGGGACTTGTCTTTAGGCTTGGGAGTGGGGTTTAATTCGACAGTTGGGATGTTGGGGTCATCGTCGAGCATCTGCATGTGCTTTTGTAATGCTGGTAACTGTGGGCATTGGTGAGTCGCATGGCCCAACTCATCGCACAGCGAGCATTTGGGAGGAGCACGAAATACCGGGGGGTTTTTGACTGTCTTGGGAGGTGGTACAGCAGTGTAAGGTTGTGGACTTCTGCCCCCAGTGGGTTTGGGAGTAGGAGGGGGAGTCGTGGAGGACGAAGGGGTAGAGACACCGGGGGGTGGCTGAGTGGTAGTAGCCATGGGTTGCACCGGCTGTAGGACGACATCAGGTGTTGGCAGTCGAACGGGAGGCGAAAGATACCAAACAGGTAATCCTAAGGTTAACCCCGGGAGACTAAGGGTAGCCATGACCGGGGTGCTTACTACTCCCGATGGAGGGACTAGAAAGGGGATTGTATGGATAGATGTAACACCGATGTGGCTAGGTACCAATGGTGGTTTAGGCAACAAGGGTGGTTGATTATTAGGAGGTTGGTTATCGTGGGATAAGGTACATAAGTCAGACACGTCGGGCGTAGATGCCGGGGGAGGAATGGATTGGAAGGTGGAGGTCATCGGCGCGTCTGAGTAAACTCCGGGCCCCGTAGAAGAAACAAACGAGGTGGTTGTACTAGAAACAGGCTGCTCAACCATGGGGAGGACGTTTTCGGGTGTCACTGGGGCACTGGGATTATAGTAGGTGTGTTGGTCAACCTTGACCACGCGTCCCTCATGGGGGAACATCATGGTGCGAAAGACGGAAGAGGCAACCGCCCGCATGGCATACATGTAGCTGCGGCCAAGTAAAAGGTTATAATCCAATTGGGCATTGATTACCTCGATGTCAATGAGGACAATTTTGCCACCTAACTGGACGGGGACATTGGCTAGGAGGCCTTGGGGCTGAGCCGAACGACCGTCGTAGGCGCGTAATGCAATGGTGGACTGTTGGAGAGTAGGAGATCCCAACTTCTGCCATACGAATGTAGACATAACGCATGTGGAGTCACCTTCATCGATGATGCACCGATGGATGACAAAATTTCGAATGGAAACAGAAACTTGGAATGCTAGGGTGGAGGGCAGGCGAGGTTCGGACTGATCCAAATCAAATGCCATCAAATTCGAATCATTGGGGTCAATCCCCCCAATGGCGGAGAGTAAAGTCTTGCGCTGGGAAGGGCAGTTCTTCAAGACTTCTAACGCAGACATGGCTGCGGGAGATTGGGCTAGGTCGTCGACAATGATGTAGTTTGACGCAGCGCGCGCATTAGGGTTATTGTTGATACGGCGAAGTGGGAAACGAGGTGCCTTGGGAGCGCCATCTAGTGGGGGTGGAGGTATACGTAATGCTTGATCGGTAGGATGAGCGTTAGTAGGTTTATCAGTGGGAGGTACTTCAGTGGTGGAGCCATACTGGTTTCGACGAGTCTGGAGGTTGATGTCAGCGGATGACATCATCAACAAGTGGTGAGTTCCTGAGTCAAACATGGGTTGATCGGGAGCAGCGTACGTGATTTGCTGTTGGGGTTGTGCGTTGGCTTGAGGGGGAGCCAATGGATGAGTGTTCACTACGCCTTGGTTTGGTAATGGGTTTTGCAGCACCAAAGGTGGCTGCTGAGGTTGAGGGGGGTTAGTTGGCGCCTGAGGAGCTGCATGCCCTTGGCGGTGGGCATCGTCAACCCAGAGTTGCCTAGATCGCTCCAAGTGTGGGCAAGCATGCGTGTAGTGGCCATAGACCCCGCAAATAGAACAAGGGTGGTTTGTTCGAAAATTGAGGTTTTTAGCCTGCTTGGGTGGGTGATCAGGGTTTTGGTTAGCAGGGGCTGCATTATTATTGTCGGGGGGATTCGTCGGTTGACCAGCTTGGTCTGCAGGTTGGTTGTTCCCCCGATTACGGCCCTTGCCGCGGTTTTGTTGGCCCTGGTTGCGTTGGTTGTTCTGGTTTTGCTGCGGGTTTTGTTGGGCGTAAACTTGCCCTTGGGCAGCAGGTGGATTCTGAGGTTGCGCAGGTGCGGGAGCAAGCTGCAGTGGATGATATGTAGGTGGAGGCTGCGCAGGTGCAGCATTTGCAGGGGGTTGCTGATAGGGCTGTGGAGCAGATGGTGGGTTTGCCGCAGGGGCTACCTGTGGCGGATAATAAGCGGGTTGGGCTTGTGAAGGCGCAGGAGCTGGGGCATCCTGTTGGTGGTAGTAAGGCTGAGGTGCAGCCGGGGGGGCATAAGCAGGAGTCGCATGACCGCAACACTGAGGTGGACATGAGGGTCCATGGTGGTGGTGGTGTGTCAGGGGAGCATACGAGTTGGGTGCTCCAGACTGTGTGGTAGCCCGCGAAAGGTCGGGGCCAGGGTTAGGACGTGCTATGGAAAATGGTTGGGGATGTGAAGAAACACGGCCAATGATGCCGTCTGCAGCGTGGGATGCCCCCGGTGCATCGTGCGGGGAGGGGTCTCTTCGAGGGGCGTCAGGTATAATGGTATAAAGGTAACCCGACTGGGCATAAATGAGGTCGAACTGTTGGGCCTTAAGGATGGCCTCTTCTTCAGACTGGGGTCTTTCTGATGCCACATCCTTAGCAATGACAGGGAGAAGGGACTTGAGGAACCAATCTAGGAAGATACGGTCGTCTAATTTGATCTTGCATAAGCTACGGCGTCGACGCCACTCATGAATGTGGTCCTTGATGTGGGTAGTTGTGTTTTGTCTGCAGGATAGGAGGATCTCAACGCCCGCGTCATAGCGGACAGGCAACTGGAAGAATTGCAGGAAGGTCGAGGCAAGGGAAGCAAAGGTGGCATGGGTCCCGTGGGGTTGCTCGATATACCACTTGGCTGCAGAGCCAGTGAAGGTGCGCTGTAAGAGACGGAGGCGAACAGAGTCGTCCACTATGGAGTTGGAGGAACACCATAGATGGAAAGACATGATATGGTTTTGTGGGTCCTCACCGGCCTTGCCCTCGAACTTAGGGATGTCAGAGGGGAGCTTGGTAGGCATATTAGGGCATGCAGGGTCGTGTCTAATAGGGTCGTTGGTCAATCTGGCTAGGTCAGGTAGGTTGAGGCTAGCCATGAATGGCAAACTGGAAGGAGGATGTGACACAGTAGTGGGTTGGACCAAGTTGGGGCCAATGCCCCCAAGGAGAGGGACGGGATTTGGGATGGTGCCCCCAAGTGGGGGAACGGAGGTAGTATAGGAGGGGCCCGCACCACCATGGGTAGTGTGAACCACTGATGAAGTGGGAATAGGTATCCCAGCTGCGGGAATAGGTGTCGTGAGGGGGGCAGTAGATGGGGGCCCCATGGAGGGCATACCCAAAGCAGGTGTAGTAACTGGTGTAGTGGTGGATGTGCCACCAATGGTCCCTACAACAAAAGGAGTGGAAGTCACGCCAGCCATGGGGCTAGTAGGGGCAGTGTAAATGGGGTTCTCAGACTCTGTCTCAGAATCGGAGGTAAAGTATGGAGCGTCAATATCTGGTGACGGAGACCTACGTCGCTGACAAGTGGAGTCAAGTGACAAGGCTCTAGATCTGTGATGAGTGGTATCAACGGATGATGATCGGAATCTATGACGGGTGGTGTCAAGTGAACCATGTTGTGGGGGCTCGCCCCTGAGGCGCCGAGAATGTCTCGGGGACTCAATGGTGACAGATGGTGTCTAATCTCTATGGGTTGAGGTGAGTAAAGACAGCTCAAAAACCCTAATGCAACCGAGTGTGCAGAAGGAGAGCTCAAAAAACAAGGCACTCAGGCCAACAACCAACTCAAAACACCCACTGCAACAGCTGTGCTACAATAGGTGGAGTATCAACAAAGATGGTCAGAATACCAACAAGCAGCAGGTTTCCTAAAAATAAAAAATGGTGGACTCACTAGACCAAAGGGAGGTAAAGGAGCATGCAAACACCTAACTAAAAGTATTTTGACTCAACTAAACATATCCTCTGCAAGGTGATGAAATCCAAGTCAGACAATATGAATAGAAAAGCCAAGTGGCTATGATATCCCCCTACCGGGAGGGACACCGGGTAGTCAATCCTAGAAGAATGGCAACTAAGATACCCCATTCATGACACGTCCAGAAAGGTGAATCTGCCATTTAGTCTGTTTACCGCAATACCCCTATATAGGGATATCCCGCGAACCGCGAAAGGTAGCCCTTCGGTTACTGAATGGAGTGCGGTATTCCACTCAGGCCTTCGGAACCAGTCTCCCGACTTCAACCCTCCTAAGGGAGAGGCCCTCTGATAAACTGGTCGTGACCGTGCCAAAAAGTACTAGGGGGTTTTGGTTCCCTATTTGGACAACAACTATGTCTCAAGTGTAAGTGACCGAGGGGTGTTATTGGAAGCCTATCCCCCCGACCCTACCTAACTACAAAGATTCTTTTGTGTTCCCCAAGTGGGGTTAGAATATTGGTTGAGTTAGGTACGTTTTAAGGCTCACTTGAATTATGTTACAGAGTGTGTGCTTGTGAGGTGATGAACCCAAAATAGAAGTGCCACAAGGGGGACAACTTCTAACTATCAATAATACTGAAATTGAAACTTTAACTTGCAAAATTTTCTGAATTAAAAATACTGAAATTTTAAAAAGATTCTGTAAAGGGAACAGAAATTATGTTGCAGAAAGGCTGTAGGGAAGTGAGACTGCAGGTAGGACAGAGGGATGTTCAGATGCAGAAAATATTGCAGCAAAAGGGGCTGGGCTCAAATTAGGGAAAAAATGCAAAAATCAGACCGCGGGTCTGTGGCGAATTTGAGCAAGCGGACCGCGGGTTTAAGGGAAACAGACGCGGACCGGTCGTGGTTTTTTGGCAAACAGAGGCAGTCGGGACGCAGGAAACAGGGAAAAAGACGCAGTCGGGTCATGGGAAACAGGTTGACAGACGCAGTCGGGATGCCGGAAAGAGGCTAAAAACCGCAGTCGGGACGCGGAAAAATGGCCGACAGGCGCAGTCAGATCGCAGCAAACAAGCTGATTAGTCGCGGTCGGATCGCAGGTAACAGACTTGAATCCACCGGCGGGGCGTCGGAAACAGTCTGAGAGCCGCGGTCGGGTCGCAGGGAAAGGCCTGAAAGACGCGGTCGGGACGCGACTGCAGAGGGAAAATACGCGATATACGGCGGCCGAAAGGGACAGCCGAAAGGAAAAAAATTTCTAAACTGAAACCAGAAATTCAAAATCTAGGGGAGTCGCCAAAATTGTAGCTAGGGTTTTACCCCTAGCTTGTGCAAATGAGCACCTACTAAGGAGAATGGACTCCTTAGTAGCAGTTCAGTAAATGTAAATTATTAAGCTAAAACAAAGATATAAACTACTCTAAACATGTGCATGAAACATAAACAAAAGATGTAAATAATGGCTTTTTGTATTGATATTACCTCCAATGTGGAGGTTGATGAAGCTCTTGCAATGCCCAAGAGGGTTGCTCCAAGCTCCAATGTGCTCCTTCTCTTTCTCCAATGGTGGAAATGGGCCAAAAGGGGCTCTCAAGGTGAAAGTGGCTCAATGGTGAGCTAGGGTTTCAAGAGAGATTTTGGCAGAGTAAGGGTGCTTATGATTGTGGATATGGAATAAGGGATCTCCATCACCTATTTATAGTTTTTTGGTGGTGGAGTGTTGACCCATGGTTTTGGGAAACACATGGTTTATGGCAGCTGTATAGGGTTTTTTCCTCATTTTCCTCATTATTTTATATTTTTCTTCCCTTTTTAGGGGGTTTTTTGCTATTTTTAGAGGAATTTTGGATATTTTTGGAGGAAAAATGGGTTTTTTAACCTTTTTGAGGCTATTTTAAGGGTTTTGTGGCCTTTTGGAGGCATTTTAGGCCTTTTGGAGGCTTTTTAGTGGGATTTCTTGGGTTTTTAAGGGAGATATGGTAGGAAAATGGAGAAATGAGCCATATAATGTGGTGGATGAGGTAGTGAACACTTTTTGGGTGTTAACAAATCCATAAATAGATTAATCACACCCTCGAATACCCCATTGGCACTCAAATAATGCAATTTCCATAGCTAATATTTGTGATTTTAAGATTTTTTAAATATTTCCACTTGGAATACGAACAAAATATGACCAGAAAATGTTAAAAATGACTTAAATATTTTAAGCTTACAATTTGTAATTATTTATATAATAAATTTAATTAAAATAATAATTTTTTATTAGTTAATATCTTTAAATTACAATTTAATAAAGTTATTTTCTATCTATCAGAGGAAGTAGGTTCATTCTAAACAACAGAAAGTGGGGCTATTAAATTTCCAGGTTGATAGGCCTATACTTTTTTTTGATGGAGCGGCATCACTTGGTCAATGTGCAACAGGTGGGGTTATATATCTAAATGAGGATCATACTTTACCTTTCGTCTTAGATGCAGCAGAGGCACAAACATGAAGGTATAAATCCTTGCTTTATGGATGGTCATTAGAGTGGCCAATATTTTTGGGCTCGCGGAAGTAAAAGTTTTTGGTGACTCCCAAGTCACTATTAAATGGGATAGGGGCGATTATAAGCTACAGGTTACCTCATTAATCCATTGGTGTAACAGAATTTGAAGTGAAATCAATCTCTGCCCATATTTATCACTTCATCATATATACCGGGAGAACAACTCTATGGCTGATAAACTATCCAAACAGGGTCTTAAAGGAGAAGATGGACTGTTGATCTGGAAGGAAATTCTGGATTCAAAGATCCAGACACAAGGATCTATTTATTTTCTGGACTGAGTGTTCTTTGTGATGATGATATTATTTTGTTCACTGTTTATAGTGGCATAGATATCAGTTTTTTATATGAGGATGGAGTAGGATTACTTTTTTTGTAACTTCTGTACAATTTGAAGCTATAGTATAGTTATAAGCTATACTGGACTATCATTATACTATTTGATTTATTCTATAAATACCAATAGTATGTTTTTTTTCGCTGAAAAAAATTACAATTTTTAATTGTTAAATTAATAAATTTTTAAATAATCAAAATATTTAATTTTGAAAATTAAAAATTTTGAAATAAAATTAATTTGAATTCCATTTTAAAATATTGAAAATGGTGATTTAAATGCCTCATCTGTCATCCACATCCACACAAGGACGGACATAAGTGAGCCTACAAATAAATGAAAGCAAATATCAAATTAAAACTAAAAGAAAGAAAATATATTTTTAAGCCTAATTTATATTTGTTATTTATTTTAATTAAAGTGAAGTTCTAGATATTTGTGCATGGCACAAGGCAGGCTCTTTCGGTGGAGACAAGACGACGCTTAAGTTAAAAAAAATCCACAAAGCTACATCAAATGCAGATTTTTGGATCTTTTCAATCTTGGAGTCCTTCCGAAAGTGCGTTCACGTCAATTATTATTATTATTATTATATAATTAATGCATTTCTATTATGTGGCTTTACGAGATATTTTTGAATTTTTATTATTTAAAATTAATTTAGTTTTCTCACAAATATCACTCAAAACCAGATAATATTAGTTAAATCACAACTCAAAACCAATAAAAGCTAAGAAAATTTTAAAATATATATTTAATTTTTTTTAAAATAATTTATTAATTTTCATAAATTACATTTAAAATATAATATTTGAGAAAACTTTACAAAACATTGGTATACAATTACAAATTAATATAAGTCAAATCTATTTGACTTTGAAATTTTTACTATATACCATCGGAAGGTATAAATGCAAATTAGGCCCGTCATAGCGATAGAAATATTTATGAGTTGAAATCATGTATAGGTTTTTTTTCAACAAAAAAAAACTATATTTACGTTTAAAAATATATGAGTGTTTACAGACAACAAATTGCCCAGGATCCAAATTTAACCACAAGTCACCGAAATAACTGATCAAAAGAGGTCCGAAAACTAGAGAACCTAAAGAGTAAGAACTTGAGGAACAAATGATCCCCGGAAACGCCAAAGTCCACATAACCATAGCACAGGCCCCAAACTACCTGGATAGCAAGACATGATATAAAATCACAAAAAATATATACAACCTGATAAAGGGAAAGAGTAAGTGTAGATGAACTCACAGGCCTAAAAAACAAAAAAGGAAGGGAACATATGCAAGAAGATCTCAGGATAAAGGAAATAGTGGCGAGCGACCCAAAGAGGAAAGAGATCCATCTCGCTAGTACTCAAAATGTATGAAACCCTCGACGGTCGATAGTTCTCACTTAGACAAAGAGTCTGCAATCAAGTTGTGCTCTGTGTAAATGTGGATTATAGACACTGGTGGAAGGTCCAATAGCATCCTCCCCACCTTCTCCATCCAAGGTATGAGATCCAAATATCAGAGTGCACCCATAGCGAGGGAGTCTCTAGTAATGTGATGAAGTGGAAAACGACGAGTCTTAGAAAAATAGAGAGCTGGCCATAGCGCCAATAATTCTCCATGAGAATTGGTGACCATACCACCATTCATCCAAACACAAAAATGATGAGACCGATCCAAATATATATAATCACCTGCACTACATAAGCGACCACTCTGTTGTGAAGCACCGTCAAAGAAGGCCATGCAATCCTGCAAAGGAGGAGGGACATCCCTGCGTGGTGAGGGCTCACCAGTAGTGGAAGAACACAGTGTGTCATTAGACTCAATGAAGGCCGCCACTACTTTCCTAGCATGCCACTTAGGAGATGAAAGTTTTCCTTCAAAGATACATAGGTTCCGGGCATGCCAAATTTCCCAAATGATTAACAGGCGAGAGTACCATGTTTTCCATTATACCTGAACCAATATAGTAAGCATTCCTGTATAGTGTCCCCATTCTAGGCACTTATCCAGGAGAAAAAGATATGGACATAAATCCATAGCCTGGAAGTGAAAGGCAAGAAACAAAAAGATGTAAAATTGATTCAGCTTCCCCCATACATAAAGAGCATATGTTTAGACCGATAAAACCCCGCTTCAAGAGGTTGTTGCATGTTAAAATTTTATTTTCCAAGACGAGCTGTATAATTTTTTTAATCTTGAGCAGTATTTTCCAGTTCCAACATGTAGAGTGCCACCAATGAGCCACTACAGGATAAAGAGATATAATAGAATCATAAGCGATCTTTGCAGTAAGTGTACCATCTTGTGTGTTCTAGGACCACTTAAATTGGTCATCCCGATCAATAATCCTAACATAGCCACATAGGAGACCATAGATATACGTTGACCATTCTAGAGACATACTTCCTGTTAAGCCCAGTTGATGTGCATTTAACCAGGTCGGGGGATCACTAGGAGAATGTATTCTTTTCACAATTTGATTAAGTATCCTGTATCATTTTGCATGAAGGACATCGATCAATTCCCATGACAGCATGTGGGGAAAAGGTCCCCCGATGATCGGATCCTCACCCAATACTATATAATGACCATTTCCAGGCAGCCAAGCAATCCACTTGATCACTACAGGGATCATCGAGATAAGACCAGACCAAATATTGGAAATACCCCTATGCATCTTGTTTGTTGAGCGCAACCATTGAATGATGGATTTATTTCAGAAGTATTTGCTTATGATAATAGAGCTCCAGGGACTTACTATAGTGAGAGCACGCCACAAGCTCTTGGCTAATAACGCATCAGCAAATAAAATAAAAAATTGACTGGCCATCCACCCAATTCTTTGGGGGATGTGATCCTTTTCTAGTCCATAAGATGAAACTTCCTCTTACATGTCCCGGACTAGATAAAATTTATTATTTTTCTCCTAATACCTATGAGGAATGACTTATGAATTTTACTCAAAGAAAGCCAATATACCGCAATATTTTGTAGAGCAGAGGTGGCCAAGATGACCCTACCCCCTATAGTCAACCATTTCCAGCACCACAAATGTATCCTTTTGTCAAAACGCTAAAGCAGTCAATGGCAATCTATAATTCTATAGCTGTTTGGTTTTAGGTAATATCCCATATATTTGGTTCCTTCATTCATATCAGATACCTGAAAGGGTAATATATGGGTTATCTCCACCAAAGATTCATGATCTATATCATGCTGAAGAATTGTATATTTGGTAGCATTTACTAACATACCAGTAGACCTACAAAACAAAACAAGTAATTTTTTGATATACCTCCATTCACCATGTTTTCTGAGTCCAAATAACATCACGTAATCAACAAAAAGTTGATGCGTAATTGCAATATTGGGAGTAATATTAATGCCATTGATCTCCACTTTCTCCTTAGCCTTGATCAATAACCTGCTAAGTCCCTCAATTACTATAAGGAACGGTAGTGGCGAGAGAGGACACCCATGCCTAAGGCCACGTGAGATTGCAATGAAATATGTAGGACAACCATTGATCAAGATCCCATAATTGAACGAGGAAACACATGCCATGATCCATCGAGTGACATTCCACGGAAGCCCAATTTGTATGAGAGCAAGTTGGAGGAACCCCCAGTGAACTTTGTCATAAGCTCGGGTCAGATCTAACTGAAGAATGAGTCCCTGGATATTTTTTACCTTGATGTTGTGTAGAGATTCATGCGCCATCCCTATGGAGTCCATTATCTACTTGTTATCCAAGTATCTGAATTGTTCACTAGATATATATCTCGAGAGGACTGGATTCAAGTGGTTTGCAATTACTTTGTAGACTAGGTTACAAAGTGAAATAGGGAGGAAATTGGCGTATGTATCCGACCTCGAACCTTCGGGATTAGAGTGATGAATGTGGTATTTAAAGCCACAGAGACCTGTCCAGTGAGCCTGGTTCCTCAACCATATCCAAGATATTAGAACCCATAATGTCGAATAATTCTAAGAAGAGATCTATCGTCCATCCATCTAGACTTGGGCTCTTGTCTTTTGAAAACCCCTTCAGAGTTTTATGAATTTCATCGAGGGAAACAACATTGTAGATTTCTTTCCCCTCTATATCCGAAAAGAAATGTGGGTACTCCTTTATCACTTAGAATTGTTCATGTATGGAGAAATATTCGTTGTCGCTATAATAATTTTGAAAATGTCTGGTAGCTTCAACAGAGAGATCTTTCTGAGTTCTAATCCAAGAACCATCATCACACTTGATAGCCCATATAGAGTTGTTTACCCTTCTGCAATCCGCAAATTGATGGAAAAACTTGTTTTTTTTATCTCCCAAAGTAATCCATAAAGCATGACTTTTAAGCCGCCATCTCACCTCGTCGTTTTTAAGGATATGTATTCTACTCATTTCCAACTCTTGCAATGTAAGAATTTCTTGTTCAAAAAGAGGACCAGTCAAACTGGAAATGTGCAGAGCCTCCATTTGTGAGATGATTCGATCCAGATCAATCCGATTTCTTTTTCCTGTCCTGCTCCCAAGATAAGACACACTTATTTAGATTTTTTAATTTTTGTACCATACTGTGAGATGGAGAGTCCATCGGATATTAAATAAAACTATGCCAGTCATTTTTTATGAGGGATCGAAATTCATCATCCTTCAACCAAGAGTGGTTGAATTTAAAAGGAAAGGGGTTTTTTTCCCTGCAAATTCAACTTCCAAGAAAATGGATTGATGATCTAAAATGGGGTTATAATCCACCCATGACCGATACCTGTATAGAGAGTCTCGTAAATGATCCTCAAGCATATACCTATAAAGGCATTTTGAGACACCCTCACCCCCAATCCTACCATTGCTCCATGTTGGCTCCAACTTCATCGGTGTGATGTCATTTAAACCCGCAACCGAAAATATATGCTGGAAGTAATTGCTGAGGGGATCCAAGTTAGCTGAGTTATCCCATACTTTAGAAGCATTAAGAATTAGATTTAAATCTCTGACAAGTAATAGGTTTGGAAGGAGAAGGAATCTATCATCCATAGCTTGTTCCCAAAACTGTTTTCTATTCATATATGGCGCGTAACAATTTGTCAAATTTACTTCCTCAGAGAATCCCAGAATAATCCCCTTAAGAAGTATCCCCAATGAGACTTCGTAAGCCTCCAAGGATAAGCATCTAGGGTTCTAGGCACATATAATGCCTCTCAATTGGCCCAATGCATCAATAGAACAAACAACCCAATCCTTCAAAATACCTTTGATGAAGAGACGGGCCTTTTCAGTAGAGGACATAGTCTCTTGTAAATATATAATATATGGTTTCCATTTGTCTAAAATACACGTGAGGGTAGATATTTTATGAGGTCCCCCAATCCCTCTAATGTTAAGGGATAAAAATATATTTTTTAACCCTCGCGAGGGCTTTCAAATCTCTAAGAGCCCTTGAGGAAGAGGATATAAGAATGACAGTTTCATCGGAATTATTAGTGCCCCGCAACTTCTGCTTTTCCTTTCTAGCACTTTGAGTTTTGATAGGTGAAAATTCTAGAGCCAACTCCCCTGTCATCCACCCTTTGGAACTTTCAGATCAAGGAGAATAGTATTTTTAGGAGACTCAATGTTCGTAGACTCAGAGTGGGGAAAAGGCCTAGTTCCAATGTAAGTCGTAAGGGGTATTTTTTTAACCATCTCAACAAATGTTAAATGCAACGGAGTGATCTGAGTATCCCCTGGAGGATCAATAATGTTCTTATCAGGAAGGTTAACAACACGTGAGGGTACCCTATCATGCCTAGGACTATCAAACGTCTGCAATTTTGGAGCTAATGTAGTCTTTACTACCATCGACGACATAGAGCCACAATAGTTTTGTACCCTTCCCATATCTGGGAGAAATTGAGTAGAGGGATCAATGGATTTTCTGGGGACAATATAATTCTGGGAGATTTGTGTGGGAACAGATTTCTCACATGAAGGGTCATTCTCCCCCACATGGATGTTCATTGTATCCAGGGTAGTGATACCCTGATAAAAATAGGGTCCTCCCCCAATCCAATCCTCCCCAAGCCAGTCACCTTTTGCTTCTAAGGAGGTGATGAAAGAAACTTCAGAGTCCGACAAGGAAGAAACAAATAAAGGTTGAGAGTTTTTAGCTTACCAATCAGGATAGCAGGAGAAGCATGGACTGCCGTAGAAGATAAATCCACAGGTTGACTCTCCGAATAAAAGACAGATTCTTCTTTCGATGTATGATATTCAATAGACTACGCCCGGATGTCATTAGAGGAGACATCTGGGTCCAAACTTAAGTTTCCAAAGTGACATTGCCACCAGAAGTGACCCACCTCCCTACAATGGGAGCATCTAAAGGGTAAACCCCAGTAATCTAGGGTTTGCTTGTAAATTGTCACCTACCAATTTATCTCAAGGATATCTAATAATCCTTTTTCCATATCGATCTCTACTAGCATTCTTCCCACCCTTTTATCCATGCTTGTGAGTATATCATTGTTAAGATGTAAGAAACGCCCCAGATGGTTTGCAACAACTTTAAAAACAGGACGGTTCCACATGGCTAAAGGAAAACTAGGTAAATGGACCCATAGATGTCGAAACCGTACCCTTTCTGTGTCAAGATCAAACCTTGAGTACCAGCACTTCAACATGAGATTTTCATTTCCCTAGAGCCAATTTTTCTCCAATATAAGGGAGGCATGTTCCTCCTTTCGGAAGATAAAACAATACCAACCATTAGTGAAAATTGTAATATCAGGACAATATCCAATCAGTGGGGCCCGAGAATCCCCGACCCAATGAGAAATGTCTTTGGGGTGCATGGCCCTGTAACTAAATTTTCCTACAAGAGCTTTCATGGATAATGCAACAATACCTTCTAAACCCATGTTTTTATCCATAAGCATACTACCTCCTTCACAACACTTCTTCCATTTCCCATGGCAGTTTTTATCCTTATTATACCTCGAGGTAAAGGCATTGCTATGAGGTATATTGTTTCTGTGCACCCCCTGAGAGGACTTCTCCGGCACTTCCTGTGTAGAACCCTCACCAAATGACCCTGGGACCAAAATAGTATTGTGAGGTGGTTGGACACTTACATCAGCTTGAAGGGTGTTTCTAATGTTTTCCACATCCACAACCTTCCCCAAAATAGCATTTTTGACATGTGTTTGAAGGATGGTTTTATATTCCTCATATGTTTGAGAACTCCCCCCTTCATCCACCATTCATCCGACATTGTGTCCTGATCCTGGACAGTGTTCTCCATCTATATCCGTTGACCTTTAAACATCCTGAAACCTAAAAAACTTGTGAAAGTCTTAAGTGTCAGTCCAATACTGTCGCTTTGGAACAAAAAACTATGAATTTTTAACCCACATGTATTGAAGGCCAAGTGGCTTGAGGTCCCCCAAGGATGACAACAGATATTTTGTCCCGTGATACCAACCCACCTAGAAAACCACCATTTTGCTTGTATTGACAAGTGGACCCTAAACAATGTCAATCATACTTAACAACACCAAATCCAGAGTAAACCGTAGTTCGCCACTTTCACCCCCCCATTCCATGCAGCTCTTACAACCCCAAAACCAGAGTAAATCCACCTAGAAAACCACCATGTATAGGGTTATTAATGAAGCGTTGCTTACACTTCATACTAGTGTGTAAATGTTGTGTATAAATATATGTGATTGAATTTGTAAGTCTTAAGTATATGCTAAAAAAATCAACATACGTTTGTGTGTAATATGTATACAATTCCTGTAAGATGAACACACTTTTGAGATTCTATTTATGCGAGGTTGAATGCAGTGAATGTTTGATTGAATGAGTATAGAATGAATTCATTAATAGAGCAAAGTTGAGAGATTAAAATTCCTATGAATTTTGAATCGAGTTTAAAAGAACTGCAGAAATTCAATTGAATTTGCAAGTTTGAGATCACATTTGTGAAGGGTAGTTGATATGTTGAAAGAAATGACCTACCTTTGTCAAGCTATGGATGGATTTATGATATTGGTATTTCTATATGAAATTCATTGAGTTATGTGGAGAAATCAAGACGTTTTGAGAAAATTCATAACTCCTTTGAATTATTTTGGTGATGGACAGTTTGATGGTCCCTATTGAAGGACGAAATCCTTGTTAACTCAACATTGAGACAGGAAATAGAAAGCTAGAGGTATAGGATTATTATAGATCAAACCAAGGCTCTTCAATCCATAATTGTCTAGGCTAAAATCATGAAATAAAAAATTGAAATGCTATAGGAGAGATGAAGGACCTACCTAGAGATGAAGGTATTTGATTTGATGTCCTATGGAGCTCGTATCCACTGTGCAAAAGATTTAGGGCTTCTATGTGCTCCAAGAGATAAAAATGCAAATGAAATGATTTTTTACAATTTTATTTCATATATATTTTTTAATTTTTAATTTTTACCCCATTTCCTATGGTTTGTTACCCTATTTTTGCACTATGGTCAATACTAATACCACTTGTTTCCTCGTATTAATTATTTTTTACAAGTGAACTTGAACTAAGGTGCTATTTTTTCCCACAATTGGTCCTTTTCAAAGGTTTTTCCTCTAAACTTGGCATATAAGCTAGAATCATATTCATTTTGCATATTGCATCTAACCTTGTCATTTTTTAAAGCTTAGGATAAAAAATCATGGAAATGCAATATTAGCCCTCTAACCTCAATAAAATCATTATTTTTCGTGATAGATCCTACCTAACATGTATCACCCTAGTAAGACCATTTAAGCCATTTTGGCGCCCATGCTAAGTTTTTCTCTAGGTTCGAGATCCTTTTTAGTTTTTCTATGACTTTAAGAAGAAGGCACATGCCTCTCTCTCATATATTTCTAGCCATCACCTATAAGGCTCCCAACTTTTTGTTTAAGTTGTAATTGCATTTGCATCTTCCATGCTTGCACGTTTGAGCCTAATGTCGACTTCCAAGCTTATTGCTCTTTATAAGCCCTCAATTTTTTTTATCTCATTATCATTAAGACCTGTAGCACTTTTCCTTTGCAACTTGACACCTATTTACCGAGAGGAAACACACCGCGAGTGTCATTATCTTGCTCATGTTCCCTTCATTCTACATAGGTGTTTTCCTTCTACTTGGAACTAGTTCCGCTTTCCTTGATACTTGTTTTCTCCAATGTCTGTTTAATAATGGAAGCTAGTTGTGTCGTCCTTGAATAGAGCACTAGTTTCGATTCTATCAACAAGTTTGGATTAAAGTATTTGGACTTAGGATTTATAATTTGATCGTAGATTTAGGTCTCCTCCGATTGGTTACTCTTCCAATCATATGGAGAATCTATAATGTCTCTTACATTGCAGATTTATATCATTGGTCCCTTTTGTCAAAATTTGCCTAAGTCACTTCATGTGTTGTGCTCACTGTTCAAGGATAAGTCCTATGTTGGCCATTCTACAGTTTCCTTGATCTCATGTGTCAGCCATTTCATGGTGTTAGTTGTTCTAATCATTGTACTTAGTGTTCAAACTTGTGCTTGTGTGGAAGGTCCCCATTGAATTTTTCAAGGTGAGTTGGTGTTTCATCAACTACAACTAATTTGTTATGAGGCATTAACCTAGAGTCATAGAAACCTTGCCCTCTTTACATCATTGACAGGTAAACTTGCACTCAATAGTGTCATTTCATCATTTATTACTAATTGGGTGGTTTACCTTAATCTTTGATGTCAAAAAATATATTCACATTTTAGGATTCTTGTTGTACCTTGGATTCCATTTTTATCATTGGTGGAATTCATTACCCCTGTCAATAACTTTCATTATCAATTGTTTCTCAGGGGGTATTTTCCATGCGCTATTTACATTCAGTGCATGTACAAGACGTACTTGGTGGTATGTCTACAAAAATTTGTCCCAATCCTTACCAAAATCAAATCAGTTGGTGATGTCTCCTTGTGTTGGATGATGAGGGATGCCCCAATGCGTCTCTTCGCTTTGGGAATGAGATATAGAGTTTTGGTAACACCTTGGGGATTGCAGTCATTAGTGGCAGGTTCCCTCACTATTGGGTAGTGGGAATACATCAATGTTTCCTACTAGATAGATTCTACAAGTGTTTGACTCCAAGCCATATATTCACACTTGTTAGAATGTATTAGGTATCTTGGTGCCCATTTTCATTATCGGTGGGTTACCTCACGTTTGTTAATGGTATACATCAATGATCGGTGCATGGGAAGGATTCATACCTTTAGCTGGTTTGGATGGAAGACCTTGGACCAACACTAACATCTTTAAATTTTGTTATTGCCTGAGTTGTGCAAGACTGTACCATATCACATATGACACTAGTACCATTGGGAGAACTACTATTCATATCACTTGTCTATTGTTCTCTTGATGCATGATGAGACAGATCCATTTTGTATCTATTCATGGCTATGATCTGCTAAAGGGCATGGATCCACTGTGTATCCTGTTTGTGTTCATGACCCACTTACATATCACATGGATCCACTGTGTATCATCTGTGTGGCCATGTTTGTTACATTTTACACATATATGTCATCAATCCGCGTTGTATCTATTTGGCGGGCCATGATCTATCATCTAGATTATGGATATATCTATCCTCGAGAAAATATTGTCTGGCATACTTTTTCTATTTCAGGTACTTTGTTGAAGCCAGGGCTCTTGAAATATCTAGACATGTTTTCCACATCTCATTCCACTAGTTATTATAAGGTATTTCATCCATCATGTTCCCTTCTGACCTCATACCTTAGGGAGCATTTGTTATGGATCAAATAGAAACTTCTCCATCCATGATGACAGTTCAAAAGACGACACTTCAAATGTCGATTGTTCGTTCACACACAAAAGGACAATTATAGATTGAAGAGCCTTGATTTGACCTAAGTTGCTATTGTTGGAAATAGTGCAACTTTGAAAGTTATTCTTATTGTATTTCATCTTGTTATTGTACCTCCTACGGGACAAGATGTCAATGTATTTGATCATGTAAAACCCTTGAAAGAATCAATGTAAAAATTGGGGTGAAATCACAAAGAAAATATTTATTAAATGTATTTTTTTTGTATTCCCCCAAGACAATTTGGACCAATGGGTAAACTACCCCAAAAAAGTGGGCAGTTTACCCCAAACAATGGGCAGAATTTCCCCAGTCAAGTCAGCCCAGATAGGGAAATTTAGGTCGACCCAGTAAGGGAAAAATTCACCTTTTGATGTGTATAAATAGAGAGTTCGACCTCTCATTTGGTCATTCACTCAAGCAAGTTCACTCTAGCCAAGAGAGGTTCGCTATTGCAGCTAGGAGACTGATTTTTTTTGGGTTCTCCACTATTGAAGAAGTTTCTCTCTTGTTTTCTTGGGTTTGCGCTACTACTATATGGATGTACATCATTCTATATTGGAAGGTCTAAGCTTGGGGGAGACAAATAGATTTGTCTATGGTTGGGAGATGATTGTTCTTATCATCATGGTTAAACGAGCTCCGCACTCATTTTGTTTCTGTGCTTTTCCATTCTTTTAGTGATCCTAGTTATGTTGATATAAAAATTAACATGGTATTAGAGCAATGCTGAAAGAGACAAGTGTCAGAAACTAGGGATTCCCGAATTTAGGGTTTCCAACCACATAATTGATCCGGAGAGACCTCTACTATTTTCACCCTGGGAAGGAATGGTTATCCATGGAGGAATATTTTCATTTAGAGAACTTTCAAATCTAACCTAATTTCTGTTGGGGATAAGAAACTAGGGTTTCACATTTCGGGGCCTTCCCCTCTTAGTTTGGATTGAAAAGTGTATTGGAAATTTCGCCCTAGGGAAGGCACATCTTTTGGTGAAGGAAAATTTCAATTCTGAGAAGTTTCATTTTTGACTTAATCCTGTAGCTGCTGCAGTTACTGCAAAAATTAGGGTTTCAAGTTTTGTGTTGTCCAGTCCACAAATTTGGCTCAATCCTACTTTATCTCAACTCACCTTGATAGGGCGCATCTATTTGTGGAGTCATTTTTGCAAGATTCCAAACTTCATTTTTGACCCTCTCTTGCCAGGGTTTCTAAAACAGGTTTCAGTTTTTCAGTCTTCAGTCAAGATGGTTGTTGGACTCAAAGTAGAATATAGATTAAAGGGAGTTTCAAACTTCTAATCTTGGAAAAGCAAAATGCTCATGCTCCTAAATGAACATGATCTCAAGGATCATATACTCAAAAATATTCCAGAGCCAGAGGGAGCCAGAGAGAAATCAAGATTCAAGAATAATGAAGCCACAACTATGAGGATATTGATGGACTTAGTAAAGGGTCATCGTGTACCTCTCATTGCAAGCTAGGATTGAACCAATAATATGTATGATGCCTTGAATAATATATATGAGAATGAGAATCCTAGTAGAATTTTATCTCTAAAAGATTAATTTTGTCAAGGGAAGTTTACAAAAGATGATTCAGTTTCTTCTTATTTCTTGAAGATTTCCCAAATAAGAGATCAACTAGAAGTTGTTGATGAAAGTGTCCCTGACAGAGATCTTGTGTTGACATATATGAGTGGAATTCCTCCAAAATGGAAGCCATTTGTGAGCGACATGTGCTTGTGGTCAGTTACCTAGTTTTGATCAGTTTTGGTCAAAATGTATCCAAGAGGAAACAAGGGAGCTTGCCTCTACCTCAAAGGAAAAAGAAGGAGAACTAGTTCTTGTAGCCAAAATTGGAAGGAAGAGACATGTGCTCGTGGTCAGTTACTTAGTTTTGATCAGTTTTGGTCAAAATGTATCCAAGAGGAAACAAGGGAGCTTGCCTCTACCTCAAAGGAAAAAGAAGGAGAACTAGTTCTTGTAGCCAAAATTGGAAGGAAGAGAGGAAAGTGGAAAAAGGGAAAGAAAGGGATCCTGTCAGTACAAAATCCAAGCTTCAATGCTACAAATGTGGCAAGTTAGGTCACTTTGTTGAAGAATGTTGGAAGAAAGGAAAAGAAAAGCATGATGCCCCTACAACCAAGAAGAGAAAGAAACATGTCTCAATTGCTGATGTTGATGAAGAGTCTTCACAGGAAAGAAAAAGAATGCAAAATAATTCTTCCTTTGATGGAAGACTTGAATCTATACATGAATACTTCAGAAAGTTTTTTTTTTAAGTTCGGAACTTGAAGGTCAAAGTGTTCTTGAGGACCTCAGTGATCATTGCAAGGAGTCAGAGATCAAGTGGGAGTCAACAAAACAAACAAAAGATAAGTATTTAATGCTTTTTTTAAAGTCTTTGCCATATGATTATGAAATTGTGCATTAGACTTATATAGTTTTCTATTATACATCTATATATGATTGACAAACTGTAGGCTCATGTAGTGCATATCAGGCATATGATGAGTAAGTAGACTACAATGTTGTGCAACATCCCATTCGATGGGTGTTGTGATTGAAGCATTGGCTTAGTTGGTTATATAACTATGCATAAGACATTGTCATTGCATTAAAATGTCAATACGAGTTGATTGAATTTCATGATCATGCAATATTACTAACTATTTGACTGAATCTAACTTGTAGGAAAGATCATGTGCTATGACCTATAAGAGAAGGATGATGAGACTTTTTCCAAAGAACAAGTGATGATTACCGATGCACATTAACTCATATGTGGACCAATAACCCACATGTCCAAAGGATCTCATATGGAGATTGACGATTGAGAGCAAGAGGCAGAGTTGCAGAGGAAGTTTGCAACACATAGGGAATAGATTATGATGAGACACTTGCTCTAGTCACCATGCATACTATTATCAGGTTGAAGAAAGCTCTTTATGGGCTTAAGCAGGCACCCCAAGCCTAGTACTCCAGGATCGACCGTTACCTGACAAAGCTAGGCTTCACTAGAAGTGAAGTAGATCATAACTTTTATTATAAGGTTGATGATGGTTGTCCCTTGATCTTGGTACTTTGTATTGATGATCTCTTTCTTATAGGGGATGAGAGTATGATTTCCAGGTGCAAGAGGGAGATGATCCATGAATTTGAAATGAGATACATAGGGGTTGATGAATTATTTCTTGGGCTTATAGGTGTGGCAAGGACCCAATGAGATTTTCCTTAGACAAGGGAAGTATACCATTGAGATCTTGCGCATATTTGGTATCATGGACTGTAAGTCCATGGATACACCTATGGAAGCAAATCTGAAGAAGTTACTTTCTTCTACCATATCTTTAGATTTAGTAGATCCCACCATCATTACCGTCAGTTGATTGACTCCTTGTTGTACCTAGTTAGGACAGATCTTTTATATGCAGTAAACACGTTGATTCAACACATGGTCAAGCCGAGACAAGTAAATTGGGTAGCAGCTATGCATGTGCTAATATATCGTCGATGTACTATTTTTATGGATTGAGATATGCCTCAGAAAATGGAGTGAAAATAGTAGGCTTCACATATTCAGATTGGGCTAGTAGTGTAGTTGACAGAAGGAGCACCTATGGGTGCTATTTTTAGCTTGAGATCAACTATGGTTTCTTGACTCAACAAGAAACAAACTTCTATGGCACTTAGTACAACCGAGGAAGAGTACATCATAGCTAGTGTAGCTAGTAAGGAAGCATTATGGATTCGGAAGTTGCTTTCATATTTGTAAGGTCATGAGCTTGATGTGACATCACTATTCTGTGATAGAAGGGAGCAGTCACAAGCTCTAGTATATCTCTATAGATGAGCAGATTGTAGATATTCTTACCAAGCTCTTATCCATAATGAATGCTTGGAGTGGTGTAGATTCCCTTCCTCGGGAAGGGAGATTGATGACCCGTGTGGCTATTGATGAGGCACAAGCCGAGACTTGTGGCTGACTCCTTTATGGAGTGTGTCCTTGTGTGGGATGGTTCCTTTTTGGAGCGTGTCCCTTTGTCGGATGGTTCCTTTGTGGAACAGACTCATTTGTGGAGTGTACCCCTTTGTGGGATGGTTCCTTTGTGGGACGTTCTCCTATGTGGAGAGTGCCCCTGTGTGGAGTGTGGTCTTAGATGGGTGAACTAGTTGTAGTTATCACCGCCATCCAGTTGTAATGAATGGTAAATTGGAAGATGTGTCTTCCTGGGGAGTGTAGCCTCCTTTCGATTTGAGATCAATAAAGTGCTTGGAAGAAGTGTCTTCCTGGGGAGTGTAGCCTCCTTTTGATTTGGGATCGATAAAGTGTATGAGGAAGTAATCCTCTATGGTCTAGAATGACCAAGTTGATTAGGTAGATCATACACATTCTTTGAAAATATGATATGGTCCCTTTGTGGAACGTGCTCCTTTATGGAGTGTGTCCCTTTGTAGGATGGTTCCTTTGTGGAACGTTCTACTTTGTGGAGTGTGTCCCTTTATGGGATGGTTCCTTTCTAGAACGTGCTCCCTTGTGGAGTGTGTCTCTTTGTGGGATGGTTCCTTTGTGGAACATGATTCTTTGTGGATGGTTACTTTGTGGAACGTTCTCCTTTGTGGAGAGTAATCCTTTGTGGAGTGTAGCCCTGTGTGGGAATGGAACTTCTTATGATAACAAGATGTGTTCCAATGTGATGATCATACGTGCTTAAACGAGATGATCGGATGTGTTCCGACATGATGATACCTCTCTAGCTAAGAGGGAGTGTTGATGATGTAGGCACCTGATGGGATGGGTTGAGCTGAGGCACATTGTATTGATGCGTGATTGAATCTCTGATGGATTGTGCAGAGTTGTGGAGTTGATGCACGAGTTACTCCCCTATGAATAGGGAAGATTTTTGGAGCTAGTGCATGTTCTTTGATGGACTGGATTGAGATGATGCACGAATATTGATTTGTTGACACTTCTCGAAGGACCGTGATTGAGTTGGAAGACCTTCCTTATGATATAGAAAGGTTAGAGATAACTGTGATGTACAGATGATATCCAGATGTGTTCCAGTATGATAATATTGATGATGCCTCCTTGTATAAGAGGGAGTGTTGGAGTAGTAGCTTTGTGGGGCATCACTGTTTTCAAACAATCTACCTAAGTGAACTTAAAGGCTAGATCTCCCTAGTCCAAGTGGATCTAGAACAAATGAATACATAATATAGATCTACTTTCCCAGATCAACTAGAGATTGAAGTATATAGATATATTACCTTCTTATTGGTGATTCCTTCTCCTCTTTGTCGCTCCAAGCTCTGTGGTTGTCAGATCTCAAGCTGCAAACCTGTCAAAGCACATAGAGAGAAACAAACAGTAAAAGCACATATATACACTAACTGATCTAAGTTAACAATTAAGGAAGAAAGCTCTAAATATCATTAACACAAATACATTTATGGAAGAGATTATATTACTGTAAATAAGTGGGAAATACATAGAAGAGTGACGATTACAACCAAGCCTTAATGCTGCAATCTTCCTCCAACAAGCCAAACCAAGCCAAGCCTCCAAAGATGAAGGAAGTCTCTCAAGGATGAATGAGAGTCACCTAAGATAATTTCACCAGCATGAGAGTACTATAGACTTTCCTCCATTTTGAATGGGGGGAGCTTCATATTTATAAGACCAAGTGGATAGAGTAGATTGAATATTATTGGGAGAAGGTTAAGGGATCATCCCTTGAGGTTAGGGAACCGAATACCAGCTCACCTAGACTTTAGGAATGACCCTCCACCTCATCATGCTTCGAGAAGTCACTTGAAGGTTTAATTTATCCATTTTAACCAACCCCGGCACATGCTATATGAGGTCAATTTGCGCTAGGAAGGAGCAAGCGCAGGCTGAATTAAGGAAGCCTGGGCCACCGGCACAGGCTTCCAGATGACACTCTGCGCCGAGCCTATTTAGGCACTTCTTGTTGGTAGACAAGATGCACTGACCTAACTAGAAAATTTGGACAAAGGATCAACAACTTGCTCTAGATGACTTTTGGTCAAGGAGACTTCAGGGATCAAGGAGCTGAGTTGACATAGGACTCATGATGACAAGATTTAGGTGTAACAATCACCTCATTGGTTGACCAAAGAAAGAATAAGATTAGAATACAGTGTCCGAAGAATACCTTCCTTGTTGAGAGTGAGTGTTGGAAATAGTCAACTTCTGAAGTTATTCTTATTGTATTTCATCTTGTTATTGTACCTCCTACGGGACAAGATGTCAATGTATTTGATCATGTAAAACCCTTGAAAGAATCAATGTAAACCTTGGGGTGAAATCACAAAGAAAATATTTATTAAATGTAATTTTTTTGTATTCAACCAAGACAAGTCATCCCAGTGGGTAAACTGCCCCAAAACCTTGGGCAGTTTGCCCTAAACAATGGGCATAACTGCCCTAGTCAGGTCATCCCAGTTAGGGAAAGTTAGGTCGGCCCAGTAAGGGAAAAAGTCACCTTTTGATGTGTATAAATAGAGAGTTCGACCTCTCATTTGGTCATTCACTCAAGCAAGTTCACTCTAGCCAAGAGAGGTTCGATATTGCAACTAGGAGACTGATTTTTTGGGGTTCTCCACTATTGGAAAAGTGTCTCTCTTGTTTTCTTGGGTTTGCGCTACTACTATCTAGAATCTAGATGCACATCGTTCTCTATTGGAAGGTCTGATCTCAGGGGAGACAAATAGCTTTGTCTATGGTTGGGAGATAGTTGTTCTTATAATCATGGTTAAACGAGCTCCACACTCATTTTGTTTTTGTGCTTTGCCATTCTTTTAGTGATCCTGGTTATGCTGCGATAAACATTAACAACTATGGCCTTGAATAGTTAAGTCAATCCTCAACCATTCACAATTTTGCTAAAAGTTGTAAATCTCGTAGAAAAGAGCATATTCACTCCCAAAGGTCATGTAGGATGCGACTTATTCGCCCCTCTCCTTTGGTTTGTTAGTGAATTCAATGAAAAGTTGCATTCGCATGTTGCATATGTTTTTCCAACACATCACTCATTTTTTGATCTTGGTTTAAGTGTGAATTCATTCAAAAAACATGAAAAATAAATAAACTTTTGAAATTGAGGAAGTTAGGGTGGTTTTGGTAACCACCGGCTTGATTACAACTCCCTTCAGTCCTATGGTAACTATCTTCACCTATTATACAAATAAGAGAGATAGACCATTTGAGGGGACCTTTTTGAGAGTATTATTATTCTAGAGGATTTGCTAAGGTATTATCCCTTTTCCCTCACCATAGTAGATCTTCACCTCTGATCTCATATCCCTATATGCTGAAGTTGTTGCCCTTAAATAGTTTCTACCTTTGTGCATGTGGAGAGTTGGTGGGATTTGTGGAGAACTTGATTAGGAGAGACCTTGAGATCCAGTTTTCGACAAAGTGCCGAGCAGAACACGATATGGATTGTACTATTTGTTGCTCTTTAATATGATTAGACATCTTTCCCTTCCCAATTTATTGTCGTATATTTGGTTGATGATTAATGTGACATTGAATTTACTAGTTTTAATTCTATATTATGTATTTTGATTTCAATAATCTTTTTATATCCAAATTCGTTTGAGGAGGGTATTGTGGTTGTTTTGCAGGTTCTTAGATCGAATTCAAGGAGCATATTTGAGGAGCAAAGAAAGCTAGGACCAACCTTCATAAGCAAGGTACGTAATATTTCTTATTTTTTAAATATTGAGATAGATTTGCTTGATATTTTATTGTGTTTAGGAGTCTAGTTTGCTTGCAATCAAACCATAGATGCATGCTTTAGTTAACCCAGTATGTTGGTGATACTGCCCCAATAATGTGGATATTTTCCTTAACAACAAGGACATAATGCTGGAGTGATTTAGGGAGCATTTATTTGCAAGGAGTATTGTTAATGCTGGAGATTTGCATGATGGTTATGTCATATAATGGATTTATGGGAATTTATGTTGCATCACGGTAATAGATAGAAAAAGGTTCCATTTCCTTGGCTAACATGGGTGCATCAGGGATTCGATAGGGTGCATCTAGAGTTGACTTCAATACTCATCTAAGAGAGTGATTTGTTGTTGGGCATGCAAATTAGAGAGGGAGAGTGAAGTCAGAAATCTAAAAACTGAACAAGCATTTTGTAGATGTCGATTCCAAATTGCTAACTATAAAATATTACTTACAACTTCTATCTCAAAGAATAAAATACAAGGAGTCATTTGACAAGGAAATTGTTTTGTAGAGGAGAGATACAAGGGTGTATTGTGGAATAAAGGTCTATAAGTAGTATGGGTTTTCCTCTTTGGATGATAGCCAAATTGTCATAGAGAGCTTGAAGTTTTAGTTCAGTCCTTGATAGCATGGAGAGACATTTGATGCCTTTGTGTGTATAGTAAAAGGAGAAGTCAAGGAGAGGATTTATTAAATCCTGTAGCAACCATTCAGTTAGTAACTACAAGAACAGACTCTTGTAACCAAGGCAAGGAGAAGAGTATTAGATTAGAGAAGAGGTTTTTTGAATGACCGAAAGGGATTATAGGAACTCTCTCCTATATCAAGTGGTATCATAGCGCAAAAAATACTACTTATTGAAGAGATGAACTGTAGACTTATGATCACCAAATAATAAAAGGGAGCATGAATTCTCTTAGATAAGCATGAGTTATCAGAGCAATCAAAGCTCTGGTTGGAGGACAAGTTATCAAGATAGATCTGAGTAGGGATACATCATAACTCGAAGAGATATGGAATGATCTTTGGGAGAAAAAAAAGATTAGAGCATTGGTGAGTATGAGAGGAAATGTGCAGAGTCTTGCAGATGAATTAAGGAGTAGAACTGTGAAAGTGACAAGAGCAATAGTTTTTGAAAGTATAGACTGAAGAATGTAGATCTGGATAAGGTTTGATAAGTAAAATGGTCTTTATGATTTGAATTTGATAAAAGAGTATTATAATATATTCTTAGCAGGTAGTGGCAAATAGAATTGTGGTAAAGGGAGAACCTTACATTAGAGAATCTGTAATGAAATCCAACTGAGGTTAGGAGTAAGGAGAACAATGGAAGTTCTCAGGAGAGTGTGAGTGAAACTGCAGAATCCTAGAAGAGCAGAGGAAGCTCAAGAGGTTCTAAGTTGACATAACCATAAGAATACCAAACGACCAGGTTCAAGAAAAGCTTAGAGAGGTCTTGTAGCAAGGTGAAGCAGACTTGTTACTGTAGAGGCTCAGTGAAACTCACAAGTGAGCATGGAGAAGCTTATAAAGGAATATATGAAGATGACTATGGATAGTGATGTCAACGGTTCAGAAGTAAACCATAGTAAGATGAAGGGAGATGCCAGAACAATCGAAAGAAGGAAGATAAGTGACAAGGAAATTACTAGGTTAAAGGAAGAGCTTAGTGCAATGATGAAGATGCTACATAAGAGAGTTGAAGATGACCAAAAATATGGATAGAAAATAAAGAAGAAGGTCAAGTGGGCTATCGAGCAATTATTTGCAAGGAAGCTAAAAAACAAGGTGAGTGTTTGGTTAAAGACTGAAGAGAGACCCAAAGAAGCTGAATACATAAATTTTATGGAAACAGAACGAGCAATTCACTTTTGTGAACTTGAATAAGGATCAATCCTTGGAGAATATGATAAGAATCTCATGTAGTGCTCAGAGCAACTGGCAAGGAAGAGATGTTTGAATCATCAAATGAGATAGAGAAGTCTATAGTTTTACAAACTAACTGTTTATTTGAGAATCAATTTACATGTACTGAAGGTGGTGGAGTTGGAAAAGAAACTACCACAAAGAAGGAAGAAGATAAACAAGATCATAGACAATCAGAGGATGCAAAGCTGTTTATAGAAGACAAATATAGAGGCAAGAGACAAGAATCTCATCAAGTATTGGAAGAAGGTAGAGCTAAGGAGGATTTTCAAATTCCAAGAGATGAAAACAAGAACTCATCCCAAAAGATTGCAACAAGACTAGAGGAAATCATGAAATTTGGAGAAAGATATGATGTTCCAAAAGACGACAATAGAGTTGAAGTAATACTGCCCAAGAAGCATAAATGAATGGTCATAAGTTTGGAGGAGAATATCTAGGATGGTCACAAGGTATGAGTTATTTGTCATATGGCATCTTCTCTTAGAATTTAGTAACCTATGAAACTAAAGGGATTTTTAAAAGTATGTATAAAACTATTAGCCAATTAACAAATGGGAAGCATAATTTTATGATCTCAACTAGAAATCTACAGCCATGCGAATTCAACAATCAATTTGGAGGTATGGATTACTTATTGAATGATTTTTCATTTGATGAAAACATGGTAGCATTTATGGCTAAGATGATTTTTAGACAAATTATGGACAAGTGGGTGAGATGGGAAAGGTAGCTATGTGCCTTACAAATTAGTGAAGAAGAATAGAATGAAGAGTATATCAAACTGATTTTGACATATGAACAACAAGAAAGTGCATAGCAAGAGGTTAAGATGTGGAAAACTTCCAATTGATGTTCTATACAACACAAGTACAAAAATAACTATTAGATTGCAATATAACAAGTGGTTCAAGAGGAAAATCATACACATAAAGAACAACAAGGTTTAAATGGTCATTCCTACGTGATCATAAGCTTGGAAGGAAATATACATATATGTGGATTAAGGAGTAAGATTGAAGATATGAGTTGTAGGTTGTATGTTTTTATGATTGATGAAGATTTAGTTGGATTTGGAGCTAGGAGGAGTTCACTCAAAACAATTAACAAGAGGATAATGAAAGGGAAAAACAAGATATATGCCTTATAGGCATATATGCATAATGGAGGCATAGAAGTTAATATTAATCCACAAAAATAGCAATTGGTCATTGGACTGTGGATTGATCAACATACAAAGCTTAAGAAAGCATCTTGGATACATGACCAATAGGGGATGAGGTTGACGAGTGATGAATTTAAGTCGAGTCAATATGTGACAGACTAAAAAACAAGGTCACTATAGTCGAACTTAGTCAAACATCATTTGTCACCCTTTGTCAACCATGGTAGATGATCATCAAACATAGTCAACATTTGCTCACCAAAATTAACCATAGTTTACTAATACCAATGATGATTAATTAAAGTTAGCCATAGTCAACCATAATTCATTATAATTAACCATGGGAAAATAGTAGTAACTATGGTAAAACTTAGTCAACCATCTTCAAATATAATCAACCATGGTCAATTAAAGATAACTACAAAAACCAAAGTCATTAATAATCAACCATAGTTCACTAAATTTGACCATATTTAACTAAAGTCAACCATGGTTAACGAACATCAACTATAGTAAGCCATGGTTCATTAAAGTCAATCATCATTAACTAAATTCAACCATGGCCACATAATAATGAACCATGGTAAACTATGGTCTAACTTATTCAACCATCATTTGTCACCCATTGCCAACCATGATTAATAATGGTCAAATAGAGCTAATGTTACCTAACCAAACTCAACCATACACAACCAAGGTTCACTAAAGTAAACCATGGTTAATCAAAATGAAACCAACCATAGTTTTCTAATGTCAACTATGTGTAAACAATAGTCAACCATGGTTTACTATGGTCAAAATTGGTCAACTATCATTTAAAACCCTTTGTTAACTATGGTGAATGTTGGTCAAGCATGGTCAACCTTAGCTATGAAAAGTCAACCGTGGTTTACTAATGTCAACCATGGTTAACTAAAGTCAACCATAATCAACCATGGTCAAACAATAGTCTCACATGCTTAACTATGGTCAAACTTAGTTAGCCATGTTCAAACATAGAACCATAGTCAACCATTATCAACCATGGTCAATGACATTTAAACATGGTCTCACATAATCAAACATGCTCAACCATGGTCAACGAAGTAATCCATAGTCAACCATGGTGAAACAAAGTCAATGTTACTTAAATAAACTAAACAATACACAACTAAGATTCACTAAAGTAAACCATGGTTAACCAAAGTCAAACAATAGTCAACTATGGTGCATTCCTTAGCTAAGAAAAGTCAACCATGGTTTATTAATGTCCACCATGGTTAACTAAAGTCAACCATAGTAAACAATGGTTCACTAAAACAAATTGTGGTCAAATAATAATCACATATGCTTAACTATGGTCAAAATTCATCAACCATGTTCAAACATAGTTAACCATGGTTAACTAAAGTCAACTACGAAAACCATATTCAATCATGGTCAAACTTAGCTAACAAAAGTCAAAGTCAACCATGGTGAACTAAAGTGAATCATAGTCAAACATATTTCACGAAATTCTACAATGGTCAAATAATACTCAAGCATAATTTAACTATGGTCAAACTTAATCAACCATATTCAAACATAGTGGCATGGGTTGTAGAGCACCTTGCTACTCTCAATGTAATAAATGAACTTATTATTGTTATTGATTATTTAATTTATTTATATTTTTCTTTTATAAATAGTTATTTTCATTTTTTTATGAAGTAATTTAAATATTCAAAAAATATTAAAAGTCACATATATTAATTGTGAAAATTTCCTGACTTCCAAATTTGGATTTTACCAATTTTTTTATACGATTCCAACAAAAAAACTATTAAAAAATTCAAAACATAAAAAAAAAACTACTCCTTTTCTTATAATGATAACAAATAATAGCACATCAATTCATCCCAACACCCTAGCTATTAACTAATACAACTACAATTCAAAAGTAATTGATTTAAGCGGATTAAGATATATCAACTATTTTTAAAAATATGGTTATATTATGGTTATTTTAATATATAAAATAATGACATGGATAATCACTTGTTAGGTAATATTGGTAGAGTCACCTCCTTCGCTTTATTTTTGTGCTTTTTCACTTTGATATATAGCCACGAAGACCTTCGTCGTAAATTTCGTGACATTGATCGAATAATAATCGGGAGAACATCGTCCTGAAAGTGGCCGTTTTTTGTAGCCGATTCAAAATCATAACATTTCGTACAACTTGAACTCTATTTTCGTTTGGAACGAGGAAGATCCAAAGCAAATATTCTCTTAGAGAATCAAAATCAAGCCGTGCTCGTTTCGTTGCTGCAATTGTTACTTATTCGCTTCGACATCGGGCTTCTCGAGCACCCAATACAGAGATCCTCGATATGGGCGCTTCACACAGCCGGGAAGGGGATTCTGACATCTATTCAGAAGACGACGATGATTATTCCCAGCCCGCCGACCACATATCGAATTCGTTGGCCTCCGACCTGGGCTCAAGGTTGCAAGGACTTTCTCTGGACGATAATGCCCAGGTAAGTAACGAAACCCAACTGGTGAAATTGTACAAATACGTCGGGGTCAACAGCCCCACGGCCAAATGGGAACGTCAGGCTAAATTGATTAGCTATGAATTTATCAGAGAAGGGGATGAGGGAGAAGATGAAGGGGAGGAGGAGGAAGGAGAAGACGATGATTGGAGGGTTGATAGATGTAAGGGTGGATTTCGAAGTTGGGTGCTGAACGTGAGATCCAAGGTGAAAGGTAGAGTGGATGATAGGCTTCAAATGAAGTTTTTTGATGAGCAATTGAGGGCTGATTTTGTAAACAAAGGAGTTTGGGCTTTGAAGTTTATGAGCCGTGAAGGGTACATTGATTTTGTCGCAGAATTTCAGAATTGTATGTTTGAGAATACTTATTTGCTTGAGGCTACAGAGGAGAACAAGGTTAAGGTGTTTGGGAAGGATTTCATGGGGTGGGCTAATCCCCAGGCTGCAGATGATTCCGTCTGGGAAGATACAGAGGAGACCTCCGGGGTGGAGGTAGAGGGGAGTAGGGATTTGAAGGAAGAACTCGAGGAAGCTGGTCATAGTGGTATACAGAGCCTGGCAATGGGTGCCCTGGATCATAGTTTTTTGGTCAGTGAGACTGGCATTGAAGCGGTCAAGAATTTCCGCCATGGGATTCATGGGAAGGGGATGTCTGTGAAGTTCGGGAAGGGGGAATTGGGCGGTGATGGGTCTTCCTATGCTACCCCAAAGAAGGGCCTGCTCATGAGGGCAGAGACCAATATGATGTTGATGAGCCCTTGCAGGAAGGCCAATCCACATGCCACCGGGGTTCACCAGATGGATATCGAGACTGGAAAGGTTGTGACAGAGTGGAAGTTTGAGAAGGATGGGACTCCTATCACGATGCGAGATATTGCAAATGATAGCAAGGGTGCTCAGTTGGATGCCTCTGAGTCGACCTTCATGGGGCTTGATGACAATAGGCTGTGCAGGTGGGATATGAGGGATAAACATGGTATTGTTCAGGATACTGGTAGTACGATTTTGAGTTGGGCTGATGGTCATCAGTTTTCGAGAGGTACAAATTTCCAGTGCTTTGCAACTACTGGGGATGGATGTGTGGTGGTTGGATCCAGCGATGGAAAAATTCGTCTTTATGGGAAAACATCTATGAGAATGGCAAAAACAGCGTTTCCAGGTCTTGGATCGCCGATCACACATATTGATGTTACTTATGATGGGAAGTGGATTCTCGGGACTACTGATACTTATCTTATTCTTATCAGTACCGTCTTCACAGACAAAGATGGAAAGATAAAGACAGGCTTTTCTGGGCGGATGGGGCACAAGATTCCAGCCCCGAGGTTGCTTAAGCTTACTCCGATTGATGCATATCTTGCTGGAAAGAATAAGTTCCATGGTGGCCAGTTCTCTTGGGTAAGTGTTACTGATTTGCAAAGCATGATTTCTTTTGCATACTTATTCTATTTCCAACTGCAACTATTATCTCAAAATATATTGTTGAAAATCATTGATTTCCATATCATGAACTCAAATTAATGGCTGTTTCCATAAATTGCACCCTCACAATTGTAAACTGTAAACATTGAACAATTTTTGTGGCAGTAATTAACCATGGGATGTACTAGCTTGGTTACATCTATGCATGTTTTTTTTGTTACATGTATACATTGCCATATCCCTAGCAAACTGAAATTTCATAAATGTGGCTACGATAATCAAATACCAATGCATTTAAAGTTTTCATTTCTTAATGAAGGGATCAAAGACACAGCAAATGACTTCATATCACAACATGTAGCAATTGAATCTTACAAGACTGTAGTTATGGAATATAATCGCTGTTAACTCTTCATTGGACAAATGTCTGACATTCTTTTCTCTTCTTCTCTTCAGGTTACTGAGAGTGGAAAGCAGGAGCGTCATCTTGTTGCTTCTGTTGGTAATTTTTCTGTTATCTGGAATTTCCGGCAAGTCAAAAACAGCAATCACACGTGTTACAAGGGTCAGGAGGGACTGAAAAGCTGCTATTGCTACAAGATTGTCCCGAAAGATGAATCCATTGTTGATAGCAAATTCATGCATGACAAATTTGCTATTACAAATTCTCCAGAAGCTCCACTTGTGGTTGCAACACCAAAGAAAGTGAGCTCGTTCAGCATCTCATCTGAGTAATAACATCCATTTCATATGAATCATGGCAAAATCTTTGAGTGATTAACCCAAGTGATGAACTATAAACAGTTGTACTGGCTTGTGCATATAACATTCCCACACCTCAATGGATTTGAGTAAAACTAAATTCTTTCAAGATTTCTAATCTGTTGCATAGCTCAGCGTTTGGGCATTTGATTCTTATAAACAGTACTTGTTGTAGTCTATGTAAATTTTATGAACATGAACATTATAAAGATACCTTTTTCAGCAAAGCATCAATTCCATTATTCTAAAAGGATGACTTGATTTCAATACCATATACTTGTTCTGTTAATTAGTTTTTGTTAAGTTGGATGACCACTTTTAAAATTTTATACAGCTATTGACAATTGTAATGGAGAAAATGCAGGAATTGGAGGGGAGACAAAGATTTTGGATGGTGTGCAATTTTTGTAATTCTCTAGTACTACTGTATCAAAATTCAAATGAGGTAGCATTTTATAGCAATATGGTAGGTTGAGCAATATAGTATTGGTTGCTATACAAGCTTAATGGTCCAGTGGATGGTCACATGAGAGGGCTACCTGTATTCTTGGGACTGTTGGTATGGAATCAAGTTTAAAAAAGTCTGATGTCTTTTTGTCAAGTTATTGAGTGGCATTGTCGGTACATTTTTTGTCATCCGGAATTTTTGGAAGTCAAAAAATAGGAATCATGTGTGCTACAAGGGCCAGGAGGGACCAAAAAGATGCTATTCTTTATATATTGTTCAAAACAATGAATTCATTGTGAATAGCAAATTGCATAACAAATTTGCTATTACGGATTCTCCAAAGCTCCACTTTTGGTTGCAACTCCAAAAAAAGGTGAGCTCTTTCAGCATAGTCTCTTAGCATTGAAGTCCATTTATGACCTATGCAGACGCTAGTAATTAACCGAAGTGATGAATTATAAATAACTGTACCGGTTATGCAGATAACATCCCTACACCTTATTGGATTTGAGTAAAACTAAATTCTGTCAAGATTTTTAATCTGTTGCGTAGTTCAGAGTTTGGGTATTCGGTGCTTGTAAACAATGCTTGTTGTAGTGTATTTAATCTGTAAAATTTATGAACGTTAACATTATAAAGATATCTTTCTAGCAAAGCATCAAGTCCATTATTCTAAAAGGATGACTTCATTTTGATACCATATGCATGTTTTGTGAATTATTTTTTGTTAAGTTGGATGACCACTGTTAAAATTTTATACAGCTATTGACAATTGTAATGGAGAAAATGCAGGGATTGGAGGAGAGGCAAAGATTTTGGATGGTATGCATTTTTTGTTATTCTCTATTACTACTGTATCAAAATTCAAATGAGATTGCATTTCATAGCAATATGGTAGGTTGAGCAATATAGTATTGCTTGCTATACAAGCTTAATGGTCCAGTGGATGGTCACATCAGAGGGGGCTACCTGTATTCTTAGGACTGTTGGTATGGAATCAAGTGTACAAATGTCTGATGTCCTTTTTGTCAAATTATTGAGTGGCATTGTCGGTACATTTTTTGTCATCTGGAATTTTTGCAAGTCAAAAATTTAAATTATCTGTGTTACAAGGTTCAGAAGGGACCAAAAAGCTGCTATTCTTTATATATTGTCCCAAAAGATGATTTTATTGCGGATAGCAAATTCATGCATAACAAATTTGCTATTACGGGTTCTCCAAAGCTCCACTTTTGGTATGCATACGCTAGTAATGAACCCAGGTGAAGAATTATAAATAACTGTACCGGTTGTGCATATAACATCCCCACACTATTTGTTCACTTGTCATGGTGCCTAATTATACCATTGAGTATATTTTTGTCATGATCTGCATACAAATGTATTTGTATTATAAACTTTATAAAAATCATCAAAATCGCACAAAAAACATTCATACCTTGATAAAAAATTGCTTGAATTGTAGTGCCAGTGGACTGCGAAAACAAATGCATGTGTTTATAGATGCAAGTGAAAGGAAGTGGAAATGGGGAAGGGCCTTTGGGATTTTCAATGCTCACAACAGTGCAAAAGAGACCATGCTTGGCCCAAGTATGGGTTGGGTTCAAGCCTCATGGGTTTTGTGCATGCATATATCGTGAACCCAACATGTCCAACAATGATTTTGGGACTGGATAACTCAATATATAGTCACCATAGTCAATGATTAAAAGTAGGGCAAGTAGATCTCAATCTCTATCTCATTTAGTTAAAAATGATGAGAAGAAACTTGTGCAAATAGGGATTATATTGCCCAAAATGAAAGGGAAATAATGAAAAGAAAAATGGATAATAAAATGGAAGACGAGAAGCACATATAGCCTTAATTATAACTGCAAATCCACCATTGCCATGCAAACATCATACAATCATAAAACAATGTTGGGTCTTCCTTGTTTTAGAGCTTACCTCATCCATTTCACTTCTCTTAGTATGCTTCAACCACAAGAAAAGCATAGACTAAATTCCTTCTTTTCTGGCCATGTATTTCTAATGAACAAGCACACATGATTTTGCTTGTTTGGTAGGGTTTGACCCTTTCTTTCATGGGAAAGAATCCAAATGATGGACATAGGAGGGAATAATTCAACCATTTAATCCAAGCTTCCAAGTAAACAATGATAACCCAGAGAAGAGTCCCTTCTAAAACCATTAATAAAAAAAAAGGCTAGAAACAAAACAAGGGATTTTACCTATGTACACCATTAGCAGTCTCAGGATGAGATCACCCAAAATGTTGAGGAAGGAGATCGAAATGACTAGTTTTCCATTGAATCATGCATGCGATGATCTTCAATGTATGTAGATCCATTGTAGGAAAAAGTTCAATGCATCCACCATGCACATATTTGCTTTAAGGTGATTATATTTAACAATCAAGTAAGCTATTTTTCATTACTGTTTTCCATTGTCAAAAAACGTTTTTCTTTTCTCCATAGTTCAGTAAGTGATGTGAGTGGACCTTCATGCCTTAGCTTATTTTTTATATTTAGGACCATCCCAAGTCGTCATCATTAGCCAAAAATAAACATATAATATGTCAACTAAACACATATTATACAATAGGTCACTTGCACTCACAACTACGTTCATTTGCATTTTAACATTTATTTTGTAGGTATAAGATATCAAGCCATAAGTTGTGATGACGATCACTATAACCTCATATGATAACTGCATTGCAATTACTTCATGTTAATCAAATGTACTTCTATGTTTCTTGTATCAAATCAAAGTGATGTTATAGCTACATAAAATCATGAACATAATCAACATGTTGCAACCCAACCACCATAAGTATACCATCAATCGATATATCCATAAAGACAATGCTATAGTAAGAATATACAAATGAACATAAACAACCATAAGCCATCACCATCATATAGAAGGACAATATACATTGTTCCATACATCAAACATTATTATAGCTCTAGTGCACACTAGTTGGGGGGCATTTAGTTACATATCACAAAAAAAAATGGTACTAACATGATATAGTCCATAGTTGAGCTCATAAGTAAGAGAATATACATGGATTTGAGTTCACCATTGAAAAATACAATGAATGAAGGTAATGATAATGATATGCAAAAATTTTGCAAGTTGGCATGGTAAAAAGGGAAAGATTTTTTTTTGGAAATTAGACATTACCTATACAATGTTTAAGCTTTTACCCAAACACATAATACATTCTGCATCATACATCATACAATCCAATTAGACTAACAATATCCATGTAAATAAATCTACAAATATACATTTCCTATGGTGAACCCACAGAAAAGGTCCACAATTGATACCTCATGTTCGCTAAAGCAAATAAAAACAAAATATAACCAAAGAAAAAACAAAACAAATTGAGAAAACAAAACAAAACATAAAATAAGGAAAGTAGGTCACATTTTTTAATAGTTTGTTTTTAAGAATGATCTATTTGGGAGTGTGTGTGTGTGTGTGTGTGTGTATTGTTATGTTTGAGAGTAAGGATAAAAATCCCAAAGAGACAAAGTTTGGTTGAAGCCTACTAATTATTGATATGTGAATCAACGTTCAGGTTAAATAGGGGAAACATAAGGAGAACACCCAACCTCGATTGATTGTCATGGCCAAACCAATTTTGGCACATAAGTTCTTGGAATGTGCATACATGGCTTGTGGTTTTCCCTTGGGAAATTAGTGAGATCATGGAGTTCACCTAGGAGTTTATCAATGGAGGAGGTCATTGAGAGTGTTAGTTCCATAAATCCAATTATCAATGCCAAGAAAATCCCAAGGATTTGTGAATCCATTGCAACACTGCACTTCTCTATACCCATCATTCTTGAGAGGACAACTCTATAATTGAAGCATATGATTATAGAAGGTGTGAAAACCTTTGAAACTAACTTGATTGTTCAATGAAACCAAGAAGGAAGGAACAAAAAGGGGCATATGGATGTCAAAGTTGACATAATACTAAACTTCATTTAGCCATCATATAGGGTTAAATGAAAGACCATCATTGTGTAACATAATTCAACCTTGGTATTTGTAAGGTCAGAGTAAGAAATAACTAGGTTTGAGTAGTGCTTTAAACCAAGATCCATTAAACAAAATATTATAAAAAACAAACTCTTCACCTAATTCAAATATTACCCCCTCATTGAAAATAATTCTTGCAAAAAATTGACCACCAAGGGGAGCAATAGGATTAGTTTTGTATTCAAATCCTAGATGGATAAAATGCAAATTATCACAACTGAATTTATTACAAAAAATTGGCTATAAGTTTGCATCATTGCAAACAATTAATCAGGATATCAATTTTTGGAAGGGGAAAACATGGGTTTCTAGGTTGATAGTTGATGGAAGAACAATTGGTAAAGCTTCACACCTAAAAAACTCCCCTCCTTTTAGAGTATGATTGATAATTTCATGTTGCAGCCTTGAAATAGATTCATCAAGGATTGCTAAGGTAAGATCTAAATCTTTAGAATCATGGGATACTCCAAAGGGAGGAGGATAATCATCAAAATCAAAACGATTGCATGTCAACATTGATCTTAATAACATCTAATATATTGAAATGTGTGTTATGTTTAGTTAATTTGTTTAGATACAAGAGAGGGTTAGGTGATGTTCCCTTGATGTACTAGCCTTCATCCTTAGCATTTGCAAAGTCAGTAGAAACATCAACTAGATTTGAGGAATACTCTTATAATTAATCATTGAACAAAATTCCATTAAATTCCCCACTCCACTTGAACCTTACTCAACATCATCAACTTTATCCATAATTTGAACATCACAAGGGAGATCAAGGTTTATCATATATCTAAGTCTCGGATGGTTATCATGCAAATTATCGTATACAAGGTCATCAAAATTAAATACATTGGAATGTGTGTAGATTTCATAGGACCAAACACAAAATGCATCCATAACCCATTCCCAGCACCATTTAGTGATGAATAACTAGAGCATGCAGTAGGAAGGGAAGCGTGTTCATTCATAGATGGGTTCTCTAGGTATCACCAACCCAAAATTGTCAAAGAGGACAAAAAGAAAAAGAAAAACATTCTCCATAGAACATGGATCTTATACCTACAATGCGATGTTGTTTCTACCAGAGAATGAACCACTATTGTTCTCAAGGATCATCTTTGCAACATTCAAGGATAACATACATAAATTATTAGAAATATATCTAGAAGATTGGGCAATCTATAGGCTAATAAAGGAAGATACTGTGATGTTGTGTCTCATTCAAAAGACAATGACAATTGTAGATATCTCTCAATTTGAAAAAGTGCATGTTTTTCATGTCATTTAGACTACTATTGGGTCATGCCATTTACTGAGATGGTATTTTAGTAGACCAAGCAAAGATTTAAGTAATTATTACTATACCAAATCCAAGGAACGTACAAACCTTAAGATCAATGATGGGGCATATGTGATACTATAGAGGTTTTTTCAATAAGTACACCTCAATAATATAACCCAATGAGAGACTACTAAAGAAGTCACATGATATCAAATGAATGCAAGAATTCCATGCATCTTTCGACATCCTAAAAATAAAAATGGTAGGTTCTCCCATGAAAATGGTAAGTTTTGCATCCACAGGGATTTCTATCCCCTTTCACATTCATAGAGGTTTCTCATCCCCAAGAATCAAATCAAAAGGTACACTAACCCTAAGCATTTTGAAGTTACATTGAGCCCTAGGGATTTTAGATGGCTAGCCCCATCACTTCACAAGGCACTCTGTCAAGCACTCTATATGCAGATAAATTACTACCAAACACACAGAGCATTTGAAATTTATTGTCAACCCGAGAAAGTATTTTTATTTCAAAGGATAAGTGCACAATATATGCTTTAAACACAAAACCATTAGAAGTGAATACTTTTATCTTCTATCATCCATGTTCATCCCAAGAATCTATGCAATCCCAATTGCCTTCTAACTGCTATACTATAATTCTTTTCTATTATGCATCAAGAGGAAATGGTATCAGATCTAATCAACGATTGCAAAAAGGAAATCTCATTCGCATTCTAAAATAATCACTTGTCTAATCTAATCAAGCTGGGAATCATAAAGCATGAACTGAACATTACTCTAGAATTTCAAATGAAAGAGATTGAAGCAACTGTTCTAAGAAACTGAATTGCAAAATAGAAATCAATCAACACATAACAGGAAAGCTAAATTGTAAGAGCTCCTGGGATCACGTCTCAACTGTAGAATGAACACGGCAGTGTGAACAGAAATTGAAATATGTAAAGCAACCCTGACTCGGTCGACTGTTATTCTATACCATTCACCAATCTCACAGAAATGTAATCTTCTACTGAGAAATCCACACAATAAATATTGTTGCTGCGTACAAAAGAAAGAACAAAGCATCACACAACAAGAAAGATAAAATCCTAATTTAACTCAGCAATCTCTGTGGAAGATGGGCCCAGTCTTCACACAGAGACGCTGGTTGAACAACACTCTCTTTAACTCAGAAGTAACCCCTTATATTAACAGAAGAATGAGTACACAGTTTGGCTTGGCTGCTAATACAAGATAAATTAATTGTTTGCTGTCCAATCCCCGGGTCGAGGCAACTCCCCATATTTATACATACAAATTGTAACATCTAATCCTATAATTGGGAAGCCATGAATATCTCTGATCTTCAGGCGCCCTAAATAATCTGGTTGTTACAATGCGTGGCAGAACAGAAATATCCAAATGTGAGAGAGTTATTAACTGCCCCAAGAGTGACGGTCCTTCCAGCTCACAGCTGGACTCGAGCAGCGACATACTTAAGATAGCAATTTCTGTTACAGCTGCCCTGTCACGACTGTGCCTTGATTGATGATTACGAGCCCCAAGGAACCTTCTACAAGGAACAAACATCCCTTTCTTTATGACTTGTTCAGCTCCGATCTTCCTGCAATCTATTTGTCTCAACTACCTTCATAAATCGCATCATGTTAGCACAAATTAAGAGATGCACAACTTTAATTATCACAATCATAAGTATTAATACAATAAAACAATAATCGGCCATACCTTGGTAATTTGGGGAATGAGATGAGGACAATAAGTCTAATTGCCAAGTTAATTGGTGTAGGACAAGGGCAGGGAGGATGGTAAATGATGATAAAAAAGGGCCAATTCTGGGCTCAACATCTCCCCCCAACTACCCTGTTGCATGTCCTCATGCAACAACCTGCATCTGAATCGTGAACTGAGCTCTATCCAGGAGAGAGGAAGGAATGCAGGGAACTCAGGAATCTCATCTATCTTTTGAAAGGATTCTGTGAGTGACCCAGCATCTTCCAACTTCACTGTTTCCCTTCCACTGCTACTTGCTGATATCTGGGAATGCACTTGGTGTGGTGGGAATCTTTCTGCAGTATCATTATGCAATGCCTGGGGGAGTTGAAAAGAAATCCTCAATCTGAATCCAACTCAATGACATCTCTAGGAGGTGGAAGCACTGGTTCTTGTGGGACAGTGTCTTCCAGCGCATCTAATTTTAACAGGAGAGTTGCTGGTTCTTGTGTAACAGCAACATCCTTTAAACCTTCTTCAGCAGCTACCTTTATTGCTTTTGGAGACACTGGTTCTTGTGTAACAGTGTCTTCTTTGTCCTTCTGCTGCTGAGACAGGATATCCTTTTCAATTTGCAGCTCCTCCTCCAAGATTTCAGTGTCACCTGAGCATGGTGTCTGTACCTGTTCATCTTCACTCCTCTGTGTACAAGGAATGATATCCACTCCCAGTTTATCTTCCAACTGCAATTCAGGAGTTCTTGCTGCAGCTTCCAAGGATGTTGGTTCTTGTGTAGCAACATCCTGGCTTACCTCTTCATCCTTCTTTTGCTGCAACTCCTCTTCTATGAGTTCTGTATCATGGGAGTCCTCTGGGGTTACAACCCAGAGTTCATCATTAAATTCCAAAGTATCCTCTATCCCAGTTTCTTCTCCTGTCTGCTTGGCCGGTTGGACAATTATATTCAGGGTTGTTGGTTCTTGTGTTACAGCATCTTGTTCCAATTTATCACTGTCCTGCCTTTCTGTCTCTCCTTCTAAAATTATTGTGTCCTGGGAACGTTCTGGGGTTACAGCATAAAATTCTTCACTAACCTCCAGAGTATCCTTCAGCTCCATGATCTCTGTATCGTGGGAACATTCTGGGGTCTCACTATATTCTTTTATAAGCTCCAGAGCATCCTTCATTCCAAGTTCTTCTCCCATTTGTTCTATAACCTTTATGTCGTGGGAACATTCTTGGGTTACCATACATTCCTTATAAATCTCCAGGGCGTCCTCCACTCCAAGTTCTTCTCCCATCTGTTCTATAATTTCTGCATCATGGGAAGTGGCAGCTGCAGCAAGGATGTTTAAAGGTGCTGGTTCTTGTGTGACAGCACCTTCTTTTTCCACTGCTTTCCCTACTGTGGCTACAGGCTGTTGTGCTGAATAAGTACTAAGTAAAATTTTATGGCCTGCTTCCTCAAAGATTTCCCCACAGGTGGGGCAGAGTATTCGCTCATCCTTTTCTCCAGCTCCAGCAGAAGCTGATTCCTCCACTTGGTCTGCAGCCTCTATTAATGTGTACATTTTTCTTCCACCCTGCTTTCTGCAGGTTTCCTTCCAAGTTTCCAGCTCCCTTCTAAGTGCTTGGAGGTCCTCTTTCAGCATTGCATTCTCATACAAGAGTCCTTCAATTTCAGGTTCTTCCTCCACTGGCCTTTGTGGGGCATCCATCGGTCTTGGTGTAAGGATTGGGGGCTCAATCTGTGTCTCTGAGGTTGCCCATCTTTTCCTAGCTGCCTCTGCTGCTGTGATTGATCGAGTTCGTTTCCTTCTGATTGGTGCTACTAGATCAAACTCATTGGTGGCTCTCTTCCTTTTCTGTGACGTTTTCTTTTGTGATTTTCCTTTTTGGGGTGTTTCCTCTTGTGGAGCTGGAATATAGGGGGGCAAAACTGGAGTCAAAGGAATATTTCCCTGCCCCCCATGCTGTTCTTCTTCAATCACAGCTCCTCCTCCTACCCACTCAGGTGAAGAATCGATTGTAACCAGCTCAATATCTTCTTCCATTGCTCTAGCTCCGTCATCTTCAGGTTCCATTGTCGCAGCATTTGATGCTGCTCCAATTTCACCTTCTGCTGTCGGAGCTGCCCTGTTATCTAGGTTTTCCACAAAGGTTTCATCTACATTGTCGCCTAATGGCTCTATTTGTGCTTCCCCTTGCTCTCCTTCAAATACAGTGTCATCCCCCACTGGTTCTGCTTGTGCTGGGGATTCATCCACCTCGAATGGCTCTGACTGTGCCCCTGGTTGTTCTTCCTCTGTGGTTTTACCCACCCCAGATGGTCCTGCCTGTGCCCCTAGTTGTTCTTCCTTTGTGGTTTTACCCACCCCGGATGGTCCTACCTGTGCCCCCAATTGCTGTTCTTCTCCCATTTCATCCCTCCCCCCAAATTCACTGGAGGAACTCCGGTCCTCCTGTTGTGGTGGAACCTGTAATTGCTGCAATGGGATGACCCTCAAGGGAACAGGTTGCTGTGGTCGGGTTATAAATTGTTCCCAAGTTATATTATGTTGGGCAAGGGTTCTTACAATAATTAACTTGATAAGGCCATGGTGGGTGAGAGAGGACAGTGGGTGCTTCGCAGACTGAACAAATGTTGCCATATGACGCAAGTCGTGCAATAAATAAAATGGAATATTCAACAAAATGCCATGGCGGAGATGAGAAAGCAAAGGAAGTTCAGAGTTATACACAGTTTGGTATCTACCTTCGCAGGTAATGTATTTATTGAGGAAGACAGCAACCTGGTCCCATGGCTGCGGCAGTGACTTCAGTGCAATCCCTCTCCTGGATGCTTCAACTTGCTCTCCTGGAAGTAAAAATTCTTCTCGTGCAACCGTTGCGGGGACTCGACGGTTAAACCAAGGTTTTCCCACCATCGGGATAGCTGTAACCTCGGATATAATGACCTCAGAGATGTCAATACATAGCCCCCACACCGTGGAGTGTGTTTTAGTAAGATTCAAGGCAAATTGCAGGGATGCGTCCCGATCGAATCCGTCCAATCGCTCAAAGAACTCGACCCAGCCAGCAGCTTGAAAAATGGCAAGAACTTGCAGATTCCGTCTGAGTTCCCGGGTATTGAAAGGTTCATGGCGAACTGGAATGCCCATGGTCCTGGATGCAAAATGAGACTGCTATTCGACAGATTACAGGATCCCAGAATGGAAGTTGCAGCACAGAGAATGCACGAATCGTTGAGCGGAGACGTTGAGCGAATGAGCAAATTCGGAAAGTTGAGCACAGAAAAGCGTTTAAAATTTCCATGCCGAATTGGGGAAGGTGGCAGTTATTAGTATTACGTCGTACGAGGGAAAGGTTTAATCAGGTATAAATGGTGGTACGAGTGAAGGTACGACCAATATCGTTTAAATGATATCAATGCTTAATCACGTGATAAATAAAAGCCATAACTCGTAAAACTGTGTGTCGGAAGGCTGCGGAAACTGGTGGAGCATGCAGTTGGTGACATCACGGAGCCGAACGCGTGCACAGTCAGCCGTGGGATCATGATGACTCGGATAAGGCACTAATTTCTTTCGCCGGTGAAACACAAGCCATCGCGTCCTGGGGGTTGGAATGATGAGTTCGCCGGCATGACTGGGATGAACCAGCATCATGATTAGCAGGTTGAAACAATTATTCTGTTAACACGGGAGTTACCACTGCAAGTTGCCAAAGAAATGATAGCGCGGCCGATGAAAAAGCTGTTGCAGCTGGCGGGAAATAAGTTGCAGCCACCGGAAAAGAATTCACGGCAGCCGAAAAAAAGAATTTACGATATCAAGAAAAATTACGGCTGTCACGGAAAAGTTTTATGGCGGCGGGAAAAAAAACTTACAGCTGGCAAGAAAATTTTTTACGACTATGGGAAATATGTTGCAGCCGCTGGAAAGAAATGGCAGCTGCAGGGAAATGATGTGGCAGTGACTGGTCAATGAGGTGGTAGCCGCTGGGAAATGAGGTGGCGGCTGCGGGAAAAAGATGTTGCAGCTTCCGATGTTGCAGCCGCCAAAGTTGCAGCCGCCGAAGTTGCAGCTGCCGGAAAAGATTGACGGCTGATGGAAAAAGGGGCATTACAGCTACCGGGAAATGAAATGTCCGTGGCTGGTAAATGAAGTGGCAGCCGCTGGGAAATGGGGTGGAAGCTGCGGAAAAAGATGTTACAGCTTCCGATGTTGCAGCCGCCGAAGTTGTAGCTGCCAGAAAAGATTGACGGCTGACGGAAAAAGGGCATTACGGCTACCGGGAAATGAAATGGCAGTTGCTGGGAAATGAGATGGCAGCCGTGGGGGAGGTGAGGTGGCAATAGCTGGTGAATGAGGTGGCAACCGTGGGGAAGATGAAGTGGCAGCCGCAGGGACTGGAATTGCAGCTGCCGATGTTGCAGCCACTAATGTCGAAGCCACCGATGTTGCAGCCGCTAATGTTGCAGCCGCTAATGTTGCAGCCGCTAATGTCGCAGCTACCGATGTTGCAGCCGCTAATGTTGCAGCTACCGGAAAAAAAATTGATGGCAAGCGGGAAAAGGGATTTTGCGGCTGCTAGGGAAAAGGATAATGTGGTTGCCGGAAAGGATATGCAGCTGCCGGAAAATATGTTGCAGCTGTCGGAAAATATGTTGCAGCTGTCGGAATTTTTTTTTTTTTTTTTTTTTTTTTAAAGCAAGGACGGCACAGGGAGATTTTCATCTAACGGGCCCAAACTGGTCGTTCTCCTGGTGCTTCCCTGAAAATTTTTGAAAGACGACAGCAAGCAAAGAGATCAAATGCAAAAAAGAAAGAAAACAACAACTATACGCTACAGCAAGAAATTATTTATGTACAGCAAATACAATTTTCAGTTTAAGATTTGGCAAAGATAGAGAAAAGTTCCTGCTCTGGTGCCAATTGATAATCTGGATCAGCAGCAATCTGTGAAATGAATGCATCTTTCGAAATGGGCTTCCGATACAGTCGCAGTCTGTGGCCGTTAGCAAGTAATGGTATACGGTTTTCATCAATGGTCACTAGGCGAACAGTGCCATTGTCAAATACCCTGTCAACCAAATATGGACCCAGCCATCTTGTGCGTAATTTTCCTTTAAAATCCTTCTTGAATCTGGAGTCGTATAATAGTGCCCAGTCTCCTTCACGGAAGATTTTCTTTTTGATGAATCAGTCATGCCAGTTAGATCTCTGTTGCTGAAGCAGCACAGTCTGGTCTACTGCAGCTAACTGTTTCTCATCCAATTCATTTAATTGATTCAATCTTCTTTTCTGGGCTTCTGTTACATCCAGGTTCATTTCAATGGCTGTTTTCAGGGTCTTGATCTCAAATTCATTTGGAAAGATGGCACTCTTTCCATACACCAGATCATAGGGAGAAAAGCCCGTGGTGTTGCGCCAAGTTGTGCGATATGCCCACAGTGCTTCTGGAAGCCTGTCAGCCCAATCCCTTCGATGGCTTTTAACTGTTTTAGTAAGGATTGCTTCGATAACTTTATTAGTGCTTTCCACCTGACCATTGGCCTGAGGATGATAAGGTGAAGCTATCTTGTGCTGCACATGATACTTCCGGAGCAAGGATTCAAATTGGTGTGAAATAAATTGTGGTCCCCCATCGGTAACTACTTCCTTTGGTACCCCAAAATGGGTAAAAACTTCACTGTACAGAAAATCAATCACTGCCTGGTCATTTGCCTTAGCCAAAGCTACAGCTTCTACCCACTTAGTCATGTAATCTGTACACACCAAAATGTAAACCTTCTGTTTGGAAGGAGGGTTGATAGGACCAACAAAGTCCAATGCCCATCTATCAAACGGTTCTAGTACCACTTGGGGCTGTAAAGGCATCTGATCTGTCTTATTAGGTTGGCCCATCCTTTGGCAGCTGTCACAGGACTGAACATATCTTTTAGCATCTCTGAACAGTGTCGGCCAATAATAGCCCATCCGCAACGCCTTATGCCCTGTTCTTTTGTCTGCAAAGTGTCCTCCGCAAGGTTCATCATGACAGGCCTTCAGTATATGAAAGATCTCATCTTCCCTTACACATCTTCTAATTTCAAGATCAGGTCCTGTGTAAAAGAGATGGCCTTTGAGCCAACAATACCTAGCACTTTGCTGAATAATTTTTCTTTTCTCTCGTTTAGACATATGTGGCGGAATCTTCCCTGCAACCAAATAATTAGCAACGTCTGCATACCAGGGTGAATGAGCTGAGAGTGCGAATAAATGTTCATCTGGGAAAGCATCCTCAACAGGTGAACTGTCATCACTGTTAGTAAATCGTGATAAAAAATCAGCAACAACATTTTCTTTTCCAGGTTTATCTATAATAGTAATATCAAATTCCTGTAATAATAAAAGCCACCTGGTTACTCTGGCATTAGTGACAGGTTTGTTCATTAAATACTTAATGGCAGAGTGGTCAGTATGCACAAATGTAGGATACCCAGTAATGTAATGCCGAAACTTATTAATAGAATAAACAATAGCAAGGAATTCTTTTTCAGTAACAGTATAATTTAGTTCAGCAGGGGCTGAGTTTTTACTAACATAATAAATAGCATAAGGTACTTGCCCATCCTGCTGTCCTAGTACTGCTCCAATGGCAGTATCAGAAGCATCTGAAGAAATGTGGAAAGGTATGGTCCAATTAGGTCCCCTTAAAATAGGGGCTGTGGACAGTTTCTCTTTAAGCTTATCAAATGCTGTCTGGCATGCTGCACTCCACACAAACTGTGCATCCTTCATTAACAATGAAAACAAAGGAGAAGCAAGTTTGGAGAAGTTTTCTATGAATCTCCTGTAATATCCAGCATGTCCCAGAAAACTTCGCACCTCTTTCTGAGTTGAAGGAGTTGGTATATTTTTTATCACCTTAATTTTTGAAGGATCCACTTGAATACCATCAGTAGAGATGAAATGTCCTAATACCACCCCCTCACTCATCATCATGTGGCATTTTTCAGTGCTTAATGAGAGGCGAGCCTGTTCACAGCGAATTAAAACTTTCTTTAAATTTTCCAGTGCTTCCTCAAAATCCTTGCCATAGGGAGTAAAATCATCCATAAAAACTTCCATACTATCATTAACCAATTCAGAAAATATGCCAATCACAGCTCTTTGGAACGTTGCAGGTGCATTGCACAAGCCAAAGGGAAGCACCCTGTAGGCGAATGTTCCCCAGGGGCAAGTGAAGGTGGTCTTATCCTGATCCTCTGGAGCAATCTGAATTTGATTGTACCCACTGAACCCATCCAGGAAGGAGAAGAACTTCTTCCCTGATAGGGTATCAAGTACCTGGTCAATAAAGGGCAGAGGAAAATGATCCTTTTGTGTAGCTTTGTTCAGCTCCTTATAATCGACACAGACTCTCCATTTACCATTTTTCTTGGGCACAATTACGAGTGGGGAAACCCACTCACTATCTGAGATAGGATAGATAAATCCTGCTTCCAAGAGTTTCTGGATTTCCTCCTTCACTATATCCCTCAAATTGGGGTTCATGCGTCGTTGGGGTTGACATACAGGCCGGGAGTCGTTTTTAATATAAATATGATGAGTGCACAGACTGGAAGGAATACCCTTCATGTCTGTATACTCCCAGGCGAATGCCCCCTTACGTTCCTTCAAGAGATTGGTTAGGCGCATCTGTTCTTCTGAGGAGAGACCAGGGTTGATGTTCAAAGTTTTTCCAGGCTCTACCTCAATAGGAATGCTTCTCGAATTTTTCAAAACTGGGATTATGTTTGTGTCATTGACTAGTGCTTCCTCCGTAAGCTGTTCTTGTTCTTCCTTACCAAGGGTACTGTTCAGGAGTTGATAAACTTCCTTATCTACTGAAGCAGGTTCGCTAATGAAATTATTAATGGCATCGTCTTCTGTTTCGTTTTTGAAGGTTAGTGCCTTCCCTATTGTTAGTAATGGCTGAACATCCTCCTCCTCTTCTTGTTCTATCCAAAGGGAAGTTTCGGTTTCTAGACTCGGCCGTGCTGGAGGGTACAGGGTGAGGTTTTTGGTTTCCATACCATCAGATATAGTCATAGATCCTGATCGACAGCTGATGCAAGCATCAGCTGTAGCCAACCAAGGCCTCCCCAAGATCAATGGGTGTCCCCCCAGCTGTGATTTTGGTTGTAATACCAAAAAGTCGGCAGGGTATTCCCATGAGTCTACTGAAATGACAAGGTCGTCCAGAATCCCTTCGGGTCTGATGGTGGATCTGTCTGCCAATTCCAAGATGGTAGGGGTCGGTCTAATATTGGTGAATCCGAGCTTCTTTACAGTCTCCATTGTTATAACATTGATCGTAGCTCCTAAATCTACTAGTACGTTGGGTATCTGCGTTTGTCCTATGTGTACAGTGACAGTAGGATTGCCAGGATCCTCATACTTGGTTATAGGGGTTTTTCCGGTCATTAAGGCAGATAAATTCCCTATGACATGAACAGTAGGAGGATCTCTGGGCTTCCTTCCCGGTCTTTTAGTGCACAGGTCCCGAACAGTCCTAGAATAAATAGGTACATCTTGAAGGGCTTGCAAAAGGGGAATCTTAACATAAAGGTTCTTCAATTCTCCTAAGAGATTGAACTGAGGTTGCCCCCCTATTTTTGGCAGCATCAGTCTCTCAGGGTATGGTGGTTGCCCTACCAGCTGGGTAGGATGCGTATTATTTGATTTATCGTTTAATGTTTCAGCCATCCCATCTGAGGGATGCTCAACACCTTCAGTGATAGGAACCAGATCAAATGGATGCTGGGAACTCTCTTCTCTGTCATGCACAGATGGTGGAATATTTTCTGAAATTACACGTTCTACTATCTTCCCAGACCGTAGGCGAATATCATTACAAGGTACAGGGGAGAGAGAGTAGGCCGGCATATTGAGAGCTTCCAATTGCTGGACTGTTTTATTATTTGGGTTAGGGTTAGGTTGGGCAGGCAGCTGAGGCCGTATTGGTATGTTAGGAACAGGATTATTTTGCAGCTGCAGCTGCGACTGCTGAGGTGGGTATTGAGGATATTGATGAAATTGAGGATATGGAGGAGAATACGGTAACTGTTGAGGTGGAGGTGGTTGAGGAAACTGGTTCCCAGGATGGAAATTCCTCCATCCAGGAGACCATGACGTAGGTTGATGTGGTGGCTGTGTCCAAGGACTCCATGAATTATAACCTTGAATCACAGGTTGAGGAGAATTCCACTGAGCATAATTTGAAGGGAATTGTGTATTCACATTTTGCATATTAGTATTCCAATTATTCAAATTATTCAAAAATGGAAATGAATCGGGAGACATACCTTGATTCCGAGGCTGCCAGGGTTTCTTCTGTGCAATGAAGTAGGCTGAATCCACTTCTGGAGTTGATGCCTGCAGAACAGCCTTCACTTGGGGCAATGTGGTACATTCTTTCATATCATGGTTCAGCTCGCACAGCTGACACACTTGTATTTTGTCAAGAGGGCATTCTTTCAGTGGATGAGTCTTTCTACATCGGGGATAGAACACGCCTAATGTGAGATCCTCCACTGCCTGTCTTTGCTTGGCCTTCAAGACATCAATCTCTGAAGAGATAGAGCTCATCATTTCTGTTTTAAAATTTTCAAGAATATTGCCTATCTCCGCACGTGTAGCTCCCCCATTGGATGACTTCTGAGTTCTGTCGAAGACATCACGTTCCAGCTTATCTCGTTTATTCTGCTTGTTATGCCTAGAAGATCCCCTGGAGTATCTCTTACATAATTCCACAATTGTCTCAAAAGATTCTTTAGAGATATCTCCCTTTCCTAGCAAATTTAACATGTCTAAACAGTCGTCCCTGATCCCTCGAAGCAGGATTATCTTGAGCACATCTAGTCCCATGTTCGTCTGCCCAGCTCTCTGCACATTGTATAGCAGCCTCTCTACAAAATCCTCCAAACTTTCATCCTCCTTCTGTACCATCTTGAATAACTCCTCCCTTTTTTCCCTGGTGTTACAATATTCTTGATATTTTTCTAGGAACACTTGCTTCATCTTATTCCAGTTAGCGACAGTTCCTCCCCCAAGGCTCATGAACCATCTTAATGCATTGTCCTTCAGGGTGGCAGGAAAAAGCTTCAACTTTTGGGCGTCTGTGACATAATCATAGCTGCGACAGAGGATATCGAATTCAAAAAGGAATTCATCTGGATCTTCTGCCGCCCTGCCATGGAAACGAGGCAACACCGACGGTGAGATGTTTTTCATAGGAGCTGTCCCTTCTAGCTGCTGTATTGGGAATTGGAATGTAGCCATAGTTTCTTCTGGCAAGGAATCATTTTCATGATGGTATTGTACCATTGCTTCTTCCTCTTCGTTCTCGTGTCTGTTATTCATCTTTTCTTCTGTATCCTCTCCTTCGTTCGTTCCTGCGTTCCTTACCTCAGTTGTAACAGCTGCGTATTCTCCAGTTGTAACAGCTGCGTATTCTTCAGTTGTAACAGCTGTGTATTCTTCAATTGTGACAGCTGAATCAACCGTTCCTTCTTTAGCAGGGGTATATGCAGGAATCACAGCTGCTCCTGTATCTTCCACTGTGGATCCTGATGCTGGCGCTCCAGGATCAGCAGGGCCTCTTCTGATAGGAGTCTCCTGTTGACGAGTTCTGACAGCTGAATCAGTTTTGTCAACAAGGTCGTCGATGAATGTTCTTCTACCCAGCGGTGGACCTCGACCACGACCCGAACCACCTGCACTGTTAGTAATTTGTGGGGTTTTGGGGGTTGGGAGGTGATCGCGTTTTACCCTCCTCGTATTCATGCGAAGAAGATCATTCAAAAACAAACAAAAAGACTGTCTAAAAGCGATTATCAAATATGACTAATGACTAGTGTTTAATTTTTATCCTTCCCCGGCAACGGCGCCAAAATGTCAAGCACTCTATATGCAGATAAATTACTACCAAACACACAGAGCATATGAAATTTATTGTCAACCCGAGAAAGTCTTTTTATTTCAAAGGATAAGTGCACAATATATGCTTTAAACACAAAACCATTAGAAGTGAATACTTTTATCTTCTATCATCCATGTTCATCCCAAGAATCTATGCAATCCCAATTGCCTTCTAACTGCTATACTATAATTCTTTTCTATTATGCATCAAGAGGAAATGGTATCAGATCTAATCAACGATTGCAAAAAGGAAATCTCATTCGCATTCTAAAATAATCACTTGTCTAATCTAATCAAGCTGGGAATCATAAAGAATGAACTGAACATTACTTTAGAATTTCAAATGAAAGAGATTGAAGCAACTGTTCTAAGAAACTGAATTGCAAAATAGAAATCAATCAACACATAACAGGAAAGCTAAATTGTAAGAGCTCCTGCGATCACGTCTCAACTGTAGAATGAACACGGCAGTGTGAACAGAAATTGAAATATGTAAAGCAACCCTGACTCAGTCGACTGTTATTCTATACCATTCACCAATCTCACAGAAATGTAATCTTCTACTGATAAATCCACACAATAAATATTGTTGCTGCGTACAAAAGAAAGAACAAAGCATCACACAACAAGAAAGATAAAATCCTAATTTAACTCAGCAATCTCTGTGGAAGACGGGCCCAGTCTTCACACAGAGACGCTGGTTGAACAACACTCTCTTTAACTCAGAAGTAACCCCTTATATTAACAGAAGAATGAGTACACAGTTTGGCTTGGATGCTAATACAAGATAAATTAATTGTTTGCTGTCCAACCCCCGGGTCGAGGCAACTCCCCATATTTATACATACAAATTGTAACATCTAATCCTATAATTGGGCAGCCATGAAGATCTCTGATCTTCAGGCGTCCTAAATAATCTGGCTGTTACAATGCGTGGCAGAACAGAAATATCCAAATGTGAGAGAGTTATTAACTGCCCCAAGAGTGACGGTCCTTCCAGCTCACAGCTGGACTCGAGCAGCGACATACTTAAGATAGCAATTTCTGTTACAGCTGCCCTGTCACGACTGTTCCTTGATTGATGATTACGAGCCCCAAGGAACCTTCTACAAGGAACAAACATCCCTTTCTTTATGACTTGTTCAGCTTCGATCTTCCTGCAGTCTATTTGTCTCAACTACCTTCATAAATCGCATCATGTTAGCACAAATTAAGAGATGCACAACTTTAATTATCACAATCATAAGTATTAATACAATAAAACAATAATCGGCCATACCTTGGTAATTTGGGGAATGAGATGAGGACAATAAGTCTAATTGCCAAGATAATTGGTGTAGGACAAGGGCAGGGAAGATGGTAAATGATGATCAAAAAGGGCCAATTCTGGGCTCAACATCTCAACCTCGGGCATCTCAAAAGGTATTCTAACCCTAGGAATCTTAAAGGTACACTAAACTCAAGCATTTGGAAAGCTAGACTTATCCCCTTTACTAGACATTGATCCATAGGCATCAAAATTCCATTATCATAGCTTTGGGGGAGTGCAAGTATTATCCCGACCATCTCCTCGAATTTTGGCACCCTCAAGAATCAATGCTATAACATTAGTGATTGAGTTTGTCCCTGACCCATAGGATGTTTCTTATATATAATATTTATTCCATGGGCATGGGCTCCCATAAGATATTTATTGAAGTAGAACTTCAATCCCATGGAGTGGATCTCATGTTTAACTCCCACTCATATCATAAAATCAAAGCCTTAGCTATAACATGTGTTACATCCTTTCCACCTCATGGCCAAAATGTAACTAGCATAAAATTACATGTTATATTCAACCACATGTCATCATAAGTAACATAACATCATCATCTCATGGTCTATACTTAGCATCTACAAAGTAGAACCATGAGTGAAATTGATCCAACACATGTTCATTGTTATGTAGTTATACATCTACATAATAATTATCCATTGAAGCACAATAATGGATTCTATATGTGCCATTTATCACGATATATGCTTTATCTTATTAGTGACTTTTCAAAACATGATAATCAACACATACAAAACATACGTGAACACATAACAATTGATAATGAGAAAGTACATAAGCACATGAGAAATAAAGATATCGTATATGATGCCATAATAAAAGACTATCTAAAAAATATCACTCTAGTATCTAGATCAGTTCTTGCTAGATTCACAAGTCTTGATTGACTATAACAAGATACAAGGCACTACATTTTTTCATATTGATCCATTGAGTTTAACTTTCTTGCAAATGACTCAGTCTTATCAATAGGAGTATTATTGGCACAACCCAAAGGAATCCTAGACCACCCAATTTGGTTCACAAATAGGAAGGTATCTTGAGTAGAACACAACTATGGGACCTCAACAAAATAGGAAGGCCTTTCCATGTAGAAATTCAAACACTACCTATTGGGAATATATTTCAAGTTTTATATGAACCATTTCATGCTAAAACACTTAGTAAACAACCATATTTTAGGACTCATTTGTTGATCGCCCATTTTGTCCAAGAATTCAATTTGAGGTAGTTTACATGTTAGAGAAGCACAATGTCAATCTGGATCATCTGTCCAAAATAACATATAAAAAATACGGATAATCCATATATGGTTAGTTGTTAGATGTTGAACCATTTATGTTAGAAGTTGTTCCTAATTGTTATTGGATTTCTGCAACATGGGTGAGCAAAAAATCTAGTCTAAGGGTTGTGACTTAGATAATAGACAATAAAAGAGTTAAAGAAAACAAACCATTAATTAATGTAAACATGCAATCATGATCATAAATAAAATCAAATGAAAGATGTTAAAACAAGATTAACATTCACAAGTAATTGGATTCATTGCATTAACTTACAAAGAATATGGCAATTTTACAATACGCACACCAGAGAGTGACTTGATGGAGTGAACATAGTCTCCAATGTTACTCCATTGGGAGATTCCTTTTCTTCCTTGAATTATCTTGGATCCTTTCCTTAGTTGATTTAGTTGAAAGAGAAAGACATGAATAAATTGTCTTCAAGTCTCTTGAGAAAAGGCGAGCATAATCTTGCTTTAAATGGATTATTAAAGGTGTGATATGAAATGGTTTCTTTATAGTTTTTTTTATGAGAGACCATAAAGAATCCTCTCTTGATTTAGCTTTATCTTGAACATAAATCTAACTCCATGCATACTAATGGTAATACAAGTTGAAGAGGAATTTCATATCATGTAACCACTTCTTTTGGAGTTTCATGGATACCAATTAGGTGGCCACATGCCTTGCTTCTTGGGGAAAATCCTAAAATTCCCAAATTAGGGTTTTTGAGAGATAACATAGTTTTTGAGGGTTATGATATGTTGGGAGTGCATTTTGTAATACCCCTCCAAAGGAAAATGCTTGGGTTCACCTTGTTTTGATCTAGGGTTGTAGTTTACAATTGGTTCCGAACACCTCCAAATTCTTTCAAATTTGGGGAGGAATGTATTGATTGGTCATAGGACACATTAATGTAAAATTAGTCACAGCAGATCTAATGAACAAGTAAATCAATCACAACAGATGAACATAGAAAATATGGTGTAAAACTGTGCAAAACATGCAGCATTGCTCAATATCCCAAATAAGGGTGAATAATTACAATACAATCTGACAATGTGAGTGAGCAATTCGAATTGACTAAGTAGGCCATTCGAATCACCGAATGGAGTAGCTTGACTCCAACTAGGAGTCCTCATCATCAATCGGTGGTGCTCATCAATGCACAGGAACCAGTCATCCAGGTGTCAATCTGAGTCTAACTGAGTGTAACAAGTGTAACTGCAGTGTGTAGCACTGATTAAGGGAAGGAGGCTCAGTGGGGGGTGCATGGGAGGCTAACTGAAGTCAGAACAAGTCATCTAGTCAATCTGGAGGTCCAACGGAAGTGAAACAGTCAGTCGGGAGTGAAACTAGCCTCAAATCAGGGAGAATCGGAGCTAACTGAATGTAACTGAAGTGGAACTGTAGTGGTAGGTGAGAAAGTGCGCCCTTCTCTGGCAGTAGGTGAGAAGTGGGCGCCTTTCAGACTAGGAGGGCTAAAGAACTGAATTCAGTGGCTCCCGGGTGCTAGAAAGAGGTGGCTAAGGTGCTGGAGGCATCAACCTGGTGACTGGGATGCATGCAAAGTGCATGCAAACCCTAGAATTTGCATGCAAACCCTAATTGCATGCAAGATCCTGAAAAAGATGATGTGGATATCCGAACAATTAACACATATATCAGACACCCAAACAACTTATATACCCATCCATGGTCTGCAATTTTCAAGGAAAGAAGTTTCGGGACAAGACTAGTTAATTTGAGAAGTGGAAATCCCCCCTAGGTCTTCCATTAAATGATTTTCCAAACACTGTATGTTCTTCACTAATAATTGGTATGGTACTTGTATCTGTTATAGGAAATTAAGGACAATATGTTTTCAACATTATATTTGGTTTTAGGGTCGAATAGGTATCCAAATGAACAACAACTTCTATAGTCTAGGATTTGTGGTGAAAATGGTGGACAAGGAATCTTGAATTTAATCATAAACCATAATGACACTTCAGGGTTCTGCAAACATCATTTGGACCATAAAATTAACTTCATATACATATAATATCATAGATAAATATCTCATCAAACTATGATACAAAACAGATACAACGTCATTCCAAATTCACTATGCAAATGCTATGGGGAAAATGTCTCGAATCTCTTGCTTGATTGGAAATATCACATTAAATACATGGTGCTTAGAGTTGTGGCTCTCATTATATGATTATTACATATATATGAAGAAACTAACATGTCCATGAAGTCGAAATAACAATCCTCCACTAACTATATGCAACAAGAAGTGCGCCCTTGCACATTTACATGACATTGAGAGAAAGATAGTAGAATAGGCATAGAGAAGAATGAGATAAGATGAACTCGAAATTAGTTGGGGTTTGAACCTGCATAAAAAAACTCCATGGAGATCTGTTGAGAGGTCTGAATGTCCTCTCCATCTGTTGGCCCGGTTTTGCAACCAGGCTTAGTGCTATGGGCACCTGCTAACTAGTAGCAGCAGTTTCAAATAGAATTAAACAAGAAACTAATCTAAACAAAACTAATCATGGATCTATGCAAGAATATAAGCAAATAATGGAAATATTTTAAAAACAAGAACAAGAAAGATAAAAAATAATTTTTTGTATTGACAATGGGGCAAGCAAATGCTTGCAAGTACAATACCTCCAAGTGATGAAGGTTTGTTGAATGGCTCCAATGGTGAGCAGCTCCAATCTCCAATGGGTCCTTTCTCCAAGGCTTGCTACAATGGCCAAATACTCAAGGGAGATTTTGGTAGCATGAGGATAGGAATATGGATGGATATGAAATGAGGAGCCCCTACCACCTTTTTATAGGTTTTGGTGGTGGGGAATACCATTTGTAGTTTTGTGGAAACCAAATGGTATTGACCAACATGGTTTAGGTACTTTTCCCTCCTTTTTCCTTTTTTGAATAAAAATAATATTTTAATTCCCTTTTTAATATTTTTGGGAATTTGGACCCTTTTTGAGGGTTTTTTATGCTTTTCAGGAAAAATAATCTTTTTTTTTAATGGAAAAAGGGGTGTACTAAGGTCTTTTGGTGACCTTTTGTTGGTTTCAGAGGCTCAGATGGTGGAAAAGTGGACAAATGGGTCATGTGAATAAGGGAATGAGCTAGTGAGCACTTTTTAGGTGTTAACAGATTGCCCCCTGATGTGTGAGGGCAGGAGCTCATCGTATGGACGATAGACATCATAGTTCTTTTGTCTTTTTTCAGGGGTTTGGGAAGGAGAAGAGACCGATTGGAGATTGGAGCCACGGCCCTTGGAAGCTGCAAGAAACAAAAAATATTACATGGCCTCAATATGAATGAGGTATAATCTCTGATAATGGACGAGGTGGGCATTCCCATGCTCGTATCAAGACATATACATAACAGCTAGTCCCAAGAAGGGGGATCTAATACATAAAGAATCTACTGGTACACCATAATGGTTCAGGGGGGACATTATTTTGGGATGTACTCCTGATCATAACGGATCTCAATAACTGATACACTGGAATAACTGAGGAACTGCTGAAACTGAAGGTGTCCAATGTCTGTAGGGACTCAAAGACTATGAGTCATCTCTAAGAAATAATGCAACTGTATACTGGGGTACATCTGAATACTGTCGCCATGTGCAACCCGGATATCTATAGAAAAAGTGTAACTGGTGTTATCCATAGGAAGACTCTCAAATGTGTAGGAGTCAGGCGGTATCCGGGGTCTTCGACTAATAAGTGAAACGGACGAATACCCTCTGCGAGTCTCAACGACGTGATCAAGGTGTTGAAGTCGAGCATGTGAGAAACAACCATTTGGAGAGGCACTGAAGATTCCTCTCGAAATGATTCGTAGGCAATCATCATAAATGGTGATGAGTCCAAGACACAGGGACCTCTAGGTCTATCCTCTGGAATAAATGTGGTTGTCGTCGACAGAGGGAGACCAACAACTAACAAGGCAATGATGTTTCCTTGATAGGAGCGCGAGGTGTAGGACTGAAGTGTGGTAGTACTGATGGTAGGACTGACATACTTGTGGGGATGGGAAGTAACTGGGGTCATATAGTGGGTAGACTCAAACTTCCTTTGTTCAGAGCATGATGACATGGTTGACCTGGCAGCGTAGGGAATTGACTTGTAGGTGTGGGAATCATTGCTTTTAAGGATTGAAGGGTATGTATTGACTCTGGGGGGGAATCAAGCTGATGGGTGCTGTCGAGGGGTTCTCAGGGTGACATACTGTAGAATACTCTGAACAAAGGCGACCAAAATGGGGAAGCTGCCATATGAGTAGACGTGATCTATCGTGGCACCGAGAAGCACCGTTGGGTCCTTCTTCGTAGTTTTAATGAGCTCCAAGAAGGGATAAAAGTGTGCTCTGAAATGGTACTGTCCTGTGGATTTTGTGAGCCCAGGACTGTTCGTGCTCATTGGTGCTTTCATTTTTAAGGAGTCTGAAAGCGATAAGAAGACTCTGCAGTGGTTGTGACTACTGTCCTGTTGGTTTTACGAGCCCAGGATGGTGATTGCTCATGGTTGCTTTCATGTTTAGAGAGTCTGAAAGCGGTAAGTGGACTCCATTGGTGTTCCTTTTCGTAAGTTTAGTCTCCAAGGCCCGAAAAAGCATAAAATGATGCGGATGGAGAACTCTTCTAGCCGATGTGACTAGAGTATACCTTTTTCGTAATTAGTCTACGAGGTCCGGAAAAGGGGTAAACTTATACCAGGTAGACGCCCTTTCAGATACGTTTAACGAGCATGAAAGGAAGCAAGGTTGCTCGACGATCTTTTCATTGTTTTAGGAGTCAGAAAAGAGCTTAACAGAAACTCCCTAAGTGTCTTTTTCGTAAAAAGGGATTGCTTGGCCCGAAAAAGGGATAAAATTATACCGAAAAAAAATGGATAGATGGGAGCGAGAAAAGGTCTCAAGCGTCATCATGTGTGTGGGATATTGGATCCGGTGACATAAAGATTGTCAAAAGGGGGCTGCGGCTTTGTGGCACGCCAACCGAGGTAATGAGAGGGCATTTTGAAAAAATGGCCGAAAAGTATGGGCGTGAGAGCGAGAAATGATCTCAAGCATCATCACAAGTGCGGGAAACTGAATCCGGCGATATAAAGATGGTCAACCGTGGAGAACGGTGGATGTGGCACGCAAACCGAGGCGACGAGGGGGCATGGAAAAAATGCCCAAAAAATCTATATGTGAGAGCGAGAAATGATCTCAAGCATCATCACGAGCACGGAAAACTGAATCCGATGATATAAGGCTTGTCAAAAATGGACGACGATCGATGTGGCACGCAAACCGAGGAAACGAGGGGGCATGGTAAAAATGCCCAAAAAATCTAGGCATGAGAGCGAGAAATGATCTCAAGCATCATTACAAGTGCGGAAATATGAATCCAGCAGTGCAAATGGTGCGAAAAACAGAGGTCATAAGGACTCCGGAATGGTCAAAGCAAATAACTAGGTTAAAAAATTGCTACAAATAAAGGTGAGCCCACCAAGCCAATGATGCAGTGATGGGGAGAAATGATGACCCACGGGGGGAAATACTATCTGCATAAAATCAACTCAAATATACAAGTGACACGTGACCTCAAAAATGGTTGAGATCACGAATATGAAAAAGTGAGCAGGGTTAATGACATGCCCCCATGCTATGTGCATGGGGTTTGTGATTGTGGATCACATATGTGTTGGTTTGAACGATGGGCTCATTGAGGTGTTGAGATAGAGATGATGGGGAAGGTTCAAAATGATTGATCATGCCCCCTATCCCGGGGTCGAGGTAATCTATTATGCCCCCTAACTCAGAGGTGTCAATGTGGTGCAGATGTTGTCTCAGAGAGAGATCAATAGGGCATTGAGCAACTGCTGGCGGGGTGTTATACCATGAGGATGTGGGTCGTGGTGGCATACTGAAGTGATGATATGATGATGGGGGATTCCCTTTGTGGGGTGGATGCCCCCAGTATCTCCGATGAGGATCACGATGATGATGAGTAGGCAAGGTTTTGGGCCTACCCCCATGTTGTGGACATGTGGTTTCCTGGTCGATTTGAAAGGGTTGAACCTGTGTGTCAAAGGGATCAATGGAAGGGGCCGACCGGACAGAGGGGTATCCAGTGGAGATCGTATAAATGGCGGGGTCAAGGCCAGGCATTTCGGTATCTGACCAAGTAAAGACATCAGTGAATTCTTGGAAGAGTTGTTGGTATTCTCTGATCTCATGGTCACTGTGGGAGGTTCCTAATGTGATGGTATGAAGGGCACCAAGTGGGTCAGAGATGTCAATGTGGATGACGGGAGAAATATCGGCCATGGGATCTGTTAACCAGTCGATTTTAGTAGGAAGGAAATCCTTGGACTCAACCGCGGATTGGGTAGCGGTGGTGGATGAAGTCTCTTCCAGGAGGAAGTATGGACGATGGTGCATGTCTTCCCCAGGATAATCAAAGGTAGTAGGAGTCTCGAGAACCTCTTCATCATTGCGGGAGCTTTGAGTGGTCAAATCGAGTGATGAGCTAGTGGTAGTCGAAGAGATCATGTAGATGGTGTTAATCTCTCCGGATGATGATGATGCGGGGGGGTAGATCTCCTCGATAGTAGGGGGTGCCGTCTCTAGGTCCAAATTGTTCATCTCGTAGAGAGCTGCTCTATAGTCTGGGATGTCAGGACAGTTGTGGGAGTAGTGGCTGTAAATACCGCATATCGCACATGGGTGGTTGGTACGCAGTGATTTATCACGAGGCATGGGGTTTGGATCGAGCTTGACCACCGGGATGTTGGGGTCGTCGTCCAGCATTTGCATGTGTTCCTGCAATGCAGGTAACTGTGGGCACTGATGGGTTGGATGGCCTAACTCATCACACAGCGAGCATTTTGGAGAAGCACGAAATACGGAGGGAGGTTTAACTGCCTTGGGTGGGGGAACTACAGTGTATGGTTGTGGGCCTCTGCCCCCAGTGGGCCTGGCGAATGGAGGGGGATTCGTCGACGACGAAGGAGTCGTGATACCGGGAGGTGGTTGGGTAGAAGTAACAATGGGTTGCACCGGTTGTAGGATGACATTTGGTGTCGGTGGAGGAACGGGAGGCGTAATATACCACACGGGTAATCCCAATGTTAACCCGGGGAGACTAAGGGTAGCCATAATCGGGGCGCTTACTATACCTGAAGGAGGAAATAGAAAGGGGATTGTGTGGATAGGTGTAACACCGATGTGACTAGGGACCTATGGTGGTTTGGGTAACAAGGAGGGTTGATTACCGGGTGTTTGTGAAAGAGTGCAGAGGTTAGCGACCTGGGTATCCGGTGACGGTGGTGGAATGGCCTGGAATGTAGATGTCATCGGTGCCTCGGAGTAAAGTCCGGGTCCTACTGAGGAAATGAATGAGGTAGTTGCACCACAAACAGGTTGTTCAACCATGGGGAGAACATTTTCAGGTGTGGCAGGGGCCTTGGGATCGTAATAGGTGAGCTGGTCGACCTTGACCACGCGTCCCTCATGGGGGAACTGCATGGTGCGAAATACGGATGAGGCAACAGCCCGCATGGCGTACATGTAGCTGCGACCAAGTAAAAGGTTATAGTCTAGTTGGGCATTGATGACCTCAATGTCAATGAGCACGGTTTTACCCGCCAGCTGGATGGGGACATTGGCTAAAAGACCTTGGGGTTGAGCCGAACGGCCGTCGTAGGCTCGTAATACAGTGGTGGACTGCTGGAGAGTAGGGGATCCCAACTTCTGCCAAATGAATGTGGACATGACGCATGTGGAGGCCCCTTCATCGATAATGCACCGATGGATGACAAGATTCTGAACAAAAACGGAAACTTGGAATGCTAAAGAGGAAGGCAGGCGTGGTTCAGACTGGTCTGGATCGAATGCGATCAGCTGTGAATCGTTGGGGTCAATGGCACCAATGGCAGAGAGAAAAGTCTTGCGCTGCGAAGGACAGTTTTTCAAAACTTCTAAAGCAGACATGGCTGCAGGAGACTGGGCTAAATCGTCGACAATGTTATAATTCGACGCAGCGCGAGCATTGGGATTACTGTTGATGCGACGAAGTGGGAAGCGAGGTGCTTTAGAAGCGCCATCAAGTGGAGCCGGAGGTATACGTAACGTTTGATCTGTGGGATTAACATTAGTATTCTTGTCGGTGGGAGGTGCTTCAGAAGTGGAGCCATATTGGTTCCGATGAGTTTGGAGGTTGGCATCGGCAGTTGACATCATCAACAAATGGTGAGTACCTGAATCAAACATGGGTTGATCAGGGGCTGCATATGTGATCTGCTGTGGTGGCACGTTGCCCTGAGGGGGGGCTAACGGATGAGTGTTCACTACACCCTGGTTTGGAAAGGGGTTTTGCAGCACCAAGGGTTGATGTTGAGGTGGTGGAGGGTTGGGTGGCGGCTGAGGAGCCGCTTGCCCTTGACGATGTGCATCGTCGGTCCAGAGTTGCCGAGCTCGCTCCAAATGTGGGCAAGAATGCGTGTAATGACCATAGAATCCGCAGATAGAACAAGGGTGGTTTGTTCTGAGGTTATTATTTCTAGGCTGCTTAGGATTCCGATCCGGATTGCGGTTGGGAGGAGCAACATTGTTATTCTGCGGAGGATTGGGAGGTGGAGGACCTTGCTGATGTTGTTGGTTATTACCGCGGTTACAACCTCTACCACCGTTCTGTTGCACACCTTGGTTGTGCTGGTTGTTTTGGTTCTGGGGCTGGTTGTGCTGTGTGTACACTTGCCCTTGAGTAGTGGGAGGATTTTGGTTCGTCGCAGGTGCGGGAGCAGGTTGTGGTGGATAATAAGCCTGTGGTGCTTGAGGTGGTCCAGTTGCCTGCTGGGGTTGTTGGTAACCCTGAGCTATTGGATAGTACAATGGTTGAGGTGCGGCTGGGGGGGAGTATGCAGGTGGTGCATGACCAAAACACTGAGGTGGACATGAAGGTCCATGGGTATGGTGGTGATGTGCCATGGGAGCATATGAAGTGGTTGCTCCAGACTGAGATGTAGCCCGCGAAAGGTCGGGACCATGGCTAGGATGTGTAATGGAAAAGGGTTGGGGATGTGCGGCCATACGACCAATGATGCCATCAGCGGCATGGGATGCCCCCGACGCATCATGTTGGGATGAATCGCCTCGAGGGGCGTCTGGAATAATGGTATACAGATAACCCGATTGGGCGTAAATGAGATCAAAATGTTGGGCTTTGAGGATGGCCTCTTCTTCAGACTGGGGTCTTTCGGATGCCACTTCCTTCGCAATGAGAGGGAGAAGGGTTTTTAGAAACCAATCTAGGAAGATACGGTCGTCTAACTTGATTTTGCAGAGGCTTCGGCGTCGACGCCACTCATGAATGTGGTCAGTGATGTGGGTGGCCGTGTTCTGTCTGTAAGACAGTAGGATCTCGACGCCCGCATCATAGCGGACAGGTAACTGAAAGAACTGCAGGAAGGTCGAGGCAAGGGAGGTAAAGGTGGCATGCGTCCCATGGGGCTGCTCGATATACCACTTGGCTGCAGAGCCAGTGAAGGTGTGCTGTAATAGACGGAGGCGGACAGAGTCATCCACTATGGAGTTGGAGGAACACCATAGATGGAAGGACATGATATGGTTCTGGGGGTCCTCACCTGCCTTGCCCTCAAACTTAGGGATGTCGGAGGGGAGTTTGGTGGGCATGTGAGGCCACGCAGGATCATGTCTGATAGGGTCATTGGTGAGTCTGGCTAAGTCTGGTAAGTTCAGACTCGCCATGTACGGTAACCTAGCATATGTAGTGACGGGGACTGGGACATGCCTAGTCATGGTGGTATGATGTAGGGGTCCAGTAGTGCCTAAAGGTATGCTAGGTATTGCAGGTATGTGTCCTGCAATAGGTGTGGTCTGGTATGGGCCAGCGCCTCCAAGTGAAACATGGGTTACACTTGGGTTAGGAATAGTAGTGGTGATTCCTGGAATCTGGGTTGTGGGAATCAGAGGGGGCATGACCCCTATGTTGGGCATACCCATAACAGGTGGTGGACCTGTGTTGGGGATTCCTATAACAGGAGGTGGCCCTATGTTGGGCATTCCTAAATGTGGAGTGTTTTCCATATTAGGCATACCTAGGGTGGTAGGTGTTGCCATGGATGGCACCGCAGTAGAAAAGTCAGTAGACGTCTCTCCTATGGTGCTGGTAAAAAGTGGGTCAAATGGAGTTCCAGCCATAAGGTTGGTTGGGAAAAACTCAGTGGGGTTTTCGGATTCTGCCTCAGAATCAGAGGTGAAGCGAGGCGTGTCAGAATCGGATGATTGTCTAGTTGACCGACGATGTGTCGAGTCAAGGGATAAGGCTCGGCGTCTGTGACGTGGCGAGCCAAGTAGATTGTACTCCGGGAGTTCTCCCTGTAGACGACGAGAACGTCTAAAATTCTCAATGGTGAGAAAATAAGTTTTTGTGGAAAAATCTGTTTAAGTATCAGGTGGTGATATATATATATATATAACTCAAAACCCTAATGCAACCAAGGGTGCAAGAAGGGGAGTGAAAATGAAGGCTCTCAGGCCAAAAAATCAACCTCAAAAAAGGCACTTATTCTAGCAGCTGTGCTACAATAAGTGGAGGGATGCAACAAATGGTCAGAATACCAACATGCAAACAGCTCCTAGAAAAAATAGGTGTAACTAGACCAAAGGTGGGCTGAATCATGCAAACACCTAACTAAAAGTATTGTGACTCAACAAACGATATCCTATGCAAGGTGATGAAATCCAAGTCAGACAATATGAGTGTTGAGACAACGGCTAGATATCCCCCTACCGGGAGGGACACCGGGTAATCAATCCTAAAGAAAGGCTACTAGGATACTCCGTTCATGACGCGTCGAGAAAAGGTAAATCTGCCGTTTGGTCCTTTGATCGCAATATCCCAATACAGGGATATCCCAAGAAATGCGAATGGTAGCCCTTCGGTTACTGAATGGATTTCGGTATTCCAATCAGGCTTCTGGAACCATCCTCGCGACTTCAACCCTCCTAGGGGAGAGGCCTTCCCACAAACCGGTTGTGACCGCGCCAATAAATACTAAGAGATTTTAGCTCCCTAAAGGACAACAACTATGTCTCAGATGTAAGAATTGAGGGGTGTTATTGGAACACCTATTCCCTCAATACTACCTTGCTACAAAGTTCTTTTAGTGTTCCCCAAGTGGGGTTAAAAGTGGGTTGAAATTAGGGTAAGTTTTTAGGGCTCAGTTTAAAATTAGTGTTTGATTGGGTGCACGTGTGGTATTTTAAACTGAAAATTGAAAAAAGTAAATGCTAAGTATTCAAAAAACAGAGGATCTTTTGAAAACAAAAGCAAATTTTATGACTTTTTCAATAAATGGAAATTAAATGCTTTTCAAGGACTATTCGAAAAACAAAGGATCTTTCAAACAGGAAAGCAAATAATATAACTTCTTTTCGAAATAAATAGATTTCGTTTTCAATAATTGCTATGGGCAAAATATTAAGAAGCAAACAACAAAAAAATTTAAATCTAGATAAAATGCAAAAATAGATCTTTCTTTCAATTGATGAAAATTTTTAAAAAGACTTCTTTCACATGTGCATTCTAAATAGTAAAATGTTCCTATGGCTGTAAACAATGTTGGAATCTTAGTACTATAAAATATGAGCCAAAATGGGTGAACTGAAGTGATAAATAACACTAAAATACAATATTAGATAAATTTCTACGAAAAATTTCTTAAATCTAATAGCATATTTGGATTCCTTGATCGAAAACACCCAATTTGAAAAAAAAAAATCGTTTCAAACGGAGTTCGGGAGAGGGAGATATGGTCGTTTGAAAATTGAGCCGCGCAGCCAAAAAATCACATCGCGGGTTTCGGGCCAAAAGTCGCGATGGACCGCGCGGGTTTTGGGCTAAAAGTCGCGATGGATCGCGCGGGTATTGGGATAAAAGTCGCGATGGACCGCGCGGGTTTTGGGACAAAAGTTGCGATGGACCGAGCGGGTTTCTGTCGCACAGTCGCGATGGGCAGCGCGGGTTTTGACTGCGAAGCCGCGATGTGCAGCGCGGAAACAAGCCGCAAAGCCGCGGTGAACCGCGCAGAAAAAAAGACAAAAAGTCGCTATGGACCGCGCGACTGTCTGGCTAAAAACCGCGAGGTGAAAGCCGTGCGTGGAAGCCAAAAATTGAGAATTCTGGGCTGTTAATGGGGCCAAATCTTAGAGCAGCAATGGATCTGCTGTCTAAGATGGCAGATCTATGGATCAAAAGGTTAAAAACTAATAAAAAACTAAGATTAAAAGCAAAACTAGAGATCTATTGTTCAAACCCAGCGGAGTCGCCAAAAACTGTTGGCCCGGTTTTGCAACCAGTCTTAGTGCTATGGGCACCTGCTAACTAGTAGCAACAGTTTCAAATAGAATTAAACAAGAAACTAATCTAAACAAAACTAATCATGGATCTATGCAAGAATATAAGCAAATAATGGAAATATTTTAAAAACAAGAACAAGAAAGATAAAAAATATTTTTTTGTATTGACAATGGGGCAAGCAAATGCTTGCAAGTACAATACCTCCAAGTGATGAAGGTTTGTTGAATGGCTCCAATGGTGAGCAGCTCCAATCTCCAATGGGTCCTTTCTCCAAGGCTTGCTACAATGGCCAAATACTCAAGGGAGATTTTGGCAGCATGAGGATAGGAATATGGATGGATATGAAATGAGGAGCCCCTACCACCTTTTTATAGGTTTTGGTGGTGGGGAATTCCATTTGTGGTTTTGTGGAAACCAAATGGTATTGACCAACATGGTTTAGGTACTTTTCCCTCCTTTTTCCTTTTTTGAATAAAAATAATATTTTAATTCCCTTTTTAATATTTTTGGGAATTTGGACCCTTTTTGAGGGTTTTTTATGCTTTTCAGGAAAAATAATCTTTTTTTTTAATGGAAAAAGGGGTGTACTAAGGTCTTTTGGTGACCTTTTGTTGGTTTCAGAGGCTCAGATGGTGGAAAAGTGGACAAATGGGTCATGTGAATAAGGGAATGAGCTAGTGAGCACTTTTTAGGTGTTAACACCATCAACCAACTAGGATGGGAATATTGCACCCTCGAAATTTGTTCTAAGGAAAGGAGGATGAGCATCCACCATGCAAGGACAAGCTAAGCTCTCGAAATTTTTCCAAATGAGAAATGATCAAAATATGCTCTCCTTCTTTCTTATTGTATGTTATTAACCTCCCAAGGAATTTATGGCTTGAATTCCCTCCAGGAGCTTCATCCCAACTTGAATTAGGGAGATATTCCCATGAGTGCCACTTGTCCAACACTTCCTAGCCTTCCTCTTCCATCAATTCGAATGGGGCGAATCTTGGATGCCATAACTCCCCTTGTGCACCCTCTTGGAGGCTATTTTTAGCCCTGACATGTCATATAGGTCAGATTTCAGCAATCAAGTCTGATCTTTGTCATAAGTGTCATAGAATCTTCATCATGGTTGTCATAGAGGTTAGGGAATCTAGCTCCAAGTGTCACAATACTTTAAGATGCCTCTTTCTCTTCCATGGGAGTTACTCTTCAACTCTAATTCGACCCTCCTTGATTCATGCCATGAATAATGCCTCTCCAACTCCCCCAAGAACGTTAGACTCCACCTTGGATTCAAATGGGTGAGAATAGGATGCCATGTGGCACGGATAGTCTTGCCTTGTGTGGGTCCCACACCACCTATGCGCCCTCATGGCCAAGTTCCACCTTATTTTATTATTATTATTATTTATTTATCCCCTTTAATGTATATTTATCAATCTAATGTCCATTTTGGGTCTTATAGATCCCTTATTCCAAGTCTAAATGTTTCCACCCCCAACCTATGGAACTTGTAGATTGGTGGAAATTTCCCTTCATGTGATTTATTTGGATGGGGACATTACAATCCTCCCCACCCAAGATTGCTTGTCCTCAAGTAATTCCAAATCAGGATGCTACAAAATTTGTTCCTCTTCCCTTGTGGCATCCTCACTTGGAAATATTTCCATTGTACCAAATATTCTCTTATGGTTCTGCTCGTCAATTTTCTTTCTCTTGTTTTCAAATTTTTTCTGGAATGAGTATGGGTTGTCCTTCATCATCTAATGGAGGAAGAGTTCTGAAATAGAAATTTTCTGACCAATATCCTTCTTAAGGCATGAAACATGAAACACATTGTGGACTTTTCTACCTTCCAGAAGTTCTATCTCATAAGCTACCTCCCCAACCTTTCAAATTATCTTATATGCACCATAGAACCTTGGTTTAATATTTTCTGATCCTTTCCCTTTTAAGGTGGTTTGCTTATATGTATGCAGCCTCAAATAAACCAAATCATTCACTTGAAAATTTCTTTCCTTCCTATGTTGATCCACATACTATTTTTGTTGATTTTGGGAAACCTGCAAATTGTCTTTTAAAAGCTTCAAAATATATTGACTTTCCTCAACCCAATATTTAGATTTTGTAGCTCTACTATCACCAAAAATGTGATCAATAAAGGTGAGTGCTTCATAACCATAAAGTGATTTGAAAGGAGACATGTCAATGGACATATGGAAAGTAGTATTGTAGCAAAACTCACCCAAATGTAGCCATTTAACCCATGCTTTTTGTTGCTCACCAACATAGTTTCTCAAGTACCCCTCCAGCCATTGGTTCACCCTTTTCGTTTGGCCATCAGTTTGAGGATGATAGCTTGTGCTAGGAGTCAATTGAGTTCCCACAAATTTGAAGAGTTCTTTCCAAAAAGCACTCATAAATTTGCTATCCATGTCACTCACAATGTTTTTGGGAATTCCATGCAATTTGAAAATATATCTAAATGATAGATCAACTACTTGTGCAACAGTAAAAGATGATGTAATAGAAAATAAATGATAAAATTTGGTGAGTCTATCCACCACAACATAAATACAATCCTTACCAAAAGCCTTGGGAAAACCTGTGATGAAATCCATGGAGATACTTTCCCACTTTTGTTATAGAATAGGAAATGGTTGTAAGAGGCCAGTAGGATGGGCATGTTCAACTTTGTTTTGCTGACATATCTTGCATTCATTCACATATTTTAAAACATATTCCTTCAACCCTTTCCAAGAGAACCTTTGTCTTAACTTCCTATATGTTTTAAAGAAACTAGGATGGCCCGCTAAAGGAGAATTGTGAGCTTCCTTCAAGATCTTGTGCTTTAAGTTCGAACCATGAACTAAGTATATTCGGTCTTTATAGTAGATTAGGACATTCAATATCTTGTACCTATCATCTCCCTTGACCCCATCTAACAATTCATAATCAAATCTATTTTTGGAATACTCTACTATTAGCACATCTTTCCAATCTTTTGAAATGTCCATAAGGGAAAATGAAGGTCTCCTAGACAATGCATCTGCTACAACATTATTCTTCCCCTTTACATATTCAATGTCAAAATCAAAAGCTTGAACCTTACTTACCCGTTTTTGTTGCCTTTCATTGAGATCTTTTTGTGTAAGGAAATGCTTTAAACTGTTATGATCAGTTTTGACCACAAACTTGTTCCCCACCAGATATTGTCTAAAATTGGCTAAGGAATGCATGATGGATAACATTTCCTTGTCATATATGGAGTAGAGCCTCTCATGTGGTTGCAATTTTCTTCTCTCAAAAAATATGGGTTGTTGGTTTTGCTTTAGGACCGCCCCTATGCCTTCCGCTGATGCATCACATTCCAAAACAAATGGTTTAGAAAAATATGGTAATGCAAGTACTGGAAAACTACTCATTACCTATTTCATTATTTGGAAATCCGTTTCAGCCTCTTCATCCCATTTTAAAGCATCCTTCTTGGTAAAATAAGTAAGGGGAGCAATTAGTTTGGAAAACCCCTTCACAAACTTCCTATAGTAAGTGCAGATCCCAACAAATCCCCTTAATTCAATGATGTTCTTGGGTGATGGCCATTCAAGAATAGCCTTTATTTTCTCCAGGTGCACCTTTACCCCATCTTTCCCAATCATGTGCCCAAGATACAAATTTTTTGTCAACCCAAACTCACACTTGGACAGCTTAGCAAACAAAGATTGTTCATGCACTATTTTCAATACAACTTCTAAATGGTGCAAATGTTCCTCCCATGTCTTGCTGCAAATTAAAATATCATCAAAGAAAACCAAAACAAACTTACGGAGCTACTTGCAAAAGATTTTGTTCATGCATGATTGGAAGGTTGCTAGAGCATTGGTCAAACCAAAAGGCATGACAAGAAATTCGAAATGACCATAGTGACATTTGAAAGAAGTTTTCTGCACATCCTCCTCCTTCATTCGAATCTTATGGTCACCAGATCTAAGATCAATTTTGGAAAATAATTTTTCTCCAAATAGCTCATCCATGAGCTCATCTATCTGAGGGATAGGATATCTATTCTTTATTTTCTTCTTGTTTAAATCTCTAAAATCAATACACATCCTTAAGGTTCCATCCTATTTCTTCACCAAGACAACTGAAGAATCATAGGGACTTGAGCTTGGTCTAATGAGCCCCAATTCCAAGAGTTCTTGAATAGCCTTCTTAATCTCATCTCTGAACCTTTTTGGGTGTCTATATGGGGGTATTTGGATAGGTGAAGTAACTACCTAAAAAAAAATGGTATGCTCAACTCCTTTGTCAGGTGGCCTTCCAGGGGGAAGGTCTCCAAAAACCCTTTCATACTTGTGTAGTAGCTACCTTCTCTCCCTTGGGTGTTCTGCAATATTTATGTTTGGTTTGGGGGAAGTGATGAAACATTCTGCAGCCCATTCAATGTCCCCATGTCTCAATATGGACCTCATACTGTGGGAAGACACCACTTGGTTCGGATAGGTGTGCATTCCTATCACTACCCTTTGTTTTCCTTCTAAATCCTTGAAATTCATTTAAGGTATTTGGTAGTTCACTGTATGTTCTCCTATAGAGTACAACCATTGTAATCCCAAAACCACATTTATATCAGCAACATCTACCACATAGAAACTATCATAAAATGTGTAATTTCCTATGGTAAGTTGTAGCTTTGGAATCCATGTGTTGCATTCCATAGAATTGTTACCTGGAATGATGACTGTGAACCCTTCGAATGATTCAGTGGGTAACTTTCTCCTCTCCACCAAGGTTGCATCAATGAATTTATGATTTTCTCCTCCATCTAAAAATACCGAAATGCTCTTCCCTTGTACCACTCCCTTGCATTAGATGGTGTGAAAATGAGGCACTCCTGAAAGCACTTCCATTCTCCCTTTTTCGGGTGATGGATGATATTCTTCTGCTATGTCATATCCCTTTTCTTGGACTGAAAGTTGTTCTTCTTCCTCCAGGTCCCCTTCATCATCAGAAAATACTTCAATGAATTGTGCTTTCCCCTTATCACATTTATTGCCTGGTACCCATGCTTGAAAACATGTGTAACATAGTTTATTTATTCTGAGTTCTTCCTTGCTTGGTCCCTCTTTATTTTACTTCCCAAATGAATATTTTTTCCATGGTCTCTTGTCAAATATGAACTTGCAAGGAAAATTTGGCTTGGGAGGATACTTTGTCTTGGGTAACACATTTTGCAGATCTCTTGCCAAGTTCATGGCATCTTTTAATGAAGTAGGTTTGTGATCCTTAAATAAGCCTTTCAAAGGTTTAACGAATCCTTCAGTAAAGAGAAATACCAATCAAACCATAGATACGTCAACCACCATAACTAATAGTTTTTGGAATTCCAACATGTACTCCTCAGGGGTTCCAGTTTGCTTCAACTATGCTAGTTCCTTGAAAGGCATTTCCGGGTCTTTTTGCTCAAATATTTTCATTAACCTGTTAACAAACTCTTCATATGATGTGACCTGATCATGTCCCAAGGTTTTAAGCCCATGGAACCACCAAGAATTGTCTTCTCCCTTAAGATACAAAATAGCCATTTTTAAAGCATCCTCTTCAACCATTGGATTCAGATGAAAATATACATCTAACTTTTGTATCCAAGTATTTGCAGAACTTTGAGATGAGCCATAAAAGGTAGGAAGGGGAATTTTACCTATGGCATAATTCAATTCTTTGTTTTGGAAATGATTTTTGTTTCCTACCCTTATCTTGAGCTTGTTTGAGACAATAAAGAATTGATCAAATGGTAAGGTCCTCCTACAATCTTCACTCAACTGCTACCATTCTACTAGAACTTATTGCATTCCATATTGGGTGTTATGATCCTCTTTGGTCTCAAGAAAATTTGGTGTGGTGGCTCTTATTGAGATCTGGAATTCATTGGGTCGGTTGTGAGGCCTTGTCTTTGAGAAAATGCTTCCACCAAATGCCTTCTTTTCCTCGAAAGGGGAACTACTGCTGCCTCCTATTGCCAATTTTCTTCCAATTTGACTAGCCATAAATTCGAACCCTTGCATTATCTACCTTTTCATGTCCTCAAAAAATGGAATCATGAATTTCCTAAACTCTTCTTTCTCCTCCATCTTTGAGGTTCCTTTCTCATCCTTAGCCATAGTCTCAACATAATGCACCTCTTCTCCTTCTTCTTCCTCTTCACCAAAGGTACTTTCAGTTTTGGTTTCTAAGGGTAGGGGATGAATTATTGACCTCATAAATGGTCACCCAAATCAGGTGCAAGGACCATGCTCTGATACCATTGTAATATCCATCCAAAGGAAAATGCTTGGGTTCACCTTGTTTTGAGCTAGGGTTGTAGTTTACAACTGGTTCCAAACACCTCCAAATGCTTTCAAATTTGGGGAGGAAGGTCTTGATGGGGAATAGGAAACATTAAAACTTCTATCAGACACCCAAACAATTGATATACCCATCCATAGTCTGCAATTTGCAAGGAAAGAAGTTTCGGGACAAGACTAGTTAATTTGAGAAGTGGAAATCCCCCTTAGGTCTTCCATTAAATGATTTTCCAAACACTGTATGGTCTTCACTAATAATTGGTATGGTACTTGTCTCTGTTATAGGACATTAAGGACAATATTTTTTCAACATTATATTTGGTTTTAGGGTCGAATAGGTATCCAAATGAACAACAACTTCTATAGTCTAGGATTTGTGGTGAAAATGGTGGACAAGGAGTCTCTAATTTAACTATAAACCATAGTGACACTTCAGGGGTATGAAAACATCATTTGGAACATCAAATTAAATTCATATACATCTCATAAAATGGATAAATATCTCAACAAACTCTGATACAAAATAGATACAACATCATTCCAAATTCACTATGCAAATGCTATTGGGAAAATGGCTCGAATCTCTTGCTTGATTGGAAATATCACTTGAAATACATGGTATTTCAAGCTGTGGATCTCATGATATGATTATTACAGAGATATGCAGCAACTAACATTTCCATGAATTTTAAATAACAATCCTCTACTAACTATATGCAACAAGAAGTGCGCCCTTGCACATTTACATGACATTGAGATAAAGATAGTAGAATATGCATAGAGAAGAATGAGAGAAGATGAACTCGAACTCAGTTGGGGTTTTAACCTGCATCAAAAAATATCCATGAAGCTCTATTGATAGGTATGAATGGAATCTCCATCAAGCAACTAGGATGGGAATCTTGAACCCTCAAAATGGGTTCTAAGGCAAGGAGGATGAGCATCCACCATGCAAGGACAAGCTAAGCTCTCCAAATTTTTCCAAATGAGAAATGATCAAAAGATTCTATCCTTATTTATTCTTGTCTTTTATTAAACTCCCAAGGAATCTATGGCTTGAATTCCCTCCAAGATATTCATCCCAACTCGAATTAGGGAGAGATTCCCATGAGTGCCACTTGTCCATCACTTCCTATCCTTCCTCTTCCATCAATTCGAATGGGGGGAATCTTGGCTTCCATAACTCCCCTTGTGTTCCCTCTTGGAGGCTATTTTATCCCTGAAATTTCATATAGGTCAGATTTCAGCAATCATTTTTTATCTTTGTCATAAGTGTCATAGATTCTTCATCATTGTTGTCATAGAGGTTAGGGAATCTAGCTCCAAGTGTCACACTACTTCTAAGATGCCTCTTTCTCTTCCATGGGAGTTACTTTTCCACCCTAATTTGACCCTCCTTGATTCATGCCATGAATAATTCCTCTCCAACTCCCCCAAGAACATTAGACTCCACCTTGGATTCGAATGGGTGAGAATAGGATGCCATGTTGCATGGAGAATCTTGCCTTGTGTGGGTCCCACACCACCTATGTGTTAGAAAAAAGGGATCGCAAAGCAATAACAATAAACAAGATGCCAATAGAAATCACACAAACACATCACAAGAGAGACACCAATATATCGTGGTTCACCCAAGATGGGCTACGTACACACTGAAATTGCCAGTCCTTATTATTATACCATCCAGCAAATGAAGGGATACAACTTGCAGCACATCCGCACTTCCTCTTCACTTTCTCACAGTCTCTCTTTACGATCTCATAGATCTTTACAATGCATAATACCTAATACATCATACCTAACCGTGTTACAATGTCTTTCCTTTATAGGGGAAATACAATGGGAAAATACCACGGGTTACCCAAAACCATGGGCTCATAAACTGTTGGCGAAAACAGCCCCCGAACCCCAAAGTGGGGGAATGAGTGTATAGTAAGACCGGGGTAGAAACACGATTGAATAACATCTATGAATCTGGAAGATCAGGTTCCACAACCAACACTATGCGCCCTCATGGCCAAGTGCCACCTTATTTTCTTTTTATTATTATTATTTATTTGTCCCCTTTAATGTATATTTATCAATCTAATGTCCATTTGGGGTCTTATATCTCCCTTATTCCAAGTCTAAATGTTTGCACCCCCAACCTAGGGAACTAATAGATTGGTGGAATTTTCCCTTCATGTGATTTATTTGGATGGGGACATTACACACTTTATGGGCGTTTTTATGTGTTGGCCTGGTGCAAAAGACCAGGCAATATCTATGTTGGCCATCTAGGGGTCAAATTTGTAGATAGGGGCCACTTATTGGATGAAGGTATTGATGGTGTTGGTTAAGAATATGGTGATGATTAATAGGGTAGAAAATAGTTTTGATGGTATAGGGGATAAATATTAGGCTAATAACAATTTCCCCTTGATGTGTGAGGTTAGGATCTCATTGTATGATAGAAGTACATCATGGTTAAAAAAAAAAAAAAGAGTATACCAAGGAAGGAGTGGAGCAATTAAATAATGATAATCACCCTTGTAGAGATCCTGATAGGACCACTTGCATAAACTACAAACCAAATTGGTGATTATTGAATGAGATATCAATATATACATGCGGGGTATACCCATACTTGTCAATATTTCTTGATATTATCAAGAGAGACCAAAAATATTTGAAGCCATGTTAGTTTTGGAGCACGATTGTCATTCGACCAAAACCTATAAGCAATAATATACGCTACAATCACCAAATTTAATATCCACGAGAGGGAGTTAACCCATGTTTCAAAACTCACTAGGATCACTGGATTCAAATTCCAACAATACCCCCTTAGCATTACCTGGGTGAGTTTCAAACTTGAGACTTGTTTCTCTAATACCTTTTGTTGCATCATGATTGCCATTAGACCAAAACCTAGAGGTGTTAATCTCCACTAAAATTGCCAAAGTTAATATCCATGAGTAGGTTAACCCATGTCGTGAAACTCACAGGGAGCACTGGAGGCAAATTCCAATAGTCGGTAATAAAAGGAATCATGGTAAAGAAGTGGCCATGTTAGAGAAAAATAATGGGAAAATGAAAAAGAAAAATCCCATGTTATAATACACAAATACAATAACTATGCATTTATATAGTTATAGAAAAGGAGATGCAAATTGGGGGTTGCATTAGCTCAGACAACATAACCATCAATGAACTTTGTATCTATGCTAAACAAGAAGAGGGTGCAAGATAATAAAAAAATTATGCGGGGGGTTTCCTAAAGGGAAACTCCTTCTTTTAAATTGGAACATATTGTGATGGTATGAAAAGATTGAACATAAAATAAGACTTGTGGGGAGATACCTAAAGGGAAACTCCCTCATGAGGATAGAACATCTCACACATGTCTAGGAAGATAGGAAAATTATCCACAACATTTGGAGAACTACCGGGAGGGAAAATATCTCCTAAGGGATGAAAGAAAATCAAACATGTGCGAGGATCTAGAATAAAGAACTAATATACCGGGCCCATAGAAATGCATGAATTTCAATGGCGTGTTAAGGAGTTGGATTCAAGTATGTGAGAAAATACAAAGGAAAATACATCTCTTTTCTTGGCCTAAGTGTTGGAATTGATTTAATATTGAGAGGGAGGGGGTGAATCAATATTAGCGCAATTATTAACATATTTAACGTTCTTTAACCGATTAAACTTTACTTACATTCATCATCTATTATGCATCAATAAATAAACATTCACATGTACATGCGCCACATCATCAACAAATAACACACATAATTTTTACGTGGAAACCCAAACGGGATAAAACCACATAATGCTTCTTTATAATTAGAAAGAATACATTCAAGGAAGCACCAAATTCATGTGTTTACCAGCACCAATTGGAAGGAGGCTCTGACCCCCTGAGTTTTATCTAAAACCAACTGGAAGGAGGCACTGACCCCCTGTTGCTTTGTTTAACAGGCTCCGACCTGAAGGAAGTTGCGACTCCTTGTCTCCTTGTTGTTTTACAGGAACTAACCTGAAGGAACCTACAACTCCTTGCCTCATTTCCCCATCCGACCGTCCTGATGTTTGATATATCTTGTTGCCTTGATGTTCTTTAAATCTGCGAACTTCTTCAGGTTTTTTGATGATGATTCTACTGTGTGCGACATTCATATGCAGACTGTATTATGTCACTGCTTTGCATACATAACTTGAATTCTTTTTCTTCTCAAAAATCACACTTTTGCTGATGACTTACTTGATGGATTGTGTGCTCTGCTGATTTTGCAGTATGCACTTTTGGTTTAATGTTCTTCTTTACATGACTGCAATGATCAAATGATATTGTGCTTTCAATTGATGATTTGATGTACTGAAATGAAGCACTAGTAACAGATATAACTGTGCACTTTATGATGTGTCTGTTCTGATTAAGTGACACAGTCCTTCAGCGGATTTGCGATGTCCTGTGCATCAAATGATTAGTCCATTCAGTATAACGAACTTGTATTAGATCATCTGCATCTTGATGCACTTGTCTGGTTCTGCTACTGTTCTGTTGTTGTGCATCAGATGTAGTTTTCAACTTTGCACATTTTCACTTCAGTTCACATGCATCAGCTAGACATCCATGCAATATCTAATAATATTCGATTTTGTCTCTGAGCTTCTATCTCTTCAACTTCTGTGACTATTGACGTGTTTATTGTGATACAGTCCTTCAAGATATCCAGCACTTGCACATTCTTCAGTATTTCTTGCTTTCTGTGTTTGCGCAATTGTCACAAGTTTGCGACATATTTCTGCGCACCATCAAAATTTCGTTCTGTTGCATGTGTGTATCCATATCTTCGCTAGATCATTTTGTTCTTTCCATGAGCCCCTTGATGCCAAAAAAAAATGAAACTTTCACATGAATTGCAATCTTCTTACTCTTTCCACTTCTTGCATACTTTTTAATCTCCAACTTGCATCTCTATTTATATATTTCCTCCAATGATTGTATGTTTGCAAGTCGGTCGTGGACTCAAATTGTTCCATACTTCACGGATCATGCATATACAACATGTCATCATTTGCACTATTGATATGTTATCTCTGATGTATTAAGCGCCTTTAAGGTCCACAACTGAGTGGGACTTTTCACCTTGGTGGTGTACCATTGCGATCTAGATGTACCATTTCCTTATGGTATATGCGCAATCTTTCACCTTATATTTGATATGTTCATGATATTTGTTTTACCATCCCTTGTGCATAATGTGCCCTTGTGTTATCACCAATTTGTATAGTATGTGCATTTTCGAGCTTCTACTTAGTGGGATTGTGACCCATGCTCATTATTTCATTTGGGTGATGTGCTCTTGTTGTATTGAAACTTTACGAAAACTACGCACACTCCAACTTCTCTTTGGTGGGATTTTGACCTTTTCCTTATCATTACTTGTAGTACTTGTGCACTTGTTGTCCATCAGCTAATACATTTGCTCATATGTGATCTTCAACCGATCTTACCCATTTAGGAACTTGTGCACTTTTCACCACCTGAAGGCATCTTTTGATTGGATGTGTTTGCACGATTTTAGGATTGTCCGACCATCTACTATTCCTTTCTTCCCATGCACTCCCAACCATTAACCAAGCAACACTTAGACTTTCTAGCTTGCTTGTCCCTTTGGTCCAATCATATTCTTGGCAGTTTGAGCACTAGTACTATTGTCCAACCAATTCCTTGGATGTTTGTCATGAGAAGGTGTATCTTGGTGGAATTAATATTTGTGCAAGGACTACATGATGCAGAGTGCATTACTTGTGTTCCTTCTTGAACTGAATCTTCATGATGAATGCACTCTTATATATACTCCAAAGTTGCATACTTAATGCATCCTTGATTCACAACTTCAAACTTCTTCAGAATGGATGAAATACCTAGATATTCTCCTTCAGACTGGCATCCATGTCTGTCACCTTACACATATATGCTTCTTATGTTCATGTTTTCTTCATCATGCACAATAGACTTCCTCAAAGTGGCTTCTTCATATTTATGCTGGAATGCTATATCCACTTTGAATTGTGCTAATATAAGTGACTCATATTGAATCAATTGACATCCTCTTTGACATTGGATGATGGTCATCATCTTTAGTTGACATCAATGACAACCAATGCTCAACAATCTCCCCCTTTGATATTGATTTCAACACCTTATGAAGTTGTGCCTGATTTTATTTGAGATGTGTGCTTAATCTGTGCTCCGGTCGTAGTACACCCCCTGTGTATGTGCTCCCCCTAATATCTTTGGTCTTTTTTTCTACTGCATTATTTATCGGTACTTCTATCATTTCTGTGCGAACCATACAACTTCCTATCGTATCTGCATAGATCATATCTGCATGACATGTCTTCAAGTATTCTTCTTCATGCTCTTTCATGTATGCTTCATGCTTCATGCTTCATGCTCTGCTTCTTTGATGTATTCATACTCTGCAGTCCTCAATACTGCACGCTCTTTCATGTCTGCTTCATACTTCATGCTCTGCTTCTTTTGATGTCTGCAGTCTTCAATAATTCACTCTCTTTCACGTCTACTTCATACTTTATGCTCTACATTTATTCTATTTTCTTTATGCATCAGCTTCATGCATTTCTACTTGTATCCTCATGTATGCATTTATTTTCAGATTCAATAGCTTCATGCATTTCTCCTCAGCTCCAGCGGCTTCATGCATTTACCCCCCTTTGACATCAATGGCAAAGAGGTCCATTTCCCTTTGAGAATTCTTCTCTTGTGTTTTGTGCCTGAACTGTTTTGACCTTTCGTGGGATAAATCCCCATGTATTTATGCTTCATTTTTCAGTAGATATATTCATGTCACAACACGTTGTCATACTTTGCTCAGTGATATTTTGTTCCTACATCACCATATTTTTCTTGCGCAATAATCTTTGATGTCTTCAATGCTTTCCTACTACGCAATGCATTCCTATTAGCTACTGATTTTGCATTATTATCCGTGCACCATACTACTTCACCTATTTCATTTACTACGCTGTCACCGAGCTTTGTTTCATTTAATGTAGTCGCATCCAATAAGAGATATGGCACATTTTCCATATAGCGGACATGAACCTCAGTTTGTGTGGAAATAGTGACATGTTGTTTTCGTACTGGAATATTTTGAGGAAACAATCTTTGTCGCACGGTGAAATGAATCGAACATCCCCCTTTTTGTATTGTTTCTGAAAATTCATTAAGTTCATTATTTATTTTTGGCAACTCCACTATCCTTTCCAACTTGTGCGCCATTGAATGCATTTATCAACAATTAATTGCTTGTGCGTGAACATCCTTCAATGGTTTCTATAATATCTTCTACGAAAAATGTCTGGTTCATCACTTCTTTCATCCTTGCTCTTTTGTGTCGCATTGTTGTCTGGCCCTTGTTGTTTGTTCTTCCTTTCCTTACAATGGCCTTCTTTCATCGCATAGTGACCAATTCCCTCGATAATGTGCAATGTTCTGTTCAGTCTCAGCAATGATTTTTTTCACTGTTGCAAACTGATATGGACATTTCGAAACATCAAATGCAGACCAACCAAATTATCTACCATCATCATCATTCTGAGCATTTGAATAATTTAATTCACAGATTTGACAATCTGGAGTTTCAACAACAACAAAATTTGGATGAATTTTCTCGTCTTAGGCATACTGAACCATCATTGTCTGCGACTCTACAAATTCTTCCTCTGCAACCTGCTCCGAAGTGTTCTTCCCTAATTCCGGTGAATTTAGAATTGCATCTTGCGAAACTGACGGATTCTGAGCTTGACCTTGAGCTTCGGCTGTAGGAGCACATCAAACAGTTTCAGAAGCTAAGTATTAGAGTGAAGAACATTTTAGAAGATAATCTATTGGATCTATTCACTGGCACCTTGAAGGATAACATTCAACATGAGGTGCATCTCTTTGAACCACCATCTTTGGAGAAGGCCTTCATGATGGAAAGTAAGGTTGAAAGTAAAAATATGACGATGGCTACTAGAAATAGCATCTCCAACACATACCGAGAGAAAACTATTACTTCTTCTAACCCACCTCAAAGGTTGACACCTCAACAAACAGAGGAAAGAAGAGCAAAAGGCCTATGCTTTAATTGTGACATCAAGTATAGTAAGGGACATAAGTATGGTGAAAGGAAATTATTTTACATAGAATGTGAAGAGGAAGAACCAAAAGAACAAGAACCATCTCCAGATGAAGAAATAGAAGATACTACTTTAGAATATATTACTCCCACCATATCATGTCATGCATTGGCTGGAATTATCACTCCTCAAACTCTCAAGAGTGAAGGATTTATCAAAAAGAAAAAAAGGTAACAATGTTGATTGATTCTGGTAGTACTCATAATTTCATTCACTATAAATTAGCAAATCTCTCAATTGCTTTGTATATCCAGCACCAGAGTTTCAAGTAATGATTATAGATGGAGGAAATATCAACTGCTCAGGGAAATGCCAAAATACAAATCTTACTATGGGAGAATATGTATTGAATAATCCAATGATTGCTATTCCAATGGGTGGTGTTGATGTTGTCTTAGGAGTTCAAGGGTTACAATCCTTGGGAATTGTGGTTTTTATTTTTCAGAAGCTTTTCATGAAATTTTTATGGGAAGGAAAAGAATATGAATTACAGGGTATCACAGGGAAACCAAGCAAGGTGATAAGCTCTAATGGTATGACAAAATTGATGAAAAAGGGACATCAAGGTGTAATTGCAGAATTATGCTCATTAGATGTTCAAACATCTAAGCCTTCTATCTCCCTAGAACTCCAAAGGGTCATTAATAAGCGTTCCAAGGTATTTGAAGATATTCCGAAAGGTCTTCCACCTGTCCGAGATTTTGATCATGCTATTCACTTAATCCCAGGAAGTGTTCCTCCTAACATTAGACCTTACAGATACCCTTATGGACAGAAGAGTGAAATTGAGCGTATGGTTGAAGAAATGTTAGAGGATGGCATAGTTAGGCCTAGCCAAAGTTCTTACTCTGCACTAGTGGTAATGGTACACAATCCGGATGGATCATGGCGTATGTGTACAGATTATAGAGAGCTCAACAAGATCACCATTAAAGATAAGTTTCTCACTCCTGTAATTGATGAATTTCTAGATGAATTACATAGAGCAATTTTCTTCACAAAGTTGGATCTTCATTCCGGGAATCATCAAATTAGAATAAAAGATGAAGACATCCCAAAACAACATTCAGAACTCATGAAGGTCATTATGAATTTCTAGTCATGCCTTTTGGTCTCACGAATGCACCTTTCACATTTCAAGGTTTGATGAACTCCATTTTCAAGCCTTTTCTTAGAAAAAATGTGCTAGTATTCTTTGATGATACACTAATCTATAGCAAGTCTTGGGAAGAACATGTTCAACATGTTGATAGGGTACTACAACTACTATAGGAGAAACAACTATATGTAAAACCTTCCAAATGTTTCTTTGGGCTGAAGGAGGTAGAGTATTTGGGTCATATTGTATCTCATGAAGGTGTTAAGTTAGACCCTAACAAAATTAAATCCATGATAGACTGGTCTATTCCCAAAAACATGAAGAATATTCGAGGATTCTTAGGTTTGACAGGGTAGTACTGCAAGTTTGTTCGAAATTATGGAAGAATAGCAGCGCCTCTAACAACATTATTGAAGAAAGGTGCATTTTATTGGACTCCAGAGGCAACTAAAGCTTTTGAACAACTTAAATAGGCAATGTGCACAACTCCTGTATTGGCCACAAAAGAGTTCACAAACCCTTTATTGTGGAATGTGACATTGATTTCTTCATGACATTTATTATTCTTCAATATAAATCTCGATTATTATTCGAACGATGTCACGAAATTTATGACGAAGGTCAGCGCCGAATCGCGAGTTCATCGATCGGAGAGCACTAAAATGGTTGGTAGAAAAGGATGAGTTCGTCGAATGAAGAGCGCCGAAATGGTCAGCGGAAAAGGCTGAGTCGCGCTGAAACGGTCGATGGAAAAAGACGAGTTTTCCGATCGGAGAGCGCCGAAACAGTTGGCGTAAAAGGTTGAGTTGCGCCGAAGTGGTTGGAGAAAGATGGCGAGTTGCGACGATCAGAGACAAAGGCTGAGTCTGCCAAAACGGTTAGCGGAAAAGAGATAAGTCTGCCGATCGACGAGAAAATGCAAGGTCATCGATCGACGAGAAAATGGAAGGTCACCGATCGATGAGAAAATGGAAGGTCGCCGAAACAGGTCGATGGAGAATTGCCAAGTCCGCAAAAACGGCCGGCACAAGAACGCGAGTTGTGCCGATCGACGACAAAAGGCCAAGTTTGCTGAAATGGGTCAAAACAAATCGATAAGTTTTCCGAAACAGGGAAATTGGAGTGGTTTTCCAGGAATATTTGGAGGTACCAAAAGTTGAAAAATGCCATGGAACTTATGCGCCAGATTGTGCGAAATGGAAATATTTACAAAAAAAAAACGAGGGCATTGCCCTCGACCCGCCCTTCAGTGGGAAGCCACAAGGGGGAAATCCCCCTTAACCCCCATCGTCCCCTGGAGACAGTCGTTGAATGTATGAAATGCATTCTCTATGCTTGGAATGAGAAGTAGGAATTGCATAGAGGGTTTGTGGAAGTCTTATTAAGAGTAATTGGTTGTAATATGCATTATGGAAGAGAAATGGGAGATCTCGATTATCAAAGATGGATATTGTGTTCCATAAGAGAATGTTGAGCAAGCAATTGGAGAAGTGCGACAAAGTTGACAAGAGGTAAATTTATCACCTTAAACTATTTATGTTTATAGCATAACAATTGTACGCTTGGAAAATAGAAAGTAGGAATGTTATACATGAGTATATGCATCAAATTGTTGCTTGGTGAGAAAATCATAGCTAATGATTCCTTGTGTGCTTGTTAAGAGGCCATCAAATTTGATCAGCTATGATGTGGAAGAAGAATTCCTTGTTATAATGAGGGATTGGAAATGGAGAATTCCTTAACATTTATATTGCTTATATGATCACATTTTCAAGTTTTATGTATAGAAAATTATGGCATAAGTATGCTAGAAGTGCAAGAGAGTAGTAGATTGAATGCATATGAATTAGTGGGCATGATTAAAGAGTCATTGCATAGTGCATGTGAGTTGATTATGAATGAGCATCATGTTGCATATGGGTAATAGTAGGGAAATTACACATGCAGTAGCCCATTAATGGTATTTCCTATGGTTGATCACAATTAATGTTGTTGATAATGGTTGTAGGAATCTGACCATAGAAGCATGACTGAAAAAGCAAGAGATTAGATAGATGAAGTGAATATGCACTAGTTGGAATATTAATAGACATTGCACGGTGCATGTGAAAATGTTTGTGCATGTATATGATATTGCATATTGGTAAAATAGTGAGGTTTTACATATGCAATGAGCCACTTAAGATAATTATTGTGGTTGCTAATAATTAGTTGTGTTCGCATTGGTTGTAGGACCAAAGACAACCAAAGCATGGATAAAGACGTTGATTACGTTGTTGCATGCGACCAACAACCTTATGAAGAAAGGATGGTGCAACAAATATGTGATCATGAGGTTGGAAAAAGGACTGTGTAGCCTTGGTAAGAGGCTAATTGATCAGGTAACATCAAGCAATGTTAATGACAACCATGCAGGTAATGGTTATTTGTGCTTAATTGCATGAATGTTGAAAGAGGATTTGGTAAGATCCCTTCAACTATGTTTAAACTATGTTGATTTGGTTTGTGTCTGGTACTAAGTGCCTGAATGTGAATGTCATCCTACCAAGTATGGTGAGGTGTGGGTAAGTGAATGCAAGGAGCCTTACACCCTATAGTTGCTTAGAAACCTCAATGCATTCATATGTAATTATATCATGCCATTTGTGTATGTTGGTTGTGATTTTAACAACCAAAGCAAGTGAGGATTTATGGTCCTATTGTGGTAGTGCATGCCATATGAGATAGTCATGGTTAAGGCCATAATGTGGTTGGAATGGTAATGTTATAGTTTTACAAAAGTATTCCATGAACCCCCCTATTGGTGTTAATTTGGGATGAAACCTATTTTCCAAGAACCAAGGAGTGAGTAAACTCCCGACGTGTTGTTTGGGTGGAGAAGGAAGGCACCCAAATAGTTAACCAAGTGTCTGGGGAGATGGTTGGGTGATGTGTTGAGGCAATAGCCATACTTTCCAAAACATCATGGTGGAATGCATGACATGACATTGTGGTATTCATGAATCCCTGCAAGAAAGCATTGAGTGAGTGCACATTAAAAGATTATGTAAATGTTGTGAATGTGCATGCATATGTGTTGGTGCACATGTTGAGATGCATTGTATGAATGCATGGTTGTGATTTATATATGTTTCATTGAAATTAGATAATAGATGAAATGGTGAACTATTGTTAATCCTGAAACCATTTCATGAGCTGTTGTGAATGCAGAAGAATGATTGCATGAAGAAGGTAGACATGTTGATGGGCTACCAGAGTGCTCTGTTGGAAGGACAGAGTTGCATAAAAGGAATATGGCTGTGACATAATGAATATTGGAGTTTTTATTTAAATTGCAGGGATAATGTGACTGTGTCTTGCAGTTTTATTATGATAATGATGCATATACATATATATATGTATATTTCATTGCATTTCAAATGTTAACAACTGAAAGTGTTTGAATTATTGAGTGTTATAATTCTGAGATCACTTCAGTGACTGTTGTAGCAATGAGAAGATTAATTGCATAGATAATCACAACATGTTTGGCTGATTCAATGTTTCAGATTTCAGGTAGAAATGTCTTGAGTATGGAAATGAGGATAAGTCCATAGTAAAGACCGAGATCTACCATGTGCAGAAGCCAAAGGTTATGAGAAGAACTGTGTCAAGAGGACGTGTTGTAGGTGGATGTTCATGTTATGGAAGCAAGTGTAAAACCATAATGGACAGAGTGATACCACTTACAAGAGCCAAACAATATGAGGATGGCCTCATGGTTAAACAAATAAATTTCTGTAGGAGATAGAATTGAAAATTCATGTTTGAATTTAATTATTAATGGCATTGACTGATTAGGAAAATCAGATTTGAATTTGATTGTCAAATGTTACTGACTGTTTGGTTGTTTGAGGAGTGTGTCAGGAAGGCACGTTGCAGGAAGACCAGGTGTGATGGCCTGCAGAAGCCAAACTCCATGGGAAGGATCCCATGCTTTGGAAATGGGTTTCAGGTGAAATGCCATTGTAAATTTTGATAATGTCTCAGTTGAATTGCATGTTGGTAAACCATGTGAGTGAGACAGTAAAATTATGCCAAGAAGACATGCGTGGGTTATGGAACATGAAAATATTGGGGTGGAAAACCGAAGGATTGTTGACTCAGAGAAGGGAGCCCCCATTCTTCGCAAATGAAGAAAAGATACATCTGTAAAACATATGAGTATTTTGTAACCCTAACTAAGGATATACATGTCCGATTATTAGATTTAATATGCAGAGCATGTTTTTTTATTTCATTATTATTCCAGACTACTTGAGCGTGACTAGGGCCTACATGACTCACATCAGAAAGGGATGCATACCTTTTGGGTGCTGGATTATGTTAGGGTTGTAAATATTGACTACACCCTAAGGGAATGGACACATTCCTTGTGTTTCAATACTTGATAGTGAATGTTATGAAATATGGTTACAATTTTAGAGCAACAATACTGATGAGCCTGCTTATCCTTCTTGTTTTATCAGCTTACACAGATGCAATTTGGTGTTGCACATTAAGAGGCAAAGTGAAGAAAGGGTACTCAATAGGACTGTATGGGCATTGGTAACCTTTCTACGCTCACACTAAAGGACACTAGAAGGGATGGATAGGCCCAAGGAGCTGTGTAGTAGAAAAAGAGTATCATCCTTGTGTAGTGTGAGTGGGTATTGTGGGGCCATGCTAGCCTGTAGTCAAGAAAGTCTCCTATAGATTTTCTAAATGCAACCAGTGGTTTGCATAGGAGAAGGAGTGTCATCCTTGTGTGGATGAAGAATTGATGTGTGTGTGAAGGGTTGTGGTGATATCGATGAAAGCATAAAATATCTATTGAGTCAGCAGTAAGGTGGGGTATCGAGACAGATTGGAAACCCTGAGATGCCTATGGATCCGTAGTAGATCCTTGACCTAGAAGTGGTTGTGGTGTAGTTTCCTTCCATTGGATGATGACCCAGATGGATTTGTTGGCTTGGAAATGGAGAGGGAAAAGTAGGTATGGGACTGGTTTGGCACCACCAATGCTTGGTAAATCCAGAGAGTAAACTGGTTGGGAATTAACTACTTGATGTTGTGGAGCAGCATGTGTGCTAGCCAAACATCCACCCTATAGGTGATCCAAGGCTTGTAAAGCAGAGAAGGAAACCTGTGGATTAACGAGGAACTGGCCAATACAGATAAGTATTTGATTTTCATTCATTTTCGAATAATGAAAATTTCATGAACAAGTCTTATGATAACCAAGCTAATACATTGTTATTTCTTTGTTGGAAACCTTGGTCATTGCAGGAAGCAAGGACCCTATAGGCACCATAAATGCTTGGTAAATCCAGTCGATGCACTAATTGGGCATTAAATGTTGTGGAACAATGCCCACCTGCAGAGCTAGAAGATCAAAGCCAACATGAGCATGTTGTGGAGGCCAAAAACACATATTTAATTAAATTTGGAATTAAATAGTGAATCTAGAATTCCAAAATAACCGAAAAATTCAATTTTTGGGTTATCCCTGTAATAAAATATTTCTGATTTTAATGAAATATGTGTTCAAAGGACTTGGTCATGAAAGTTCAAAGTAAAAGAATGAAACGCAGGACATACTTGCCACATTTTGTGAATTTTGGGACATGTGTAAAGTGGGTATATTTTCCTAAGTGTTGGAACATAATGGAAGGTGTTATTCCAAGGGGGAGGGGATTGTAATATCCCGATTTTGACTTGTTGGCACCCCAACAACTCCCTTTGATCTTGCGAAAAATCAAAGGGTCCCCCATGTAAATTTTGTAAGTATTTAACTTTTACTTTCTTTTTATTTTATTTTATTTTATTTTGGGTGGTCTCATGGCTTTCGTTCTTAAATCCTTCAGTCTTTGTGTTATTCATGCTTTGACTTGGTTTTCATGGAAGATGGTTTGGTGATCGTTTGCTTTTCCAATTAATGCTTCTGTTGGTTTTTTGTGCAATGATAACTTCATGACTTCATGGCTATTGTAGTAAAGCAATTGGTGAAAATTTGTAACAGTTTCTTCTCATTTCACTAATTGTTTTGTTGATAAATTGCCGTTTTGCCTTTTGATGAGAAACATTAAAATTATCACGAAATAAGACCGAATAGTATCCTTGTAGCACATATTTTATTATGTATAACTTTAGTGCTTCACTTAAATGATTTTAATTTTTCATGATAACCTTATTTAGAAAGAAGATCAATCTAATTAATATTGGAGACACCTTTAATTCTTTCATTTTATTATGGATTTGGTTTAAATTATTAAAATATTATTTGATACTTATGTATTTCTCTCATACCTCTAATAGTATCATATTTTTATACATATCATTTTACCAAATCACTTTGATAATACCTTTTGAGTAAAGGTTTGCTTTGACAATATTATGGAATGATCTTCCTACTATAAGATATTTTTTGGAAATGGTGTGGGATTAACTTTTTTACTTTAAAAACAGTTGAACTATTATTTAAATCATAAATTAGAAACTAAGATGGTTTGTTAGCTTATTACAATGTTAATTACTTGCTACAAACCAAGACAATATTTAAACCATGATATCAAATAAAAGTCAATTCTGGTGGGTCCTTTTATTATTTAAACAAGAGTCACGAGGTGGCAATGTCCCCGACATTGCCACCTGCTATTGCAAGGGAACGTATGCTACAAAAAAAAATGAGAACCTATTGGCAAAGGGAGGAGCCATTTGCACAAAGTTGTGAGCAATTGAATATCCTTGTTAAATGTCCATCGAATAGATTTAAGAACAAGGATTCTTGGATAAGATGCAAAATGTGTGCTAAGCATCCTTCATCATGATCAAAGACCCAATTTGTTATATGTTAGTTGGTAATGTCCTGCGTTATTGCAAGAGCCATGAATTAATTGGACTATGGTTAGTTGGTAATGTGATTGAGTTATGGAAAAGATTGCAAAGAGAAATTGCTAGTTATTATTATTAAAATTGCAAGAGGTGGCAATGTCCTGCGTTATTGCAAGAGACATGAATTAATTGGACTATGGTTAGTTGGTAATGTGATTGAGTTATGGAAAAGATTGCAAAGAGAAATTGCTAGTTATTATTATTAAAATTGCAATTGGCCAATAATTGTCCAATATGGCCCCCTTGTCATAATCAATAGATACTTTGGTTGCTATAGTTACGACAAACTTCTTTGTAAGCTTTATGCATTAACTAACTATTGTTGTTTTTATATATGCAGGTGAAAACAAATATACTACAATTAAGATAATCTAACTATTTTTCATTAATAGCCATGACAAATAATTTTGATGGCTAATTATTATTTATATAACATGACTTTTTTATTCTAGCTTCTCTCTCACTGCTATGTCATTTTCTTAATTTTTTAATTACAATTAAGATAATTTAGTTTTATTTAATTTAACTATTTTTCATGAATAGTCATGAAAATTACTATGACACTTTAACTTAATTTTTTTTATTGATAACGAGACATTAAAAGTAGTTGTTAAATAGTTTCTCCTTAAAAACAATTACATTATTTTTGGGATAACATAACTTTATTATTCTACACACCTATTTTACTATCATAACACTAATTTAAAAAAAAAATTGATTTATTGATAACCAAGCATTAAAAGTAACTATAAATAGTTTTTCTTAGAAAACAGTTAGACAACTACCACATTGCTAAACATATATATATTTTGTTTTATTGCAACAATCATTGTATTGTGAAGAATATAATATCACCATAAAATATAGCTATAAGGAAAAATGACATCACAATGGTAACCCTGGTCGATTTAAACACTACTGGTTCTTGTTGCTTCCTTTCTCGTTTTCTGAGAAGTAAACTTGCTGCCGTTGAGCACTATAAACGCTGTACATTTAAAATTAATGAGTTCATTAAAGCAGAGATTTACAAAAGATTCGCTCATCGAAACTTTGGGCTTTGAGACAAGCACGGTGCAAATCTATTAGTGGAACATCACATCGTATTAAACCAAATGTCATTGCTAATAGGTAGGTGTCAATCCAAATGTCATTGGTAAGAGGTTAGCTCTCAGTTCTAATAAAAATGCACTGCAGGCAACCCACGACGGCAATGTCAGGTTCTATGCAAATCGACATAATATATAAATTTTAAAAAAGTTTAATAATTTGTTATTGTTTTAACTTTAAAATTAATAAAAATTTAAATTGAATGACACTTAATTATTAACTACACTATCAACTATTGACAAGTAGATTTTTAAATTAGCATTATATCATGGTTAAATAAACTTAACCTAATCGATTTTGTTTCCTTTCTGGCTTTCTGGGACATTTGGTGCATCACCTTCAGGTTTGACCTAAGTCAATTGTATTAGACATACGTATCGCGTTGCTTTAATTGAGTCCTTATGTCCCTCTAACTTGATTTTTAAATTATTAAAAACTTCAACCAGAATGTAAGAATCAAAACTAGTATAACATAAACCGGGAGTAGCCATTAGTGTCTACTAGCCTATCAGCGCTTTCAAGCATTATTGGCCCCTTTTTTAATGGACTCAAACAATAAATTCCGGTGACATAAATTCAAAAACTGCAAAAAGTATCTGGGAGCCTTCTTAGTGTACAACTATTTTCAAAAGAATAGGATACCGGAATCAATATATAAGCTCATTGTAGATATGCATAAAGTACATTGATAAAAGAACCAAATATTGCAATAAAAAACCAGATCTCAATTTTCTGGTGCAATTATTCTTTCAATTTATATAGTTTTGTAACAAATGTTTTCTTCTCGCACTATATATACTTCAATCCATTCAAATTTCAAATATGGAATCAAAGATTGCAAGGGCTTGATATTCATCAAATGTCATTTTATGGATTGCTAAAATATTATCCAGCATCAAATCTCTTGATGCCCTGTGGTGACATAGTCTTAAAGCTTCCAACTCCTAGAACCATTTAAGTAGAAAAATACAGAGAACGATGTACTATAATTCTCTAGATGCATGGAATAAGACTATGCTTCCCAAAATAAGGAAGAAGAAGAGAAATGTGTGAGTTCAGGTACAGGTAATGTAAAAGTATTTCAGATAGAAATGGTTAGAAATTTTAAAATTTCAAAAAACTAATAAATTTTAATATTTTGAAAAATAATAAATATTCACAATTACAGATTGATTCTTGACTGATATATCACTTCTGTGTATATCCTTTGTTTTCCATTTGACTAAAACTAAAAACCTCAAAATAAAATTCAAAACTTCTTACAGTTCAAGATTTTTGCCATTTGTTCAAACAAAAAATTTGCAAGTCCATATTAAGGTTCATTGGTCCCTTCCTCCTTAATCATTTTTTTCATATCATTCTGATAGAGATAATTTAAGTTTCCTATCTTCAGCAGAATGTCATGGATATATCTTCAATTGTTGTAGTTGTGACAGCTTGAACTCTAAGGAATGGTGTCTGTCTTCTTCTTACTGTATATTGCATATTTTGCAAGCTGTCTTCTCACACAGGAACTATTGCTTCCAATTTTGAGTTGGTAAGATTCAGGATCAAATATGTCCTGTACTTTCCTAGGTGCCCATGTTGTAGCGTGGCTTAGCAGATATGGAGAACTGCTTAAGCTCCTGTATTTTTCCCAAAAGTGCTGCTCAAGCTCAAATTCTCTAAGTGGCATTCAACATTTTAATATTTTATAAGTATCCATTGGATGAGCCTCTATTAGTGCTTTATTGTACTATTCCATCTTCCTATTTTAATTTCAGGTAACATGATTTTCTCCTTTGTGTCCCTGCATATTTCTTTTAATTCTCTCCCTCAATATTTTAAATAAAAATGTTTACAATGAGCAACCAAAGTGTGGCTTCAAAGATAAATTAGTGTCAACTATTGACTAATTATGGGTCCTGAGACTAATAAAGGCCATTCTATTGGTAATAGCTATTGTACATGCATGCTGTTAGACCACAGTCATTGTATTAAACGTGACAGTTCAAAGGAAACCTGTAATTTCCCCACAACAACGATTCCTGGATATTGTTATAATTGAAGCGTAGTTTCGATTCCTGTTGAAGAGGTGTAATTATGTTCTAGTATTAAGGTTGGTTCTTGCTGATGGGTTTGATATCTAGGTAGTTCAGTTGAAGGTGGTGGTTGCTTGGCAGTTTGGAGAGATTCCCAGGATTACCAAAAAAACAGTGTCACTATAGCAGAGATCTAAACTACAGCTTTCACTATTATTATAAGGCTTTAACGGCTTAAGCAGTGTCTCTAAGGCTGGAAATGGAACTAACTTTGCAGACTTTAGCTAGTATTTATTTATAACTGCATGAACTCTTAAGGCAGTATATAAGGCCTTACTATATAGCTCTAGCAGAGACAGAGTAAATGGACATGTATATCCAACGATAATAATCAACATTACTCATTCTAATCACCAATGTCTATATTGGGTGTCAGTTGCATAAAACCCCACTTGATCAACATCATGGAATAATTCTTAAATTGAGTTTGACAATGTATATGTTATCAATATTTTTAGTTCATAATTCAAGTCAATAAAAATAAAATAGATATTTGCAAAAAAAAAAATGTAGCTAAAGATGAAATCCAATGGTAGTTTTCAGGAAAAAAAATAAAAAATATTCAAACTAAAACATCTGACACAAATTTCTATGAACATGAATATTAATTATATGAACATGGGTATAGATATAATGTATATGAACATGAGTAAATACTAATTATACATGAATATTTAATAATAATAATGAACACATTATGATAGAAGGAAACATATTTAACTTGCAAAAGAAAGGAACATATTGCCATGTAGGAAATATTATATTATATATGTAAATCTGTGGCAAGTATATTTGTCTGCCTAGCAGATGACAAAAACTATGGAAATGTTAATCAGCAAAAGTCTTAGTGTATTTTTTATATTGTCTAAAGCCATTACATGAGCAAAAAAAACAGCTCTTCGATAGTTCTGTTAATAAAGCAGAGGACAAAAAAGGAATAAGTCCAACAGGCTGAGTTCTGTTAATAAAGCAGAGGACAAAAAAAGGCAATAAGTCCAACAGACTGCAGTTGTGCTTTTGCATGAGCAAATGGATCTTTGCATTTTTTTTTTTGCAAAAATGTTATGTAATATCAACTTTTGTATTGATTGTAGTCCCAGTGCCATTGTGGTAGTATTTTACTGTTGTTGCACCTGCCAATAGCATTCAAACTGTAGTCAGAATAGTTGGGAAAAAGTAGCAAGAATGCAAGTATTTGTAAAGACTAGATACTATTTCAACTATAATATTGGAATTACTCATAGTTTATCTCAAATCACATAATTTCAAAGCAATAAATCTTTAGGAACAATTTAGCAAGAGGAAAAATCTTACGAAGAGTAACAAATTATTCTATTAGGTTGTGTAATAAATTATAGTAAATTATTTTGTAATATAGCTTTTATCAATAATTAGAGTATTAAGCTACTGAAACTAGCATTTCACCAAATGCCAGTATTTAAATCGACACTATTTAAATCATGCCATTCTATCATCAGACTTTTGAACTTTGCAACACATAGTCAAAGTCAAACGTGAATCAAAACTTTGTGAAAATTGTTTAAGCAAAAACTAACTAGGAAAAGTTTATAAATTGAAAAATGATTATATGTTAAACTAGATATATACCAAATGTTTTGAAGCTGCAAACTATTAATGTAAACTGAAGAAATGGCAAAGTGTTTCTGTTTGTAGCTAATGCAATCGAATACAATTTTCAAAACACAGTTTGCAGAGGTCGGTAATATTGAATAAGAAACTTGAACTCTTTAGAACAGAAAATAGATTTGTGTACCTGGAAGTCAGTTTCTTTTCAAGTTGATGATTCTGTTATCTAGGGCCAATGTAAATAGCCCTTGCTGGGAAAACCTTCGCAGATTGAAAACTACTAATGATATGTTTTTTGAGTATTCTTCAAATGAAATATTTGCTACTTCTGGACAATACTCTTTTAGCTGTGGGTTGCGCAGTGTGCATTCTATCAGCCCATTATTTGTGTCCAAATTGCATTCCAGATTATGCTCATATATAATTTCCATTTCTTTTTTGCAAAATGCACAGACCACATAGCTCTGAATCAGTGGTTGTTTACATTCAGTGCAAATGCATCGATACGGAGGTGCAAATGAATTTCTTGTTCTGAGTATTCCGTGTATCTGTCAAAGTCACACAACAAATGACCATAGACAATGCATATAATATGAGCATATTTTTAAATAGAATTATGCCAGTATTTCTTTTTATTTGAATAATAATTAAACTTAGATTCAAAGCACTATGACTAATTACAATGCTAATGGGCAATGCAGCCATTGGCTAGCTGTTGTTAGTCAAAGGGTAAAAGCAAAGAGACATTGCAAAAGCAATCCTTGGAAACTGATGAATAAGAGTGTTGTGAACATAGTTATAGGCTTGAATATAAAATTTGTTGCAATGCAAACAGTGTTTTGAAGCACGCCTAGGAAGAGAATAAATTGTACTTTCCCACCATGCAATAAATATTGTATGTGCGAAGAGGATTGCCATTTAATTGACATGCAATGTTGTATTCTCATAATTTTCCTTCTCACATTGAGAGTACAGACACACAATGCACTTTTTGCAAAAAGCAGAATATCCAAATCTCCAATGCCGCTGCAAATGCAATTTTGAGGAGTTAAACAAATATAAAATCTGTCTCGTGGCACTCTAAGCGTCCTGGATGTATCTTCCGATCACAAAAATCTAGTCATGCCACTGGCATCTTATTTAGCATTAATAATTTTAGATGATGTAGATAACGTGAATTAGTTGGATGCACTTTTGGTACTTAAAAGCCTTGTTTGCAAAGAGAGCTTGATATTGATTACATCTCGAGATAAAGATGTTCTCACAAGTTGGGGAGTGGAAACGTCATCAATTTATAAAGCAACTGCCTCAATTCACAATACTCCCGAGAGCTCTTGTGCTCACATGCCTTCAACCAGTCTTTTGAATCTTTCCATAAATTCTTAGAAGCTTGTGATGGATTGCCTTTATTTTTAAAAGTATTTTTAAAAGTATTTGGGGTGCTTGTCTATGGCTAAAACAACCTAAAAGCAATGAATTAAGGAAGCATGTGCTTGTTATCCTTGAGGCCAGAACTACAAATAGACGAGATTCTCGATTATAGGAAAAATGTGCACTCAAGATCAGAAACACCGATACAAGAGAGAAACCATGAAAACTCAAGGAGATATGAGAGGGTTCACCAACTGGGAAGGTTTAGTTGCGAAATGTTAACCCCATATTTCTTTGCACAAATGAAGGGTTAATATTTAGCTAGACTACATTATGTTGGCCCCAATACAAGTGCATTCAGACTTTTACAGTGATTAAAGCTTGTTTGAGAATCAGTTTCACCAGATTTTGAGAAACTCTTATTAACTTATTTTTAGCAATTTGCTTTTCTGGGGCCTGCATGCAAGATGTTTAAATATTCTTGGTCATCACAAGCTCATGATGTCGATGAGCATATTTCAGACAACATGCAATCAAAAACCACAAAAAAGTCAAGGAGGAGATATCAAAGGGTTCACCAATTGGGAAGGTCTATTTGGGGAATGTTAACCCCCATATTTCCTTGCAGAAATGAAGGGCTAAGATTTAGTTAGAGTACATCATGTTGGTGCTAATACAAGTGCATCCAGACTTTTACAGTGATTAAAGCTTGTTTGAGAATCGGTTTCACCAGTTTTTGAGAAACTTTTTTTTTTGCAATTTGCTTTTCTGGGAGCTAGACTTCTGGGCTTGCATGTGAGAGATGTTTATATATTTTTGGTCATCACAAGCTCACGAGATGAGCATATTTCAGGCAACATATGATCAATTTCATGAGTGAATCACGACAATGGTTATTTTTAGCAGTGTGCTTATCAAGGGTTGTATGTAGTTTTTGAGCACATATTTGGGCTCCTTGTAGAAAAGTGAGCCTAATGAGACTGCTTTCATCCACATGAGAGATGATGTTATTTTTAGAAGTGACTAATTTTGGACTTTTTATATTTGGCAGCAGTCTCACAGATATTATCTTCATTTTAAATATTTCCTACATTTTCCTTTTTCAGAGCTAGACTGTTTTTTTTACATATTTATATTCAGCAGTTTCTATTTGTGGCAAGGACAGGTTGTGAAGCCATGATTCCAAGTGTGAAATGATGGAATGATTTCATAGTGTTGGTAGGTGAAGGATGAGTAAAATGCAGACTTGCGAGAGCTAGACCATTTTTTTTGTACATATCTATATTCAGCAGTTTCTATTTGTGGCAGGGACAGGTTGTGATGTCATGGAGCTTCTCGTAAGAACTTTCCATTGTGGAGCTTCTCGTATATATATAACCGTGTCTATCGACAATAGCGAAATTTAGGCTGCCTAAAACTTTTTTCCCAGCGGATTAGGCTGTCAAAACTTAACATACTTATGGTTAAAATAATATTTACTTAAGTAAGTTTAAACTTAACATACTTATGGTTAAAGTAATATTTACTTAAGTAAGTTTATATAGATTTAACTTGTGGAAACTAAAGTAGATATTGCTTGTTTTTTATAGGATGGAAAGGTTGGTTGGGGTTTCAAAATTTGCATAACAAATGTCTTGTAGAAGTGGACAATGAAATCAAGATAGATTTGTGGCTAGCTATACAGTCAAAATGAAATCCTATACCAGTTTCTTTGCAAAATCTATACCAGGCTTGATGATAATATTCTCAAGAGATCACAAGAATTTAAAGAAGTTTTTAATTGAGAAGGGAATTGAGTAACCGCGAAGTTCAGAACACAGACTGCGGAGATAGCTCAAATACTGAGGAGAGAATCCAACAAATATTAGACTATTAACTATTTTTTTCAACAATGGACTGAACATGGCATTCTATTATGCTTATTGCACAACCTAGTTGCCACTTTTGAGGTCATCTAGGTGCACGGAGGAGGAAGGACATCTGCATTATGATGAAACTGTGTTGCCATGAATTTGCCAGAAACTCTGCATCTGAAAATGGACAGCGTTAAAGCTTTTCGATTTATATAATTTGACTCAAGGTTTAAGATAAGAAACTTAAGGAATTGAAGGAGCCTAGAGGATGCGTGCAGCTACATGAGATATGTTCAAAAATTCAATTGATGATTAGCCCTGTTGCACAGAACGAAAACGTGAATTTAAAATGGAGAATAGTTGAATTAGAGGCGGCGCTAAATATTGAACCATTCTTTACACCGCTCTGAGCCATAAGTGGACCTGAGGAGTAGGCAGGGGAGGCCGTCGAGAAATCCAACAGGCTGCTAATAAATCCGTGAAAAAGAAGGAAGCCCGAGAGTTTATATATAGTGTCAGAAATCCTATGGCTAGAAATATGAAAGACAACTAATTTATTGTTTTATTTTGCAGTGTGCTACAAGACTCGATTTTCCTTTTGGAGGGTAAAGAATATCTCTAACAACTACCTAGATTTATGTTCTTCCGGACTCTGGTAAGAGATTTCTTATGCATATGCTATATTTTCCATTTTCCTCTAGATAAAAGGTTCTTTTTTCTCTCACAGTGGTTCAAGCTTAGTGAAAGCGAGAGGGTTTTAGTAGTGGCCTTCCTCTGCACAAGTAAACTCTTTCTCCTATCACCTGTGTATTGTGCATGTTTTAGTTTGACATCCATACATTCGAAAAACATCAAATTAAAAAATGCAGACCAAAACAATTTTCTCTCAATATTTATTATTATTATTAAATTTTCTCTCAATATTTATTATTATTATTTTTAATCTTTGAACAATACTTACTATTATTATTATTATTTTTAATCTTTGAATCGTGATTTGAAAATTGGAAAAAACTAAAATAGGTTTACATTGTTATAAAAAAATTCAAATTTTAATCTCCAATCAAACCAACGATATTTAATTTCGCGAGTTTAAGGATACCAGATGCAGAATGTATACGTATCTGCATAGTGCAGGTAGCTGCTGTTAATTGAAGGTTGCTTGGCACGGTATTGATTGATTATCTTAAATGTATTTCTCCATGCAAGCCCTCTCTTTAATTCCAATTCCAAGGGATCTCTTGGATTTTCCAACCAGGTCCAGGGCCTGTATCTAGCTATCCAAGATCTGCAGGAATTGGAAGTTTGCTTTGTCTACCCACGCGTTTAAATTTTCTTCCTGGAGAAACAAGGTGGAGTGAGATAGGCGTTCTCAGTGCCTTTGATTTTTCAGGAATTGGCCTCTCTATCAAATGGTTGGTATTCTGCCTTTGCTTACTTTTCCTTTAAATGCTTAGAAGTTCTTCATTTTTTTTCTCTTGCCTGCTTTGTTTTTAGCGTTTCTTTGGTAGATTTGAAATGCTTTCAAAATTTCGAACATTTTATGCCATGGCGGCGGTTTTCCAGAAGATTTTAATATCCAGAGTTTGTAGAAGGTTTAGCGTTTAATTTGACCTCGGAGGGTAGCATTCTGGGCATTCTACGGTAAAATTTCTGGGCATTATGCGGTGAATCCTCGGTGAACTATACTGGGCATTATGCGGTGAACTCTCGGTGAACTATACTGGGCATTATGCGGTGAACCCTCGGTGAACTATACTGGGCATTATACGGAGAAACCTTCGGTGAAATGATCTCTCCGTGAAACCTTCGGTGACTAGTAACTATTCTGGGCATTCTGGGGTGAACCCTTCGGTGACTGCTAACTATTTTGGGTAAGAAATGAATACGGCGAACAACCACCTATCTAAGTCTAGAGATCGCGTTTAAGGTAGACCACAGCGAATTCTTTATCTTACGCAGCGAAGCAGCAACAAGCTGGTTAGTTTTAAGGAACCTTCGGACACTATTCCCTGCCCTCAACTCGTGGCAAAGGATAGGTTTTTAAATAAATTCTATATCATCAGGAAATCGACTCCAATTGGATTACCGCACAGATTGCTTTGAGAAGGGTCGCAACTATCTTCCATCAATCATTTTTGAATTTTATTAACCAACTGACCGGAACTACTCATTGGTTTAAGCCATTCCATTCTTAGGATAGATTGTACACCTAAAGGATTACAGCCAGCAAAGCAAGGTTTTTATACTTCCAATGAGGAAGAAAGAACCCATTATAGGCTTTCAATCTTCACATAGACACCCTGAACAAAGCAAAGAAGAAGAATCCATTTGGGCATTCTGGGGTGAAATTACATCTTTGCCTTTGACGAAAACTCGCAGGTATATAATGTGTATATAACGACTGATATGTTCGGATGAGGGTTTTTCTTAACCAAAACCACCTTGCAGAGCTTCCACTCAAAGCCATTTAATTTTTAAATGAAGTTTATTCTTCTAATGGATTTTAATAACTACCAGGTAACAGAAATATGCATAAGTTATTTGCAGACGTTGGGTTAAACCAGAGGGATTATTTTTTCAAGGCAGCTTTGTTTTTAATATAGATTCAGTCCTTTATTTGTGCATACAAACACCACTCTAAGCGCAATGCCCAACTTAACATTTCGCCCACATATTAATAATAAGATTCTCAAAACTAAACATATGTATAGAAACATAATACAGTTTAATGTAATGACTCTATTCATATCGAGCTACTGTACATCTTTTTTTTGGTGTTGTTTCATATAACCTACAAGGATTCTCTTGTATTAAAGACTGAAAGATGAAAATAAATGCACCTGAAACTGAAAATGGCAGATTGAATTGCAGTGCGACACAATTGTAGAGCCAGAAGCAGAAGTTAGACTCTATCCTACCTGCAACTAAAAGGTGTTCAACTGGTAAGGATGTGATAGGTAGCTACATAAAAGGTAGGTAGCTTCCCACCATGATCGTATTTATTATGGAAACTTTAATATCCAAATCTTTTGATAGTTTGCCTACCAACGCATGTCTACCTGGGTATCAGAACTTAATCATTTCGACGATGTTAGCACATAAGTCATATAGGTTTTAATTGCATCGACCTTTGATTTAAACCTTTTCATATGCTAATATGAGAGTTACGATAGTTAAAGTCTAATAATAATAATAACAAGCAAATCTTTCACCTTACAAGTCTATCGGCGGTGCCAAATTCTTTTACAAAGACTGAATCTATAAATTAAACCTTGACAGAGACTAAAACATCTAACTATAACCATTTTCTTCTATATTTATCGGCGAGAACCTTGGAGTTAAACCCGAGGCTTACCGGTTGCGCTTCATCCATGTTCGCGGCCGAATGCCATTACCAAGGGACTGGAACCACCTACATAAAACATATTATATTAGGGTTAAAACTTATCGCGAATATACTTATTATAAAAACTACATTCTATCATATAACAAACTGTAATGAAGGACTGTACATCAATGCATTACCTGTAAGATATTTGTTACTTTGCTCTCTTCCAAGCATCAGTAGATGGGTGACGTAGTAACCCTGTCGAAGTAGATTTCATACCATTACACTCAACTTAAGGCAAAGAGAAAAATTCAACCAGACCCTCACTTAGAAGATCATGACTCTCTATAACTGAAAGAATTATTTCATCAGATAAGATTATGGTTTCCACAACTGAACACCTCTCAAACTTAGAAGATCACACTCGAGACACCTGTAACCATGAAATTTAATGACGCAGCCGGCCATGAAAACTCTGAGAGTCGAGCTAAGTTATTGACGCAGTCGGCCATGAAAGCTTTGAGAGTCGAACTAGCGATGCAGGGTTCAAACCCTAGGGACCGGAGGTCCTGTCGGCCTCCCTCCCCACTCTCTTCTTGCAAAATGAATGTTACAACTTGAAAACCGGGTTATGGAAAGTAGCGTTTTACAAAACTCGAGAAGCTGAAGATCGACGATCAGGATGGAGCCACCGCAGATTTGAGATGTACGTATACCAACTACATTAAAGCAGCATTTAAAACATAGTTCACCATAACCGAAGCGTGATGGCAACACATCTTCCCAGCGTTGCAAACTTACCACAATCTACCAGCTTAGCGATGGATCATTTGCGCATTACATTGTAGCAACCCTAAGATCACAGTTTGGACACGTGAAGGGTAGCCACGATAGCTTACAACTGGAAAACCACTATAATATCATTTATGATAGCGTTAAATGCCCACTTCAGAGGTGTGTGCCTGCCAACATAATCATTGTTGAGTCAGTACTTGGGAATACCAACGTATTGATAGGTTTATACTATGGTTAAAAGAAGGTAGTATGACCATAATACCGAGTCCAACATTAAAATAATAATAATAACGGATGACGCACCTTTCGCCGCCGAAATAGGAAGCGGTTATCGAGGTTGACGTTATCAGCTATCATCCAATGAAAACTTAACAAATTAGTATTATTTCAAAATTTTATATAAATAATTTTTTTTTTAACTATATACAAATAACCAAAAACTATAGAATGGAGAAAAGATTTATAATCCTAGCTACAAATTAATAGGGTTTGCATGATTTATATATGATCCCCTTCGGGGACATAAAAAGATTTATATATTGTAGTTGCACAAAATATCAAGTAATTTACATATATTAGTCTTTAAATATATATATATATATTCCACCATATCTCATCTTTATTTTCATACCAATCCATTAAGGCATCTTCACGTTGAGATAAAATTAAAGTTTTTAAAATCGGTGAAGTTCATGTGAAGGTATTGCTTCGTGACAGAAGGTTGCTGGAGTTACATAAAATGATGAATGTTTTAATTTTGAGCATCCAACACTGAAATGAGTGTACCCAAATCGTCAGCCGACAACACAATAAAGGGAATTCACCGATTATCAAACCACCTGTCCATTAAATGCTGAATTAAGAATGAAATAAATGGTTTACTCTCCATTCATAATGTTTTATTTTTGGCATTAAGGTCGCTGAAAGCATATGCAATGAGGTTGCTCCATTTGCTGCCACATTAAAAGTTTGTTGAGGACAGGACACAGATCAACAGTTGCGTCGATTAAGGCGATGAAATTGCAGGGATACCAGAACATTCACGAACGGAGAACATATGGTGAATTCATGAAGTGAAAAGGGAAAATTCTTATCGTTGTTTTATTTAATCCTTCAAAATGTTGTTATAATTATCATCATATTGACACGGCTCACGCGTATCTTTCTTTTGGTGGTTTAATATATATATTCGACGTGTATGTTTGATGAGAGTTTGGATATGGTTTATTCCTTTCTATTGTTTTTGCAGGTATTTCCTTTTGTGGGTTAACCCGCTCCAAACATTAACACTGGAACATTGAATGGAACGCAGGGATCACAAAGGTTAAACATACCATTTTATGAAGAAAATACGTTATCAGATTGCAGATATTCCAACCACTCTAAGTTGTTAATTACCATATTCTGACGATACAATATTACTATCAAAATAAACCACAATATCATTTGCGGATACAGCCCGATCTTGTTCAAGTTAAAAGTATTTATCATTTGCCACTAGTAAGGGAAGAGTAACTGTTCCGAATTTTCAAGGATAGATAATAGAATGCGTTGGAATTACCTCATGGAATACAAGTCAAAAGAGAAAAGCATACATCTTATTCATAAAAACATATGGAAGACATCCGGCATGGAAAAGGGGAAAATTCTTTAACCTTTATACCTTTATTCATTCTTTTATTTTCCTGAGCTATCATTCTATCTTTCTAAAATATCATTTGCTCAGATAATATTGCAATCTGATATATTTTTAGTTGTGTAGGATTACAACAGAGACTTCTATGAGATTGCATAGTTTGAAGACGCCGCATTGGAAGCCCTGGATTGATCACTGCACGTTTTTGATATTCGAAGATAAAGGATAAGGTTATAATGCATCAAATGTTTAACCAAATACAATAAGATATAAGCTAGATCATCAAGAAAAGTTTGAGGAGCGTTACAGAAGTCTAAGTGTTGAGAAGATGACGGAGATGAAGCCGGATCGTTATACCGATTCAGTAATTGCATGGAGACGTCTATGGTGAGCAGTTATCACATATTCTGCATAAACAGCAACAGAGGTTCACATCAGAGGGGGGAGGAACGCTCCAGTAAACTGGACTAATTTATTTTTTTCATTTTTCTGTATAATGTTTCTCTGCTTGGGTATATGTCTCAGTAGAGGATAGAGGATGCTGTTATTCTCTACTCTGTTCTTATTTGTAAATTTTTATATTTGCAAAGAAGAGGAGGCGCTGCTGGAAAAGATTTCTGGATATGTAATTAAATCTGTATAGTTTCTTATCAGAATTAATTTGTAATAAGAAATTCTTCTTGCTTTTGTTTCAGATTCATTGGATTGTTGCAGTAAAGTTGTTTTCTGTTGATCCATTGGAATATTAGTTAGATACAATCTATTTGTTTATTTCTTTTAAATGATAGATTTGTTGTATTTAATTGTATGGAATAATTGCAGATCGGATATATAAATCATATATGCAGAATTGAAGTATTTTTACAAGACTCTATTATATTGATGTGCTTCAACATATTGCTGTTTGTTTAATCTTCATTAAGTAAACAGTAATGGGATTTTTCCTTTATATATCTTATAACAATTCTCGTGGCTAGGATAGGAAATAGTTATTGTAGTGTAGATTTAGGAGCTACTAAATATTTGCTTTTTAGGATAAGTTAGCAATTAGAAGTAATTAGTCATTAGTTCTAGTTTCTTTTTGTCAATTAGTAGTTAGGTTAGGGAATGTGATACTCACACATCCTCAGGAGACTCTCTACTTAGAGAGCACATCTTAAAGGCAGCAGGGCCTTGATCCTATGAGAAACATCTATCTTAAACATACATAGGGTTGCATTAGCCCTCGGTGTGGGTTGTTTTTCCGTAAGTTGGCAAGGACGGTTTTCCCGGCCAACATGACTCCATTGCATTAAAATGTAAATGATGTAATATTGTTATCAAATTGTGGTGAGGAGCTCAAGGCTAAGGCCCCGCCATCGATTTATTGATGCATGTGGTTTACGTGCTAGCCAAGCACAATGGAATTGCAAATATCATGTAAATATGCATTTTAATGAAATACCCACAACTAGCTATGAAATGCAACAAGAGATGGGGGCATGATTTTACAAGGAATTGGGAGGGAAAATATTCAAAACCATTGAACCAATCAAGTCAAGCCAAGTGTCAATGAGAGAACCCATAAAACCTCAACAACCCATGTTGACTTTTGTGCCCAATCATTCATTTCTCCCAAAAGTTGGTTGAGGTAGTTAATGCCTTGGGGAATGGAGAGGTATGGTTGTCCAAATTCGGGTTTGGGCAAACCACCCATGATGGAAAATCGTGTTTGACTTCTTGGGAAAGAAAGGAGCCACAAAATTGCTCCCCAAGCCATTATCCATCAACCAATTTTTCCTCTTTCACGTTTTTGGAGCTACCTGGGCGTTTTCCTTCCACGTTTTTATGGGTTTCCTTGTTTTCTAGCTGGGAAGAAGGCGTTTTGGGTGTTGCATAGATGTTAGGAGGAAGGGAGCTCATTTTTTGGTTTCATTGAGGTCGTTTTGGCTATTTTAAATTCTCATAACCTATGAGAGAAATCAGGTTTGCTCCCTGGGGTCAAATTCCCCTTTCCAAAGTTCATTTTGGGTGAGCCACGAATTGGGAGAGCCAATGGGAACCCTGTTTTGAAATCCCTTTGTAAAATCATTTATCCATACCCAACCATTGTGCTTGCTGAGTGTGGAAAGAGTATGTTGGGGTATGGGTTATGGGTATCCATTGTTTTGGCTTGAGCTTGAGTGCAGGCATCCAAAAATGAAGAGGGTTCACTTTTAGCCTGATAAACCCAGCTGTAGACTGGCTTGGCTTAGATGCAATGTTTATTTGGCTTTGCATGAGCTTGGGAGTTCCCTTTTCCTTGTAGAAATCATGCCTAGCTCAGGGGTGGTCTCTAATTGCTGAAAGAATACAGGCTGTGTAGAGACCTATGGTTGGGTGGAATGTTGCAGCGACATAGCTAGTTGCTTGGGACAATTGCACAATGAAGATAAGTATTCTCTATTTATGTGTATTTACTTCTGCAATGTTTTAATTTGATGATTGTTATTGACATGCTGAATGCATATGAAATGTGTGTGGATGATGTCTTATTCCGCTGTGCATGTTTGCTTTGATTTTTATCTGTACACACTTGTTTTATTTGTATGAATCTAATGAAATGGGTTGAGTTTATGTAAAAGCCCCAGAAGTGTAGTCATGTTCCCTTCCTTGCATTGGATCAACGGGAGGGGAAGTGACCTTATGTAGTAATTTATGTTATTCATTTATTACTTAATGTATTGATGGTTGATTTAATTCTCATTACATATATACTTAGTTTATGTACCTATATATATACATGTTCAAATATCATATGGTATCAGAGGATAGGGGGTACTAAATTAGTTAGTGTTTTAGTGATTTCTTGTCAGTTATCTAGCTTTTTTAGGTTTCGAAGGGATTTTGCAGCCATGCTTTTTGTAACCACTACTCTTGCAAATTTAAGAAGGCCTTTTGCATCCAACAAAGAAGTATTTTTGCAGCCACCAAAGAAGGATTTTTAGCCACCATAGATCCCATTTGCATCTCTTTTGAATAACTCAAAAAGTGCTTTTGCAGCCATCAAAGAGATATTTTGCAGCCATGGAGCTCCTATCTCCACACTCAGTTGCTACACAATTGGTATGATAGTTCCAATCTTGTTGAAGGAGGCCCCAGAAGATTCACAACTCATGTCTTACGAGGAAATATTCACTTACATAGAGGCCATTGGATAAATTGTCCCCAATTAGGTTCTTGTTGAAGAATACCTCCAAAATGTCATCTCATTCTTTAGATCTACAACCTTTACTCATGTAGTTCACCAATTTCTACACAAAACTTCAAGGGATTTTCTCCATTTGAAGCAAGAAGTTGCCAAGAACCACCATTCAAGTACTTCAAAGTGTTTGGATTTTGTGAATGGGCTCACATGCACTTCAAAAGAAGGAATAATTCATAAAGGTTTGCAGGGATCTTCACTAATCCCTTTACCGTGCAATAGTTCACCAAGTAGAGAGATTTTGGGAGTAAAGGCATTTTCCGAGGAGGCTCCTTAAAGTCTTCTTTTCCCACTCTCTTTTATGGGTTTATTTTTCCCCAATGGGTTTTCCCCCTCTTCCCTATTTTATAGATAATCTTTCTTTATGTGTGCATGGGTACCTAATATGGTTGTAAAATTGCTAGGACCCCTTTTTCTTAGTTTTTTTCCCTAGTTAGGATTATGGGGGGTGTTATAGCAAATAACCCTCCTAGCCCATGATCTACTGATTATAATGAGCCTAACCACACCAAAATTGACCTTTTGGCTTACACATGCACCAAAACCCTATATTTGGGGGTGCTCTCCTTGATTTGGGGGTGCATTTCCTGATTTGGGGGTGCATTCCCTGATTTAAGGAGGTAGTTAAGTGAAGACTATGTACGCCCCATTGATTGAGGTCCTAACTGACCCTAACTATTCATAATTGGTCCTCTAGTGACATTAACACCCTAATTAAGTTCAGTGCATGTCAGTTCAGTTCGATTCAATGCATATCAATTTAGTTTAGTTAGTGTAATGCATATTAATTTAGTTTAGTTTCGTTTAGTTTAGTTAGTGCAGTGCAATTAAACTTAGTTTAGGTGAGTGTGCATGAATAACTAAGTGCTTATGCTCTAAGTTAAGCATGAATAACTTCTTTATCATGGCATGGGAAATTTGAATTGCCTCTAACCTTAACTCGAATTGTTGGTCTTTAAATATTGTACTCTACCTCTCATTCAATTTAATGAACTTGATCATTCTTATTATATTCCGCTATGAGTTCATGTCTAGTAGTTTATGTTATTCATTTATTACATAATGTATTGATGGATGATTTGGTTCTATTTTCATATCTACTTAGTTTATGTACCTAGATGTATACATATTCAAATCTCATATCATCATCCCGATCAACTTTTCTACAACAAAATGACACCTCTAGTTTATGAAGAGGGACCTTTAAAAGAACTAGTTCCTAGTGCAAAGGGAATACATAGGGGTTATCCACATTCCACAACCTCTTGGTAAACAAGGCCTCTTTGAATATATTCATATCACTTCTAACTGGTTCATACTTTTCCACAAAAGAAAAATATTCATGAAATTGAGTCTTCAAAGTATTCCAATCCTTGGTTTTCCTTTGAGTTTGCTCATGTAAGTGCCAGGCTCGGTGAATAGGGCCGAGGTTATGAATAAAATTGTGGACCTAGAGGTCAGGTCATATTCCCTCTCTCCCCCAATGTTGTGTATAGTGCTCCACATATACAAAAGGAAAGGTGTCTCCATTATAGAGGTCCATCTTCATAGATTCTTGGGGTACCTTTCGTGGAACATTTGAAAATTCAATTGCAGGGAAATGAACAAACTTGTGGATCATAGCCATCTAGATTGATGACCAAAAACAAATTTCCTCTTTATGATAAACCCACCACCTTGCGGGTGTACCTTGGAGTGCAATATCTAGCACTGGGACGTTTTGTTACTCCACAATCCTACTATTCATTTCAACAAGAAATTCATCTAGATTCAAGAGTCCATTATGGATTAGAGGGTCTTGAACCTTGACACCGATCCATCTGATGGACTTAATGGTGGTGCAATGTCAAGAAGAAATTTCATGTATCTGATGCTACAATTTATTCAAATCCTCCCCTGAATCACTATCAAAAGAATGAATGCTCTTCCAACTTACTGAACCATCTATTGTGGGATTAATGTAATTGTTCCTCTTTTCTATAGTTAGATTATAAATTTGATCTAGAACATCTCATTCCATATTATCATTGACAAGATCTATGTATTGGGTTCCTTCATATGGGTCTAAGGGTTGGGTGACCCTCATTCATTCAACTTCGAACATCATAGTCTCATTCTTCAAGTTGATGATGACATAATGATCAAAATCCCAATCTATCCCTAATTAGTCTAGGTAGGGATTGATCTTATCCATTATTTCAATCACCTTCAAGTCAACTGATGTCTTTACTCCATCCAGGTCAACCTCCACTTATTCTAGTCTTCCTATGGGAAATATCTTATATTGATTCACCATGCGCAATTGAATAAGAGAATATACTAATGGTGGGCTACCCATATCCGCCCATTATTTCTTTCAAATTTTTTTAACATCAGAACCAAGATCTAACATGACATCCTTAATATCATACCCATCTACCTGAGCATCTATCATGAATTCCCTCCCAAATTTTTTCTTCCTTCGCGTTATTATATTGGTCTTCCTCTTAGGTAGGTAAGGTGAGATTGGATCTTCTTTCTCTTCCATTCCCACAATGGTTTAGAGAGTGTTCAAAAACTTCTATGTTAGGGCTTGATCTTCTAGAATGTCAACAAACAGATTGAACCAACGACTGGTAAGTTTATTAGAGTTACCTAAAGAGTCAGATTCTAATTTCTTTACACAACTAGGCGAGTATACATTCGAACCAACACTTTGAGATCCCCCTTATTCTGCAACTTTGGGTGAAGGAGGGACAACAATCTATTGGAACATCTCACAACCACTTACACAAATTTATCTTTGTTGAGTAGGATCAAAATAGGGTTCCTTTGGACTAGCTCTCTGAATCTTAGGGGCCTCAGAATAATTATAGTCAACACCCATCTAATCCCCTCCATGAGCAACAAAAATAATGGTTCGATCAACCATGTTATTACCATTTTGTGGCTAAATTGATTAAATTTTTTGGTTAGTTCTATACTTAGTCCTCCCATTTTGCAATCAATTTTGGGAAATATTTAGTACCATGGGTATTTACTTGGATGTAGGAGAACTTGAGTCGTCGTGGAAAGAGAAATTCCCTAGCAACATGGTCGATCTTGTTTCAATTGTAACATCAAATTGCTTCACCACGAACTCTATATCGACCTCCTTAATAGTCACCAACTTGCCCCCAACCTCCAAACCCCCTTCCTTGAGGTGGGGGATTATCAAACACCCAGTATGCTAAGTGATCCAATCTATTCACCAATGCATCTAAGGCCCTACACTTGTTCTTGTGAGTAATGAAACCACATAATTCACAATGGACATTATTAGGAATAAATGAATACTTATGTGGGATGGGGCAATTACGAGGGGGGTTCTCATATGTTTTGTAGATCTCATAGAATCTTCTAGGTTGAGGTTTTGGCATGGTTGGGAAAACATGAAACTATACTAACCCATGAAAATTGTTAGGAGAACCTACTTGCGCAACACGTGTTGAGGGTCTTATCCAGCGTATTCTGATTTGGGAATTATGAGAAGGTCCCCCTCTCAGTCTTGGACATTTAAAAACACGATGGCCTCCTTATGTACTCATGCATCCAATATATCATACATGTTCTTGGCCTAGCTTAGGAATGGTCAACTCTTGTATATATTAACACAACTACCTGATTCTAGACTTGCTATAGGTCGATCCCTGTCGTGGGTCCATAAGCTCTAATACTCCTTGGGTAATTAGCTATAACCTAAATCTTCATAGATTTCTCTAATGGAGTTCTGGGAGAGTCAATGGTTTGTTGAGATATGCTGATAACGAAAATAGGGTGTTTTGAGATCAACAATTTCGACCTCCTGTGCAGCTAAGTGGAAGAAATGGGAATGATACCATGGATTTATAACCTTTCAAGAGGAGATAGAAACCACGAGAAAGGTCACGCAACTCTACTCTCTCGCATTATTGTGAGTGAGGCAAGCATATGAGGAAGAATCCTTTAGACTTTTGCACATTCAACAAAAGTATAATACAAAAATGAAATAAATGCTTTACACTACAAATCTGCACGCTTGTGCTTGCGCATGAGAAATGATATGTACACCACATACAAATCATTGCTTTAATCATATATCAAGCTTTGAATGCGACCCTTTTGTATCCTCTTATTTTTCATGTTATTTATTTATTTTATTTACTGAATTTATAATTTAAAAAATTAAGAATCACAAGATTAAAGTGTTAAAGTAGAACTAATGAATACATATAAGCAACAATAAAATAATGCAACAAATTTAATGATTAAGAAAAATAATGCATCATCATTTATTTCTTAATCCATCTAATGGATTAATCTATTGGATTAAGAAATAAATGAAGATGCTTTTATTTTGTTTATATTAATTCTTTTGTTTTATTATCTCGCAATAGTAGGGAGCACAAAGCTTCAAAAAACACTTAAAATCTAATGAAACAACTATGACAAACTAAAAGAAGAATATAATTTAACCAATAAAAGCCCCACACTTAACTTTTATATACATGTAATTTTATACAACAAATTAGTGTACAATTTAAGAGAAACTAAAAGAACAAATCAATAAACAAAGAACGAATTTATGGGCAATGTATCAAAACACATGAATGCTGATAAGCAGCATGGCATAGCAGCAAAATATTTTCCTTATTATCGAAATGGCTTCATACAATATTCCTTCGGCTTGACGTTCATTTCCAGACCACTATGAAGGTAAGGACCAATAGTTTTCAAATCTATTAAGACATTTACATAATCATACAAAATAGCCAAGCGTTCAGGAAGAAAATGAGAGGAGATTGGGCTTGAATCAATAGATGACGATCATGGAAATAAAATTGATACCTGCATACGCAATCACACATTAAACCAACATAATTGTGTACATAACATACTGATGGTAAACATAAAATTAATGTACCTTAGTAATGAAAACCAATATGGGATCCTAGCTTCCCAACTCCTCCATCACTTTAAAAATAACTCATATTGTCAACGATGAACGTCGAACCTTGCAAGAAATAATGCATGAAGATTAAATGAAAACAAGGAATAACGGTTTACTCTAGCGTACCCCACCCCATAATGGGCGAAATATGGAACCTTGGAAAATTGTTGCACCCTCTTTTTAAATATTGCTAAATGGTGGTGTAATCACTTATGAGAAGAGGTTTCCTGAAGGAATGTTTAAAACCCTAAACCTAATCGCTACCTAGACTTTTGGTTGAAGTGGGGCTTCCACCAAAAAACAAAATCAAGGAATATTTTAACAAACAAAGCACAAAACACTAGTAGGGGTATAGCTCGTCTCGCAAATGAAGTGAAATAAAGGTCATGGTGTATATAGAGGTTACAAATTCAAATCACCTTGGCTTACTCATGCCCCATGCTTGTGGGCTTTGTGGGTGCACCTAGGGGTATAGTGGTAGCGAACGTGAAGCGAAATCCATGTACGCGAGTATGTGCACCGCCTAGTTGTAGATTCCCCTAGTAAAAAAAATCAAATTGAGACCCCATGTAATGTGAGTACATGTACTGCCCAGTTGTCGATTCCCCTAGTAAAAAAAAGTTGAGACTCCATGTAACACAAGTACGTGCACCGCCCCAGTTGTCGATTTCCCTAGTTAAAAAAAAACAAATCAAGACCCATGTAACACGAATACGTGCACCACCCCAGTTGTCAATTCCCCTAGTTAAAAAAAAAACAAAGCACGAAACGAGATTTCTAGGTGGTTTCGTTATCTTCTAGTTTGCATGTGCGTTCTATTTCCACGTAATATTTTACTTTGTTCCACGGACTTCGCCTTTGTGCACTTTCAAAAGTAACCACTCTCCAATCCAATTAGATATAAAGCATCCTGTATCATTCATGATCGAGCCATCACTCATGACCTGGAATCCTTAATACATTACATCACTTAAGCTTCTCGAGTAGAGTACAATTAAATATGGAGTAGTCTATTTATTCTACGTTTTCAACTTTACGGTGGGTTTTGTTCGGAATCCGGTAATTGTTTTTGGTAAAATCCAAATTTTTACGTATTTAAATTGTATTTTTTAATCCATAAATAGATTCAACACCCTCAAATACCCCCATGGCACTCAAATCATGCAATTTCCATAGCTAATATATGTAAGTCTAAGATTTTTTAAAGATTCCCAACCGGAATATGAACAAAACTAGACGAAAAATATGCTCGTAAAAAATTAAAAACGTAAAATATTTAAGCTAGACTTAAGGAAACAATAAATGTAAGTATTCTTATTCTTAGAATAAAACTACAAATGAAAGGACATATAACAATATCTTGGTTTAATGCCTTTAATTCTAGGGATCTAAAACTCCTTGACCAGATTGACCACAAACAAAGCATGATCCATGAAAAATCATGTAGTCTTACCAATTGAAGGTGGCTCATATGTTTTACCAATTGTGTATCTTGCTATCAAGCGAGTGAGAAATGAATGAAATCTTTTTAACTACAGGGTTCCAAGTTGTTACTTGCAGTACCTCATCAACTAACCGCTCTCTCATTAAATTCACTACAATGCACTAGAGTAATGTGCCACTTTAATAAGACAATGTTAATGTCTTTATTATTGGCTGTAGTAAATGGATGATGCCACATCCCCCATTGTACTAGTTGGCTTAAAGTAGTCACATCAACATCCTTGGTAACTCGTGACTTTCTAAGGTGGGCTCTAAACAATTGGAGGCGTAAACTTTCATTAGGTAATCGTATGTAAATTAACTAGTCAAGCTAACCAAGTCTTAGCAACGTGGGATCAACGATATCTGGCCTATTGTAGTCCCAACAATGAAAACAATTTTCTTGGCATGTCATCCCATCCATCTTTGTTAACAACTAATTGATAACTCCATCTAGTGCATGCATAATCTCCCGTGGGCTCATGCTTGGGCTTGTGGAGCATGGGCTCGGCATATGGCTTGACACTTAGGCTTTATATTAAAAGGGGTTTTATGGGGTTCATAACATAGATCTGACTCAAGGGCTATGCCATAACAAATCATTTTTCATCGAGGAGCAATGTATATAATGAGGATCAAAACACAATTTTAAAGGGAATTTTGAACGTTTTTTTATAAGAAATTGGTTGAAATTAAACAATGAAAACCATTTTTTTATTTTTATATATGAATACATATATTTTAGCAATATTGATACGAGGAAGAACAACCCAAATATAATTTTTTTTCTTTATACCACATATAAGATCCAATGACGAGAGATGGTGAAGGATTTAGGCTCAAGACATATAATTTGCAAAATGCATAATAGAAGGTGTCTTGCGTAATAGAAGGTGTCTGGCGAATGGAAGGTAGGGATGATTATTGGAGGTTAGAGAGATATGTGACGAAAGTAACAATCCAAGATTACCAAGCCAAGCGATGTTTTTATCTATCAAGCCAATAAATTGTGTTAATTTCACCAAATGATTGTCTGAGCATATTGCAGATAATTTCTTGAATAAATCTATGAATTGCACTTACACCATCGAAATGAAACCGCACTCGGTTACTCGTGACCTACATAGTGTTTTCACAACACTGAGAAACAAACCTTCAACTATCTATCATTAGCCATCATTTCATAAAAATCTCAAAGAATCCCTAATAGTGGAAACCCCAAGATGACGTTGAGCCAGATAGAGACCTAGGCTAGGATCAAAAACTTGAAACAAGTTATGAGGGTAGGTAGTTCAATGGGGGGTGGGTTATATCTTTTATAAGAAAATTTTAAATTGCGGGGGAGACTAGCAACACTTTGTCGGCTAAGTATCGTTGACCAAAAATATGGTCAATAGGATAGAGACAATTGGGTTAATGGAAGTAGCCCTTGAATACACAATTATGATGTGTATGATGAATATGAAAATATAGTATATTCATCACATCCATGAACCTCTGGGCATATTCCCAAGCTAATTCTCCCTGATACTATCGAATTTCTTTAAGCTCTGCAATCCCCTGTTGATTTGACTTTAGCAATTAAAACTCAATGAAATATTTCTTCACCTCTATCAAGGGAAAAGGTGGAACATTAGGAGGATGGTGAGCCACAAACTTCATATACCTTTATAACACACATCCCCTTAATGTGGTATGGAAATATATTATTTTGGAAGCATTCAGAACACCCCTTGATCTTCAAATAGCTTCACACAATGTATCTTCTTCAACTCCCTTACCCCAAAATTCTAGGTATCGCATGGAAGATTCCCCATGTATCCCAACCATCCTAGTCACTAGATTTCCCATTAAAACAAATCCTCTAGGACCACATTGTGAAATCACATTTGAAGCCACACTAGGGTTTGAATTACTACCACTTGCTAACTCCATGATACTGTACTAGCACTGAAGCTACTAGGACTTCCTCCTACCACTAACTAGACTGACTACTACTACTAGGATAATGATTGTACAAGGAAAATATAAAGCAAAGCTAGAAAAATAAATTATCATATGATTTATGGAAACCAGGACAATGGTCGAAACTAGGCTAGATTCACAATTTCCTGACCTTTCCTCTTCAATGAGGGGTTCAAAATATTGGTTTCCTTCATTCTCATGCAACTCTTATGGTTTCACAACTTATGCTCGAACTGGATCCACATCATTGGTTTACATCCCAACATCCTTTGTAATAACCCTATTACCTCCATCATGCATCTCCGTATATGCTTCCTCAGCCCAATTTACTATACCTAGGCTATCATATACTATTATACATTTTTCCTTCAACCAAGATATGACCAACTCTCCATGTATCATCACTTTCTACAACTCATTCAACCCTTCCTCATCACTTCCTATGCCACACGTCTTCTTTTGAAATTTCTCACTTTTCTTTATCGCCATCCTCATCTATTTCTTCCACCATTTTTCTCTAATGCTCAACCTCCTTGCTACTCGCTTATCCCTTGCCTCATCTTCAAACGTCCATGTCGTCATTGTATCGTTTCACCTTCTGCAACTCATTAGCATCACTCCCAGAAACTCCCCATGGTGCAACTACTCATTCCTTCATTGACTTCTTATTAATGATAGAAATCCTCCTTCCCCCACCCAAGCCTTGATCTACATCGATATTTTATTGATTAGTCTCCCATGAGCATTTTGTATGAAATTGACCTCTGCTATTGAAAATAACTGATGATTTTCTTTGACAAATTCCATTGTATATATGTTAACAATATTTTGTACCCATAATTCCACATCTCTTATGAGTTGGTGATCTAGTTTATGTAATGCATAAAAGACTCAAGGAGTCTATGAGATAGTTCTCTTGCATTGGTTCTTGAATTTTAGGGATTTTGTCAGTATTTTTATCTACTTGTATAGGATCACAAGAAACTAACTCTAGAATACCTCATATTGATCCAACAATGGTCCATCTTACAACATAAAATCCCTAAACATTACTGGATTCCAGTTTCACAAGCATGATTCTTGTAACACAAAATATACGAAGTTCTTTTCCCATGAATCTTGGATTTGGGACTAATAGATCCCTCTATACATTCAACTAGTACTTCCTTGTTCAATACCAGGTCTCAACAATGGAACCATTTGTTGGCAGAAAATTAAATAATAGTTTTCTACATATGGGCCAATGAAATCCTATTGTAGTCTAGATGCACTAGCATTTTCATTCTTCCCCAAAGAAAAGAACATCTCACCCAAAGTGCGGTTGATATGAGTGTGAGGTGAAGGAAATAATAGTGAATGGAGGGGGAAATTCTCATATATTTCATTTTAAGCTTTTATATGTTGTACAATAGAAAGGGAAACCTAAATAATATCATATACCAAACATGCATAAGAAAACATGAATCAAATATATGATAAATTCATTTGATGTCGCAACAGAAATTTTAAGGGGGCACTAACAATCCTCATTTATTATCATTCATTCTTCAGAAACAAAGTATTCAACACAAATTACAATCTACAAGGATATATATGTCTCACATTATGAATATCTACTCCTAGATCCCACTTAGTACATTAGTTTCCCTTTCCTAACCTTCTCTCCTCCTACCTTTTTTCTCCAACCACATCTCCTGGCTCTTCATGGCCTTTTATACAACTAGCGGTGGTTAGTTTTAACTATGTCAAGACAATTACAACTCCACTTATTTCCTTGGGTGAATTTAATATCCATGTTATCTTCTACCATGTCCCTTTTTTGCAATTCCTTTCACTTTGACCGCCTATCTATCCTCCATGACTAGGTCTTCAAAAATGTAGGAGCCAACACCACTTTAGAGGATTTCCATGGAATACCTCTAAGTTGAAATTCCCTTCCTTTCGAAGATAATTTCATGAAAATTTCCTTGAAATTAAGAGCCATTGTTCCCAATTATTGTATCCATTGGACCCCTAGTACAACATCAACACCACCCATTTGGATTGCAATCATTGGACTATCCGATAAATACTCCCCCATACTAATATTAATACTATGGCACTTCCCAAAAAAAAAATTATGGTACCTCCATCTCCAATCATTACTTGAAATTTTGGCACTAGATATACGAAGCAATTAAGAAGTTTGGCTAGTTTGCAATTAAAGAAGTTATTTCATTTGGCAACACTATATGGTTGAAGCTAACTCATTCTCTTTGTTTTATGGCATTTTAGCACTTGATAATCTTTTGTTTAACTCTTATTTGTTGAGTTTGTCTTTATCTTGTTAGTGTTTGGTATACTAATAATCATTCGCATTGTTTCCTTGGTTGCAACCTACAAGGAGATGATGAATCGCTCATCCTTGTGACATTCTTTCCAAAACATGAACTAGGGCCTACTTTCTATGATTTACATCAAAGTTCATGTATGTTACACATTCTATTTTCTTGGGAAATTTAAGAACTAGACATGATGCTAGCTAAAATCAAATCATATATTTAATTGGGGGAGGTGACCAAAAGGGGTGATTGGTTTTTGGGGGCTAATTACATAGTAATCAAGTTGTATGGATAGAATCATGCTCTCATAGGATTCCTAAGCTCTTAACTCCCAAGGTATTCGTATTGAAATATATTAGAAAGATGGCTAAACTAGATGAAATCCGCTTTCTCAAACCCAAGAATAAGGGCGGGTTTTTTTTCCTTTCCTATTGTCATGGGAGGGTATTCCATAAATGATAAGAGGGGTGTTAAGGAAGCCCTAAATGCCTTGAAGCAACTTGAACTCACATTGGAGCAACCCTAGAGGTACCAACCTCATCTATTAATAGGTCTAGAAAATATGAGAAAAATCCCAAACCCACAAGAACATGAGTCAAGGATCGATGTTGAAAATTGGCCAATAAGGATACATATGAGGAAATAAAGACCATCTTGAGAGGGAAAGTTGATCCTAGGAGAATAGAAAGCCAATATTTCCTTGCTTCCCAACTTGAGATGCCAAAATTTTCTACCTATTATACCTTCATGGTGGAGTTTGAGGATGTACTTGATGAAAGAAGATGCTCCATACCAAATCATCCCTCAATATAATGAGTTCCATAATATATAATATGACCTACATGATGATGATGAAGAGGAATATGTGGGCATCAAGGAGGAGGCCACAAAGGGAAATGATAGACTACAAAGAGATACTAAAGGAACTAGCATACCCCCTCAAGAAAAACCATATTTGTAATTTAAAAATTCATTTCCTTACCCCAAGTCCCTCCCTATAATGCATTCCATGGGATTCTTGAAGGAGAGGGGATTTGGGATGGAAGGACAAGGAATTGTTGAACCAATCACATTTATGCATAGGACTAAGGGATTGGGGTTGGAGACTAACCCAAGCATATATTGAAATAAGAAACAAAATTTCACTCTACATTCACTCCCTTGGCTCACATTTCTCGGCATGGGGATCTTTGGTGGAATAAACATCGTATTTTGCTCAAAACTCAATAGCAAAATAATAGAATTCCACTTTGTTTGGAGAAAAAGGTCCTATCCATGACTATCAGTTGGAAGAAATCTCAAGATGAACAACAACATCCCTCAGAAAGTGAAGAAATTTTGAAAAACGTTTCCCATGAGCATGAGAAGAGGGTCCTATCTAGTCAACAAGAAGGGATAGGGGTATCAAACACTACCATGGCCATAGTAAGTCTTGGATACATATTTAAAGAGATTATAGCAACAAAGAAGATGAAAGTAGGGGAGGAACAAGTGGAGGAAGAGCTTGAAGGAAAAAAATCTAGGATAGGATCCTCTAGCCAAGGGTCAGTTGAGGAAACAATGCAAGAATCCCCACCAAGGTTGAAATAAGTATAAAAAAAGGTTCTATAACCAAGCAACAATCAACAAGAGGAATATTTGTTTCAACAAGAAGTACCCTCAACTCATCCTTTCAAGTTGTCTACCCTTTTTTATGTTATAGCTTTTGAAGGTGCCATGATCATGCCTACTACTCAGTCCTTACAAGAGGTACAACACTAGTTTCATGGGAGAATATAATTCATCCCATGGAGACTTGTGACCCTCTATAAATTGTTGGGTATGTGTTATATTCTTTCCAGGTGGGTGTGAGGACTGTCATCTTATTTTTGGGCTATTTTTTTCTAAGAATATGTAATTTAATATTGGTTAATGGTTTGGGGTATATATCTAATCTGGTTTAACAGATTAGGGTTTTGGATGTTGCAGAATACCTACACATTATATTATGAATGGTTAATAAACAAAATAATAAAGACAGAAGTGCAGCTCAAGTTTTGTTGGTGTTTCCCTTTAAGGGTTTCCAGGGTAAATCTGTATGTACTATGTGTATGCCATTGTGCAATATCTATTTTTCTTAAGAACCTGTATGCATTGCTTCTCTTCACAAGTTTAAAACTTACATGTGGTATTGGAGCTCGATTATTGGCTTTAAGGGGATTCGTTTATTGCTAAGGGTTCGACATGGTTGATAGATCTTGGGTTTATGATAGCCCTTGATATAGTGGTATATTTACATTGGTGATTTGTGCATTGAGAATGGCGAGCAATTCAAGAATTGAGATTGAGAAATTTAAAGGCAAGAACTTTAAGCTATGGAAGCTCAAAATGGAAGACCTTCTTGTAGATCAACAAGAGTGGATTGTTGTGGGTTTGGGTACACAACCCACTAGATTGACGAAAGAAGATTGGGAGAAACTGGAAAGAAGGGAGAGAAGTATAATTTGAATTTTCCTATCAAATTCTAATTTTTTGAATGTGTCTGGAGAAGATAGGGCATCAAAGCTATGGACAAAAATAGGGAGTTTGTATCAATCAAAGTCCCTAGTAAACAATTTGTTTCTGCAAGAATTGTTCACCTAAACATGGATGATACTGAAATATAGACGGATCATCTAAATGTCTATAATACTCTAGTAATTCAAATCATATTTGTTGGTATTAAAATGGCAGAAGAATATTTGAAGGCATTACATTATTATGTTCTTTTCCAGATTCGTGGGATAACTTGATTGTATCAATAGGTAGTGTTTGTTAAGCCACCTTGAAGTTTGATGAACTAGTATCATCCCTTGTTGCCAGAGGAAATGAGGTGGAAATCCATGGAGATTCATGGTATGCATGGCTTATTTTTCAGGGGTCATCCCCACGAGAGAAATCAAAATAAGGATTCAGGGGGAATATCTAAATCTTGGGGTAGATCTAAATATCCAAGAAAATATTTGAGGAAATGCTAGAAATGTTGTAAAGTTGGGCACTATAAGAAGGATTGTACCTATAAAAATGTTGAAATGATCAAAGGGATATGATGAAAGACCTCCTTAGAAGAAGTAGGGGACGTGTACCTAGCCTCTATAGATACCGTTCAGAATGTGATGTATGGATGACTGAATCAAGTACATATTTTCATATGAATCCTCATAGGGAGTGGTTTTGTGAATATCAAAAGTACAATGGAGGAGATGTGTTCTTAGGAGATGATTCAATAGTCAATGTCATTGAACATGGAATATCTAAGTTGAAGCTCAAGCACTATTACATTTGGGGGCCTCTTTCAACATTTTTTCCATAAGTTGGATGTCGCTTTAGGTTTCGGACAAACATCCATACAATATCCTTGGTTAAACGATGTTGCAAAATGTGTATTAAGAGACGTTGGCGAACATCTCTTAAAGGACATATAAAAGTGTCCCTTAATATATGTTCATGGGTGTCCCTTAAGGGACGCTCACAAGCATGGAACAAAGGTAACGTAAATCTTGTCACCATAAAAGCGTGGATTAAACATTATTTCGGTGTTGGGAAGACGTCGATTTGAACCTCCAAAAAGTCACGTTCCCAACATGAAATTAACATCAGCCAAATGTCCCTTATAATATTATTTTGGACTCATGGTGTTTTCATTGATGTCAACAAGTTGTATAATAACTAGCATTTGTTCCTTGAGGGGCAAAAATGAACACCGGTAGGAAAAGAGGAAAGTTAGAAGGAACTAAAACATAGGCACAGGCAGCGAAGGATACTGGTAGGAAAAGAGCAAAGTTTGTAACAATCTCAGATTACAAAGACACATGCACTCAACCCATAACAAAAAATAATGTTAAGTTCATCAACACAGTGAGCCAACTACAATTGTTTTTCTCACAATCTCTGTAGTAGTAATCTCAACACTATAGATTACTACTATATCTAGAATATATAAACAATGTGAAAAATATTTCTGCAATAATATTAATGAAAACAATGATTATAATAGCTCCTAAACTGCACAAACTACTTGTGAACAAATGTTTGCTTTCATGCCATGTGTTGTTGCAACAAACTCTCAGTTTTAATCTTTTTTATTTTATATTATTTTTATTAAAAAATAATTATAGGAATTCATGATAATCAATTTAAATCCATTTTAACATAGAATATGTGATGTATGAATCTGTATTAATCCTCTATTTATCAAGCAATGGGAATGATCAAATCCACGAAGGTGTTTTTTAGGGTGCAAAAACCATAAAACAATTCACAACTATACAGATTTAATCTTTATCTTGAAGAGATCAAATCATTTTCAACACTTAATGAATGTTGAGTTAACATAAATCTACACTAGTTATTATTATTATAATGTGAATGCAAAAAATATTAACATTACACTTATTCATTAGTGACATTTGTTTTTCTATATTTAATTGTAAAATGCATCTTTAAAAACAATTCATCCAAATCAAAATTGAAGTTGTGGTAATTTTTTTTAATTTTATTTTCGAATTCTCAAAATAATGGACCTCATTTATTTTATTTTCTTCAAATAAATTAACTTTAGAAAAACAATTAATTTTAATATAAAGTTACAAAAAAATGTCTTTCTGTTTTAAAAAACAAAGAACATATTCCATAATTTTTATTTATTCTATTTAGAAATAAGACAAAATAAAAATGCAAAGATCGGTTAACTCCCATGTCTTCATGTATGGATTTAGAAATAAGTTGGTGCAATGCTATCTCTTAAGCATTGAGAAAAATTAAATGTTTTTACATCAAACAAAGACCATCTTCAATAATCTTTTTTAAATCCATTTAGAAATAAGGGAAAATAGAAATGCAAAGGTCATTCCGCTTGTCTTCATTTATGAATTTAAAAATAAGTTGATACAATACTATATCTTAAGCATTGAAAAAGATTAAATACTTTTATATCCATCTTAATCCACATTTTGTTAAGGATCAAATCCATCATGGTGCAAAACTTGTTAATCAATTTTAATTCTTGATCTATCAAGTGTAAATCGATATAAATAACATGTACCTGATTACATGTTTTGCACCATTAAAAAGTTTAACACCTCAATAAATTGAGAGATATAATACTTCTTGACATTTGAGTTTTATGCTTATTTATGAGTGATATTTATAAGGCACCTCTATAAACCATTAATACAAATTCAAATTTTGATTGTATCAACTTTATTTAAAAAATCTCAAAACAATGCAACTTATAAATTTGATTTGTTTTTGAAATTCACTTTAAACAAAATCATTTTTTATGGATTCTCGAATAAAGAAAAAATAAAATGCAAAGATACAGTAGCAGCATCACGCAATATTGATATCACGGTACCACACAATCCCATACACCTAAATTTAAATTTGTGGTCATTGGTTGGATATTAATAGAATTATCTTACTCTGCAATGGACTTCAAGACTCTCATAATTGTTTCCTTGAAATTGAAGGTGTAATTTCTGAAATTCCTAGTTGCACTTTTTAACAAAGCTTATGGGATTTTGTCACGAGAACTCCATATAGAGTAAGTAGTAGCACAATTAAGGGATGACTTCATCATTTTCTGAACAACAAGAGGGTTGTACATGCCCACTTAAGACTCTTACATGAATTTATACTATCACAGATAATAAATGAAGAATCCAAGCTAGGAAGACGAGGGGGTTCATAGAACAAACACACATCAATTGAGTTTTATGCTTTCACATTAGTAGTTTCTACCCTTGAATTGATTGATTTCTCGTCAAATATCAAAACTCAATACCTCAAGGTCAAATCTACCATCGTGGCATATTAAATCCTAAATAATAGGTCTACAGTAAAGGAACATCTCATGATTGTGATGAAACTCGAAGGCCAATTGAACACTTCCTTCCCCATAACATGTACCACTATTCAATACATAAAAGGGTATTTTTATTTAGTGAATTCGATCGCCTACCCTCACTAGGCTATTCAATATTATATCTAAGGAACTTAGACAAATTGGATGCAACGAATCCGCAAAATCCATCCCACATTAACTATGTGGTATCCCAACCATATCACTTGCGTTCAATAAAAGACAAGTGCAAAATATTGAAGACAAGACCATGCCTTGTGCAATGGATGTTGACCCTCCAATATCAAAGCCAAATTGTTAAAGGCCACTTGAAGTCCCTGACATTGACACATTAATAGTGTTGGGAGACTTCTTTTGGGCTACCAATGAAGCAATTATTTCCCATCATGTCCATCTTGTAGTAGTAAGAAACCATCAATCTTAGAAATTAATGACAATGAAGGTTCATGCAATATTTCTAACTCATTATCTGAATTCATCTTGCATGTTTCCTTTTGTAATTTTGATCTTTCATGTCTTGTTTGCGTAAACGATGTAGGAGGTGTTAGTACTAAATCTACCATGTCAAAATTTTTAAAGGTTCCATTAGAATTGCGTAAGATTTTCCTAGCCTTATGATAGCTTCAATCTCAATTTGGTATATGTTGGTAAAGATTTTGAATTTGTAAAAGCATTCACTGCATGAAGTTTCGACAACAAAAGCCTTCTAGTTTGTAATAGATCTGTTACAGGGATCCTGATGCCCCACATTTTGATGCTACATTAACTGTGATGTTCAGCCATGCTCTGGTTACATCTCCATTAGATTGAATAGCCTTTGCATATATTCTCATCTCTCCAAAAGTCAAAAATTACATTATTGCTCCTTTTTTTTATATGAGATTACCTCGCCAAAATCTTCAACATTTTTGTCAATTTTGCATAAATTTTTCCAAGCCTCAAAGCTTTATGTATGATCAAGTTTTCATCTTTTATAAATACTATTATTACTTATAACCCAATATAATTTCCAAAATCCATGAAATATAATTTTTTTTTCAAGTGGAGAAATTCCCATACCTGCTAAGGGGCTCAACAAGAGCATCATGTCACTTACAAGAATTGAACCTGGGTGGGGAGGGTAACAATCATTCCTCCCAACCACCCAAGCTACATCCCATGGACGATGAAATAGAACTTTAATTAATTTAAAAGATTTTAAATTAATATTCAAAGAGTTTAAATAAATGTTAGTTTTCTTCATATACTTTTTGATATAAACCTTTTAAATTATATACTTTGTAAACCCCATGTCAAAACAATCTGTATGGTTAAAAAAAAAATTGAAAATCAATTTTAATAAAATATCAAGCCTTTGACCCAATCTTTGCCAAGTTCAAATTCCAATATAGTAATCTTTGGTCTTGTTTTTTGCAAAAACCTATTTGGGCATTAATCATCGAGCCCATCACCAATTCTCATCCAAGTGTCAAGGAAAGTGTTAAGTATTGAAGAGGAACCCGTTACCCACATGTCAACACATCGACCTTGACAGTCATTATTAGATGTTTGTTATTTTTAGTATCATTACATGCGGGATAGGGCTCGAAAGAAGAGCTCAAAGGTCATGGTGTAGAATTTGATCAAGTGCCAAGCCCCCGAGCTAAATTGAAATGTCTAGTTAAAGTGCGCCGAGAGGAGAGCACATGTGAGTGGCAAATAAAACATGCATCCAAATGCCAAGCCCACAACACTGATGAAGAACACCTGAAGAATATCAAACAACTAAATGTTAAATTGAATTCCCAGAGAATGTCGAGCTCCAATAAGGAAAGCGCTACACCAAATGTCAAAAAGGAGCGTGCAAGAAACGAAGTTCAAGAAGAAAGCAATCGTACACTTGAACGATTGAAAACTTGTTATAAAATTTTTCATTTGATATCAATTGCACAGAATGGCAATGGCGGCTGCTACTTCTCCATCATCGGCATCCATGTTCAATCAGGTAGAAACTTATGGATTTTCGATGCGAAAGCCATCAATTTGTTGACTTTTGCCTTTGAATGATCACCTCCAGGTTTAATAACAAAAGCATTGATTAAAGGATACATATTTGGAACTTGCAATCAGTTGACCAATTCCTATTGTATCATTTGTTTTCTTCAAAAATTACGTTTTCCTACAATGGAATCCTCTTCAATCATGAGTCTCCAAGGAGAGATGAGAACTTTGAAGATCACTAGGGTTGTAGGAACATCAAAATTGAGTTGCAGAAGAAACTGTATTAGGACAATCAGGCGTTTAGGGTATTTGTTAGTGACTATGTGGAGGCAATGTGATTGATGATACAACAAGATAAGCCACAAATGATAGCCATACTGTTGAGGAATATCTAAAGGAGGCCCTTGGAATATTTTTTTTTCTAGCTACAACTGTCATCACTCAGATAATATAAAAGATGTAGATAAAGGATCTCGTTCAAGAATTAGAATCAAATAATCCGATACTTGACCCTGCGTTTTCAACCTTTGGAGTTTGGGAAAACAAAGGTGTAGTAATTATTCCGATGAGTATAATTGCAGAGATATGAATAGTCCATTGGAAGTGCGTTGAAGGTAAGAGATATATATTCCATCTATTTATGCAAATTCAAATTCTAGTTGTGATTGGTAAGGTTATGTGCGTTGGTTATGTTGGATATCATTGGTAAACATCGGGCATTTAAATTTATGGTTATTCATTTTAGAGTTTCAGATTTAACTTTGTGTGATGTGGTTAATCTATGAGATGAAGTCCCGTAGGAGAATCGAGGGCCACTTTTTGGGAGATTGAGGCTGTGTTGAACCTCAGTGTTAAAGCTCATGAAGAAATTGGTTGGCTTTTATGATTACATACAATCTGAAGTACTCAGTTGTGTTGGCTTGAGCATTGCTCTGTGTTGAGCAGTGGAACAATTTCAAGGTGAAAAATAAACTTCTGGGTGTTGAATCATTGACTAAGGCATGATCAGATTCCGTGAGATCTGGAAAAATAAAATAAAGAAGGAAATTGCCCAATATAAAGGTGAAGACGGGGAATTTGATCTCTATGGGAAGTGTGATCTAATCCGAGACCTAGTTGTGATGTGTTGGAATTGAAGGGGATCAAGCTACATTAGGAAACGCTGCATGAAACCACTGTGAGGTTTGATCATATTCATAGAGGTGTAGTAATTATTCCGAAGAGTATAATTGCAGAGATATGAATCGTCCATTGGAGGTGCGTTGAAGGTAAGAGATATATATTCCATTTATTTATGCAAAGTCAAATTCTAGTTGTGATTGGTAAGGTTATGTGTGTTGGTTATGTTGGAGATTGTTGGTAAACATCGGGCATTTAAATTTATGGTTATTCATTTCAGAGTTTTAGATTTAACTTTGTGTGATGTGGTTAATCTATGAGATGAAGTCCCGTAGGAGAATCAAGGGCCACCTTTTGGGAGATTGAGGCTGTGTTGAACCTCAGTGTTAAAGCTCATGAAGAAATTGGTTGGATTTTGTTATTACATACAATCTGAAGTACTCAGTTGTGTTGGCTTGAGCATTGCTTTGTGTTGAGCAGTGGAACAATTTCAAGGTGAATTAGGACTTCTAGGCGTTGAATCATTGACTACGGCATGATCAGATTCCGTGAGATATGGAAAAATAAAATAAAAAAGGAAATCACCCAATATAAAGGTGAAGATGGGGGATTCGATCTCCATGGGAAGTGTGATATAATCCGAGACCTAGTTATGAGGTGTTGGAATTGAAGGGGATCAAGCTACATTAGGAAACAATGCATGAGACCACTGCGAGGTTTGATCATATACATATAAATAAAGAATAGAGCATAAACCTAAGACAGATGATCATTGAAGGTAAGTAGTTGATGGAGAAGAGTCGTGGCTTAATACTAAAGTGAAATTGGGTGTTGATTTTATTGAGCATAGTTCGATGAAATGCAATGGCATTAACTCAAGTAGAAGCAGATATTGAGTAAAGGTCTGCATCATCTACCCACAAAAGCACTCATTGTTTATTTTGTGGGTTATGTAGTCATTTATGCAGACAATTCCGCTGGAGAAGACCTCGGCATCCATTCTCTCAAAATAAACACTCAACAATTTTCATATTAATCTTACACTGCCCCTCGAAAAATAGGAACTTGTCAACTTTTGCAATTTGCGTGACAACTTTAGTATCAATTTGAAATTAGAAGACTCCCAACGTGCCATTGAATATATATTGAATATAAATATATATGATATATTTATATATTTACTATTATATAAAATGTAACAAATTTAAATAATTAGAAGATTTTTTTGCACGTGGTGAATTATTTTAGGCTTTTGCATGTAGCCTCCACGTGGGCTACTCCATTTCTTCCCAGCTCGCTTAGCTTACCTAAGAGACTGATGCGCATTACTTAGCCCCTTCCCAGGGTGAGCCCGCTCATTTTACCATGAAAATTTCAGTGTGCTCTGCAACTATGGTCTGAGAGGGCGAGTGACTCTGCAACGGTTCTAGAGGACAACTGATTCAAGTTGCAGCCTCAGCCAAAACGCAGGTATGGGTTCATTCATTTAGTTTCTGTCAACGTCTTACACCTCATGCTTCCAAGCCAGGTATGGGTTCATTCATTTAGTTTCTGTTAACGTCTTAGACCTCATGCTTCCAAGCTTAAAAGTTTCCTTTTTGTCTCAGAAATGATGAGAAAAGCTGAGTCAAGGCACCCACACTGTTCTGCTGGGAGGGGAGGAGGTCCCCGTAAAGTCTCAAAGAATTCAGACCTGTTGGAGGTTCTCCCAGCTAATTGTATTGTCTTGTCTTTTGTCATTATGCAGTATATATTATAAACTATAGCTCTTTTAAAAAAATCATGCCCAAGCTTCTAGCTTCCACAATTCTGTCTATTTATGGAAGCGGGCTCATCTACCGGGCCTCCCTATATTCATTGCTTTTAACTTTTGCATGTTTTTGCAGGCCGCTTGGATTGTATTGAATTTATAAGAGCAGACAGGAGCTACAGCAATAATGGCGACGAGCATGGAGAAGGAGACCGGAAGGAGGACTCATCCTCATCATGTGATGATGCCACCAGGTGCAGGTATTCGAACAAGAAGAAAATTAGCAAGTTCACCAAAACATAAAAAATATTTCCTTGTTGTCGAAAATAGAACCCAAGATCTTTGCAGAAGCGAGTAAAGATGAGGGTTGGATTGCTGCTATGAATGAAACTTGTGAAGTTCCAAATGATTGAAATTAGGAAAGTAAGGCACGCTTTAAGTACGAGAGAGTTCTCATGAAGTAAATTGATTCTCTTTTATCATAATTTCGATAAAAAAAATTAAGTATTTTGGGAGTTCATTTTGTCCAGCTTTAAATTGATCTATTCCAATAAAATTTTGAATAAATGAAAATTCTATATTACCCTTACTGTGTATCTTCGAAGATACATACATAGTTTTACCAAATTTTAAATCTACGTTTATAACATATTATTCCTGACACATTATCACACATAAAAAGCGAATCTATCAAGTTGCGGATCTTGCCCATGCTTATGATAAGAGGAGGGGGATGGCGAGCAAGTGCCGCCATAACAAACAGAAGCAATATATAGATTCTTAGACCACTTTCCCTGCAAGGAAAAAATATTTCAGGTGTCTTGTAAGTTGTAAGATGAAAAAAAACGAAGGTATTGTAAATAAAGAAACTTTGCTTTACCTTAGCATGAGTACTCGGAAATGCGCAGATGTACTAAGAGTCTCCTGGGTTTCATTTGTAGGCTTTCGTCTAGGAACACTCAGAACAAAAGCTGCCTGATCCGATGTTGGTGCAGTTGCAGTGATACAATGCCCACGAGCCCACTGACTTCTTGCAATTGCAATAGCAATGGATTTTCCAGGTATTAAAAAATTGTTAATATTTTCACAGCAATGAGGTAACACTCGAGAAGCATGGAAATAGAAACTCCATAGTTTGAACCCTAAAATAAATGAATAAAAATATTTACCTATTTTTCTTCAAAAGAAGGAAGCAACGGGTTGCTTCTAGAGAAGAGAAATATAAATTAGAGAAATATAAAAAATTTATTGCGTCTCTTGCACTCTGGTTCCTCTATGTGTCTTGTTCTGCTACTGCTGTTACTATCATCAAAGGGTTTGAGCTCAAATTTAAGCTCGAATGTCCTTCAAAAGCTTCACATGCCCAGCAAGTCCCTAGATCAAGTCAAATGGCCACTTTCGTCGTTTTACAGCCTGGTGGTATTCATTTTCTGCATTGGTAAACCAACTTAATGGTATTCATTTTCTGGCTTTTGCATGTAGACTTGTAACATACCCTTTAAACTGGAAAACATTTTATGTTCAGAAACATTATGATAACTTTTATTATAAAGTTTGTATTGGACAGGTGTCCAAGGATGACTATAATTTGCACAATATATTATTATTTAATAAATAAAATAGGAGACAAACACCTAAGATGACTGTTGAAAGAGTGGTTACTGATCCACTAGGTGGAATGGAATCTGTGGTAGAAGGCAATGGACAAGTGGCATCATCATGATGCAACTAGCTAGCTGTTGGTATGGGACAACTCCCTTGAAATGTGGTCATAGTGCCCTGAAAGATGGGACTGGAGCTTGAGGCTCATTTATTCTAAACTGACCACTAAAAGACCTAGGAAGTCTATATAATAGCCATCAAATATTGAATTGAGGTTCAATCACTTTTCCCGACGAGGAAATTTACCTTGGGGTTTTGCTGTGTTTGCACCCAAGAGATTTGATGAGGGGATATGCTGTTGTTGATCATGTTGTGAGTCTGTCAAAACTCTTATTGAGTTTAGGAGGTTGATGCTGAGTGGAGAAGGCATTTTTCAGAAGGTTGATATCGAGTGGAGAATGTATTTTTATTGCCTTGCTTCTACACAGTTTCCACCCACTTACTGGATCAGTAATCAGGCTTGGGGGTTCATTAGAAGTCAGCAGTTGAGCTACTTCTTCTGAAGCAGGTTGGGAGGAACAAGCCTCCTTGGGTGTTTGTCGGCCCTATCGTCTTTTACAGGTTTTATTGTCTTGTCTGCTTTTATTTACAAGTTCTGTCAATTATTTCTGTGTATTTAAAGTTCTGTCATCTACTAAATTTTACTGTTTATTTCATAAAGTTCATTTCAGTTATTCTGAACATTTTAATGATTTTGCATAAATCGAAATGATTGAATAAATGATCTCTGCATTTTTCCCCATGCAAAAGGAACAACATCGTACTCCAGTACAAAGATAGATTAAAATAGATAAGTCTGATAGGCAAGTAGCCAAGTGAATGAGAAGATTAAATTGTTATAAATTTCTCAAGTTTCTATTTCTGTTTAATCCCTGCATTTACATTACAGTACCCCTATTATTAACTATTCTAGTTAGCTGTATTCATAATTTATATTTATACTTTTGTTTATAATTATCTCTGTTTTTCAAATATATTCTGTTTCTGTTCTAACAGTATAGGATTTATTTTATCCTTACTCAGCAGTTAAAATGTTCTTATTTATACTCGATAAATAAAGATTTACTTTCAAATATAGCAGAATGATATTCTTCTACAGACATTAAGTATTTCCATTTATTACTTGTATAATTCATACATTATTTTATAATATAACTACACATTGAAAATCAAAACAGTTGTTATCCCTGTCAAAACCCTAACAGAGTTATCATTCACTAGCCTATAGTAAACATTTTAATTTAAACATCATTACTGTAGATCAAATAGATAGATTTAAAACATCATCTCCAAAGGTTTAAAGATTATATGACTGTAGGAGTAAAGTCGAACAGAACACACAATTTTATTGTTATCTCAACATCTCAATAACCATCATCACTCCATACATTTTAAACTTACCTAAAACTTAAACCTTGACAGATTCCTAGTTGCACTACTTAAAAATTAACATAATCGAAATGGAGGCATTGGCCGAATCCCATTACATATTTACAAACAATTTAGTGAATAACAGGTTTATGCCGAGAACTTATTTCAGAGCTTAGTTAAAGCTTTTTATTTTCAAAGGTAAAGGCTAAACCCTAGCACAGGAAACACTCCCCTATTCATTCAAAGCGCAGCAACAGTTTTATAAACCAAAAATGAAGCACATACAGGCTGTAAGCCTCAAACAACAATTTCATTTATCCAATGTTTTCTAAAACCAATAGTTATATTATCGTTGCATTAAAACATCCATTCGTTGAACATAAACCAAGTCAAACACAAGGGTCGGTTAAACATTGATTTTCCCATATCATCGACGAGTTACAACTCGTGTTTACAGACCAAAACACAAATTAACAAAATACATGATTACAGTAATATAAATCTTAATAAACATTCCATTTAAATTTCTTTTGAAGGAGTTTGAAGTCGTAACCTACAGTTTACAAAATAAACGAGACTTCTCACAGGTTATGAGCCTACACCATCTAGCTGGTAGTAACCGTCACATCATGTTATGGATTTAAAACATTTACATTTCTATCTATCCATTTATTAAGAAAACGATAGCCACAGTATTGAACACCAAATATTACTTCATTAAATTTTGAGGCCGAACCCTGTCTTAACACCATTACATTCAAAACCAGAACCAACAGTTGCCATATGGGTCGAGGGATATCCTCCCCTACTTTCAACAATATTCACAAAACCCAAACCATAAAACCCTAAGAGTTTTTGAACAACACGATACACAGAACTGCCAAACAAGACGGCCATCATCTTCTCTACAGGGTTTCCAAGGCAACGACTGAAGGCTTACTGGTTGGTATAGCTTTCCAACCTTCAGATGACAGATTCGAGGAGCCATTCCTTAGCTATACCTGCAACGATCATTTCCAGGGATTAAAAACAATATCTGAAATAAAAGGAACTTAAATATTAGATGGTTGATAAACTATTAAGCATTTCGTGGAAATATTACAATGAAGGAAGGAGAACACATTACCTCGCAGATTGTTAGTTGTAAAACCAATGAACGCCAAGTCTGTAGCCACTGCAACGAACCCTACTACGTTAAATGCTGAAGAAACCGGAGTCAACACCCAACCATCGACTCTAGACATTTCACAACGTCAAGACCTAGAACAACCAAAGTAAAGGGTTGATTTCTTACATAAAGATAAATTCCAAGAACCAACAGGTTTGACGTTCGAATCTCTCAAAAGGTACAAACTCAACGGATGAATTAAACTAGTAACTACTGCATGAAGGGATAAGAACTTGGTTCTGTCATTTTATGAGGTTACCAGTTCAAAACTCAGAAGTTGCAGGTAGAACATTGAGGCTAAAAACCAGCGGCCTGTCGGCCAGTGCAGAGCCACCACCATCAAACAACAACGATACAATAAACACGATATTCCAAACCAAGTAGGGTTTAACCACTACATCGAAACCCTCAGAAGATCGACAGTGCAGATCTTAGGTAGAGATTATGAAATTTACAATAGTCGATCATATTAAATGAGCCATCATTACCAAAACCACGGAGGAGCCAACTCTATAGCAATTGCCTTCGTGTCAGCTTACAACTCAGCAATATAAGGTTGTTATTGGAAACTAGCATGTGCACCAAGTCTACGGTATCACCCACGGTGGATTTCCATTATCTTGTTAGCTGTGTGCATTAAATAATGAGGATTACGATCTTACTTGCCAACTGGTCACGTGGATATCCACCATAAAACAGTTAATACACCTTGCATCGCTAGGGTATTGTCGACATAGTGTAACCATTCAAGACCCTAAGTTAGCAACTAAATTCATCAAGGTTTGCATATAACACAATATAGTATAGTTTGAATATATATTTAACCATTGCACGATATTACAAGGCTGGTATACATTTAAGCATTGCCTTGTATGAATGTGCTCACATACCATACATTACAATGAAGTTTTTACATAGCACCAAGTAGTACAAGGTAACATCTAATACATAGATGTGTACATAGTTCCATATAAGATACACTTAGACAATATGGTCATACTTAACTCAGACCTTTCACATAATAGCCAGAAATGTTAGTGTACTAAATAAAATAGAATCTCTACGATGCATATAGGACCTATAGTTGCACAGGAACCATATTGCACTTATAGTGTCGTACAAATACATAAGTGCCGCTTAGGGTATTATGTTATTCACAACTCACATTTCACCTATGTGATAGTTGATAGAATGGTAATAAAACACATTCACGACAGTTAAATAATAACCCTATAAACAATGGTAAGACAGATCTTAAAAGTTATACATGATGAAGAGAATCTCAACACATACACTTACACCATCATTAATGAATGGTGCAAGAGGAAACAATTCAGAACGATACTATCATCGCATGTGGTAGAGTCTAGACTACTTAACAAATAGTTGAACATGAATTTGCACGATTCATCATTGAGATAGAAAGTGAACAATTACATATAGAAAACATGACGGAGACCAAATAGATCTGGGTACAATACTACGATATCGACATTATAGTTCTTCTTGATAACTATGGATTCTCTTTCACAACTCTTATCTCTTACCTGTCAATCTGTCACAAGTACAAGTTCACAAAGTTTAGCATGAATGCTAAGTAAGCCTCGGGGCGTCCAAGAACCCCTTCATCAACCAAACAAAAGTACCTTAGTTAAACAATTATTTCAATAGCTATAAGCAACAATAGAAGTAATATGTAACAACATAGTTAATTATAGATTATATTTCGTGCATCATTATAATTCCGCATTTTAAGTAACATTTATTGTCACATAGAATTTTTTTTTTTATTTTGCGATTTTTGGGATGTTACAAGACTTTACAACAATGTCGTCATTTTACAGCAATGTCGTCGTGGCGCAGCCCAGCTTAGAGAGAGAGCGCATCCCAGAGAGGGCGCAACTCAACTCAGAGGGAGCACAACTCCTCTTAGAGAGGGCACAGCCTCAACTCAGAGTGAGTGTTCCCATAAAAATGCTCGAGGATCTATTTGTAAAGAGGACGCGAAGAGAAAAAAAAATTGAGGGGCTATTTGTAAGAGAACATAGCTCTTCCTGCTGGTATTGCGGCCCTCCTGGCAGGTAACCCATTTAATTTATGTTTGAAAACTAAACCTAATATGTCCGGATTTTATATCTTATCTGGTCATCTGGTCATCCGATGTGGCACACGAAGCTTATGGGGAATGTTAAGAGAAGGGCTTATGGGGAATGTTAAGAGAAGGGCTACATACAGTGCAACAGACTCTAACCCCGGAGGCCACGAGCATCTTGAATCATGCCATAGCAGAAGCTTGTGGCTGCGGGAAGCCCAAATGATTCCTCTACATGTTGCTGCGACGTTGTTGGTGGTAACATGGAAAGGCAGGGAAGCGAAGAGGGATCTTTGGTAATGGAGGGAGCCGAGGTAGTTGGTAAAGGGTGGCGGCTACGAATATGGGAGCAACAGCGAGAGAGCAGCTCGGGTGGAGATGGCCGTGAAGGAGATGGGGGCCCGCAGAGGATGGGGCACAATAGGGACAACAAATGGGCCGTGGATGGAGGTGGTGGCCACCGCGAGGGAAGGAGTGTGGAAGAGAAGAGTGGTTGGCGGAAGGAGTGGTGGGAGCATCCCAATGGGGAAGGGAGAAATGTTAAGCAGAGCAGATTAAAGGGCGTGGGAGTTTCACGACAGTACCCTCCACGTGGCAGGATTCCATTCACTCCATGAGCGAGGAATCTAGCTGACATGGAGGTTATGCACCTCCGAGGTGAAACACATATGGCATAAATACTGCGAATGACAAGTTGTGGATGACAAGCTATGAGAGGAAGAATGTTGAAGAAGCATATGAAGTATGAAGTTGGAAATGAAACTATAGTGGACATGTTGCAAGGGACTATCACATCATTAGATGCTACAGTTGTTATTTCTTTGGCCATAAATCCCAAGCATGTTGGAAGACAAGGAATTAATTCATTAGAAACATCCATGGAAATGCAAAAGAAAAACAAGATATGGAAGAAAAAGGAAAAGCAAGAAAGTTGTAATCAGACCTTGTGATGCAGTATTGTTTACAAATAAGAAGAAGTGGTGATTTCAAAAATTTTGAGGAGGAAGGTAAGTGGAGGACAAGATAAAAAAATATGCAGAGAATATTACTATTGAAGTTTCTCAACTAGGTCAAGAAAGAGATACTTAAGGTGAGTACAATGAATTGGCAATAGATGTGAATGAAGAAAATAGTACAAGACTCCCAACCTTATTTTGATCAACAATCATTCATCGCACAAGAATTGTAATCCAACAGAAGAAGTTTCACGTGGAATACACTCTTTCATAATAGAAAGATCCATCTGGAAGATTGTGGCACAAAACAGTGAAGGGTGATATGTGTGAACCCTGTAGCAAAGTTGTGACAGAGATGTTGGAAAAAGGTTTGACAATCCATTGTGCTTGAAGAGTCACTTGATGTGTAAGAGTACCATGTGTTATTGAAGACTAAGGTAATAATTATGCTCTTGAAGCATTGAGAGAACTAATATATTAATTATTCCAAAAATAACATTGAAAATGAAGCAATGATAGACCTATAAATGAATGTGACCCTGTGGAAAAAGACACAACCTAGGAAAAGTGAATTGGACAAGTAGATAGTAAGTTGCCCTGAAGAAATGTGAACTCCTTTTAACATAAGTACAAGTGAATATTTGAAGGAGTTTGAGTCCAGATCCTTGTGGAAGGATATTGTGGGGCACAAAAATATTATGGTTGTTGAGTATATGTTATATTCTTTGCATGTGTGTGTGGGGGGGTGCGCGTTTGAACGCGCAGTGGTCAATCCCCTCTATCTAGTGCTCTGTCGTATGCACTGGGAGATGCGTGTGGCACTGGCTCAGGGGGGGTCATGCTGATTCCCTCCTCCTTCCATGAAGCAAATGAAAGAAATGTCCATTAGTCCATTTTCGTTCCCGCAGGCACGACGAGCGCCAAATTTTTTGGGTTGTTTTCGGTTATTTTTTGGAATTTTTTGAAAATATGTAATTTAATCCCAGTGAAAGGAATGGGGTCTATTTTCTAATCTTGTTTAATTGATTAGGGTATTGTATGTTTCATAATACCTATATTGTTTTGTGAGTGATTCATAATGATTAATGGGAAAATAGGAGATGTGGCTCCAAGGTTTGCTAGTTTTTCCTAGTCAGGGGTTTCCACGGTAAATCTCTATGTATTATGTGTGAATGTTGTGGTGTAATATGTGTTTTTCTTAAAATAATATGTATGGTTTTCTTCTCTGCACAGGTTTAAAAATTACAATGGTGTAATGAGACCAGAAGTGGATAATGCCCAAGAAATTGACAGTGACCTTGATATAAACTTGAGTTTGACCTAGAGTATGCATTGAAAGATGATCATTAGATCTTGTGAATTGATGGAATAGTTGAGGAAACCTATGGGGAGAGGTGCATGCAGTTTTGTGGCATCATTGTTGAGCATGGATGGAAAGGAATTATTAAGTTCATACAATGATCAATATAAGTACTTTGATATACTCTCCTGAGAAGTAAGAAATTGTTGATCAGATTGAGATCATTGTTTGATGAGAATTCTAGTGGAAGTAAGTACAAAATTGTGATCAAGAAGTGAAATACCTAACATAATAACATGGGGATTTGCAATGATCTCTTAAGGAGGAAATTTAGTGAGTATTACTAACAAATAATATATATGTTAGCACCTAAAACTATATTCCAAAATTTTTCATTTTCCTGAACATTAATAAGTTATGGTATCCCTTTTCAAGCTTCACCATTTGCAAATTATGTATGACTGTTAACTTGATCTGTTTTTTGTTTGTGGATCATTAATGTTTGCTTGAGTTTTATTTTTTCTAATAAGTTTCTTATAAATGAAGTATTAAAAGATTGCATGGTCTTATTATGAGCAAGAGGGTGAAAATATGCAGCAAGAGGGTGAAAATAACAGAGGCCATCCAAGGAGCAATTTAGATTTATTAGCAGAGGTAGTCTTACAAGTGTAGAAAGGCACAATATCAATTTTGAAGATCAAAGCATGAGAAGATGTTTTTGGAGCCTTTCCCAGAATGCTACTTAATTTTGGGGTTTGCTATGATTATGTAGCAATTTTTTAATCAAAGGTGCCACTTGAGGAGTAATGCGAATTTGGGTATCAATAAAATGATAGCTATAGGAAATACATAAATTTTGTAGTGCTTTGTATACAACAAACTGCTGAATTCACTACATAATTTCTTGTAACTTACTTGTTTTCTCTATGTGAAGGATTTCGAGTTCCTATGTAATTTTTGAGTATTGTAACTCTAAGGTGACCTCCTAGTTACAATTTTTCATGTCGGTAAATATTAATTATATTTATTTAGATATGGATCAAGGGTTGAAGATAGGGTTAGTCAAAGTGTTCCTAATGTATTGGATCTAGAATTGAAATTGACATTTTATACTTTTAGTTATAAAATCTAGGTTTATCAATGAATATTTTTCGATTCCTTCAGTGAGATTTTAGGGATATACTTTAGGGATAATAGTATGTTGGAATTATGGTGTTGTCATTGATGTCAAAAATTTGTATAAGAAAATTTGTGAATGACAAGTGTTGGATGCCAAGCGATGATAGGAAGAATGTTGAAGAAGCCTACGAAGTTACCCTGAATAAGTCCCTTGAAATGCCATTGAATAATCCATAAAGAGGCCTTGAAATAAGAAGCCTCAATGTATCTAAAAATAGGATTAAAGAGAAACATTTAAATAAATATGGCATGTCAGACCTAATGATTGGAAAGGTCGGCCCTAAAAAAAAGTAAAGCAGGTTTAAAGAAGGTCTTAAAAGTACTACAAATGTCTCAAAGGGGTTCAATAACATAAGAAGTAAAATGGAGGAACATAATCAGCCAAGAAATGACTAGCAAGCTGTCCAAGAACATTCAATAATATCATAATATAATCAAGGTTTCAAAATAATTGAACTTTGATAAATCTATGCCAATCATGACTCTTAGCCCCACTGAAATCGCCTTGCTTTCTTAATATATTACTTATGTTTGAAGCAAAACCAATGGGAAATTTTATCTTGCATACAAACTCTTTTACAACAACACTCTCTTGTTATTTTAATAACCATGGAAGAATGGTGGAATTTCCGCTACCATAGCAATGAGTCAAATGTTGCAATGAGTTGGATTGCTAAATGTCACTAATTACTTTAGCAATATTTTTCTTATTGTTCCTCCCATCTATAATTTTCCGCAAGCACTCTGTGACATTATTTCTAATATGCATTGTGTCAAACAAATGAGCTACTTGTAGGTGCTCATAATATGGCAGCTAATTGAATTGGGTAGAGTATTGTTTCAAACCCCATGAAAGATGACCATGATGACATTTGAGAAGTATCAATAAAATATTATTTATTATCAATCAAGGTTGGTATAGAAATATTATAAAAATAGAAAAAAGTGACAAAGAACAAAGTAACTAGAAACAATTGCTTAACCTGGATCTTCTCAAAGGCCTTTTTCCATAGTTGAGGCGTCATCCTTCATGGATTTTCCCACTCTCTACCTTCCCATTGAAGTCATTTTTTTAGTACTTTGATGTTAAAATTTAATATGCTAAGACAGAAAATAGCAGCATTACATTCCATTTCACAATAATAGCATATACAGGATCACTGAAGAAACAACAAGCATAGCATAAACACAAGAGACACAGATTTATCCTGGGAAACCCTCATGGGGTAGAAAACCCAGTAAAGCTTCCTCAATATAGATGACCAGCAATATACAAAGATGCAAACCAAAGACATGATCTCCTCCTCCACCATAGCAGACCTCTCCTCCACAAGTGCGCCTCTCTCAAGTGTGTGAGTGTATCAAATGAGGAATACACCTCCTCTATTTATACACTACTCTGACATATCTTTTACACAAGTACATGTAGGCTCGTATTTAACCAATGGGTTAAATACCCCACTACAATTGACTGGGCCGACCCTTCTAGGGTGGTCTAATAACCCTTTGACCCAAATAACACATACAGGGCCGACCCCTACTAGGGAAGTCTAATAACCCATGTTACCACATTCCGACGGAGGAATAAACATCTCCGGATATACAATAAGATCTTCAAGGAGGAATGAAACATCTCCAGAATAATAAAGTACAAATATAATATTCTTTGAAGTTACAATATCTCAACATTTGATACCTATGGTCCTTATGGAGAAAATACCCAAACTCGTTGAACACCTCCTTTCCTAAGTTTCTTGAGCATCTATAAATTGTTCTTGGACCAGATACTGGACAAGCATATTTTCCCTTTGTTTGAATCCCTGCAAGTTATGGAATAGTGTTAATATATATAATTCCATAAATAAATAAAAAGTTTCAATAATAAATTATGCATATATATACATGGGATAATTACATACCAAAAAAATGTGTAAGACCATGTGCATCATGAATTGTCCATGCTAGTATTCCATGGAACTCAAATTGCTTTTGGCCTATAGGTTTGGTGATGTCATACATAGTGATGCCGATCCATAATTTTAAAAGTTCATCTATAAGAGGCTCAATATATACATCGATATACTTAACTTGGTGCTTACCTAGTAGTTGTTTCAAAAGTAACATATAATATAATTAATAAGTTCTTCTACATGTAATAATGAAAAAATGATTGCATATATTAATGTATTAACATTCTTAAAAAAAAAGTACCTGGAACAATAACGGAGGAAGGTTATTGTTTATAACAAAAACTGGCCAAAATGAGTAATTGGTTCTAAGCTCTTCAAATGGATTGACACCATCAACTTCCATTGAAAGTCTAACATTATGTGGTTTTTCTTTAAAAATTGTCCATCTTTCCTCGATGTCTTTTAATGCAGACCCATATCCAAGCATTCGTAGGACACAATCTTAACTTCTTTTTCATGTATGGAAATCCATAAATTTTGCAATGTTTTTACACCTAAACAATCGTTGAGAATGTGGAATTACCGGGATATGGAAAAGAACTTTGTGGGGCACCATATTTGTTACATGATCATTACGATATATACTAATTCCACATTCAGGGCACTCATTTTTCTATGCATGTTGTCTGTAATATATAATATGATCATGAGGACATGCATCAATTATGTTATGCTCCATTCCTAAATCTTCCAGAACAACACACAAATTTCTCTGTATGTGTGGGGTAAAGTATTTGAGGTTGGTAGAAGAGTATCACCTAACAATCTACAAAAATCGATAAATCAAAGAAAAAACCATAATTGCTAGTGGTCTATTTACTACTTGAATGATGAATAATAAATTAGCAATTGCAATTACATATAGATAAATCTTTCTTACCTTAACAACATAGTCATTGATAGGTTTGACATACAATTAATTACCTTCAAGTTGACTAGCAACAAAAGAGAAGAGAGGAGACTTGTCTTTGAGTCTTTGTATAGGGATTTTTTTGCCTTATCAATATAAGAGGTACATCATGGATATTTTCATACATCTCATCCACCATTTATTCTCATCCATGGAAACAACTGTGTCATGGATTAACCTATTTATCGCTTCATTCTCAATAGTATTGTGGTCATCATTTTCCCTTGTATCAACGTCAATGTCATCATTTTGATCACCATATCTAGTAGGAATTGCAGTGTGTGGATTTCCAATCATTAGTGGCCCTATCTATGCAATAATTATGGGAAAATATATCCAATTAGTATCCAAATAGGAATAAATATTTATATTATTGAAAAACCATAAAAAAACATGTTTTTGATATCTTACCAAGGGATGATAAGTACTTCCACCTTCCAAGTGCCCAAAATCCCAACAATGTTTCATGGTTGTTTCCTTCAAAACTCTTTTTTTCTTCATCCCTCTGCATTACATACAAGGGAACCAACATTTTCCATCATCGATTATAGATTAAACATCAAAGTCTTAATTCTAAACACATGTATTATCATCGTTTCTTTTGTTACCCAATACAGAATCGCCAACCTTGTTCATTTCAACAATTTGTTCGGATCTACTTGCAGTTCGACAGATAGGGTTGTCTAACATTGTTTTGCATATTAGTAAAATGCATTGTTAAACCATTAGTACAATAACAAGAAAGACAGAGAAATTATTCATCCAATCAAAATAAATTAATTCAAGGGATAATCTCATTAGTTAACAAAAAAAATACCTATAATCAAATTTCTTCCTTTGCAATCCTTCTGAAATTATTCTTTTCTTCCCTCCAAATTTGTTTTAAATCTCGTGGAAATGAGCCCAGTAAAACGTAAATACAGAGAAATCAATATTCAGCCAAGAAAAAGCATATAAATCACTGATCAAATGGAAATAAATTAATTTGAGGGACAATCTCATTACTTAACAAGAAAATGTATCTATAATCAAAGTTCTCCTCCCTCTAAAGTCATTCTAAAATTTTCCTTTTCTTCCATGCAGATATGTTTTTATTTCTCATGGATATGCATAAATACAATCGAAAATGTTTCCATTAAAAGACACTCAATAACGTTCCTTAAGAGACATTCTGGAACATTCCTTAGGGGACATCCTGGAGCGTCGATTAATAGACGTTACCACTAGTAATGTCGATTAAGGGACGTCTGTTAAAAAAATGTTGATTAATTGATGTTTATATCTATATCTTGAAACTCCACCCACAAAATCCATCCCTAAAGACATCTATTCGATGTTAAATACCTTTTTTACCATTGAACGTCAGTCTAAACATCAAATTTGGACCCCCAATGTAGTAGTGACGTATGGAAGGATTAGAGCTCTTCTCGAGTGCTACACATTTCAACTCTAGCGAGAAACTTGATATCCAACGAAAAAGAGGGTGATGTAGTCATATAGATTATGTTTGCAAAAGACACACGGAAAATGGTTCGACAATAAATGTTGTTGATGAGGGGAGTTGGGAATGGAATTTTGCACAAACTATTGGGAATCACCATCACCAATGGGTGTAACAATTCTGTTGTGCCTGAGGGAGGATATAAAGAAGACAAAAATCACATTGTCTCTGGAGGAAATCCAATGCTATGATGACACCAAATATTGGAGCATATTGGAGAGAAGGGACTTCAGGCATTACAAGGTAAAGGTATGGTTGAAGGTATGCCTAATTGCACACTATATTTCGATTTATGTGAGCATTGCATATATGGAAAACAAAATCGGGTAAGATTTGCATCTGGTGCTGCAAGAGAAAAGGAAATTTTAGAGTTAATACATAGTGATGTGTTTGGACCTGTGACTGTTCCATCATTAGGTAGATCCGTTTATTATGTTTCATTTATAGATAGTTTCTCAAGGAACACATGGATTTATTTCCTTGAAAATAAATTTGAAGTATTTTCTAAGTTTAAATAATTTAAGGCTCTTGTAGAGAATCTTAAAGAAAAGAAAATAAAGGTGTTGAGGACAGATAATGGTGGGGAGTTCTATGGATTTGAATTCGAGGAATTCTGTATGAAGTGTGGAATAGAAAGAAGTGTGGAATAGAAAGGAATAATGCTACTCCATACACACCTCAACATAATAGAGTTACAAAAAGAATGAATAGGACGATGATAGAAAAGGCAAGGAGTATGCTTAGTGGTGCTAGGATGTGGAAAGAATTCTAGGCAGAGGAAATGGATACTGCATGTTACTTGGTAAATTGATCACCCACATCAACATTGGTTGACAAAAATCCACATGAGGTGTGGACTAGTAAGAAAACCTCTATTAAACATCTATTTGTTTTGTTTGTGATGCGTACGTACACGCTCCAAAGGGAAAAATCAGTAAGATGGATAATAAAATTGAAAACTAGCAAGTATAAATGGAGTAAGAGAACACCTTATAATTTCATTACATTAGTTGTCTAGTTGTTGTAACTTTTTGGGCGAGGCCCAAGTTGGCACATTTTTGGGTGAAGTGAAGTTCCAAGTAAGTGCAGTTGGTAAAGTGAAGTCCAAGCTTGGCGCAGTTTTGTTAAAGCATATCTCAAGCGCAATAGTTTTTGTTAGCAAGAAGTACAAGTGAAGCAAGGTCCAACAACGACCTATTTTGGGTAAAGAACTCCGCAAATCCAGAGAACAGGGTAAGGAGTGGCGCCGATTCGGATGAAAGGGACCTGTCTCCTTAGTGAAGGCAGAGTACTAAGGATGGCCAGGATAACTAAGGTAGTTAGAATGGAGGACCGACAATGACAGAAGAAGTAGAGCGGCTGAAAGGGACATGTCAGTATGAAGTCAGAGTCGCGCGATCAAAACTGCGGCTGTCATAAGAGCATCAGATCCAGAAGCAGCATAGAAAGGCGGTTGAAGCCAAGTGAAGTACCTGTCGAGTATGACAAACCTAGTTAGCGGGGTAACCGCACCATTTTTGGGGGGTTTTGGGTACAATAGTTTTTTCGGCCCACAATGATTGTAAAGACGTGACCCTTGGGCACAGTCTGTAAAAAGGGTAATTTTGCAAGTGAAGGGTTGGTCTTTAATTCTCTCAGGGGTTGGTCTTTTTGAGACCGTGATGAAAGACTAAGTATTGTAAGAGAGCAAGAAGAGAAGAAGAGTCTCTGCAGCTATGTGTGCAGAGACCCAATTGTAGAGAGAAGGGTCTGCAGTTGTGTGCGCAGACTGGAACTGATGACCCTTCCCATTAATATAAACAACAGTTCTCGTGGACATAGCTCCCATCCGAGGGGTGAACCATGTAAATAAGTGTGTTGTGTGAATGCATGAGTGTGGTTTTTTATGTTTATGTTATGCTTATGATTATGTGTGTTCCTGCTTTTATATGTATTTTCACATGAATGGTTGATGAGAATAATATGTTAAGTACCAAGCACATATATTTTAATGCACAAGTAATCCTGAGTACATCGAATGCATAGTTGCACAAGTGACACTAATCCAACGGAGCCTGTAGAGTGTAAAATTGTACCTCAGCGCGATCCCAGAGTGCGCAGTTGCATTGCATTGTGTAGTTTCCCCTCAGCACGGCCCTAGAGTGCATTGTAGTACAAGAAGTGGATGTGAAGTAAATGTGACTTCACTCAGCTTACCAGTTTATTAGATGCGCATCCCCTGACTGTAGAAAAGTGCTTCTACAACCAGCTCATAAATTTTCCTCATGTGAGACCTCAGTTTGTTCGTAGGTTGTTGAAGAAAGGGACGGTGGAGAAGGGTTTTGTTGGACCACTAACTGCTCCGAATCTGTGTCTAGTCTAAGTATTAAGAGACTTAATAGGTTTAGAGCCAACAAATGGTTCCATTTTCGCGCTTGAACTGGTGATGTTCTCTGATAACTGGAATCCTGAGCGGACATAGATACAGAACTAGGTAAATAAGACCGAGGAGGAGTTTGCGAAGAAAGAAAACAAACATATGCACTTATCTACGGAAGAGTGGTTACAGAGATATCTCTTCTCTGACATACACAAATTTTTCTTCGCATCCTTCAGCAACGAGCTACATGAGTGGATATCAAGACTCGTAGAACATAAAAATTGCTTTCAAGGTGGAGAACCTACAATGTGGACTCCAGAACTGATTCAAAGACTTAAAGTGGTGGATAGCCCAATCTCAAGAGAAGTAGACTTCTGGCTCGATAGTATCCTAGAAGGATACGTTACAAAATATGTTGTGGATACTCTAATGTCTTACAACATATCAGAGGAATATTTCTTCAAAGGGTTTAGAGGTAAGTACCTGAAAAATCTCAGTCTATACTTTAAAATGCTGTTAGCACAAAAATATGTCTTAAGAATGTAATAAGATTCATAGGGTTTGAGTCTGTAATGTTCAACAACAAAGACAATGAAACTGAGGAAAATATCTATACATTACGAAGTGGTAAAGGATACAATTTTAGCACTAGAAAGAGGTATCATGAACCTGGACCTCGTATCTCTCTAGAAACTAAGTTAGGAAGTGATAGACACTCATATAAGGTTGATACTGATAGTGAAAAAGATCCTAGAGTAACTACCTATCATCCCATTACTCCGCAGAAACCTCCAGTTGACGACATAAATACTACTAACCCACATAACACCAGTAGTAGTAACACTGTAGGAGCCAGTACTCAGAACATTCCAAGTATTAGTATACCCATGTCCTCACATAACACTACGCCTCCTAGAAGAAAAATGACAGACGACATTAAGCTCCTATATTTAAAGGAACTGGTCTCGAAGACCCATAGCAACATTGGTTTCTTTGTGAAGCCATATGGAGTGTGTTACACAGAAATCTTCCACCCTGTGAGCATCTGTTACACCGAAATCTTCCACCCTGTGAGCATCAACATTCTTTGGCCTGTAGGATCCATTTTAGTGACTCAGATCCATTCTCATCCTTCAGTGATACTAGTTTATCCTATTTTTGTTCCTACCCGCATGTTGCATCACTATAGCATGCGTACCTGTGATTTGCATCCCTATAGGCCGCGGGTATCAAGTAAAATGGTAAAAACCACTATTTTATTACTTTTTACTCCCAAAAAGCGGTCATTGGGTGACCTTTCGCTCTCCATCTTCCCAAGTAATGTCTCGATGAGTCCTTTCACCTACCTTTGAGAGGACTATATATTGATCACATATGGATTATGGACGGGAGGAAGAAGAGAATAATAAAGGCACTCTAGTGGATTTTTGACCTATCTTGAGTCTGCACTCATTGATCCTTGTAGTTGTGAACCAGTTATGTTCACCTTCCAAACTACTTTCTAGTTTTAGTTTGCCATTCATGGAGGATTGAAGTGGTGGAGGCACAAGTGGATTGATCTAGATCTTGGTTCAGATTGGTTGCCGGTAAGAGGTCGTATCACTTTGTACTTCTCCTGTTCATTAATAGAAATACTCATATTCTCGTCCATTCATGGTGGGAATGTCATTTATTATACATTGGGTTACATTTGCTTATGATATTATGGACCATTGTTATTGATAATGTTAATGTTATTTATATATCACATGTACTTGTTAGATATTGGTTGTCAAGACTAATTTTCAGATTACAAGTGCTAGGATGTGCGCAGATTGAAAAAGCTCCAACGGGGATCTACATCAAACGTTGGATCGAGGTTGGTTACATTTCTCCATTGTTTTAACATTGTCATTTATAATAGCATTGTTTTGAGAATTGAGTAGATTTCTGGTAGTCATCTGTCTGTTGTGGTATTCCCAAGCCATAGTGAGTTTTCTCCAATACAGAGTGTTAAACAAGTACATGATGATGCTATTAGACAAGCACAACTAGTTACCACATTCAGGGAAAAAGCCTTAATATGGCTCATGAAGTATTCTATTGGAAAGAATAGGACACCAGTGGAGATCAGAATTGAGCTCATCAGAGAGCTTTAAAAACCTAAGTTAGAATCGCAGTGTATCACAGAGATGAAAGAAATTAAGCAAAAACTGAGTGAGACAGTATGGGAATTTGATAAAAATTTCAAAGCGCTATTAGATCAAGTAAGCTTTGACATAGCACCACAACATCACCAAGATGGTTTATAGTTGCGCTACTACCCCATATTAGATTACCGTTGATGCAACATAAAGTTGCTTCGCAGACAGAGGCCCTAGAAATTGCGATGAAACTAGAGGCTTTGCCTATAGGAGAGACTAGCACAGGAATGGTTTAGATATAGACCCAACTAGAAAATTTGACATTACAACTGCAGGATATGAAGAAAGGAAAAGAAACCCAATAAGAGGTTTGGTGTACAAATTGTAAGGGAGAAGGACACTTTAAAGAACACTGTCCGGTATTTAGGGATTACATTGCTAGAGGAGCTCCAAACCCATTAGATCAACATCAAGGACCATGATGTGGTATTTGCTAATGTAGAGGACATCGCCCAGAGGACTGTTATCTAATTCAGAAATATGTGCAAACACCAAAGAACCTATACTGCACATTTTGTAAGTTAGTTGGACATGATGATAACAACTGCGGACCATATGACCTCATGATAGAAAGAAAACATGATGTCTACAGAGTTCAAGGGGAAATGAAGAATAACAATGGGAATATGCACTATGACCAAGGAACATACAGAGGATGTGGTGGATTCATAGGAAGAGGAAGAAACACTGGACAACGATGAGGAAGAGGTCAGATTGTATTTTATAACTGCGCCCAACAAGGACATCTAGGTAGAGACCGTACGAACCCTTGTAATAGTTGTAAATACTATAAATCATTTGAACATGTCATTGAGGCATGCCCTGTTTTGTAAGGAAAAATGCAAGAGAGAAGACCATAAGCACAAAACCAGAATATACAGATGATTGTAGCTGAAAAATGGAATACAAATTGCAGCATTCATGTTGTGACGCAAAGTGGAGCCATGACAGGAGGAGATCAAAGAACTAAAGCTTCGACTTCTGAGGATCGCCAAGCTAGACAGATGCCTATTGAAGGGGTTTGGATAAGAAAAGAAACTGGGAAAACCCCTTCTTTCAACCTGAACAAATAAAAAGAGGTCTTCATGGAAGCAAGAGAAACCTTCAAAGCATCAGAGCCTTCAACTCCGAGAATAAGGTTACGAAGCGAGGCAACACCTGTGATGGATATGCGAGCTTCATATGACCGATCACGTACTACAGCAAACCCGATGAGTCATGTCACACAACTTTTATAGAGTTACATGAAGTTGTTAAAGCATGAAAATGCTTTGGCATAATTACAAATCGTATTGAGTCATTACGAGCAGCATAATTTAGCAAATGAATCACATAGAGTGGTTCATCATATTAAGAATAATAAAAGAACTGGAACATAAATGAGACTAAGTGCGCAGATCAGGGATTTTGAAATGGACGAGATTATCCTTGACTTAGGATCATAAGTAAATTTCTTGACAATGCAGAAATGGGAACAAATGGGGAAGCAAAATTTATCATGGTCACCAATATAGTTGAGGCTAGCTAATCAGCAAAAGGTTATACCCTTTGGGATATTATCTACCGTCCTTGTCGACATTGATGGAGTGTGAAGTAAAGCATACTTTGAGGTCATTGAGATTATATATGATAGCAATCCCTCTTCTGCAGTATTGGGGATAGATTGGGAAATTGATAACCTCGCGATTATCAACTTGAAAAAGAAGCAGATGATATTCAAAGGACTAGATATGAAGTTCATCGCACCCTTGGATCCTTCACAGGGACCTAGATATACTAAACCAATAAGAGAAGAATGCATAAATCAAGATCTGGATCACATCTACAAGATGACGGTGAATCAGAAAGATTACATCAATCCTACTGATGATGGAACATTGAGTTTGTGATGCGACAGTTCTTGCATATCAGAGTCAGATGCAAGACTAGAGAACTGGCAGAGCAGAATGCATGAAGTACCTGCGAGAAGATGTGCACAACTCACTAAATCACTGTGCCGGATTGGAACAGACGTAAGTCCAATCCCTACTTATGATGGGTTAGGATATATCTATGAATTATTTCAGGAGTACCTCGTATTATCCCCAGACGAATAAAATTAGCAACATTAGATACAACAATGTGCGCAACACCTGCTAGATGGTGGGATGCGCATAAGTAGAATATGACCACATGCGAAGAATGAAAGCACATGATGGATATCATATTTCTAGAAGAGAATGATCTTGTACAAGTGAAATATAATGGACAGACTGATCCTATATATCACATAGACATTTTCTTGAAAGAATGAACACACATACTGCAAGCAGAATGGGCCCATCGGTTTGTGCACACATTGGAGCGAATTATGAATAAATGGTACACAGAGACAAAACTTTGCAGAGGAAAAATATAATGGTCCGTCATGACTAAGAAATTCCAAGTGAATTTTAGCTTTGAGTACGACTGTACAAGTATAAATGAGGCTTTGCAGAACATCAAGAAGTAGGTATTCAATGACACACTGGAACCTGTGTATCAACAACCTAAGTGGGAAAGACAGCTAGAACATTCCATGGAATGTTATAACTTCGCTTTAGACAAAGATGAAGATGAAAACAAGGATGAATATCAACGCGATGTAAACATATCTGAGCTAGAAGGAGAGCGTGAAGTAGAAGGACCTCCATTATAAATTCCGGATCTGAGTAACCCTGTGAAAACTCGAAAAGTGAACATTGGAACTAGTGAAGAACCAAATTCACTTCTATAGGGGATTATTGGGATGAGGAGACGGTCGCGCAGATAGCAGATTTACTCTGTGAATACGAAGACTTATTTCCTACAAAGTTTTTCTAAATGAAAGGCATTTTGGGTGACTTGGGAGTCATTAAATACCTCTCAAGCCGGATGCGAATCCTATTAAGCAAAGACCTTATCAACTAAATCCCGGATACAAAGAAAGAGTAAAGGAAGAGCTTGATAAGATACTTGAGGCAGGAATCATTGAACCAGTAGAAGAGTCAGAATGGATAAGTCCCATGGTTATCAAGGACAAGAAAATAAAGGTGAAATTAGGATCTGTGTAGATCTCAGAAAGTTAAACGATGCATCACTGCATGACCCAATTCCTACTCCATTCACAGATGAAGTGTTAGACAATGTTGGAGGGAATGAAGCATACTCCTTCACTAATGTATTTTCTGGATATCATCAGATCAGAATTGATACAACAGACATGCACAAGACCACATTTGCCACTGAATGGGGCTCATTTCAGTACACAGTTATTCCCTTTGGTCTGAAGAACGCGCTTGCTATATTTTCCAGAGTAATTGTTGCTACATTTAAGGATTTTATCCATAAATTTTTAGAAGTATATTTTGATGATTGGACAGTATTTGGGCTATTGAAGAACCATTATGAGAACTTAAGACTGATGTTAGCGAAGTGTAGGCAACATCAGATATCCCCAAACCTGAAGAAAAGCATCTTCTATGTTCCGTATGGAATTCTACTTGGGCACATTGTTTGTAAACAAGGACTAATGGTTGATCCAACAAAAATTGCAGTTATTGTGAATTTTCGAGCACCTAATTTAGTAAAACAGCTAACACACTACATTGGGACTCACAGGGTACTACAGGAAGTTCATCAAAGGATATGTGTAGATCATTGTGCCTATGGAAAAATTATTGAAGAAGGAAGCGGAGTTCACATGGACTGAGGACTGTCAGAAAGGATTGGATACATTGAAAGAAAGGATGGTCACTGCACCTATTCTAGTTTTTCCAAATTGGAGTAAACCATTCCATGTACATGTAGATGCTTCATCCATAGCCCTGGGCATCATGCTAGCTCAACCAAGTGAGGGAGGCATCGACCATCCTATTGCATTATCAATCAGAAAGTTGTCCTCAGTAGAAAATAATTATACCACGATAGAGAGGGAAGGATTAGCTATGGTGTACGCACTATAGAAGTTCAGACACTATTTGTTAGGTGCACATTTTTGTATGTTTACTGACCATTGAGCTTTGAAATACCTAGAAAATAAACCAGTGTTAGGGGGGAGAATCTATAGATGGTTGTTACTCTGTCAGGAGGATGATTTTGAAATCATTGTTAATCTAGGAAGGCTGAACTCAGGACCTGACCACCTTTCCAGAATTTATTCAGGCAAAGAACCTACCAACCTGGAGGATAGTCTACTAGATGTGTAGTTGTTTTCTATTCAAATAACAGATGACTATTATAAGGATATTGTAGAATTCCTGACCACAGGGTTGGCGCCTACATAGTTTATTGCGCAACAGAAGAAACAATTGGTAGTAAAAGCAACTGACTTCACCATAATTGCAGGACAATTATACAAGCTAGGACCAGATGAAGTATTGTGCAAATGTGTGCTAGAACACTAGAAACCATTAATACTTGCTGAATCGCATTCAAGGGTTTCTAGAGGCCACTATGCAGGAAGAGCTACTGTGCAGAAAATTCTAAGAGCAGGACTATGGTGGCCTACACTCCATAAGGATTTAAAGTAACATTGTCATAGTTGCGATGTTTTCCAAAGGAAAGGGAAACCATCTCGCAGAGATGAGATGCCATTGATGCCACAACTAAATTTGCAAGCATTCTATAAGTGGGCTATTGATTTTGTGGGACTTATCAACCCACCAGGAAAGTGAATTGGTTTGAGATACATCATTACAACTACAGACTATCTAACCAGATGGGCAGAGGAAAAACCAATGAAGGACTGTAGCGCAGTTACTGCCGCACATTTCATTTTCAAAAACATCCTCACAAGGTTTGAATGTCCAAAGATCCGAATGAGCGATCAGGGAACTCACTTATTGAATAGAAATATCGAAGCCCTGACCGAGGAATTTCATATTTACCATCAGAAGAGCACACCATATCATCCACAAGCCGACGACATTGTTGAAGCTTTTAACAAAGTATTGGAAAATGCACTGACTAAGGTATGTAATACAAACATGGATGATTGGGATCTACGAATACCAGCTGTGTTATGGGCATATAGGACAACTTGCAAGAAGTTGACAGGTCATACACCTTTCATGTTAGCATATGGACATGAAGTTGTTATGCCAATGGAATTCATAGTACCAAGTTTTAGAATCACAACATTCACAGACATGGCATATGATGAGACAATGGAAGAAATGATACTACACTTAGTTGGGCTAGAAGAAGATCGCTTCATTGAAGGATTTCACCAACAAGTGAAAAAAGACAGAGAAAAAGCATGGCATGATAGGCATATCAAGTACAAATTATTTCAGGTAGGATATCTTGTCCTCCTCTATGATGGAAAATACATGAAGTTTCTTGAAAAATTTAAGATGCATTGGCCAGGGCCATATGTTGTCAAGCATGTTACTAATGGTGGCGCAGTTCAGCTAGCCACATTAGTGGGAGAAAAACTACCAGGTCTTATAAATGGAAGTAGACTAAAACCCTACAGGGATAGTCCTACTTCGCTAGAACTCAATTGATCGGCAATGAAGAAATTTTTTAAGTGTCAAGTATAGTTGAAATTGGACACTAAAAATTGAGCATAGTCTGTACACAATTTTGGTGAAAAGCGAAGTCCCATGAAAGTGAAACATCTGATGCGAAGTGCATGTCGAAATTTGTGATGCAAAGTACAAATAGGAAGCACAAGTACGAAGTTAAAAATGAAGGAGCATAAGTGCGCAGAGGAACTTCACGAATTTTGTCTAAGCCATTGGAAAAGCTCAGAAAAATTAGCCGTTATGTCTTTTCAGTCCAAAAATTATCCATTATACAGTGTTTTGCAGACAACCGCGTTTGCATTTAACGAAAAATTTAGCCATTTCCGACGCCTTTAATGAAGGAAAGGACCAAGATCCTCGGGGGATTTGGCCAACAGTCGTGACATTTAATGACTATCTAGTTGTTTAAGGGTGTGGGTCAGGCCTGCTGCGTCTATAAATAAGGCCGATCACATACTTACTGGAGTTACAACAATTTTTTATTTTTACTATAGGTAACTTTGATGTTTTACCAGCATGACCGATCTTGAGAGCACACAGAGCGATTTCCAAGTGAATGTCTGAGCAATCGACGCTAGATGAGGTTGTGAGGGATTTTAAACACTTAGGGATTACAGGATTAATGAGAACACCCTCGAAGAGATCTGTTCCAGAAAGAGGTGCCTCATCAAGAAGCTCACAGTGCCAGAAAGTCAAGACTCAGCGAAAATATAAGGGACCGGCCAAAGAACCAGAGAAGCCGAAGGAGGGAGGTATGAAGAAGCGACATCCATAGGAACCACCTCAGGACAAGTCGATCAACCTCATGCCTGAATATATCCCTCTGTGAAGAAAGGATGCGCCACCTGTTAAGCTCGTAAGGAATGCTTAGTATGAGATTCTATTGCCTCCAATCTTGAGCCATGTGCGCATTTGTGAGAATTTGCTTGGCAAGATCCCAGATTGCAAGTTCTCAGATCATGATCTGTTAGAGGAAAAGGACCCACAGCAACTGAAGTATCTACAATTTCAGCCTGACAAATACATGTGCCAAAAGATTGATGAGCGCACAAAACATTCTTCCCTTCATGCGTAGAATTGGCTCACGACGCTGAGTACCATCAGGGTTTCTTAACCTTCTATGTATTCCACACTTTGAGCAAAGTCCTGATCTAACTGCAGTGGTGCACACTTTTCTATCGTGCACACAGCAGGGATATCTATGGATAGGCCGGAGGATTGATATCAACATCGACCTCATTCATAGAATCACGCATCTTAGTAAGCAAGGTGCCAATCCCACAACGAAGTTTGTGGGAAAAACAAAAGATAAGGAGCTCTCGAAGCTCATGAAAGAAGAGTTAGACTTGCAGAAGGGAAGCCATGGGTATGTCATAGCTGGTATCAAGGATCAAGACATGCACTTCAAAGTCTAGCTGTTGGCAGGGAAAGAATTGAGAAAATGCAGACCATCAGAGGTGTCGGCTGCTGTAGTTTCCTTAGCTTTGAAGGCTAAGGAAAATATTGTGTACAATTGGTCTAGTTGCTTGTTGAATGAGTTCTTGGATGATGTCCGAGAAACTCAGGAAAGTGGAAGTGCTTTCCACTATAGCTGGCTACTAGTGCTGATCACGTTTGTGGGATGGAAAGAGCCACTCTACGACCAATATATTTCAGTGATTATGGGAGATTGTCGAGGAACCATATATGCAAATATGTGGGAAAATGCGAAGCCGGATAGACAACACCTGAATAATGAGCAAATGCGCATCTATTATGACCAGCTATGTGATGTTATTAGGCACACTCCACGCATTACGAAGGATGTAACAACTGTGCATATCAGAAGGATCTTGTTTAAAGATGACCTTCACTTCATATACATCTAGCCAAGGGCTAAGAAGCAGAACCCAGAATGGTTCAAAGGATTCTACCAGTTGGATTCACTAAAAATTTAGCTAATTATGGAGGATTGGCTGAAGGAATGGAAGGTTGACTCAACGGTAGAGATAAACACCACATCAGACTAAAGTGAAGCTAAAGATACACAGAATGGGAAAGAAGCAACCAACGCACAAGCCAAAGAAACATCCCAAGAAACAAGTCAGAAAGGCACCACTGAGGCGCAGTCTGGATAAAAGAGGAAGGACCTTGAAAGCGAAGTGCTGGAGAAAGGGCACCGAAAGAAACATAAAGCAAGGAATCCACTGGGAGAAGCACAGTTGCATGAAGATGACTATGAAAGCATCACAACACGAGTCAACAAGCATTTAGAATAAGCGATCGCTCTGAAGGAAAGCAAAAGTGAAGAGGTCCAGGCGAACCTCATCCAAAACCTTTCAGAGCTGAAAAGCATCGTCGCAAAGATAGAACAAGTCTAGCGGGACTTGGTGCGAGAATCAGACTCTGAGGGCAAGTCAGGTGAGTCAAGCCAAAGAAAGAGAAGGATGCCTACCTTGACGATGAGACCTCGCTTGGTGAGGATTTATCCAATGAATATCATTTTCCCAAATGATGAAGTGGTTGATGGTACGAAGAGGCTAGAGAACCTAGATATCAATGTCGTCATGTTGCCACATGAAGACTTACACAATCTGCACCTGCAGGTTGTGGAAGAAATTCGGGATAGATACATAACTATGTATAACCAACACCTGCAGTTATAGATACTGCTCAGGAAAAAAGTAGAGATCTAGATACTGCTCAGGAAAAACATCGTAGACTCAAAGAAACGGTCGCAGCAGTATGTGCAATGATACCTGAGTGCGAAGAAGAACCTGAGGTAGAGGCTACAATACTTTATATTGGTGCTACGGTTGACAATATTAAGGTAGAGATGGAGAATATGGAGATAGCATATAAAGATAAAATTACTACTCTAGAGTTGAAGCAGCAACCGGGCACTCCTTAAGAAGTCAAAAAAGCTAGAAGTGAAGAGTTGAGGATGTCAATAGAGAACATCACAACAGAAGTGGTGCGATGTCAGGAGTTTCTTGATGAAGCTACCAGGCTATGTGTTACATTGTAGGAAGATCTTGAACTATAGCAGATACAACAAGAGCTACAACTGCGACAACAAAACTTGGATTATGTGCAGACAGCTATGAAGACTTTGCTACCAAGGCAGACGATTCAGAAATTTGAAGAGACTAGGGAGAAACAAAGAGAGTTGAAGGCATTAAGGGAGAAATAGGCTAACACTTCCACAAAGTTTCATCCAATGCAAGAAGAAGCACTCGATCTGTCAGAGCGGATTAAAGAGAAGTTGCAAGAACTTCATGCAATGGAGTATACAGTGAAGGAACATGCTCATGAAGTAATCTCACAGGAGATGTTGGAAATTGTCAAGGAATTTGAGCAGGAAACAAAGGAAATAGTTGTGAAGCTAAGCGCAACTATTCAGAAGTTCACTGAAAGGTTGAGTCCCCCAAGGGAAGCACAACGGAACAAAGTGGATTAGAGATGATTCACGAGTAAGTGTTAGGGTCCTGTTGGGAGAGGCCCAAGTTGGCACAGTTTTGGGTGAATCGAAGTTCCAAGTAAGCGCAGTTGGTAAAATGAAGTCCAATATTGGCGTAGTTTTGTTGAAGCGTAGCTCAAGTGAAACATTTTTTGTTGGAAAGAAGTACAAGTGAAGCAAGGTCCAGCAGTGACCTATTTTGGGTAAAGAACTCTGCAAATATCAGGAACAGGGTAAGGAGCGGTGCGAAGTCGGACAATAGGGACATGTCTCCTTAGTGAAGGCAGAGTACTAAGGATGTCTAGGATAGCTGAGGTAGTTACAAAGAGACCAATGGACCATCCTTTGAACAACTGCAAGGGCCTCTTCATCTTTGCTACATTGAGGTGATTACTATATGTTGTAATACTTCCTTATGAATATGCGATGGACCGAAAAATGACAAAAGAATCGAATCGACTGAAAGGGACATGTCAGTATGAAGTCAGAGCCACACGATAAAAAATGCGGCTGTTAGAAGAGTGTCAGAGCCAGAAGCGGTGCACAAAGGCGGCCGAAGCCAAGTGAAATAGTTGTCGAGTACGACAAGCCTGGTTAGCGGGGTAACCACACCATTTTTGGGGTTTCTTGGGTACTATATGGTTTTTCAGCCCATGATGATTGTAAAGACGTGACCCTTGGGCATGGTCTATAAAAAGGGAAAATTTGTAAGGGAAGGGTTGGTCTTTAACTCTCTCAGGGGTTGGTATTTTTGGGACCTTTATGAAAGAGTAAGTATTGTAAGAGATCAAGAAGAGAAGAAGAGGCTTTGTAGTTGTGTGCGCAGAGACCCAATTGTAGAGAAAAGAGTCTGTAGCTGTGTGCGCAGACTAGAACTGTTGACCCTTCCCATTAATATAAACAACAGTTCCTGTGGATGTAGCTCCCATTCAGGGGGTGAACCATGTAAATAAGTGTGTTGTGTGAATGCATGAGTGTGATTTCTTATGTTTATGTTATGCTTATGATTATGTGTTTTACTTCTTTTATATGCATTTTCACATGAATGGCCATTGAGAATAATATGTTAAGTACCAAGCACATATATTTGAATGCACAAGTAATCCTGAGTACATTGAATGCATAGTTGCAAAAGTGACACTGATACAGTGGAGCCTGTAGAGTGTAAAACTGTACCTCAGCGCGTTCCCAGAGTGTGTTGTTGCATTGCATTGTGTAGTTTCACCTCAGCGCAGCCCTAGAGTGTGCTGTAGTACAAGAAGTGGATGCGAAGTAGATGTGACTTCACTCAGCTTACCAATTTATTAGCTACAAATCCCCTGTCTATATAAATGTGCTTCTGTAACCACCCCATAAATTCATCTCGGGTGAGACCTCAGTCTGTTCGCAGGTTGTTGCAGAAAGGGCCGGTGAAGAAGGGTTTTGTTGGACCACTAGCTGCGCCGAATCCCAGGTTGATCTAAGTATTAAGAGACAGAAGAGGTTTAGAGCCAACATAACTTAAAATATTTGATACCTTCATTACTTTCTATCTATGGTTATTCTTGTGCATAAGCAGATCCATATTGAGCAGTGCTTAGAGCAAGAGGTGGAGGTCGATATTCAAGGTGAATAGATTGTGAAATGCTTCTTTGTCTGGGGATAGTTTTAAATAGTGTTCAACTCTCAAAGTATTTATAAAAAACATTTTTAATGGTTAAAAATTATCCCCTTCAGGTATGATCCTTTTAGATGAATATGACCCCAATGATGATGAACACATGACTTTTATCAACCTATAACAATATGAAGCTCAATTTGAATTCAAATTTATTACAGATAGCAGGTTGGTGGCATGCAAATATCACAGTTAAACTATGTATTAGGGAGCAGATTAGAAAAGTAATACCAAGCTCACATAACACTGAATGTGGATCTGTTGATGCACTATAATATTATACTCAAAACCCTCTCATATAAATGAAAATAAAAGCAATACAACAAGATTGAAGTTGATGATGAATAGTACAAGCTTGTATGGTGCCAACATTTCATTTATATGTGCAACAAGTTTAACATAGTCAACCACAATACCATGATAAGAAAACTACTTGAGAGATGCTTTCAATGAAAAAAAAATTCAACTCACATAAAACCTACAACTGAGATTCAAAATATCATCCAAAATTACAATTGACACTTAGTAATCCCTATAAATATTTGTATGCAAAAAAAAGGACAAGTGCCTTGGTTTCTATTATGCCAATTGTCACACGCATGAGATGAAACTCCATTGTCATTTGTATTCATCTCAAGAAGCAATAGGATTGTAACTTGAGAAGAGAAGTGCAGTATCCTTGGGTTTATACTTTTAAGAGAACAACTATAGCATAAAACAACAAAAGGAATTTTACAGAGTTGATTCCAGATGAGACTCCAATATGGTTGCATGGTTATTTATTTAGAAAAATCGTGGAATAATTTTTCTAAGTTTCTTGTATCCCAACATAAATTTTCTTGGGCTACAAGATCAGTCATGAGAATATCTAGCATTCATCGGTATTCATAGTGTAAATTTGTGTACTTTAAGAAATGGTAAAGCTTGGAAACGTAACCCCCCCAAATAAATAATATAATGGGTACATAGACTGAAACGTACCCATTTTATGTGTGTGTATATATCTTGCAATAAAATAAGAATGATTGGAATAGAGAAAATTAAGAGGTTACTTTGTCTTCATTTTCCATAGATTAGGGGTATTTTTACATCCCATCGGTCTCATGCCCCTCGTGGGAACTTGGGGATTTCCCAAAATTTTCTGAGATGCTGCAGTTTTTCGATGCTGATAAGTGAGTAGTTTAGGAGTTATGTGCATAATAGGAAATATTACGGAAATACTCAACCAAGCTTACGGAAATAATCAACCAATTTTATAACCCAACATCCATGCTCCTTTTTTTAAATAAGGTCTTCTACAAAGATGAGGCTAGTTGCAAGTCCTAGGTAAAATTTATTAACATCTAGATCTTGAGAGCCCCAATATTGTACTCAACCACAACCAATATTTGACAAGACTAAGCTTGAGATCCCCAATATAAAAATAGATTACATCCATAGAAAACACCTCTGCAAACTCTAGTTCATAGGAATGTCCAAATCTTCTTCACAACATTTTGCAAGTACATTGCGACAATCGTTGAGGTGATGAATTCTCCAAGGGAGTCTAGAAATTCTAAGTAGAAAAATTCTAAGACACTGCCATTTTTCAGCCAAGGAAAATATATATGTAAGAGAAATACCCACGATGATAGTATACTTGAAAGCACTGGGAGGTTGAAAAAATATTCTTTGGATAGCTTCCAGTCACTTTGAGGCTCCTTTCCTTTTTCATGATTCAACATTGGATCATCAATGCAACTTGCATAAGTGGCTAGCATGCCCCAACATACTTTAAAATTGTCCTTTAATCCCTCTTGGACACCATTTTCTATAATGGACTTCATCATTGTACTTCTCAAGAAGTCCATTCTCTAGATGACACATAGATGTGTTATCTTCTCTCCTATAGATAGATTAGGCCCTGGTGTTATACAAAACTGTAATTCAGTTTGAAAATTGGTCCCAAAAGGAACATCGGGTGTGCTAATTGCTAACATATCCATGAAACCTCATTTGTCAGATCTCAAACCTATGTTCTTATGTGGCTTTCACACAACCAACCATCCTTGAAGGAGCATTAAATTATTCACAATTTTGTATGGAATCCCAATGTCCAACTTCTTCCATGGACCCTTAGAAAGATCTTTTGTATTTTTTGCAATGGCAAGGTCTTTTACAATTTGTGAACCATGCTTAAAAAGGATGCCATTCAATCTTCTGATACTCACTACATAAGACTGATCAATGAGAATTCCACTTGCCAAAGGATCATTCATTTCCCCTTCTTCAAGGTCAACTTTGGGATCATCTACAAGAAAGGAGGAAGAGACAACAACTTCATTGTCTTTAGGATTGTTACTAATTTTAGAGGGATCTTGAATCCATAACTAATCTAGTTGGTGAAATCCTGCTAGACCTTGTACCATTCCTAGTTTTAGAGAGTAAACAAAACATTGTCAATTTGATTATGTTTTTCCCATGATATATTTTTACCAAATACTACATCATTATCTGATGATAATAAGGATTCAAATGAGATTATTTGAGAAAGTTGTGGAAGGTTTGGCATATGGGAAACAAGCTCAAAGTCTAGTGTTGAAGAAATGAATAAAGGTTCTTATCTATCATTGACTATTGAAGTGGTAGTTGAATCATATCAAAACATTATTTGAATAGCTCCTACCATAAAGGGATACTGCTAGGTATATCTCTCCTACCATTCAAAACCCTAACAATCAGTAATGACACTAGAAATAATATTTGTGAATAACTAAACATCATGAAGGCATTAAACAAATTCTATTTTCTTTTCTATCCTAATTGTTACCCCTATATTTATATGGGCGTGCACTTAATGTAGTTCTCAGCTACATTTTGCATCATTCCAGGCACTGTAGATTCCTAAAGGGTAGGAATGGGTGCTAAAAAACCATAAAAAAGCATGAAAGCAACCATGAATAAACAATTCTAGGCACCTCTATTAAGGGAGGTATCCCATGGGCATGGGCATTGCTAGACCAAATTGTTTCATAACTTGAAATATCCTACTAGATATAATACAACTATTGTTTAGGTCATTTATGACGTAGGAGCATATGTGAACTTTATATGATCATGTAGTTTAGGGGAATCCTCTTAGAGATCACCTAAGGAGATGGTATCAAGTTTGAAAGATGGAACCTTAACTTTAACACAACGATCATTGGGGAGTGTTAAAGTTGAAAAAGTTGAAAATTATGTTTAAATTTGTCTTGTTAAATTTACTACTACCGATGTACTATTTTCTCCTCCAAACCCTAACCTAACCATAATTTTAACATTAGAAACCATTAGGCCTTGATGAGTCATGTATTTCACTTCTAGCCTACTTACATAAGTGCAATCAACATCTTGGAGGTTTTCAAGCAGTAAGAATTGGTTCATTTTGGTTGACTACCCTTATATACTGGTTTCAAATAGTCTATGCCCGCTACATATTCGTTTTTGGGGAAAAACAATTCTACTTTGATGGCGTGGAACTATACATGATTTTTGAAATTTAGGGTAACATGAACATAATATGAAATGCAATACATAACATGAACATAATATGGCATGAAATATATAACATGAACATAATATGGCATGAAATTGGAAACAACATACCTCCCGTCGTCACGGCTCATCCATCGTTATGTTTGTCTAGTACTTGCAGTGCCAAATCCTTCAACCTCCATAAATATATACAAAATCAATACAAGTCAAATTTGTACCATTATTTACTAGTCTAAGATGCATATTTATGAGAATGTCAACATACCTTTACAATGCTTCCCATCACATTCTGAGCCTTCTTTTTGGACTAGCCCCTCATCATCATGGAATCAAACACGGATTTAATCGATGATAAAAAACTAAAAAATTATAGATAAATAACTAAATAACACTCATGAATAATCTCTCTTGGTTTCGAGAATAATTTATTGGAGGTATCTAATATTGGAGAAAACCTCCCTTGATCCGGAGAAGCAAGGAAGTCAACATTGACTTTGATGCTACTCCATTTTATCGAGGGAGGTTTTCCCCAAGATTAAATGGCTCCAATGAATTATTCTGTACTGAACAGGGTGAGCGACATGAAGGTGGAAGCTCTTATGGCCTCTCCCCTCCCTCACATCTATCTCAATTCCCCAATACCCAATCTATATTCTACTAGAAATATGCATTAAATAGATACAAAATGTAATTGTAAAGCTAAGCAAGAACGTTGAGATAAAATAAGGGTACAAAGTTGTTTGATTTCTGTTTTCTTTTAACATCATGAAGTACTAACCATCTATATTTCATATTTTACCTTAATCAGTACAAAAAAGTATTCAATAACGCATTCAAAGGGAATGCAACAAAAAGAATACAGGAATTCATTCAAAGGCAAATGTAAAAAAAAACTAGTTTTTATAAATGAGGTATATCATCCAAAATATGTTCCAAGTACAATACATATGTCTATCTAATTATAATAATATCATACTTCATCAAACATTCTTAGTCTTCTTCCTATACTTAAGTAATTCATCATATTCAATGTCAACTTGATTTTCTGGGTGCTCTTCAGAAATGTTTTTGCGTGCAGGCTCTAACGCAATGCACGCCTAGTATGATACTCGTGTCATGGAAGCCACTGTGATGGGGCATCACCTAGAAAACAAAAAAATGTGTAAATTTATAAGGCTAGTTTTTAAATATCAATGAATTAGTTAGTAATGTTATAAAAAAACTCTACGATGTAATTATTTATGTGGTGCACTGGTCGACGTCATTGCAATCGTTTCCCTATGCTCCTCTTCAGCTATTGGACCCTTGATTACAACATTCTCTGCCATTGAAACCACAAAATTTTTAAGTAATAAAATGATAGATGTAAAAGTTAAAAAAGAAAAAATACAAAATCGATAACTACGAAATTATTAAGTATATGATTAAGTTCCATCCATATTACCGTCATGGAGCTCAATCAATGTAACACCATCGTAAGGTTGCACATGAAAAGAATATTTTTGAAGCACTCCACTATCAGCGCACTTCTATGCTCTACTTATGGGCGTGTTCATAGTGTTGCTCCCCTGATTAAAAAAAAGATGTAACACTTTAAATCTTATATGGACAATGTCAAACGTGAATTTTTTTTATAAGTGATGAAAGGTTAATGTGGATTGATTTTTATTTACCTTAGCTTGCACACTGGATCTTGGGATTTGCCCCAAGATTTTCCTTAATTCAATGACATCTTTATAGCCAGAACTGTAACCAATCTTCAGGTCTTCCTCCATGGTTGCAGTTCCGAAGTCGTCGCCCTGCATTGCATAAGAGTATGCATTTTTTGTGTTATTGGATGCAATTACCCAAAAGTTGCAATGTGATACAAATGATATTGTTAAGGTATTTGCGTAATTACAATTCGTGATTGTAACTTCAAACAGCCACCCAAACCTAGCTTGTGTTGTTCATCTTTGGAAATCCTTGCTTTTGTTTCCTTCGAAGTGTCAGGCAACCTATCATAAAAATTTTCGAGTATGTTATGCACCACACTTTTTTTTAGATCTAAATAAAATTGAAGGTAATGAATTCAAGATGTAATTTACCTTGTGGGACTAGGTGGTGTTTTTCCTTATTTCCTTATTTTCTTCTCTTTTGCATCCTCAATGAGTTGCTCCCACTCTCTCTCCAAAATCATGAGAGACCGCTCGTACCTAGGGTTCTTCTCCAAGCGGACCCTATAAGTTTCACGCGTATATTTTAAATGTTGTCCAACTACGGAGTTGACGGCGTCTCTATTAAATATGTCCACCCCAAAGAGGCCTTCCAGATAATCCAAAATTTCTTTTTTGAGTTTGCAATTCTGTGAATTACACCTCATGCGTATCATGGGCCCAAAAATCAACAAATCCTTGGTATCCAAGTGCCTATAAAAATCATTGTTTCCTACACACAAAAAATATATCACCATTAACTTAAAAATAATAATCTAGATGATTTATGTTTGAGATGGATAGCATGAAACATGTAAAATATTAAAAATTACCTTGCATTTTTACTTGCTTTAATGGAAGTCCTTCATCATTAACCTAAATGTCCCTGAAAGGGTCCCTGTGGAGGTAACACGTCTCACTCCAAGAAATGAAACCATATAAACGACCAAATCATCAGCCTCGTCTCTGTTAGCACCTCCAGTGCTTGGCTGTGTGGCTCCCTGGGGGTCTGTGTCATCGCTACCAACTACAAGTGTGGAAGGTGGAGAAATGAATAGCCTGGAAGGTATACGGTTTCCTCTGTCTATAATTTGTGGCAGTTGCATTGCAAAAATATATGTATAAGAAAGGAAAATTTTTCTTCATTTAGATAATGTAAAATTAATTTTTTTTTATCATAATTGTTCTTCAAAATAAAAATATCACTTTAAATGATGGTTATTACCTTATATGTGTTAAGCTGTGTCATAACTTGAAAGATCATTTCCTTGATTTCAGGAGTTTGTTCTACAATGTCTAAAAAGCGATCAAGTTCCATGTTGGATTTATTGTTCTTTTTATATATTAGTACCTTTAGGTAGGGGGATAAGTACAAATTCACTTCGCCAAGTGAATAATGGGAATCATGGCCTGTAGACTACATATTTCAACAAAAGAAGTGTTATTTCAGTTTTCTAAAAAATTAAAATAATTGATTGGCATAGAAATAATATTATATAACCAAATAATATAATTCACGGTAAATGTAAGACGAAATTGTCATTGGTTTACATGTTCTACGGATGGCCCCTTTCCATGATCATCCTACCACATTATAATATAATTAGAACCATGAAATATTTAAAAGAATGTTGAAGATAAAAAAAATTATTGCCAGACAAGTAAAATTATACAAACTAATAATAAATTTCATAGTAAATGTAAATCAAAATTGTTGGTTGTTTACCGGTTCTGAGGCTATTTCTTTTCGTCGATCATCCTGCAACATTATAACATAATTACAATTGCGAAATATATAAAAAATTAGTAAAGATAACAAAAAAAATTATCGCCAAAAATATAAAATTATATAGACAAATAATAAAATCCATGTTAAATGAAAAAAAAATTGTTAATTGTTTACTTGTCCCGAGGCAGTTCCTTTCCCACGATCATCTCGCCACAATACAATGAAATTAGAACCACAAAATATTTAATACATTATTTAAGATAAAAAATATAATTCAATAAGTATATGGTGCTTAAATAGGTGTTTCATAAGTATTATTCGATGTATCTACTCAATTCCAATGGTAATCCACTAGTAACTCTTCCCCGAGATCTATCTTTTTAATTGCGCACACAACTACCCTATTTCTTTCACCTACCTCAAATAGGCAATTTGGTTTCTTGTTTGTTGTTCCGGTTCATATGCTATTTATAAACCCTGTGATATTTCTGAAATCTTTAGGCCTTCCATTATTATAGATAGTATCCCCCTTATTTTTATGGTTTTCTTTTACATGTATATAATTTGCAGTGAGTGCATATCTCCACATACTTCGCATGTACCATACCAACACAATCCAATCGTTGTAATTGTAACATGGTCTGACATAGTCCATCAATTCAATCATTGTATTGTATTTTATAGTTATTGCATCCACGGAAAATAGCCTTGGGTCATGTAGTGAGGATGGTGTAATGCGATACATCCTATTGTCGACACTGAAGTCAGTGTTCAATGGAAGCAATTCCTTAGGAACTCATTGTTTCACCAAATTCTAATACCTGAGTGGCACCTTGATGTATCCTATGCTCTCATCATTGTAGGAGCATGATCCTCCTTCGGCCAGAAAAAATTCCATACATCTACGGAATTTTCTTTTGACCTTTTTACCTATGGTCATTCTTCTCCTATTAGATCTACTAGATGTAGACACATTTCCTTCTGTTTGTCATGAGCTTCCCTCACTTGATGAAGAAATATATGACAGGTACCTATTTGGTTCTACATTCAGTCGATCAAATCAGATATATAGTTAGCTAAAATTCAAATAAGGGAATATCAATGACATAGAATTCAACATTAAGAAATGTAATATTGTGTGTATCCTTTGAATTTTCAACTTAAGTACCCTAGGTCTTATTAAAACCATGCACCTTTAACAAATGAAATTCATATTTGATGTTGATTTAATTAGTCTTTGAAATTGATGAATAATTGGATCCATTCCCTCTCAAGGTATATTTCCCAGATGTGTTTCGTACAATAACTATGAGTTTTTATCATCACCATATAAGGAAGGTCCAAACTAGATGATCTTGCAATGGAAGAAAAATAGAGGTAGGCATATCAATGAAGTGGAAGGTGAGATCATTGAACTACTAATTCCCCACCTATTGAGGATTTTAATGACTTGAAGATGCATATTTTAAAAAATGGAACAATAGAAACTCAATATTTTTAAGGAAAAAAACCACAAATGAGGCTAAAATGTAGAGAGGCCTAGTTGAAGATAAAAAAAAATGAGAACAACAAATTCATCCCGAGTCTTTCTTCCCAATAAAAGAACAATTGGAGAAATACGATGGATCATGAGAAAAGTCTTATAGGGTCTTGCTAGAGATATTCATTAAAAAAATTTAGAAAATGTATGAGGAACGTCCCTAACCAAAGATAATAGACATTATCAAGGTGGACTCATTTGTTCCCAATATAGTGTCAAAAGAGGAAAATAGAGCCATGTTTGAAAATATTAGTTCAAATGAGAGTCTTACAAGAATTTGGTATTTCGAAAGGGATAAGAGTCTAGGAAAATGAAACTAGAAAATTTAGTTCTTTTTTAGGATTATACAAGGGGTCCTTGTGTTAAATTCATCTTCAATAACATGTAACCATCAGTATAAGACTAACCGTAACAAGTCTAATTAAGAGGAAGTTAGGGTACTTACCTGGATCGTCGAACCCTTCTTGTTTTATACTCAGAAATTTTACTTTTAGAATGATCTGAGCCTCTCAGAGGCCAGTCAACACTAGGAACTAGCTGATCCTGCTAGAGGTTAAGTACAAACTAGAGAGATAAATATGGTGGATCTGAGGTACAGTCAAACATGGATGCTCAATGGCAGTCAGAAAAAACTGTGAAAGTCAATCAAATCCTAACATAAAGGATGTTCAATATATGTAAGCACAAAAGGTCAAAACCTAGGTGATGACAACAATATGAATTCAATTAATCAACACAAAGGATCCTGAGAGAACTTATATGTCCAATACAAGGCCATTTGGTTCAACGTAAATAACCCAAGTTTGAATACGAGGGTCAAAAATAGATAGCACACACATTTGACCCAATGACGACATTTGAATTTTTCATATATTGTTATTCATTTGGTACTTATGCTATATAATCGCATTACAATGTACATTTATATTGGGATCAATGTTAGAGAGGTACACTTCTTGATGTGGTAGTTGAAACATGGAGATCTAACATATTTTACAAGGGAAACGTTTTTTTATGAAGATGGGCATTTGGAAGAGAAAGTTAAAACACTTTTTCCTTATCTTGTCAATTATTTATTTGGAACATGTGCTATGGTTAGTCAATAAAAAGGCATAATTTCCAATACTGAATTAACCGACACCAACCTACCTCCTCAGAACAACCACTTGTGGCACCAACATGTCACTCTAGCTTTGATCCTCTTGAATATCCCCAACCATTCTACAAATTTGTAATAATTTGGTTTTTAAATTAAAACATAGGTATTTAGACCTTGGTCTAGAGGACCATAGTTTAAAGAAAATATTTGATAAGTCATCCTTTTGATATTTTCTTCTATTATTTTGAAAAATAAACAATATTTATCCAGGTTCACTTCCATTCCGGTTGCACTACAATAGGTTTCTGACAGTTTCTTATAGTGCCTCATTTATATTGATCTACCTTGTTTATTAGAGACAATTTCAACCAATCCAAGTTGTATACTAAGGAATGCTTATTTCAATGCTGTGTCCGAGCATAAGAGAGACTTACCACTAAAGCATATATAACTAGAAGACTTCTTCATTTTTAAGAATGAGAAATGCAATCAATGTTGGACTAGTACTTGTAGTCCACAAAGCATCTATGACTAGTGTTGAACACATTCTCAAATCACCACAAAATACCATTGTACAATATCTATGTCGTACTAGAGAGATACAAGCACCATCACTAAACCACAATGCATGTAGTGAATGCAAATCTTTCTAGAGACTACACCATGAATCATTCTCTAGGCCATGATGAGGTTTGTTTAGCATATGAGTGGTAGACAAGTGCCATGATTATGTTTTTTGCATTGAAAATGGTCTTTGAGGTCTAAACTTGCTTAGAGGGAAACAAATGGATTAATCCTTAAATCAAGGTCTTCTATATATCTAACTATATAGTTAGCAAAGGAAAACAATTGGGCCTTAGGTACTAGACAACATTTCTTTGTTTCAATCGCCATGAAGAACACTTGCAAACCACAATACAAACCATTTTTAGGGGGTCTTTGACATTGAGGTTGGATATGGATTCTGGTGGGAACTTTACCCATGAAGGATGGGTCTTAGGTCATTGAACATGGTTGGTGAACGAAAATAATTTCCTTATGGTATTGTTGAATGTTCTGAGCCTCAAGATTCTTGAATGAGCACACGTAGAAACACATGAGTCCTCTAAGTGGGATATGAGATATGCCATTCAATAAATTGGTTTTTGACATCTGTGATGGGTCTAGGGACCTAGGTTATGGTTGGGAAGGAAAATAAGGGCCTTGCATAGGAAAATGAATCTTATAGGACCCTCAATCATTATGAACAAGGTATCCAACCATGACACATGCTCTCTCTCTAGGGTCTTTGACCCCAAGTGATATTCTAGGGGCAATTAGGTGGTTTTGCACTAAGAGGATGCTCCTAATAAGACTATGGCTAAAAATGGAAAAAATATTCTAATGTTAAATTTTTCCTTTCGAAACTTAGGTCCTAATGCTAAAGAAAAAATAAGCTTTGAAAATGTATGAACATGTGCAATAAGAATGCCTTCATATTCCTATAAAAAAATGCCAGAATCCCCTATGATGGTAACCACATCTCCAAAACTTATACAAATTCCAAAAATTATACAAATTTAAATAAACTGATGGAACCAAGATCCTTCAAACTTTTAATTTTGTACTTCATACATAGTTTTAAAAACTAGAGTCTTGTAGAACATATGCAAGGAAATTTTAACTTTTTTCCCTCACATTACAAAGTGTCCTCCACATTCCTTTTGTCTTTAGTGGTACTTCTAAAAGAGATTCTACATTCACATTCCATTCCTTTGGTCTTTCATCGTACATTCACATTCCATTCCTTTGGTCTTTCATTGTACATTCACATTCCATTCCTTTGGTATTTAATCATTAATGACAAAGGAAATTTGGTTAAAATTGAAGAGTGAAAGTTGGATTTAAAGTTTGTATTGAATGATTGGAACCTTAGATGATGGCTGGGGTCTTCTTTTATTGTATTCTTCAATTTAAATTTTGTTTAG